>CM034000.1:20834922-21434922 GCA_019603395.1 Cyrtorhinus lividipennis | reverse complement strand
TTGCCCAAACTGATCCTCCCGAGCATTCCGTGTTCGTAGACCTTGACGCAGTACAAGAAGAGGACAATAGCGTAGAACACGTTGTTCCGGCCTGGCGGGATCTCTTGGACTTCGTTGTCGATAAGGAGGTCGAAGTGGGGAGGATTTAAGGATTTCCGGATGATACAGATTTTCTTTTGTCTTGCGGAAGAGGCGCTGTCTGCCAGGTGGTTGGAAGAGAAGGGTTTGGACGTGTCGGCATTGCACGGAGATAGAGGCAGCTGTTGGTCCAAGTAGGTGACGAATAGGTGTATGAGCAGTTCAGCGTCAGTCGGATGGCCTCGTTCCCAAGGATTGCCGCCATCGTCACCGCCCTGGTTCCACCGGAAGTCGCCCATTCCATGTCCCTGCGCCAGCGTACGGAATCTCTCAACGATGTAGTGCTGTTTTGTAGAGACGCGCAGGAAAGGCAACACGTAGGACAGAGACGGAAGCTGATGGGCGATCGTGGGATTCCTTATGGCGTCTTCCAATGTTTCTAAGCTGACGCTACCAATGGTGATCCCACTGAGACGTAGTGACCTTAAACCGTTATCAACTACGTCAATTTCCGTGATCAGGCGACCCAGAACAATTTTAGACAGCCACATCCTAAAATTAGATATCCAATAAATGAATGACGACGACTCGATCTTATGGCGGTCCCATAGAACAGAGAAGAATTCCCGGTTGGTGCATCCTGTCTCCTTACTCGTACTAATGCTACTGTCGCTGGAGTTGGGAGAGTTCTGATACTCAGATCTTCTTAAAAGAGGAGACACGTCTAAACAGTTGTCAGACAAATTCCTTCGTCGCCCCCAAAAATCGGAGCTGTCCAAACGCAAATTGGAGTCTTCGCTTGCTTTGACATACTCATTTTCTTCTGCGATTTTGTGATCGGTTAGGTACTGCTTGAGATCTCTGGCTGAGGTGATGATATTCCCTTTGTACTTGGAGAGGGTTTCGGAGAACATGAACCTGGAGTCGTTCAGAGACGTCTTCTCTTCCACGGGGGCATCAACCACTTCAACTCCTCCGCGGTACATGTCGTTAGCAAAGAAGGCAATCCTATTACGGGCAGTCATCCTTTTGAACGAGTCAAAAATAGATTGAAAGTCTTTCCAATAAGACGGATTTACGGTAGCGTCGTAAAGCTTGTACTCGACGAATTCCATCTGTTTAGGCGGTTTTGCGCTAGTATTTTCTTTCATAGTAGACATCAAACGGGATTTCTGATTACTACTTTCGAAGTGAACATTGTAGAAAGCCACGACGTAGTACAGAACGTTGCAGATGCACACAATAACAACGGCCGTTTGCAACACTCTCAAAACCCACAAATTCATCACTGTGCTAAACGCATCGGCGAGGACCATAAGGATGAGAAGAGCATTCAGTGAGGCCCAAACGACGATTTCTCTTTTGCGTCTTTTCAAATCAACGAACAGAGTACTCTCTTCGAGCCTGTTCATATCTGAACAATAGGTTTTGAGAGGGAGCGATCGCCTGAAGACAGACTCAGAGCCATTTTTGAAAGACGCCTCGTCTTTTTGGCTCAAAGAAGGGGATGTTGATATTTTTCGGATAGCCATAGTAGAAGAGAATATTCACACTTCTAGGTCAAAAGCGAAGTAGTAAAATCGCCCAAATAAAGCCGGTATTCAAAAAGCGTCGAGGTTGTGATCAGCCAAGCGCATGAGACACCATCAATTTAATATTTTATTAATGTAAATCAATTATTTTGCTTGTAAATATGATAATCATAATACCCGCATTCGATGACACGAAGAAAAAGGGAAACCCGTTCAAACACTATTTGAGTTTGAGCCCTACTCGGCTCGAAGAACAGAACAAACTCATTGAGTAGGGATGAGCATCGATGGTCGATACTATCGAACTATCGATAGTTTGCATCCGATAGTCGATGTTTTCACCATCGATAGTTACGAACCGATGTTTTACCACTATCGATGGTTTCTGGGCGATACTATCGAAACTGAAGAATCTTCAGTTCAGTTGAAGATGTGAGTAGTTCTTCATTTTGTTTCATTGCCTTTTGTTTGGTATCAGTTACCTATTATTTTTTGCATGTTCCTTGCTGCTTGAAACTAAGCGAAATGCCTCAGGGACGAGTGAGTTCCATTTGGAAACATTCAAAAGTGAATGAAAGTAAAGTAAAGTAAACAAGGACTTTCACCTTGGATTTTCGTCCGACTACCTTGGTCAGGTGTCGCGGACGTCGTCAGCCGTCCTCCAAAGAGGATCGTAAATTGATCTGACGATTTCGCTCGTGGCTACTTATTGCCTCACCCCCTTAAGTGAAGAGGACGAATATGAGGGTCAAGACAAACAATTAAGTTGCTCTAGCCAGGATTCGAACCCTGGCCACTCGGAGTACCACACCAATCCTTCGTCTATTCCACTAGACTACCAAGCTCCCCTCAAACCAGCCATTTATATTTGAGGGCGCCAGCAGAAAAAATGAAAGCAAGATCCACTGAAATTTTGGAGTGAAATGTCAGCTTCATACCCACTGCTTTATCAGCTGGCTACAATGTCCCATCTCGTTACCGTGGCCACGTCTATCCCATCAGAATGTTTGTTCTCGGGGCAAATTATTACGACGAAAAGCAGAAATCGGATTGAAGGGAAGTTTGCGTCAAAGATTATATTTTTGAATTCATTGCCCGATTCATTGTGGCACATTCCATGAATAATAATTCTCAATAAAGTACCTAATTATTTCGATATGAGTTGAATTCCATTTTTTAGCGTACTTTCTACCTACCTACCAATGCTCTAATGAAAAAATTTTCAGCACATTCTTGCTCATGTTTGGTAGATTTAATTTGCACAAAACCGACATGTGGATTCAATGAATTTCGTCTTCATTTAGCAGATTCATAAGGCACCAATTTTATTTTTCCAACCTAAACAAAAGTATCGATACTATCAAAAACTATCGATAGTTAAGTAACGATAGTTTTTAACTATCGATGGTTCCTTTCGATAGTCTATTTGATGGTGACTATCGATAGTTTTGAAACGATGCTCATCCCTATCATTGAGATATAGTTGTAGAGGTGGTAACTGGAACTGCGAACACAACGCCGGTCCACCAAAAAGGCGGATTTTCTACGGACATTTGCGGATTCAACACTGATGGCGTTTCTGTAGCTCAAGGACGACTTGGACCGCGGGCTTTTCTGTTCATCCCGTTCCCGATTGTATTCTGGAATTTCTACTACCTTACTCTGTGCAGCGGACTGGCTGCAGATTCATTCAATGGCCGTATCTCAAAATCAAGCCCAACTATTCAGTAAATTGTGTCCCCAAGAAGTCTACGTTTTAGTTTGTGTGGAACCACCACTCGTAAACGATGGCTACAGTGCAACACGCCAGAACGTCAGTTTTGACGGTTTGGAGTTTTTGGTATCCCTGGACCAACCACACTTGTGAACTTCACTAGAAAGAGGAATCTGCGAGGACTCTAAGAACCTCTATTCTTCAATTCTAGAGTGTCATTTCAACGCGAGGTAAAGTATCTGGGGGTATACCTGAATGCAACCCTTACTTGGAATAGGCATCTAGGGCTCTCATGCGGGCCAAACGCACCTGCGGGAAATTCTGGGGCCTACAGACGTGGATGGTGAAATGGATCTACACCGCGATAGGCCCATAATACCGTACTGCTGTGCTGTGTGGTGGCCTAAGGTTAATCAGGTGGGGGCCTATCGCTCCCTCACCAGTGTGCAGAGACTAGCCTGCCTAACCATCACAGGAGCCATGCATGGTACTCCTACAGCCGCCATGGAGGTACTGCTGGGCCTGCCCCCTATAGATATCTTCATCATGGGAGAGGCTGCAATGGCCTCCCTGAGGCTGAAATGGAATGGAACTTGGCTGGAATCAACCCATCAGGGCCATACTACAATTCTGAGAGAGATAAACACACCACTACTAGATATGGTGGCTGATGTCATGCCCAGAACTCCCTCCAAACCCCACCAATATGAGTCATCAATGACTCCTGCGGGGCGAAGGGTTATACAGTGCTGTCCTAGTGACCCGATCTGGTACACTGATGGGTCCAGAATGGTAACAGGGACAGGTGCTGGGGTGTATGGAGCCAAACCTAGGTGGCAATACTCTACACCACTAGGGAAATACACCTCCGTTTTCCAGGCCGAAATTCTGGCAATCAATGCATGTGCCCTGGAGAGTCTGAGGAGAGGACATACTAATGCACACCTCCGCATTCTCTCCGACAGCCAGGCGTCGATTAAAGCACTCACAGCACCCAACATCTCATCAAAGGTGGTGAAGGACTGTGAACAGACTTTCTGTGCTCTAGCGGCCCGCAATACAGTGTCCCTTGAGTGGGTGGCGGGGCACAGGGAAATTGAGGGCAACGAAAAAGCCGATGAGCTGGCCAGGAGGGGCTCTAAAACCCCCTTTGTGGGCCCAGAGCCGGCTGTAGGTTTGCCCAAAAGCTCCTTCAGAGCTGCCATCAAGGAGTGGACGCACAAGAAACACACCGACAGATGGCGGAATATTGAGGGATATGCCCACAGTAAGCGTATGGTGGCAAAACCCCATCCATCACTCACCAAGGACCTACTCAGGAAAAGGTGAGTTTTTCTATGATTTCAACGGAATTTCAAACTTTATTCTTGTTTCACGTCGTAGTTGAATGGTTTCTTCATAATCTCTTCAGTAGAATACTTTGAAATTCCCTTGTATTTGAAGGATTTTTGGAAGATGAATAGTATAATGACGTTGTGGCCTGTTGAACAATTCCAAAATGAGGCTTAATGACATTGTGGCCTGTTTGCAACACCGAATTGGAGGACGTTGTGGGGTGTTCTCCTAGAGTTTTGACATTGTGGTGCTTCTCATACGACTTCAGATACATTATTTTTAGTAAAAAGCATAAAATTTTATTGGTGTGGGCTTGTGTATTAATTAAGTTTGTTATCTTGCAGTTACTGAAAATGGAAAGTGGGAGTGATCCTTCATCTCCAGAAGAAATTCTCAGACAAGCCGATCTCCTGGTTCAAGAGTTTGCCTTCCAGGATGATTTTTCATCTTCCGTTGTCAGCAAGCAAGCTGATGTTGGAGCCATTCCTGACAAAATCAATGCTGACTTTATTTTTTTCAGAAGAATAGTGATGACATCATTTCACAAGAAGATCATCTAGTCGAACGTGATGAAAGTAAGCCAGATCTCCACCTTCAAGAAATACCATCCTCCAATGACAAAGAAGCAAGTCAGTGATCCTCGTTTACCTCTCACTGAAATATCACAACCTGCGATTCCGGACTTAAAAAGTATGGAGAAAATCCAACTATTAACCTCAAGATGGACTTTGAAACACCCAGGAAAAAACCTGCAAATGTATACGGCAGAGGTTGGTAAACAAGACTAAGAGAATGCATGGTCAAAGTTACCTTGGATATAAAGGAGAGAACCATCAGCTATCAGAGAACAACAAAAACGCGCCGTCTGTGCTGATTGCAAAGCCTTTAAAAGTTGTCAAAGGTATCCAGAGAGAAGCAAGAAGAATGGGGCCTGCATGTTCTTTGAAAGCTACAAAAACACCATGAAGTGCTCCCTACTTGCAGAAGTAGTAAAAAAAGTTACATTTTGTCATTCTAACTGTTGTTCATTCATTAGAATGTTTACAAATAAAATTCAGTTATTTTATTCATTTCTTTAATTCATTGTAATAAAAAATTACTCAACAAAAAGTGGCAATTTTTGTTGTTGTTGTCCAATACATTAATTATTTAAACTAAAGATCAAGTGCAGAAGAGGAATGAAAAAAATCATACCCACTAGTTGGGAGTCCGAATAGCGGTGTTTCAGGGTGTTGAGGGTTTTTGTTAGATTTTGAGGACAATTTTGGGTAATACCAGATGCTAAATGTATGGAGAATACAAGTTCTGGCGACGTCGAAATGGCTCTAAAAGGGCCATGGTAGAAACTAGGTCACTAAAAAAAAATTAAGGTTGTTCCAAACTGAGCCCAATTACCCAATGTACGGATTATCCGTAGGAAGGTGACTTCTTGGCAGCCCTCCGCGCTCTACCATTTTCCGCGCCTGCGCCCAAAACCCGCGGCCTATGCGGATACACCGTCGGGGGATTTCAGGCGAGCGGATCGGCAGATTTGAGAGAACGGCAGCAATGCCCTTCCAATTCTCAACTCGCGGCCTGTTCATTTTCGACTATGTAGCTGAGTGAACAGCAGGGAAAAGGCCTGGAGGTTCACCATAGGAATCGTCATTTTCATTTACCGAGGTAAGTGCGCTTTTTTCGTGCGATGTCCCAGTGCCGCATTCGGATCAATAATTCCATCCCATTTTCAACTTCAAACGCGGGGAAATTACTAAGGTTTTTCAATTCCTCGTCTGTTTGTTGAATGACCTTACGAACATACGTATTGGCTCAGGTCCAAATCACCCCCTCTGGCAACACTTGCGTTCCGAAATTCGCACGTATAGCTAATTTAACATCGATAGTTGTGTGAAAACTGTTTGAGCACTCCTCCTGGGACGCCCTCTCGCCACCCACCACTCCGTGGTTATTCACCCCATCAAAAGCGCTAACGAGTAAAAGATCCAGATTCTTTCACAATATCAATAAAATCGAAACAAAAATCTGGTGAAATTGTTATTCATTCCTGTCAACAATAAAAAATGTATACCCTCAAATACATTTTGTAGGATGTAGCCCAGCCAGCCTTGTATTGTAATTACATACTCACCTATTGACAACTATTTATTATGGTACTTACAAACTTTTCATTACACCAGTATGAGACGATATCCTCTTTTTATCATTTGTTTCATTCATACAAATAGATATAAAATTTTGCAAATAGTAAATTGCTTAAAATAAACTTGAAATTTTTGAACCAATAACTCTGCTAATTTCATACCAAAACTATGGACACATTGCACGCCTGGAGGATTTTAGAAAGTCTGCAATCAACATTGTGACCTGTTAGCACGTTCACAGATTGCCTATAATCGAAGCACGAAATCATTACGACATTTATTTTACCTTCAGGTAATGCATGAAAAATACTCTAGCGGTTCAGCATCCTGTAAATGTTTTGATTGAATTTCTTTCTGAAATCACTCACTTTCAGAAATGTGAAAAATTGAATTTAAGCTTCAGTTTCTTACAATCTGTGCAATGCTTGTTAGTTGTAATCGAAATTTTAATACACATCCTTCAAGTATATTAATTAAACTCCTCGTAATAATAATAAATCTTTGATTTTCAACAGGAATAAAGAAATCGAAATGATATGAGATTCGCTCACTGAAACTTGCATGGTTGCAATATGAAGCAACTCTGGCTGGCAATATTCGCAGGTGCGTATTAGCAGTTAAATTGTCACCATTTTTTTCATTTTAGAATAAACTTATATGGAACTTTGAGAAAAATAATGAATAATCTCGAATTTGTGACTTGTGGCTTTCAACTACTTTTGTGAAGTCAAAATGAACGCGAAAGTTAACTGAAAACATTTTAAAATCATTGATACGAGTGAGAGGATGTCATTAAAATCCACCGCGTGACGTTAATAATTTCTGGCCTTTCATTAGAAACTTCGCATTTTTTTTCGAATTTAGCAAGTATAGAATGGATTGTATATATATTATTGATGCTCAACTTGAACCTAAGAAGTCCATCCGTGCTAACTGACAGCTGCACTTTTTTTTAAAAGATGAAATCTTGAGCTGTTGTCGGTAAGAAGATCGAGTAATTAGTCGCTTCTTCAAAGAACAACGAATTTTTACCGTAGAATCAAAATGAAGAGTTTGGAGGGTTTTAAAAAACTATTTGGGAAAATTCGAGTTCCTTCAAACAAAAGAGGACTAAAATTACCAATTCATTTCCAAAGACACACCCCCTATGAAAACCAATAGAGGAATTTCATTCAAAGAATGAAAGTTTATTCAATTTAATGAGCGACGAATAATTTATCATTAAGGCACAATCAATTAAGAGAAGATTGAGAAGGCTCAGTCAAACAGTCAGGCTCTGTAGGTAGTAATGTACCTGCCAAGGGATTACAAAATTCATGCTCTTGGGAAAGACTAGTATAGAAGCCCCCATCAGTTGGGGATTTCACAACTAATACATGACATGTATTCAGTACTCATTATAATATCAATTATAATAGTTGGAGTAAAGACATAATGGGATGTTGTTCTAGTGTGATTCTTAGAATCAGTAGTCGAAAAATCTCCTAACGGAATAATTTTGCGCAATTATTTTGCCCTAAATTTCTCAACATCAAATTTAGGACGTGTTTCACGTTGAAATTATTTTCATATATTTCATGAAAAATAATTTGATGGACTTGGAGGTTGATTGATACACAAGTGGAACTTGTTTCTCAAATCGAATTTAATGTTAACTTTATTTATAGAAAGGGAGACCTATTTTGATGCCATGTTTTGCTGATTTTTTCAGTTATTGTGTTAGCACATATTACTGTAGCACAGGCTTGTAGGAGGACTGGTAAGTAAAAGTCCTTATTTCTGGGAATACGGTTGTTCAACACTAACAACCTGCGGTGTCGTCTGCTCTTCAAAACGCGCTGCTTCATGTGGCAAAACAGCGTCTGGTTCTGTTTCATCTTGAATTTTGTTTCCTCCGCGGTGTTATTTATTTTTGTAATTAATTTTTGTTTTTGAGTATAGATAATGCTAGGGTCTGGAGGGGGAAAATAGTACATATAGTGATGGACATGGGCTCAGTCTGGGGCTCCCCCGATCAACTCCCGGGTTATTGGTATCTACAGTGACTCAAGTTCAGGGCCTCAGGGGTACAGAATTACTTGATATAGGTGACTAGGATCATCATGGACAAGAGTAATAATCGCGCTGGCCGCTGTAGTCCCCAAAATCACCTCAGCCACTCCTCACCTAATCCCTAAATTCAGAACGAACTTATATGTTTGAACACATGAAATCCTACCCTCCATACCTCTCATCAGTTGCACAGTTCTCCCCGCAATTACTATTTGCATCAAATGAACCATCCATCTTTTTTATGTGATCGTTATAGTAACAAACATAAGGACTAGTGAAAGCGACCAAAAGGGATGTCGTGGGTATATTATATTATACGAAATTGCCAGCCGCTCGCATGTTCTGTGTTTGTATCCCCTCCTCTTGTAGGGTGCCATTGATTCATTCTTACATTTCGCTTTACATGTGTGGTTGTCCTTAATTAACTGAACTTCAAAAACAGCGTGCGTTCGTGCCTAGAGCATTTTTTCACTAACGTTTGAGTTATTGATTGTTTCCACAGCCGTTTTATTTGCTGCAATCCAACTAACCTACTCGGAATGCCAAAGTAAGTTTCGCGATAAAGAAAAATAGAATATTATACAGTATTTGGTTCGGGTAATTTATCTAGCTTTACTGAAGTTCGGGTTGCAAGGAGTGAAGCACGATTGCTTGTGCACCAATGGAACTAACCGCAGTAAACGGCCCAAAGTGGAATCAATCGTACAAGAAAAAAATTATATATCGAAAAAAAACCACGATTTGGCTTTGAGATTTCAGCTTCTGTTGCTTCTTAATTTTATTTTGAGTTTGATGCTTACAATTTCTGAGTCACATTGACTGTTCTCGCATTTCCCACCGTCAGCCCGTTCGATATATTGCTATGAGTGCGACTCTTGGAGGGATCACAGGTGTAAGGACCCCTTCAATTACACGGCTCTACCAAGGGATCAACCGCCATTGGTACCTTGCAACGGCTGCTGCGTGAAAATGGTCCGAAACTCGAAAACGCGTAAGTATATTCAATGAAACGACTGAGTTGCAATCATCGGCATGTTTCGTTAGGAATTCGACCATCATTAAATGATAAATTTTATGTTGATACATTTTGGCGAGTCCTTTTTGGGTCCTAGTCGTTACTGTATAAAGGTCCGAACTAAACACCAGTCATAGCGCTCCTGTCACATGGGGAAAACGATGTAAATGATGTCATTTTAAGCATAAAATTCACTACTGATTTTAATAGCTGAATCTTCAGAACCTACATTAATAAACGCAAATGATGTTTAAAAATCAAGAAACATGGTGGCAGAAATTAATGTGAATCCACCTAGAATAGTTAAATGTGTGAGTAGAAAGCCTTTTCAGAGAAAAATGCATGAAGCTGCGACTGGGCTGTTCATTGCGTGTACTCGCCTTTAAAACACATTTCTAAGAAAAATATGCAGTTGATCTAATTCATTTGGAAATCAGGACCACCATGACTGCATACATAAAAGCAATAATTCGTCATGTCTTCATATTTGATCTGGTACATGGGCGCTTAATTGACTGATGTATAGCAGAAATGTTGAGGAGCGGCCCTGGGTTGATTCCAACCTTGTAAATTGGTCCATTCATTTTTTCAGAATACGAAAGCGTTCGACGAACCTGCACTTCGCAGCTTCAAATCAACTTATTCATGGTCGATCATGTGTGCATGCTGGAAAGTACGGGAACGGGTCACATGTGTTTCTGTGAGGAGGACATGTGCAATTCGGCTCATTGGGGCGCGCGCCCCTCTACTCTATTCCTGCTCGCCCCCCTTGCCTCGCTCTTTCACAGATAAACACTTCCTAATTGACCCTTATTTTTCCTTCTCGTTCGAAATTTAAAAAACAACCAAAGCCCCTTGACGTAGTGATTAGCTAGTGACATGTTCAGGCCCGTAAAAATGAAACCTAATCCTGGATGTTAGCGTTCTAACGATGCCATGATGTAGGCCTTGCCTGATTGGAAGGGTACCTCCAATGAAGCAGTACATTCCATCGGGCCTTATGTATGACATGCGATATGCCTTACATAACCCGATAGAGCACGGTTATCAATGGACTCCACACCAAACCTAACGAAATTCAGCCTTCTCCACTTAACCTACAATTCAAAAATAAACCACAGTTGAGTAAAAATTGTATCTCTCTTATGGCAAATTAAAATGTCCGTAATTGTAACTTAGAACTACTTCCACAACTCCCACTAATTAAAAGTTTCGTTAGGTGTTAACGTTGTCATAATAATTGCCGACTCACTTTGAGGCCTCAGGCCTACGGGAAAGTGCTCTCATTGTGGCGTTGCGTGTGCATGTTACAACGTAGGTAGTGCAAAGTTTGCTGCATCAGTCGATCTTAATAAGACCGTAGCGGATGTGCGAAAAACTAACAACTAATTGCTACCTTTTGTCGAAGATGGCGAAAATGGGACGTCGAGAAAACTATGATTTCATTGTACAAAAATATATATGTATACTACACGAAGCTTTGAATTTCAATTAGCAAGGAACATTGAAAAAAGCGCCTAGATCATCCTTGTCATGATTAATTAGCATTTGTTTGCATGAAACCGGTTGTCTTCGACTGTAGATATTTAAAATCATCATGTAGAATATATTTGAATTCTTTGTGCTACCCGATAGGACCCTAGATGACAATAAATTAGTTATTAATCGTCTGAATGCATGATAGCGTCTAGAGATAAAGCCAGCAAAAGGTCGAAAGTTCGCCTCCGTTAAAGATGCAGCTCTCTCGCGTTGTTGCATACACGTATCGATCAATCTACATTAACTATTTATCTGAGTGATCGACAGAACTGTTGGAATGAATCACCAATCCCTCACCTTTCAGAGTCGAATATAAATTTTATCAACGATCAACTGAAGTAAATTCAAGTATAAATCAGATACGTTATCCATTACCTCGATATTGACCATGAACGATTTTTTTCTTTGGACAAATTGAACCTCCTTACTTTGAGTCATACCTAGCCAAATATGGCAGTTCATAAGGATTAATTCAAATTAAGCAGGACAACCGTTAGTGATTAACGTCGATGTTTGGATGAACAGTGGGGTCTCTTACGTAGACAGACGCCTTACGTAATAGTTTGAAGCTTGGCTGACCAGTTTACCCGAATGATGTACAAAGTAGTTTTGCATGGAATGCTAACTGGCAGAATGAATAATTTGGCTACCTCCAACAGTTTCACCCTGAATTGAATGTCGAGAACGAGAATAGAACGGTTAGTGTATTGTTAAGATTTGAAGGCTGTGTACGGCTAGAGAGGATTTGATTCATTGAATAAATTGACAAAATAAGGAAGTAGTGAAATTTTATTTTTACAGCGGGTAAATAGCAACATATCATTACTGTTTTCCCGTACCAGTATTGCTTCTCAGGAGTACGAAAATACATTGAGTGAAGGGTTCAACTGTAATTCGACTTAAAACGGCCTAGTTCTTCAAGGCATGGTTGATCTCAAGTGGTTTATTGCACATGTGATTCGTGCATTCACGAGTAAATTGAAATGTAATGGTATTTATTCGTCAGTGAATTAAAAGTGGACAAATCGAAACCTTCTGTGACAGAATTTGAATGGGGAATCAAATTGTGTTTAGTATATACCTCATTACAGATCAATACGAACAATAAACCAAAAGAATGACATGATTATGACAAACCAGAAACAAACGCGGATTGTTTACCAAAAGCCTTGGGAATGTTTAAACAAATAATAAATTCGGGAGAGAGGCCGAGACATGACTGTGAAGGAGAAGACTTGGGAAATTCAGCAGTGACTTGAGCGAGTAACTTAAGAAAAAAAATTGTTTCAATTAGTTGAATTAAAACAAGTAAAAGAGAGAGACTTGATGATGCTTCCAATTGATGATGAAACTAAGCGCCTGAAGACGGCAAAACACTCTTCAGCGTGCGATTCGTGCCAATAGGAACTATAGGTTCCCTCCACACTCCTCGAAAATTTGGTGAATGACCGCTATTGAGGCTATCGCAAATAATCCTATTGAAGTGAATTAAAAAAACAAAACAAACGTTGCGTTACACTGAACAAATAACACGTTCTATTTTGCATGCTTCATTAACAATACCTTCTCTTCATCTTTCTTTCTAATTTTTAACCCTTCATTTGGAGCCTGGGCGTTTTATATAGCATTTTTCACAAGCGCTTAAATCATTTAAACCAAACTCAAATTTCTCAAAACAAATGTAGTACGACACGAGTGCACGATACGGTATAGCTCCAAAGAAATGTACAGTCCGTTCGTATTGTGCCAACCCACCGAAAAATTGCACACTGGGCGATACTGAACCATTAATTCAGCCATCAACCAACAATTCTAAGCCTTGTAGAGCCCTATAACGTCTTTACGATTCAAGTTTACGATAATTTAAAATTTTTTGGCATGTTTTTCGTTTTCAAATCGTTCAACCCATCAAGAGTGGAATCCTCTTATGTTTATATAAGTTTTTTCGGCGTTTTTCTTAATAATCTTTGTTGGCTGAGAGGATAAAATCTAAGCTTTGAATTTAACAAACTGAGCTTCTCAAGTCATGTTGACCTTTGAACATTTTATAAACGCTGATTCTATAAGTAAAAATGCACCGCTTGCTTCTAAGAGCCACTAGAAGTCAATAGACAGTCACAAGCAATTTACAGCAGTTGTGACGTATATAAGGAACTGAGTTTGATCCATGTGACAAACGTTACTCCCCCGAATGATTGAATAACAAATTCCACTCAAAAACAAAATGTGAACAAAGCATAAACAGGCTGGAACTGGGCTTGTTAGCAGGACTAGGGGGAGGGATTAATCGTTTCAATTTTCTTTTTGCCACGAATTCTTGTTCTTATTTACCCATTGCTCTTACACAATTCATTACTCTGATTTTATTTCTTTTTAATTTACACTTGCGGTTATCAAGCCTGACCCACGGGTCGGCGACGCGTCTGTTTTTGATTATCTTTCAGAATGAACCACATGACCGTAACACAGAAGAGGAATCAATGCACACGCACAAGTTTTAAAAGAAACTGAAATCGACGACCATTACCATCCACAGAGATCATGTGCATGGATTGCTCATAAAATAATAACGGTGCCGTGCCATTGACTGTGCATGATGATGGTTCACTGTGAATGTTGTGCCATGATGGTTTGTGTTAAAATTGTAAAAAGTTTCGACTTCAAAACCATGTGCCTAGTGATTTGTTTATGTACTACATTCCAGTTTAGACATTTTGTGTTGAGTTTGATACTTCAAAACCTAATATGATTTTATCGTTTTTCCCTTCTCTTTCGTTGTGTTTCTTTTCAATTTATGTATGGTTTTCATCTGGTTTATTTTGAAGAGAGAACGAGCAGCATAATGAGCCTTTAATTGCCACACTTGTCCTGCACTCACAGATTTAGGTCCGGCTCATCGACCTCCTGGGTTGGTGGTCGGACCCGCGTTTGGCCCTGACTTGGTTTCTGTTGGTTCATGAAATAACGAAAAAAGACTCGGAGTTAATTAATCATGAATTAAATACAACAAACAATGAATTAAAACAACAATTCAAATTCCAAGTCTAACGAAAAATTATTGTCATGAAACACGGAAACACACTTTTCTAAGCCGATTGTAATCGGTAATGCACACAACAGGATGGTTCACAGGTGTCCACGACCAGTGCGCCTGTGAACCATTCTGCCTGTCAACGCCCAGGAACGAAGATTCAGCAAAACTACGATTTTACCGACTTTCTTCGCTTATTCACACCATCTTTTTTCTTCCTTCAAAAATTGTAAATCTACGATTTATTATGAATTGCAAAAAAAAGCACTGTGTTCTTTGGATGGTTTTCTCAGCACTGGATCACATGTGTGGCGTCACCAATATACCAACATTTCCTAAAATTCAATGTAACAAGGCAAAATCGAGAAATATCTCTCAACCTAGGTATTCCATGAGTTAATATCGTATCGCTACTAAATACTTTCATTTTCACATCAAGGGAAAAAATTATTTTGAAATTTTAATTAGACTTACCGAGCGGTCAAAGGTTAAGGTATAAGGGCCTTGTAATATATCACACATGCTTCCTTATCCAAAAATATTCAGCAAACTTTTACTAAATCGTGTTGAGATTGGAACCTGATTCAATTTTTAAAATTTTTATGTGAGCTTCACACACCCTCGGGAGAAACTGAATCCCATTCGAACGGAAAGGCACATTGATGCCAAGAGTATTGTTGGACTTTTGTAAATTTTTAAGCATCTACGTACAAACTAAGGTTGTTTAGAACGACGATTTTATAAATTGTTCTTTAAAATGTATATACAGCAAATACTGTGCGTACTTTTAAACATTATTAGAATATTTCATGTTGAACCAATGGATATAGGTACTTCTGAAAATTTGAAATGCAAGATTCTTTAAGATTTGGTGAATGAAGATGGATAAAAATCCACTTTTTATGACCATATTTAACGGTTGGTAAAAGAGTTACGATAAGGAATTGTGGAAGGATACCTACGCCGGAAAATAGCTCTCTGATCAGATTCCTTAAGAGAGAAAAGAAATACATTCCGATACTAATAAAATTCTGTAACATCTCTGAGCTTACTTATTATCCCCAAATTATCGTAAGGTAAGGGCAACCTGCACGTTATTAGCCTCAGCACTGGGCAACTCGAGGAGGTTGATTGAATCTTCAAACCTCCTAGGGGAAAAGTGATCAGATTACTACTTGCCAACGGGAACCGGCAACACATCAAAGCAGCGTCTAAACCAAAACTGGCGCCAAATTCAGCATGGCAGTGGTGAAAACAACGAAGTGACTATTGGTGATATGTTATACGACACATGAAATTATGAGAGAGGAGCGTTTAGTCGTATTAATAATGAATAAGTACAATACAGATATGTACTCGGTGTTTTCGCGTTTAAAATTATGAATTGAAAAAAGCCCTGGACGATGACGTACACCTCACGATAGACATCAAGGGGTAAATTTAAACTGGATACGATGCATTGACATATCAAAGAGTGGGGATTCAAGATGGTCGTCAGCCGCTAGGGTCAAAAAATGCCTTTTCTGTACATGCTTAGAAAACGTTTCACATTCTGTACATAGACTTCATTTCGTTGTAGTTAGACCAAACTTAATTAAACCCTATCGCCCAAAACAGAGAATATGAATAATGAAAATAGGAATTTTGAAAACGGTTTTTGAGATTTTGAGAGTAATTTCCCTGCGTCTTCTCAATGCTGAATGGATTAAAATGAGTTTTTTAAAAGATCGCATACGTATTATGTAGTAATTTCATTAAAAAAAAAAAAAAAAAAATTCTCTAACTCTAAAAATTCTCTCTTTCTCTAATTTTTGCTAGAGCGAGGTACACCCATAATAATAAAAACGTTGTGAGATCATATGTACAGTTTTCTTTTTTTTTTTTTATGTACGAAAACCAATTAGACAAGGAGAAGTGGCAGCTCAACTACGCTAGAGGCGGAAGGAGTATAATTGCACTTGATACTATGGCAATAAATTAAACTTTTATTATAACATGGTCAACAGTATTGTCGATTCAACTACAATATTGCACATAGAAAACATGGTATAAATCTTTTCACAGCTAGAATGAAAATGTAAAATCACACTGCATTAACGAAAATGCTTTCTTTGGAAAAACAGATATTTTGGCGTTGATTTAGATGAAAAAGTATTGATATCACTGTTGGTGTTGATAAATGATGGGATCTCTGATTTAGGGAGGAACTCTTATCAATACTATGATCACGACTACCCCACGTCTTTGCCTCATCTAAACCCATCCTAACCATTATTTTTCTAGAGTAGATAGTTTTGACGCGTTATGTGAAACTAGACTGGATTAACCATAGGAAAAATTGGTCAGATTTCCATCAACACCAAGGTGAGACTTACATATATTTGGACGAATTCATTTAAACGTTCGAGAGGATTCAACGCGTAAATTTTCCCCGGAAGGGCATTACAACAAAAGGAATATTTTAAAACCGCATTTAAGAGATTGTGTCGAAAGTGGCACTGGTGGCAACCAAACAGCACTAAAAGGTTCATGATTGCAAAAAAAAAAACATCATCCAAACTCGGGACGGTTGACATACCATTTCGATTTTTGTTCGTTTTCAATACCTTACTAACCAACACAACACCTCAGTGATAGGAGGAATGAGCAGAATTGTAGTGATATCGTAGTGCAGGCAAGACGTGCGCACACGAAAGGAATGATTCTGCACCAGAAAGGGGATCTAACGCCCTCGCACAGTACTACAATTCACCCCCGAGTCAATCTTTACCTGCTATCGTTTCAAATTTGACTCTGACTTGAGGCTGACTCTTCGTTACTTCGGTGGGACGACGTTGGCGACGCCGCTGCGATCGTCACTTGACTCCAGACAGGACAGTGGAGACTGACAGGGCCGCCCCAACTCCAACCTTGAGGAATAGCAAGGTGAGTAAGACCCTTCTTCACAACTCCACAAACTCCTGGACAAGAAACAGAAATTCCAAGGATAAAAGTGTTTGTTTATTATTTATAAATAATACACCTTTACCCGACCCAAAAAGACTTGATTGTGGTCGGGTGCAAGTTAAGATGAACTCATTTTCAGCCCTCAAATGGTAAGAAAATATGGAGAAAAGTGATTCTCGGGATTGGGTTTAGAACAATTTGCCGCAAGCGGTCGCAGGTTACGGGAGAACATCTTAATAAAGAATGCTTTCATTGAATTTGTTTCTACTTAATCATTAAAGCTATTGTTTATTTTTTAATTAAGTATAGTATTTACTCTGTAGACTTTATTATGAGATCACAATCATGATCAACGGAAAAATGTTCTCCATTTTCAATCAATAATACAACTAATGTTTGATGCTTCCCAGGATATAATTAGTTGTTTACCTGAATATCTGGTAACTGAGGTGTTCTTGAAATAAATATTATCGTAGAACTGGTGTTCAGAGGGTGAATTATTGACGTTGGTCACTGTTGAGGGAACCAATACACTCTGGTAGGATGGAAGGGCCGTACTATCTAAAATGAGATCAAGTTGGTTTGAGTTATCAAGCAATTTTGAAAATATTTCATTCAGTGATTGGTAATCACTTCAATAATAACATTGAGCGTACACGTACCACATTCGCTTAGAATCGAAAGGTCGCCGAGGATCACCGAAGGCTGTATCACGTCAGCAAGAGTTTTAAGAGCGGAATGACAAGAATTGGACATCAACTGTACGTTAAGAACATCCACGTTGACGCCACGAAACTGCAAATTCACAAAATTAAATGAGCTAAGTTCTAACGCGCCCAGCACCGACCGTACCTGTTGATTTCGGGATATCCATAATTTCAGAGTAAGTATTTACTAGTAGATACATCATGAGAGAAACGAAAAATTAATTTAGTACGTGACATCTTACATTCACAATAGCTTGAGCCGTCAACATCATTGAATTGTCTTGAACTACTTTGACTAGGATGTGCTTGAACACTTGAGCATCATACATGAAAGCTAGATTAGTTTTCCCCTGCAACAATAATAAACGACATTGTAGTGACATTTTGGTTGGTTATTTCATGAATAATCATCCTATGTTTTCATGCAAAAAGTCAATCTCTCATATTCGGCCCAAATTTTTTTTCTGGACGTTTCAAGGTGGCTAATTCAAAATTCGCAAATGTCCGTCCACCGTCCACCCCGATTTTGGTAGTAGAGATTTTTCCTAAAAATCTGAAATTTGGGTCAAGTACCCGTTTCTGGCTATAGTTGGTCCTCAAAACTTTTCAGCCCGATCAAACCAGATTGAGGGGGGGGGGGGGGGGACCAAAAAGTCTTTTCAAAAAATGGATTCTCGTGATTTTGGGCGATCTAGGCGTGCGTGGTATCATTTTCGACTAAATTTTGGACGCTGAATCGATTGGAATGAGTCACCATGCGCCCAATTCGAAGAATAACCAACTCCTGTGAAAGAATTTACACCTTTTTAAAATTGAATTGAGTAGGCAAGATTAGGTGCAAACAGTAAGCAAAATTAGGTGTATGAGTATATCACCAAATTTTGAGTTCCAGACATTTGCTGGCCTCTTGATATATAATCGGCGTTGGAGGTTCTCTCTACACACTTCCCTTCCTTCCCTGTCAGAGGGAATGAAGAGGGGATTGCCACTGTCCTATTCTCTAAGTTTATCTAAAAACGCACACATTCTATTCCCGCTCTTCATTTATTTCGAAAGTAATTCTATAGTACTGGAGCACAATACAGATTAAATTCGAAAAAGAGAGGTACTGTATTGGATTGGGTCTCAAAATATTCAATAAATAGTAACAACTTACATTTCCGCTCAGCATAGGAACAAATTGAAACGCCCAATTACCCCGGATGCCTTTGAGCTCCGCGATTCGCTTGCATATGGGTAATTTCATCTCATCGCAGATCTGTACATAGAGGAGGTAAATAGGGTTACAAAAGATGGATCCACAAAAGATTGTGATGACGTTCCGAACGCATTGCTTACCAGTTTGAGACTTTGGGCGTCTTCTACACCTTGGAGGGCAACTAACGAGATCCTGAGTAGACAAAAAAATTCGGTTCATTGCAAAATTTTTCATTAAATTATTTTAAGAGTTTTTTTCAAAAGTAAATAAAAACCTAAGTTTTTGTAAGAATTTTTTAAACTCAGTATAATACCCATAATTACCCCTAAAAATGTTGGGACATACAGAGAGGTACGGTAAGGAGGAAAGCCATAATACGCCATCACGTGTTCCCAGGTTCTCAATTATTTCTTCCTTAAAATGTGATGTTCCCCATCCTAAGGGCCGTTATTTTTCTTTCTAAACAGAAGTAACTGTAACGAATGGTAAAGGTATGACCTGAAGGTATCGCCTGACTAATAAGGAGGATGAGCTTCATAGCCATCTATCTTATCCTGTCCTTCGCCCTGGTTACTTTCTAAAAATCACAATAATGAAAACGCCTCATTTTGGGGATGAAATTGATCGATTTTCCAAAAGCGCTTCAATACTTCTCCGCCGAATGGTCTTTAAATATACCGCCCAAGACCCCAAATCTTGACAAAACCATGTGGCTCATTGGTTTGTGAAAAATGGGATGAGAGGTATCAAGGCTTGGGTGGAACTTACCGATTTTCTAGTAATGTGAGGCAGAACACTTCGCGAACGGCGGTATTTTCAGCTTTCTCCGACGACATGTTGGTCAAATGCCAGGTTGCCAGTCGAAAGCTCGTAGTACGAGGGAGAGGCGAAGATGAGGCAGGGTCGGCTAGGGGACGCGGACAGCACGAGGACACTAGTTCGTAGAGTTCTTTAGTGCCTCCAGGGCCGCCCGAGGTGGAGCTGCTTCCGTCAGGAATACGTAAGCCTTTTTCGCCATTCATTCGCCTGCCGAGTGGTTCGCTTCCTGAGAGAAAACCACAACTCAGGTAAACGATTCGCGAAACAGTCAATCAGTTGACAAAGACTACAGAATAACCAGGAATAATCGCACAATGCCGCAGAACGGGGGATGTCCAGGTTTAGAGTAGGTACTAGAACGAAATGGGGAAAAAAACGAATAATGGACAAGTTGTCATACTCTAGGAAGGAACTGGTAGCCCAAGAAACTGAATTCCTCAACTTCTGCAGAGCCACGATGACCAAGGAAATCCCGAATGGGTCTTAATTACCGTGGCATTCAGTACCGCGTAGGCTTGGCCACGCTAGCTGATCTCCATTGTTCACGAGCAGCTCAAGTACTGCGGAAACACCATTGAGAACTTACCAGGAATTTTGCCGTTCAAAACGCGTGAATGGTCATTCAATTGCTTCTCAACTTGAGCCGCTGATTGCACCGACAGCCTTGGACGGAGTGCGCTAAGCCGCATGTGGTTCATCCCTTTCACCTGCATTGCATTACAGAATGAGACTCCTTCGCAAGGGATAAACTTGAATAGCAAAAATGCGAATAGAATACAAGAGTTAAGTAATTACTTTCAAAAGATCATCTAAAACAAAGAAATCTCCACGTCGGTCACGATAATCAATAATGGCGGCTGCCAGTTCTTGGCTGATACCACGCACTCCCATGAGATCAAACAGCGAAGACGAATTAACATTTAGAGGGCGCTGGTCCGGGTTAGGCGAATGTTCAGTCGAATGGAGGCTGTCGATGGATTGAGTCCGAGACGAAGTGCAGCTGAAACGCAGAGGGCAAACCAAACCCTGGTGAATAAAATTAGTATTTTACAGGGTTCGAGAAAAAATAAGTTGAACAGTTTAAACTTTTTTTACCCATCTCAGATTACGGTTTCTATAAACCGACCGGCGGCGTTAAAAATGTGCGGAGCAGGTGGGTCTTCTGGGTAAAAGCCGATTACAAAGCCGTAACTTGTTAGGCTTCCTTCTCCAAGCTTATTAGCTTAAATAATTCCGGAAGACTTGGGAAGCTTACAAAATTGATGGAAACAACGGCAAACACCAAGTCGTAGATTCCCAACAGACAGAAATCCACGGCAACTTGGGCTCGTTATTTCCAAAGGATAGTCATGCCGTTGACGAGGTGATTATTTATCGCATTTCTCGCTAACATTCTGGGTGATTTCAGGAAGAAATGCTGCTTGGGATTTCTAGGGAATGAGGGTTGTGTTCTACATAATTCCTTATAGTGTCCGAAGTTTATCATTTTTGTGCAATTAAACTCACCGAAGCGAGCCGTTAAATTTAAGGAGAAGCACGAATTTGGGGGTGTGCGCTGCGGGTCTGTTATACCATAAGAAAGAACTCCGTTTTGGAGGATAGCAGGTGAATATTGAATTTTTATCATGTGCGCGGTGAAGATTCAAAATACTTCCATACTAAGTACCTTACGACATGCGAGTTGTTCAGCACAACGGGTTGACTTTGAATGGTCATTGAGTGCCGAACTCCACGCTCGCTAAACGTAAAGATATGATCTTAAGAAATTATGACAATAGAAACAAGATTTACGGTATGATACTGGACAACTGCCGATTTCCTCTTAAAAGAAATAAGTTAAGAACGATTGATAATCCAGATAAAGTAATTCTTCTTTCTGGCGCCTAACAAAATATTTTGAATAGCTTGAACAAATAAAACGCAGGAAACATGACGTAACAGGAGAGAGACAAACCTGTGTACTTTCCGCCTGGTGACGCAAATTTCCGGGCGGATTTCGTCCAATCTCTCGGCCCCGATGCCAGAGACGAGTGCGAGGTCTTCGACTTTATTGAATCGTCCGATAAGTCTGCGATATTCCACTATATTTCGAGCGAGGAGCCGTGTAATGCCCGGAAGGGTCATCAGTTCTTCTTCGGTCGCTGAATTTACATTTAGTTGATTCACCTGGAAGCGAGAGATGGGAATATAGATACATTTCAAAATATTTTTTTTTTCTGTAGGAAGCTGCAGATTTCGTTACTGTACAGCGGAAAAACGCTGCAAATTTTTTTCGCAGGAGTTGGGTTATTTTTTGGACCTGGCGCATGGGAAAAAGTGAATGTGGAGAGTCCTGGACTCATTCTAATCGATTTTAGAATCCAACATTTAGTGGAAAATGGTACCCCACACGCCTATTTACTACAAAATTCCGAAAACCTACTTTAGAAATAGGTAGATAGATATAAATTTGGACCCATATCCACTTCCAGTGGGTGCCAATTGGTTCGGGGCCCATTGCAATGGATTCAGCGCCCAACATTAAGTCGAAAGTAATACCCCACATGCCTAGATCGCCTAAAATCTCGAAAATCCATTTTGGTTTTGAATAATCAACCTATGTTGCCTCAATTCGAGGCAAAGGCTTACATTAGAACTATCGCAAGTCCTCCTAGAAGTTAAGTATGCACCTAATGAATTCCAATAGGGCAAGCATCAACACTAAGCCTTGAGGAATAAAAAATACAAATGTGCTTGATATCCTCGCGGTGAGAGCTTATACAGGCTCAAGTATCCGTACGAATTTCCACATACCTTCAACTGAGTGTCCAAAAAATTGAAGGTGGCACTAAGGGTGTGCGTTCGTCGGAATGGTGACCGAAATGAACGACGTCTGACGGTGCGCTTCCTTGAAGGGGGTGCGCTTGATGATTGCCCCATGTCATGTCAGTTCGCCCTTCCTGCAGAAAAAAAAACAACAAGTGATCAGATTCAATCTACAAGTCCCCCGGGTCAGAAACCTAGACTAGGTAATCAGAAAGATTAGTTTGCCAGTCCAAGACAGGTAGAGAGGCAGTCACCGAAATTACACAGTACACCTACATACATTATGTTCGTGTCATAGAAATGATACTGATACTGATCCGCAAATGGATATTCAACGGCATATCCTACTAATGGAAAAGAACCTTGAAAACTCACCGTCGAACGATTCTATCGTAGGTAAATTAAAGCCAGGAAATGCTAAAAGGTATGTATTTTACTCGGATATAGTTATTACTTGTCCGATGGGTAATGTAGAACAAGCTATTGTACACTCAAGGACTATGGTTGACAGCAACCTTCAACTTTCAATCAACAAGTCACGATTGTGAACGGATAGGTGATGTATTTGTGAGTACCTACTACGCACTCGATGATACTTCGTCGACTGGAAAGAGTTTAATTTGAGGGACGTTTGACGCTACTCACTACTGCGATTAGACAGTGTTATCGATCTCCATGAGAACAAACTTGGCGAGTACAATGCAAATTCATGACGAGGCACAGGACGAGAAAGAAATGAACTGGAAACAAGAACGGCAATGGGAACGACTCAAATTACATAATTATTTTTCTCACCAATCGACGAGGGGTGAGAATGCGGTGACCCGGACGAGAGCGTGACCCTGGACGCCCCTCGAAGACCCGGAAACCCTCGAGTTACGTTAAAATTGACACTTGACGGAACCAAGTGATAAGAGGGGCTGATCACGCGAGGTATGAAGTTTTCGCAAATCGATCGGAATGTGATGAATCATGCAAATCATTCTGTTGAATGATACAAGAAGGCGAAAAAATTGAAAGTACTGCGAATAAAAGCAACATCTCCGACGAAAATTGCAATGGAGAATTGAATAAGTTCTATCGTCTACCTTCTGAGCGGTTTATCACGATACACATCTCGGATCCCGATAGTCACTCCTCTCACACTACAGTTTTCAGCTCACCCGTTTCTTTTCTGTCAATCGTTTTTCGTTCTCTCGCTAGTGTCCCGCATAAAGACAACAAAACTAAATCTAACTACTTGCCTCTCAATACCGAAGTATGGAGTGATATATATTCAGAGCAATCAGAAAATTCTTCACATATTCAATTATAATTCACTTATTAAATTCTCGCTTCAAACTCCGGTAACTTCAGACCTCTTTGGGTTTAAACTCGTTTCAAATGTTTGGTGAAAATGGAACGAAGGACATGAGTGAAATATATATTCTTTAATTCCTCCTTTGAAGCTTTGACGAATAATTGGGATTTACTTATTTTGAAGCGTGAATGATGAAAAATTGGAGAAAATAAGATTTTTTTTACATCTAGACAAGTGTAAGAGTATACATGTAATGAACAAAAATTAGCTACGATTTGTTTCATTTAAGAATTTCGAGTCATAATAAATAATTGCAAAATAAAGTTTAGAAAACGACATGTTTTGTAGTCGATAGACTACGATAAGCGAGGCAAAAAGAGTAAAATGTAACAAAAAAACGTCACAGTAGAGACTGCGCATGCGTCAAAATCCAGAGAAATTAGACTAAAAGTTTGTAGAATGTAACAAAAAATCGTCACGGTAGAAACTGCGCATGCGTCAAAATCCAGCGAAATCAGACTAAAAGTTTGTAGAATGTAACAAAAAATCGTCACGGTAGGAACGGCGCACGCGTCAAAATCCAGCAAAATCAGACTAAAAGTTTGTAGAATGTAACAAAAAATCGTCACGGCGGAAACTGCGCATGCGCCAAAGCAATATTACTTCTCAATAACAAAATAGCATTGTCGCTGTCGTTGTGAATTCATATATCGAATCGAAAACAGAAAAATAGTACAATAGTATGAATAATGTTGAAATGTTGCATTCTCATACATGAAATTTCTGAAAGTTAGAAATTGTCTGTCGACTATACTCTCTCGCGCGGAGTGCGAGGTCATTGAATTTTTACAAGGTTCGAAAGTTCTCTCGAGGACTGATGTTGTTTTGTATTTGAAACGTGCTATCGGTGAAGTAATGTCAAGTTCCAAGTAAAAGAGATGTACTATTTTGTGGAACTGTCATCATTTAAGAAGCTGTCTCGTATCTTTTCTGTGAAACAAAGATGGTGTCATGGTGTGTCACTACGATCTTTCCGTAGATGGCTGGTAGAGTTCGCTGACAAATTCCTCCATACTTCTGTAAGGAGAGGGACACACTAGAAACAATAATTGTTTCTACAAATTATTTGTATGGCCACCACCACAACGCTGCCTTCTCTCGGTCCTCCTCGTGTTTTCTGTTACTGTTTGGCTGGAATTCCGGGAGCGTGAATAATTTTGCGTAAATCCTGTTGTAATAACTCTACGTTTGAAGATAATATTGCAGTTATTCTGAATATTACTAGAGCCCTTTCCGCGGAACGTGATACTTTTGTGGAGTTTTACTCGAAACTCCTTGCTTTCCCTCCTCAGTGAAGCTAGCTGCCGAGAGGGTTTCAACTCTTATTCTCGTCGTCTCATCTCATCAAAATGGTTAGTAAACATCAGTAGCTCTTCCAGAATGAATTTATTTATCCATAATAATACGTGGCTTCATATTGAGTAATATTGCATGAAACTTTTCTGATGCTCACCGCGCCAACCCCACGTGGGTTTGTTGCGGCATCATTGTTATAAAAACTTCATTCAGCCATCCATTTGCAGACCGAAGAAGTCAATCCCAAGGCTTACCCATTAGCCGATGCCGCACTTACGGTGAAAATCCTCAACCTTGTTCAACAAGCTATGAATTATAAGCAGCTACGTAAAGGCGCCAATGAAGGTGAGTTTAAACCTCTTGTCGCTGTTATTCAATTCAATTTTCCCTTCTTGCCACAAAAATCGCCATATTTCCCTATCATCCGTGCTACAATCCGTTTTTGCAGCTACAAAGACCCTGAACCGAGGTCTGTCCGAGTTCATCGTGATGGCAGCTGATGCTGAGCCTTTGGAGATCGTTCTCCACATTCCACTTTTATGTGAGGACAAGAACGTCCCTTACGTGTTCGTCCGATCAAAGCAAGGTAAGCGCCGTTTATTTTATTCAACTTGTGCGTTGGATGCCATGAAGTGTTCGCTCATTGGAGAATCTTAACAAAATTCCTCGTTTTTCAGCTCTGGGTCGAGCTTGTGGCGTCTCTCGACCTATTATCGCCTGTTCTGTCACTATCAATGAGGGCTCTCAGCTGAAACCGCAAATCACTAAAATCCAACAGGACATCGAGCGCCTCCTCGTATGAATGGGATAGATCTCATCCAACTCAGTTTGTAAATATTTAATAAGCAGTTGCAGAGATTGTAACAAACTTTTTTATTAAATGAGATGAAAAAGACTCTAGTGATCACTTTCATGGTCCCAATTTTCATTTCGCCCGATTTGTGAGTAAATTTGGGTTGGAAGCCATGTAAAATATAACTTTATTCGTTCTCTCCGGAGGACGTTACAACGGAACATGTGGTTTCTTACACACGGGTTGGTTATTCCTCGAATGGGGGAAACGGTGGATGTGGCGGGTCCCGGACCCATTCCAATCGATTCAGGGTCCAAAATTTAGTGGCAATGATATCCCACACGCTATTCGCCCTAGTCTAGGTTACACCATGGCGCAACTGGCTAGCGCGTTCGGCAGTAACCGGAAGGTACTCAGTTCGAACCCAGGTGGAGATTTAGTTTTTTTTTACCCATAAATTGACCAATTACTTCTTCCAGTGGGTGCCAATCGTTCTGGGACCAATTTATTTGGATTCAGCGTCCAAAATTTAGTGGAAAATGACACCCTACTCGCCTAGATCGCCCAAAATCTCGAAAATCCATTTTTCAAAAAACACATTTTGACCCCTACCCCCGCCAAATTTGGTCCGATCGGGCTGAAAAGTTTCGAGGACCCGTCTCGGCAGGGAACAGACCCCTGACCAAAATTTCAGATTTTTAGAAAATTTTCTACTACCAAAAAGGGCGCGGACGATGGACGGCGTACGGGGTACGGCGTACGGCGGACGGACATCGACCTTTTTTGATCAGGACATCATGAAACGTCCAGAAAAAAATTTTGAGCCAAATCGGAGAGGTTGACCATTATCATGAAAACATAGGTTGATTATTCGAGGAATAACCAACCAATACCACCAGTCGTTTGGACCTCTTTTGCTGGTACTTCTTGAGATGAAGCTTCTGAAATCTATTTCATGAGGTTCTGGTAAGTAGCTCTTCTTGGAAACAGATTTTTGTTCTTACAAATGGCGGGGTGACTCTTCATTTACGTAGGTACGGATAGAGTAATAAAATTGAAAATCTCGTTGAAAAAATTTCAAAAACGTATGTTTTGGTAAATTAACAAATTTTTTTGCGAATATTCGATATTTTTCTATAGAAAAGATTGAATGTACCTCAAATTGACAAGGTAGTAAAGGTAAATTTTTCTCGAAAAAAAAAACAATGTTTTGTCGTAAAAAATAGGCATGTCAGTGGTGTTGAAGCAATTTTATCGGTTTAAGGCTTGTATTGGACTTCCATGTCCACGTAGATAATCTCAGAGATAAGAGCGGAAGAACAAGCACATCCTTATCTGCTGTGGAAATTACCAATACATAATGCGCACCTTTGCTGCCAGGTTTTAACTCCGGAGGCCAGAGGCCTTCAAAAAATAAAAAATTGTTATAATCCAATTTTCTTTAACAACATACGTTTAATACACATTTATTCGAAATTAAAATTATGCTCTGTTTTGTTATGAAGAAAACATTTACTTCGCTGTGAAAAAAAACTTTTTAATTGTCAACGGATACACTTTTTTCGGCTTTTTGCTTTCTTCGTTCTTCAATTCTCAAGCATTTGGGGCATCCATCTTCGGCATTCTTCACGCAATCCCTGTGGTAGATGCTTCTGCATTGGGTACACTGTAAACGGGAGATATGTTTTGATGTAGAGAGATTTATTATTCCAAGAAAATAGCCAGATACGGGTATTGGTGGACCAAACATTGCTCCTGTTATTATTAATAAAAATCAAAACCTAGTTTGAGTAGTCTAACGCATGTAAAAAAAAAAATATTAAAATGACGGCCACTCACCCTGGTAACATTATCTACGTCAAATGGAAATATGGGTTTCGGATTGTTGCTAATTCCACGACACAGTTCGCAGAAGAAGCCTTTTTGGGCACAAAGAACACATGATTTCACGTGATCTTCAGCTAAACGAATACCTTTTCGAAGGAGGAGAGACAGCGTTCCTTCAGCAGCTTCGATAAAATCCTGTAAAAGCGAGTACCTACTCGTTATAAAGCAGTGATGCGGACGAACAACGAATGCAGAATACATCTTTCGTAAGTACACTCGCCTGGACTGAATACAGATGGACATGCTCGTACAGGTACTCTCTAGGCCAGAACATTGCGAGGAGACGATCTTTGCTCGAGTCGTGACATGTAAAAAGGTACGGTTTCAACAGGTTTAATTTTTCCCGTTGTTTCTGCAATGAGAAAATCAGTGCGGTAATTCATTAAAACCAACTGCCATTAAGTATTTTTCTCAAATAATTTCCTGTAAATGTAAAAGCCTCAATTAACAATGTAAACTCACTCTCAGCGCTTCCATCTCCTCGACGGCATAGTACAGCCGTGGATTCGTCGATCTCAAGTTGATCAATGGGTGTTTAATAGATGCAGAAAGAAATTCGTGGCTCTGCGGGCTTACTGGGTACTTCGCGAAATCCCAATTCCGGACGATGCGACCTGGGATGACGAATTCATAATTCTTGAAGCAATCGACGCAGTAGTAAAACCCCGACAAGGCACACACTCTACAAAATAAATATAATGAAATGAAAATAAGTTTTAAAAAATGATAATAATAATAACGCAAAGAAAACGGCGGCAAAATCCTTATTTTCACTCGTGATTTCTTCAGTTGAACTACCTGGCCGGGGTGGAGGATATTCCGATCGCTCCATTGCAATCTTTGCAGCTAAAACTCTGCAAGTCGAGGCCAGGTTCGTAAACAATTTTCCCTGAAATGATCAGCTCAACGAGACGTTTGAAATTCTGAAAAGTCACGACAAATCAGGGTGAGATAATATTCATGATTAAATTTCATATGAATCGCCTACACGTCAAGATTTACCGTCATTCAACGAAATTGGGAAAAAATGAATTAAATAACCACAAAACTCACCGAAAGAGGTTTCTCAATGATTTCAAAAGGTTCCTGTTCCACCTGTAAAGCATGTTTTCCAATGAGTTTACTGGCATGTATGTCATTGATAAAACTGTCCCGTGCAATTGCAACCCATTAACAATGCACTCAGCTGAAGGATAAAAAGTTCAGAAATTGGCATCCTGCATGATAAGGCCACTTATGACCGCCCAAGTAAAAATATACTAAATTCATCCAGTGATGCCAAGAAAATGGTGCGTAAGCCGTCACGAGGAGGTTTAAATTAGGAGGGGGACGAAATTGTTCTTTTGAGATGCGTTCCCGCTAGGTACACGTTACATTTTACTGTATCCTCTCAACACATCAGAAATTTCACAGAGTGGCGCAGTTCCTTAATAATCATGAATCGAGAATTAGTTGTCACTCCCTACCCTTTGTTATTGATTTAGGTTTTCCAACGGCGACACTTATGGAAACTCGGAGATATTACACGTAAATTTAGAAAATGAAGGGGCATAACGTTACTTGCACGTACTGGGACATCAGAAGAGCTTTGACGTAGGACCTTCTTCGGGGTGGAGACGGTGGGTGGTTCAGGCGCCGGATAGGAGGCCACGAATTTATCCAACTCAGTCTCAGGAAGAAGCGGCAGCCCTGGGAAGTAATTGTCCAACACTTGGTCGTAGCTCTCGAGCGTATCGTCTGGAGGAGGTAATGGAGATTCAAGTTCGGAAGGATTTGACGAAGATTGAAGGATTTCAGGCTCGGTGGCTTCAGGTCTTTCGGGATCGGAGCTGTCTTCAGTTTGAACTGGGCTGTCGGAATCAGACATAATTGGAAGGGACGGCGAGGACCGAGCGTTACTTTCCAGCAGGTCTTCATCGTCGAGTTTTCGCTGAAGAGGGCTTCCTTCGGTAGGAGTGCTCAAAATCCTCTTCAAAACTTCTTCTTCATTCAAAATAACTCCTGACGACAACGACTTGACCGACCCACCGTCGGAATCTTCGTCAGGAAGGCCAAGAGCAACGTCCATTCCAGAAGACACAGGCAGCTCTTTCCCTCCCATCCACAACCCGACTAGCAACAGCGTTTCGTCGGACCAGTAATTCAATATCGTGGAGTTTGTGGGAAACGTGAATTTGAATTGAGCTATTCCTTGCAAGTAGCTGATGACAATTCCCAGACGGTCGGTGTCAAGAAGCAAAGCAATGTTCTTGTAATATGGTTTCAGGGCTTTGGTTTCCTGCGATATGCTGAACAAGTAACTCAAGAAATTTCCTTCGTTCAGGCTCATTCTCAGCCAGCATCTAGATCGGCCAACGTCATTCGCGATACAAGCACAGCGGTTTACCTGGAACACGAAGGGGTTGCAATTTTTTAATATCAAGGAGTTTAGTGTTATCTGTTGGGTCACAATAGGTACATACCTGCTCGATGAGATGTTTGTGCGTGAAGATCATCATCGGGGACCAGAACTCTGGCGTGGGTCGACGATCCGGATCGCCCACAGCGGCCGCAAGTCGGTCTCCCGATAGTGTCACGGACTCCGTGAATGAATATGGCTTCCAGGACAGTCATCAAGTTCTTCGCTGAATTTTCAGAAGTTTCGTATAAATCGTTTTCAACTAGCTTTTTGTTTATTTGTACATCTTTCACAGCGTCATTCAATTCCTTGGTAAGGGCATCTTTTACAATGTTCTCTCGATGGCGAACTTTCATGTTTCGGAAAAAAGACGTCATGGTGGAGAGATTACTTCGTGAAAACCGTAATGGGACAGGGTATTGGCTGTTTGACTCAGAGCGCTCCCTTCACGGACGACCACGTAGGTGTTGTCGCCGGTGCTCAGGTCAACTATGGTGGAACCGGCGCGAGAGCCGACACCAATGCGACCGCCGTCAATGACAAGGCCAAGATGCGGCCACAACTTTCTGAATTCACTTGGTTCGAGACAACTAGGAGAGTCACTCACATTGGCACTGGTCAGCACGAGACCGAAACGGAATTGTTTGGCGAGTTGGCAAACTAACGAACTGTCTGGCACGCGGATACCGATTCGCTTTTCGCGGGTTATGATGCCACTGAGTTTCGGTACAGGTTCTAATAGGACTGTTACCGGCCCAGGCAGAAGCGCGTTCAACAAGCCGGCAGGAAGGTCGTCAACAACAGCCAAACGGTCGATGTCCTCCACGCAGCTCAAGCACACGGCGTTGGGCTTTTTGAAATCTCTCCCTTTGATAATGCAGAGCTCCCTTACGGCCGTTGCGTTTTCCACATCTACAGCGAGCCCGTACAACGTGTCAGTTGGTAGAGCTACGACTTGGCCCCTTTTCAGGCAACGAACCGCGAGAGTTACGACATCTGGTTCTGTCGAACTGACAATATTCGTCATATCATTTCCGCGTGATTCGAACTGGCTGTTGTAGCAGCGATGAACAAAACGGTAGAATATCCTACGAACGAATTGACGCATAAGAGGGCGGATTTATTCTCGCCAATGATGACCACAAGCTGTGTTGCAACACTTGTAAAACGTCGTCATGGGCTCATCGGCGGATCGGGTTTGAATTTGCATGAAATACGCTCGAGGATGTTCGCAATTTGGACACTTTTCGTCGGTTGCATCTACGTTTTCCCACGCGGCGGAGCCTCCGAGCACGTCATCAATTTCCTAGAAGCAAAAAGAATATATATTGTTAAGCAAATCACAGAGAGCGTCAAATGTAACCGAACGAAGCAGTAAACAAAAGGAAGAGATTTTCTGAAAGTTAATAGTTAAAAGAAAACTAAAGGGGAGAAAATAGAGGGTTATAAGAATTATTGAAAAAATCAAAAGGGAGAATATATAATATGTTTAAAGAGAATCGATGCCAAGTGTAGTAAAATAAATACAATTTAGCACAACCTCCGTACGAGACTAATCATTCCCGGATACGTATAGAATCAGAAAACAAAATTTTGGATCATAAGAGATAAGCGCTACTCGCATGCCACATCGAAAGGAGTCCAATTACAAAAAAAGTCAATAAAATAAAATGAATAACCCGAGTTTTGCAGACACGCTATTGTCTTAAGGACGACAGAGCATGGCAATGTAGATAGCAATGCAACTCAAGGAAAAGAGAAAGAGATTTGAAGAGGAATTCAGACAATGTACACTACACGCAATTTGTCGTATCAGTGCAAGGCGACGAATCAACTGATGATATAATCAAAACAAAGAAAGCAACAGATAAAACTACCGAGTTACGGTTGAGAACAAGAAGGGACAGAGACTGCTCAACTCACCTTGAGCTTCGGATATGTTTTTTTCGTAGCTCTTTTGGTTATATTGAAATTATACGGGCAACTTCGACACTTATGCCTCAAATGACCCGCGTACTCTTCAACAATGAGGATACTGCTGCACGTTGGGCAGAAAAGCATTATTCGATGGCCAAGGAACTAACCTAATTAGCTGGACTGGCTCGAAATGAATGAAGAATGAATAACGAACCGTGATACGTACTCAAGGTCAAACAGCGATATGCTTCAACGTCTTACAGATTACAGTCTAAAGCAATTTAGAATTTGAGGGATAAGGCAATTTCAGATTTACGATCATCTAAGAAACCCACGTCACAGATTACTCACTATTATCACACTGGAAAGAACCACACAACAAGAACATGATCGTGAACTGTGAACTGGATAAATAAAGATAATGATAAGGCTAAGGATAGAAAGCGATGTTTCAAAAACATCGATAGTTAGCAGAACATCAATGTTTGCTCATCGATGTTTTTTTTCGATTTTCCTTCTCAAAGTATTTTTTTTTTTTTTTTTTACATTTACGTAGGGATAAATGGTACCTACAACGTTCAAACTAAGGAATAGTAGTTCTTATTTTATAAATGCTAACTCAGTTATTTATGATCCTCATATGAAAAATAATATATTACAAATTCAAGAACCTTAGATAATAAATCGAACCATAGATAGGCATTACAGAAATTTATTTATAGTATTTACTAACCACTGTTTTTGTCGTCTTTCTCTTTCACTTTACTATTTCTCTTTTCACTTTACGCGTACCCCCGCAAAAGGTGAAATTTGATTTTGGGAAAAAAGTGCCAAGGCTTCAGATGGTATGTACTACTTTTTCACTCCTGCAATACAATTGCTGTATTGAAACATTGATGTTCTTTAAAAATATTTTTGATTATCGATCTTCCTTGAAAAAAAAAAAAAACATTGAGGGCAAGGTACACTACAACTACAATTATTGGAGATAGTTATCGATAGAATACAATAATCGAGTCGCTTTGCATTGAGTGTAACTAACCACACAGGACACTTTCTTGTACCACTCATTCCATGGTGGACAACTAGTAGGGACGGGTATCAAATTGAAAAACATCGATGTTTACTATTCGATGTTTATTCGACTTCAAACATCAATGTGTAAAAAAAACATCGAAGTTTTTAACAAAAATTATTACGAGTCTACACTACTTCTTATAGGAGGCATCGCAAAAGAAGTAAAAATATATTTAAAAAAAAAAAACATGAAAAACAATCAAAACTCAAAAGAAATACCGATACAGTACAAAAAGATTTAAAAACTGATATGAAGTGAGAAGTGAGGGCTTTCGGTGGTGGTGGTTTTTTATCATTATGCATGTCTTATCTAGAGTCAACCATGGCTGACTATATGCGACTTATCATTAAGCGACTTACATAAAGTGATAATTACGGTAAAGATGCAGGTCACAAATTGAAACGGTAGAATTTCATTTGGTTAACTACAAATTGAAACGAAAATTATGAGGGTAATGTAGGTATTTTGGTAGAAAAGAAAAAACATCGATGTCTGGGAAAAAACATCGGAAGCAAAACATCGATGTCAAAACATTCGATGTTTTTCAAACATCGAGTATTCGATACCCATCTTTAACAACTAGGCCCTCAACATAATATTATTTCCGTTGTGATACATGGAATAAGTATTTTTATTTAACTTATGGAATAAGTTTTTATCAAAATTTGTTCCATGGTTGTGATATTTCTTTCATATGTTTTTCTGGAAGGGCACGATGTAGTCAGCAACTCCCATATACCTGATTGACGATAAAATCAGTCTATTAAAATATTATGATCAATAATAAGAATTAGACTTTTCTCTTAGTTTACCTTGGAATGTTACAGCTTTGAAATATTATGCCTAGGCAAATAAAAGAGAACACCAGTTGGACGAAGAAGAATATTTTTGAGTCGGACATCTTGAATTTGTAGATGTAGAGCGTTCTGTCTTGTGGGAGAATCGTCTGTTGAATTTTTACTTTTTCATAAGAATATTGAAATATTTTTCTATAAACTGATAATTCGTCGTGTTTCATTGTGTAATTTCTGATTGAGTCTTCGGGTGGACTCAAGACGCGAATCCTATTTTAAATAGGATACAATGGCTACGTCGAAGTCTACCAATACGTACAACCGTCAAAACTGGGAAGATGCGGTAAGCTCAGTTCGAATTTGATCGAATTCTACGCATATTTATTCTATTTTGCTTCGTGAGGACGATTTAAGTAGCAGATAGAATTCAAGATTAACGCTCCCCTGTTGGCTAGTGGCTTTTAATGTGAAGCGATGGCATGGATTAGTTATGTCTTTAGATGATTACTTAAGTGTGGAGTTTGAAGGAATACATACAGTATTGATATTTTAACGAAACTGGCCTTTTTATTTTTCAGGAGTTTCCAATCCTTTGCCAGACATGCTTAGGTGACAACCCTTACATCCGTATGGTAGGTATTCATTTACCTCGTTCATAGCCGTGGACATACTAACGTTTGTAATAATTCATACGTCATCATTTTTGTTTCCCCAGAGCAAAGAGCGGTATGGGAAGGAATGCAAAATCTGCTCTCGGCCGTTCACTGTGTTCAGATGGTGCCCTGGTGCCAGGATGCGTTACAAGAAGACCGAAGTGTGTCAAACGTGTTCGAGGATGAAGAATGTTTGCCAAACGTGCCTCTTAGATTTGGAATATGGGCTGCCCATCCAAGTCAGAGACGCGGCTCTCAAAATCAAGGACGACCTTCCGCGATCTGACGTCAACAAGGAGTACTACATCCAGAATATTGACAGCGAAGTGAGTTTTATTCGAAGCACGGCTTGTAAATGTGGTGTTGTATCAGACGTGATTCACCTGTGCAGGTGGTATTGTGTGGGTTGCTCAGAGTGCGTTAGGGCATTCCATCTGGAAAACTTGAAGCTCTTGGATAGTTGATATTCATACTATATGCTGATGAAAGGCCTTCCCGCTATCCTTTGGCATGATGTTCACTGGAAGGAATACATGACAGCGAAATTTGTATACAACAATTTTACATTCCGTCCAGATGAGCAAATTGGACAAGACGCAACCTGGTCCTGCTGGTGGAGGAGGGAAGAGTCAAGCAGCAAGCGACATGCTGTTGAAACTTGCGAGAACTACTCCATATTACAAGAGAAATCGACCTCACATTTGCTCGTTCTGGGTCAAAGGCGAGTGCAGGCGTGGAGAAGAGTGCCCTTACCGGCATGAAACCCCTACTGACCCTGACGATCCGCTGGCTGATCAGAACATCAAAGACAGGTAAATACGGAAAAGACTGCAAAATAAATCCATGTATGCATAGGATAGCGATTGTTATGCCTAAACGGTAGAAAACGCTGTAAGCAGAGGTGGGCACGTTTGTATTTATGACAAAGGCTGTAAATGAATTAACATCATTTTTCGTTTGTGAACGCGAATGAATTACGTTTGCATATCCTTTTGATAAATTTGAAAATTTTACAAATCATTTATACGATCAAAATCAGAACTTACATTACACTTAAAGTGAATTCATTTACGTCTTTTATTTGTAAAATGTGCCCAACTCTCTCAGGTAGTGTTCAATGTGCTATTAAAACCCTCGACTTTCTTTGATGTTCAAATTTCCAAATAATTTCAGGTATTACGGTGTCAACGATCCTGTCGCCCACAAATTGATGCGACGAGCGTCGACGATGCCAAAGTTGGAGCCACCAGAAGATAAGAGCATCACTACCCTGTATGTCGGGAACCTGTCAGAAAAGATTGGAGAAAAAGAGCTCAGGTATGCCGTGTTGTGTGTAGATACGTATTTAGAATAGAATCGTACGCAATTTTGTTCCTTGTGAGGAGGAAAAGGTTTTGTGGAAGGTTTCACAATTTCCGAGGTATCGAGACGGAAAGAATGCGGCTTGTCAATACCCTTTCGCATTCCTTGGATTAATCATTAACTAAGACTACGGGGACTAAGACAATATCGTCTGATCTCAATTGTTTTCTACAAATTTTGTCTAAGAATAATCACCGCAGCTAATGCTGGCTGGTTTACCAGTTTTCTTTAGAGACTGATAACGACTGAATGAAGGAGAGATGCGCCGGTGTAAATATAAGTTAGTGCTATCCGTGAGATACAGACTGTTTGTTTGACATGGGAATCGTAAATTAATCAAAATTTGATTTGTGCAAATCACTGCCAAAAGGAAAGATTCCAATCAGTTTTGGTTGGTTATAACCTATGTTTTCAAATTTTGGTCAGGGGTCCGTTCATGGCTCTAGTTGGTCCTCTAAATTTTTCAACCCGATCGGACCAAATTTGGGTGGGGTAGGGGTCAAAATGTGAATTTGGAAAAATGGATTTTGAGATTTGTTGCATCTAGGTGTGTAGGGTATCATTTTCCATTAAATTCTGGACACTGAATCCAATTAAATGAATCCCGGAACGGTTGGCGCCCTCTGGATGAGGTTATGGGTCAAAATGGCTATTTATTACCCATTTTGAATACGTGTTTTCCAGATTTCTGGTACCTAGGCGAGTGGGGTATCATTTTCCACTAAATTTTGAACCCTGAATCGATTGAAATAGGTCCGGGACCCGCCACACCCACTGTTTCCCCAATTTTCCCCATGTTGAAGAAATAAATCTCCATGCTCCTGGTCCGAGGTTTAAATTAGCCTGGTTTGAGGAATAAACACCCGTGTGTAAGAATTTGCAGCGCTTTGGTTACTATTGGTTTTGGAATTAGATTTGATGCCGATAAATTGAATTGAACTAAAATTATATTGTGCGTTTTGGTTTATTATTCCATGAAGAATGAACCAAATGTTTTTCATGTAACCGGGCTGGGCCGTTCCTATCAAATGAACAAATTATGTTCACTGTATCAATTATTGACAATGTTAACCATGACGCATTGTTGAGTAAATCAAGAGCTTCCCATCATCAAGTTGATTTTCAATTTTGAGTTCCGATTTCGGGATTTGACAGAAAAATTGAAAACCCCTGTTAAATGATGAAATTTTTTGTCCGCTTTTTTGAAAATTGTATTAATATTTAATTGAATGTTTGCAGGGATCACTTCTATCAGTTTGGTGAGATCAGGTCTATCACAATGGTTCCGAGGCAGATGTGCGCCTTCATACAGTACGTGAACCGAATCCCGGCGGAGTTGGCGGCGGAGAAAACCTTCAACAAACTTATCTTGGGCGGCCGCCGGTTGAACATCAAGTGGGGCAAATCCCAAGGGCGCACTGGAGGCGGAGCCGCGGGCGGGGAAGACAGTTACGAACCCGTTCCCGGTCTCCCCGGAGCATTGCCTCCTCCCCCCGTCGAACTTCGGGGCGGCGATTACTTCAACCTCGGAGGCGCGCCGTCGACGTCGTCCGACGTCGTTCCACCGCCACCTCTTTTGCCGCCGCCTATGTTCGCGTTGGGACCGCCAGCTGCGCCACCGTTTTTCTTCCCGACGGCCCCGAGGTATCTGCCGGCTCCGGCAGCTCCGCCACCGCTGTGCCCTCCAGGAACGGCTCCGCCTCTTCCGCCGGAGATCTCCTCTCTCGCTCCGCCCGGCACGTCGCCCATCGCCCCACCTGGGGTCCACTACCCGTCGCAGGACCCCAGGAGACTTGGAACCTCAGAACCCTCTTCTGCTCCCTGAGCCTCTAAACCACTCGTACCAACATAATACAAGAATATTTCAAAATACAATACTACGATTATTGAAATGAATGCTGTACTTGTGAAATAATTACATCTAAGTTAAAACAACATCTATTTGAATATTTTCCAAACTTCGCACTACCCAATAATAAAAAACTACTCATCCAAACTCACCATAAACGATATTACACCCGTTGGTTTTGTCGAATTGAAAACAACGAAACTACACCTTTTGGTTGAATCTTTATTGTAGAACTGTTCTGCATACCACGTTCATTGGTCTCATAGCAAAAACCAAACCATAACTCCAAACGTGAGCCAACTTAAATTACAACGAATTTTCTAAAATTAATTTACCACAAAGTCATGATAACCATCCAGATCATTAAAAATCACAAAAATCAAGTCAAAACAGCACGATATTTATTCTATGTTGAGAAAGACATTAAGAAAAATCGTTCCTGATATATTTACAAAGACACATTTCAACTACACTAATTATTGTGAGCAAAAAAAAAGGATGTTTAAAATGGTAAGAATACACGTCAATCTAAAATTACTACAGCGTTTGAGAGTATTCGAGTAAGTCGCTACCTAAACTATACGAGTTAAATCTTACCTAATATATAAAGAACTAAGTACACGCAAAATTGGAAACAACGAAAATTGCACTCTAAAATAGAAAGAACTGCCTGACCAGGTAGCAGTATGGGCAGTAAGCGCCACTATTGAGGTTTGTATAGAGTGGAGCGCACATTTGAGATCAACATCAGAGTGATAACTGGTTTTAAGAAAGGAAAATGCTCAGAAGAGTAAGATCATAATTTGAAGAAGAAAATGAGGTACATACCGATATTGCGATACCATACCAATATCCTGATCTGGTATTTATTTTGCACTATCGATACTGCTACTTAAAAAATGTGGGTAAAAATGAGAGAGGTCATATGTACACTTATTAATTGAACTCTTTTATCTGCCGACATAACATTGGGAGCACTTATCCGGTTCAAAAGAATTTTAGATTTTCAACACCCTAGGGCTGGGTTTTTATTGAGGAAGCAGCAAGATGGGAATTCCTAGCAAACTTTTGTCCTGCAGCCCCCACCACTCATTTCTTTAAAAGAAGAGTCAATGCACAAATCCATTCTACAGAGGTGGATTTTCTATTCTCGACTACAGGATCGGGACGTGTAATGGGCCTGTGAAAACTCATAAGTCCCAAACAGCGAGCAAAGCCAAGATACATACGGACAATGCACATGTAATTTCTGCTTTTCTTCCTTTTGTAATTTATCCGTTTTCAGCATTCCACCCGGTGTAATACAGGCAACCTATGCTTCTATTTTTTAATTCCAATAGTTATATATTGAATGCAAAATAAGAGATAATCGCACCCTGGGAGTAATACTGGTACAAAAAAATTGTTCGGCAAATGCTTTGGGTAATACTGGTATAAGTCCGAAATTGTCGATTTTGAGCTAAATATACCATTGGATAGCTCTCGGCTAGCTCTACAAGGGGGTAAGACCGATATTAACTAAGTTCAAAAAATGGCCCTCAGAGGGCAGAAAAACCACTATGCTTTGGAGCCTCTCAGCGATGTTGCTTCGGAGGAAGAATGGTTCATTTCAGTGATGTTCCAGACATTGAAGCTTGTCGATCGCCGGTCCGGTGCAAGACCGGCCTATATAAAATTTTTAACACCGAATTCAATATCGCTTTTCACGTGCCAAAAAAGATCATTGTGATTATTGTGAAGTTTTTGATAACCTATCGCTTCAGAGAAACTGCAGCGGGCATACGCAACACTTGGCAAATAAAGATCAGTCCAGAAGAGAGAATGAGCAAGATAAGTTGAGCACTGGGCCCAATGTCATAACGTGCACTTATGACCTTCAAAAAAGCCTAATGACCCCTAATGGAGATAAATCGCAGTTTTATTACAAATGAAAACTTGCAACATACAATCTAACCATTTTTGAGCTTAAAAAGACACATGCACAATATGTTCAATTGATTCGAGCTTCGAAAAAGAATCCCCCTTATTACAAAGTCCGCAAACTCACATTCAGTGCGCTTATAGATCTTCAACGTAAATCTACAGGGACAGCGAGTGCAGTTCAGTAATCATCAATCAGAATAACGCAATAAAAGCCGCCTTCTTCTTTCTACAAAATGTCGAGATTTTTGTGCATGTTCCGAATTTTCCTGGGACTAACCTATTTAATTTTGTGAACAGTTAGAAAAATAATCAAAGAAGGTGATTGATGGTGGGATAGGTTGGAATCCAGCATACATTATCCGGGAGAATAGTGGTACATCTACCTATTTTTATATATTAATTAATACTGGTCAACAATAAAGAGTGAAAATGGAAGTTATTGAGTTCCATTCGATGTGGAGATGTTGTTCGAGTAGATTTAGATCATTAGATTCGCAAAATAATAATTAGGGCGACTGGGGTATGTGAATTACCACGTCCAGAATCTTCAAACGTCATTTTCTCAAAACGGCGTTTTTCGAGATATACCAGTTTTCTCCAAAACTTTTGCCAACGGATTTTTTTTTGTACCAGTCTAGCTCCCAGCGTGCAATCTGAGCGACACATCCTTTGAAATGAATAAGGTAGACAAATTACTCAGGACAGAAAATTTTCTAAAACAGTAATTATCCCAACCTTATTCCAGTTCTGTTACAGGCAGAAAATGTGAGGGTTCTGCTCAATATTTCACATATAACAGCACGACGATGGAAATGGGGCAGCTTTAGTTCACAACAGCCGGTTGTCTGAAGCTCGTTCGCGCAGGTTGGCCCAAAATTACCCACAATGAGCGTGACTCTTTATAAAAATAGGCATTAAAATGATATTTCATTATCGTTGAAAGGTGAAATGCGTTGTGTAGGTAATTGGAGAATGGACAGAGATATTCACTATCAGGAAGGAATTTTATTCACAGACGACTTCTCAGTCTAGGGATGATGGGTACAGGGGAATTACCGCTGAGCTCAGGCTGGTGAAAAAGCCTGAGGCTCGGTTTGGCTTCGCCTCATTTCGGCTCGATGTTTGGCCGACGACATGAACCAAGAGCCACTGTCGTCCAAATGGATACCGCGACGCCTCAGGTAGGATCGATGACGACCTAGGCCGAGAAACCACGACGAATCGCCCGTTCTTGGGTACCTTCCTCGAGACTCTGCCCGATGTTTGGACGCTTCGACGTACCAGGTACCCGGTATATGACTTTCCTCTTTATTTTCGTCCTCGTGGATACCTTCAGGCCCCCTCATGTCCTCAGTCTCCCGCGAGTTGTCAACAGGAGTCTGCACTTTGGACAGTCCTTCGCCGAAAAATTGCTTCACGCTTTTGGCCACCTCGGACAAACTATTAATCGTCGGATTTCCTTTCACAACTCTGATCAAGTCCTTCAATTCTTTCACGAACTCATTCCGCCACTCTTCATACTCACTGGATTTGGCTTCATTTTCCCTCTTCGCGCTTTTTTCATTCTTCATGGTTGACCTGACGGCCTCCCCGTAATGCTTGACTTGCTTGATCCCCTTCTCGACAGAATCCCACAACCCAGAAACTGCAGTTTTCATGTATTTGGTCACGTCATTCAATAACGACTTCTTCCTCCCTCTTCTATCATAACTGTCGCGTCTCCCTCGCGCTCTACATCTCTCATTGCTATACTTATTTTGCTGCTGACGAGCGCTTTCGTATTTCTCATAATTTCCATGACTCCTATCGTATTTCATACCATCCGTCAAGTTTTCTTTCGTCCGTTATCTCTCCATCCTTGAATTTTTCCTTTTCTTGAAATCCTCTTTTTCCCTTGTGACTTTGCTCAAATCGAAGTTCTTCTCTCCTATTTCGCCCTTCATCCTTGCGCTCACGTCTTTTCTCCTGTTTCTTATTCTTCTCCAACTGTCTCTTGTCCACCTTCTCCTCTTCCTTAACCTTGTATTTTTTCTCATTCCCAAGTCGTTCATTTCCCCTGTTTTGACTTTCTTTTTTCTCTTCATTACACCCTCTCTCGTAACTCATCTTGCCGTGTTTCACATTCCGCCTCTTGTCAAACTTATACTCATCGTTGTTCCCATTCTCTCTTTCTCTCTCATTCCTTTCTTCAATTTCACGTTCAGTTTCACCTTCATTTTCTTCCCTCATCTCTTCATAGTGCCATTCCCGATCCAGTCGCTCGTTAATTTGGTGGTATTCACCAACCTCGTCTAGATCACCTCCACGGCTAAAATCTCCAGTCTCCGCTCCTTTTTCAAGTTCAACATAATTTTTACGGCTGTCTTTCTTGATATTTGTAGATTCTTTCAACCAATCACCGCGGTTTTTGTGGCGTTTCAGATTCAAATGCCGAATCTTTTCGTTCAAATTCCTCCAATCGAAACCGTTTTGATGTACTTTTAGAGCTTCTGAGTCGATATCGCTGTTCGGTAGCGAAGCTCGAACGAAAAAGTCATCAGACTTCATGTCAGCTTTTGAGCCAACTTGATCCTCCTCCCCAGGTTCCAACTCCCGCTCGACTCCTTGCGTCACGGAATCCAACATTCCAACAATGTCCCTCACTTTAGGGAGAACGGAAAAAGAATAAAATTTATACCACGACTCGAAATTAGCTTCCGAACTCTTGGAGATAATTTTTTGCAAATTTCGTATGAACATGAAGTTTTTGTGATTCGCTCTCTTGAGGGTTCCATCGGCGCAGCTCATATCGATGTCTAACCGCAGAAGATTTTTGTACAAGTCAATCTTATAATCGAAGAGGTTATTCATGATCTGAGAGTAAATTTGCTGTTGTACTGATAAGATATCTCGTCGAACTGAAAGCAAAATATTTTGATAATTTGAGCATTGCTTTTCTTCATAGGAATTTTCATTCTTGGGAGCATCAACGGGAGGTGGGGGCGGCACTATGGGAATTTTAGGTTCACCTTGGATCGGATGGGGGTTTTCCTCTACCATATCGCTCACATTTTCTGCCCTAGTCACTTTATCAACTGAAGGAGGTACGGTTTGAGGTGAAACGGTCTGCGAAAGGTTGTGTATAGGTGTTGATTGAGGAAGGGTTTGGGTTAAAACGTCTCTTTCGTTACTTTCTTGAGAGGACTGGAGGTGAATTTCCTCAATGAAACCTCTCTCCTCTGCGCCACTCTTCACCTCAGTACCGTCAACAGATTCTACACTAATGTATTTGGATTCACCTTGGTTCGGATGGGGGTTTTCCTCTACCATATCGCTCACATTTTCTGCCCTAGTCACTTCATCAACTGAAGGAGGTACTGTTTGAGGTGAAACGGTCTGCGAAAGGTTGTGTATAGGTGTTGATTGAGGAAGGGTTTGGGTTAAAACGTCTCTTTCGTTACTTTCTTGAGAGGACTGGAGGTGAATTTCCTCAATGAAACCTCTCTCCTCTGCGCCACTCTTCACCTCAGTACCGTCAACAGATTCTACACTAACGTCTTTGGATTCAATAGGAACCTTTCGATTTTGCAGAGCTTCTTCTGAGACCGTCATCTTGTTCAAATTCATGAAGTTTGGAGGCATGTTGGACAAGATGTCCCGAAGGCGCTGCTCGTTCTCCGACCGAAGAACTGTTTGAAGCTTTGAAATCACTAAAACATATTTGAAAAAAATATATTAATTAATTAATTAAATTAAAATAGTACTCCTTGTATGATAGAATAGATAGTGTGTCAGGCTCAAAAATGATCAACACTCATCATTGTCTCATTGAATGAATGTCTCACCTTGATCTAACTCCTGGAGTACGTGTACTGAAGAATAATCTTGGCTTTCTTCAGAAATCGCTTGTATTTCTGAAACATAGCATGACAATTTTAAAGGAGAGAAGGAAACTTCAAAATTGTGCTATAGAAAAATGCCTTAAAGTAAATTGAATTGTAACAGTTTGTCTCATTTTTCAAGTTGAAATAATATATGTAAATACGATTATTAAGAGAGAAGGTTGGAGAGTTTTGAAAGCACTTACTGAAGAACAGGAGGTACGAAGAAACGAGCAAACTGCAGATGAGTGCCAGAAGAGCCGACGCAGCGACAACGTAGCGAAATTTCATTTCTGCATCACTCAAATGACTGCTGTTGCGAGCTGGGACGAGCACCACATCCTGGAGCTTCTTTGACAAGCGATCTGCAAGGTTGCCAGGGGTGTCCAACTCAACCAAATTTGAGTCCACAACTTTTTCTTGACCGCTGTTGACGTCAACCGAACTAGGTTGGTCTGGCATTGCTGGCTTTGGGAGGACATCATCACGAGGGTTTTTTCCTGAAGAAACCGACCACTTAAATAAATGTTTCGTTGGAGCTTTTGGATTTAGCAAGTTAATTAATCATAAGCCACACCTACCATGCAGCCCATCATTCTTCCAAATACCTACAATTAAAAAGTGGATTTTGGTCTTGGCAACAGAGGTAACATTATCAGCAGAGTCCTCTCCAGTAAAGAGAATGAAGGCTCAAATTATAATTATAAAGGTTATTCAAGGAATAACCAACCTACGTTATCATGCAAAAGTCAACCTCTCCGATTCGGCTCAATTTTTTTTTCTGGGCGTTTTAAGGTGTCTAGATCAAAAAACCAAAATGTCCTCCGTCCGCGCCGTTTTTGGTAGTAGAAAATTTTCTAAAAATCTGATATTTGGGTCAGGGGTCTGTTCCCGGCCTAGGATGGTCCTCCAAACCTTTCAGCCCGATCGGACCAAATTTAGGCGGGGTAGGGGTCAAAATGTGTTTTTTGAAAAATGGATATTCGAGATTTTGGGCGATCTAGGCGTGTGGGGTATCATTTTCCACCAAATCTTGGACGCTAATTCCAATGAAGTGGGTCCCAAAACGATTGGCACCCACCAGAAGAAGTTGTGGGTCAAAATGGGTATGTATCTACCCATTTTGTATATGTGATTTCAAGAATCAAGAATTTCTGCTACCTAGGCTTGTAGGGTATCATTTTCCACTAAATTTTGGACCCTGAATCGATTGGAATGGGTCCGGGACCCGCCACACCCACTGTTTCCCCCATTTTTCACTATATTTTGGACTCTGAATCCATTAAGATGGGTCTCGGATCGATTGGGGCTCACCGGAGGTGGGTATGAGTCAAAATGGGTACCTACCTACCTATTGGAATGAGTCCTGGACACCTGGCACTCATTGCTTTCCTCGTGCTTTTGGTTCTAAAGAGTAATTTTTTTTACGAAGGCTTTATGTTGATATCTGCCAGAAATGAAGAACATGCACAGTGCCCACATGTTCTTGATTAGTGAACAGCCAGTACCACTGTGTTAAAATACAATTGTGGTGAACCTACTTTCTTAACATTGCGCAACTCTTCATGATAAATGGTTCAAAATTCACAAAACTGTTTTTGAATGGGTGCACTCAGACGAGAAAATGGAACTTATTTCTGGATGATTACAACAAAAGTGGAACCCACATCTTGTATTGTGGCAACATCTTTCTTTTTCAAGTAAGACACGATAGGGGTCAGAGTAGTTTCTCCTGAATATCTGTAGTAATTCCATCAACCAACTCCAACAATGTAGGAGTATTCTAATAGAGGGAAAATTCACCATGGTAAGGAATATTTTTATGTAGGAAGCCAGTGAGGCATACAAATGTTAGAATATTTTCTTACTAATTTCATGATTTCTAACTCGTACAGATTTTACAATACTAGGCTGGGGATAGGCAATTTTTTTTCAAATTCAGAATATAACAAGGACTGACCTACTGAGTCGTAAAATGCTGAGAATAGAAATCTCACCATCTTCAGTGGAAGTGTCTCTGTCAGAATCTTCACTTAACGTTTCGACACTGTCACCATCACTCAAATCTTCGTCAAGGGGTCGCATCTTAACTTTCATCCACCCTTCGTCCCCAACTTTTTTCATTGTAGTCATTTGCGGTCGCGATCCTTTAATTTAATTTTAACATATGTCATGGGGGATCCAGCAGGACGAAACGATGAGTTGATTAGCCTCACACAAGGGAACAGTACGAATATCCGTACATGACGAATCGAAGAAAGTACAATGACTAATTGTGACGTGGGATAAAGGTACCCTCACGGAGGAAAATGTGAACGATGGAAAATTTACCGAGAATAACTATACTTTGAAATCAAGTATCAACAAAGAGAGCCACAAAATTACGCACAAAATAAAATGTATCAGTGAACTTTATTCATTCATCTTTCTGTATTTATAATCTATATCTTCTTCTTCTTCTTCTTCCGTTTCTCCTTTATTCCGCCTTTCTTGTACATCTATGTTACTCTGGTAGTTTAAACACAGTGTTTAACAAATATTTCGTACTCAAGAATTTTTCATACTCAAATTAGCCTGAATTTTGGATACTGTAGAGATTTGAAGGGTCCTCACCTATCTACACTAGTCTGTTTTCTAACATATGGGGTACGTAGGGTCGCTGTAGATCAAACAGAAAATGGAGACTTGAAGAACAAGAAGACGAATTCAACTCAACAAGAGCCTTCTGCTTGCTGTTTCTGTTCATCGTTCTGTTGTGTATTTGTGATTTGTGCTTGCTTTACTATTGATGTTTACTTCTAGATTGATCTGACTGATGTACTAACTTTTCTTCAGGTACGATCGTATTATTTTTATGATTTTAATTTCACGTGGTCCGCCAAGTGTGTGAGGCTTATTGAATGTTTGGTCCCAGGAATTGATTAAAACAACCAACGATGACTAAAGAAGCAGACCCTGCGCCTCCCAAAAAACGTAAACAGCAGGAGGCTCCAGACGCCACAAATGGCTCCACAGAGGCCAAAACAAGTAAATTGGACGTTGACGAAAAGAAGAACAACGCTAAAATTTATCAAGTGAGTTAATTTTGCTAGTAGTAAGAACGCAAATATTACCGGCTTACTGCAACTCCTGTTCAGTTTCTAGTCCTCAGATTCGCATTCGTAGACCGATTTATTTTGAAGTTCGAGTTCAGATTCAGTGAGACTGTGAGAGTTAAGACATTAGAATGCAAGAGCACTCAAAATCTGTAGGCTGCAATCTCCTACGTTGCTTGGTGCTACAACGCTGCGGTCGTGCTACAGAAAATTTCAGTCTCATCGGATTTTTTCCGATGGCTATAAGTATTTCAATTAATACCAACCTATAATATTAATTAGGACCAAGAAACAGGCTTGAGAATAGATTCAGCATCCGGACTTTACAGGAAATCGCCACCCTTTATGCCTTGATCGCGAAAAATCCCAAATATTGATTATCAAAAAACGCATTTTCACCCATACTGAACCTATATGTTCAGCCCCGACCGGGATGAAAAGTTTCAAGGACCAACTAAAGCCGGAAAAAGTTCCTGACCAAAATTTCAAAATTTAAGAAAATCACCTACTACCAAAAATGGACATTTTGATTTTTTTGAACTAGACGTCATGAGCTGTCAAATTTTGTGCGTTTGCGAAATCATTAGTAGGCGCTAATTGATTCCTTCCCTTATAATCCGTTTCCAGAGAGTCAATGCTTTTGACGAGGCGGAAGCACCCACTAGAGATCCAACTGTGGATTTGGAGCAGTACAAACAATTGTGCCAAGAATTCGCTGACCGCGTCAGTCGCGTTAGTGATTTGATGATCTCAAAACCAGCTGGGGTGAGTTACTTTGTGACACTCATACATTGCCCTGTAGAGCCTAACAATTCTTTCTTGGGTACATAAACATGCACTGTCAGGGGCCCCTGTCATGGCGTCCTAATATATCGATATGTCCTGTCAAGCGAGATAATCGATACTTTTGTGACGTCACAATAAACGCGTCAAAAAGTCACTGCCCAAGTAAATGCGCAGTTATACATGACAATCCATATACTCAAAAATACGCAATTTAAAAACATATACGCTATAATTACATCATAAATACGTAATAATTCCGTCCAGGTCAGACCTGCCATCTCTAATCATGACAGTATCATCGATACAGTGATATAGTCGATATTTGGACGCCTTATCAAGCGTGTTATCAAGGGCCCCCGACAGTGCATTTCAACCCTTTCTTGTCCAAAACAGTAACGTGACGAGCATTCCTTACGTGTGCTTTTTCCCTCGATTTGTAGTGGGCTGATGAAGTAAAAGAGAGCCGAATGGAGGCGGGGTTGCTTACAGTATTCATGAAGAAGCTCAACAGAGTAGAAAAGATTAGAAATCGTAACGCTCGTGAAAACGTGACGAAAGTTCGCCAACAAGTTGACGTCTCGCAACTTCAACTTCAAAATTTAATGTGCGAAATTCTACATCTGAATCGAGAGGTCGAAAAATGCATCTTATTCAAGTGAGTCGATTTGGAAAGAAATATATATATTTTTTTTTTCATTTAAATTTGAGCTTGGCAGTAAATTATTCTTACTTTTAGGTCCAAGCCTCTCGGTGTTGATTTAGTTCCTGTTGAGGAGTTTTACGCCGCAGCCCCGGAAAAAATTGCGCGACCTGTAAGTTCTACTTGTAATTCTTCTGCCCTGAATTATGGATTTAAATGAGCGACCTTTCCTCATGAATATATTTGTCACAGGAAATCACGCAAGCGGACGAACATCAACTGTTATTGGCCCGCTTGGAATGGGAGCTCCAGCAAAGGAAAGAGTTGTCGATTCTTTGCTCAAAACTAGACGAGAAGAAGAAAACTTTGTCGACTCAAATCAGCAACAGGACGTCTGACTTGGAGAGTCTAGCACCGCTGATCAAAAACGTTTTAGAGGTAGGCTCCTAAAGATGTTTTTAATTGTTCTAGTTGCAATCAAGACAGAATAAATGAATTTATGCACAACTTGGTTGTTTCAGAGCACGAAACCTCTTCAAGAAAAACTCGGTTTTAATGCAGGGCAGTCATCTTTGACGCCAGATAAAGCGTCGTTGCTTCCGCACTGTCTATATTTCCTATACATTCAGGCGAAAGCTTATAAAGATGCTATAGGTGAGGTATAATTTAACCCTGGTAAATTTTCGGTATAAAATTATATCAATGAACATAAGGTGTGATAACAAACCTGAGGTCTCAAACGTTTGAATCTACCATGTGATATCTGAATTGAATTTTGGACCTGGTACTTTCTTCTTTCAAGCTTACAACCAATGAAATACATCGTAGAATTTCTCTAGGATACTATATTGATGTAGAGTCTCTCGATAAATCAAAAGTTGAGCAAGCCTTTGGAATAAGGCGTGTTTCTGTCCACAAGCCCTGTTTTGGCCAGATTTTAAGGCATCAAAGAGGTGTTGTGGCAGCGCTAGCAACATTGGACAGAGTTTGGCTTCAACCGTTTGACCAAATTGTTGAATTGGTGCTGTAGTTGCAGCCATGAATAAAAAGAAGTACCATGCGACCTAAATATTGCGTACTGGATCCAAACAGAAGTATTGAGACCTTTCGCAACTTCTGCCTCTTTTTCTTCATGTAAAACAGACAGGGAATTTTCATTTTTTGGAATGACTCTCGCAATTAGGATATTTTAAAAATCTTCTGTTGTCCATGCAGATGAAAATATCACAGTTGAAATCAAAAGTGATGATGAAGCTACAAAATCTTCGGCACGCATTGGAGACAAGGACGCAGAGGTCTCTAGTGGAGAAGGATCTGATAATGATGTGAGTTGTGCTTATTGTCAGGGGACTCGTGATATTTTTTAATTTTTAACTGAATAGAACTTCTCACTTGACACTACTTGTTCTCGAATGGGTATTATCAATCAGTCCTGGTAATTTGATCGTAACGCTTTCCATACTGAAAAAAAAAAAAAAAATAATAAAAATAAAAATAACGCTGCAAATTCTTTTATACGAGTTGGTTATTCCTCGGAGACTCATTTCTTCAACATGGGGAAAATGGGGGAAACAGTGGGTTTGGCGGGTCCTGGACCCATTTCAATCGATTCAGCGTCCAAAATTTAATGGAAAATGACACCACACACGCCTAGGTACCAGAGATTTCGAAAACCCACTTTCGAAATAGGTAGATGCATCCCCATTTTGACCCATAACCTCTTCCGGTGGGCGAATAATAATAAAATGAATAACCAAACAAAATAGAAAACAAGTAGCAAGTTGAAGGGAATGTTCTGAAAGTCATTATTTGTTAAGTAGAGAATTGCTTTCCTGGTCACTTTATTAGTCGTGATGTACTTTCTTAATTAGAAAATCGCAGAAATCGGGGGTTTTCAGGAAGAATCGATCAACCCGAAACCTTATGATTTTGAGGTCGAAACATGGGGATTTGTAGGGAATGTCTCCAGTTATTTCAAATGAAAACACTTACAAACGTATTCAACTTGATCATTTTAGACAAAAGGTCAACTACAAAGGTCGTGAGATTTGACGTAGCAAGCTAGCAACAAATCATTTCTCTCACTTGCTTAATGACAAAAAATGAAATGCACAAAAATAATACAAAATAAAGCTTCAACAGACCACTTGTATGATGTCACTGATGGCACCTATTGTGGCAATTTATGTGAGTTCGTCTAAATTGTGTAAATCAATGTCAAATTAATTGCGTCCGGCCTTTGAAACAGCATAATAGGCATAAATAACATGTGGTATTTTATAATTTATTTGATGTATACGGTAACTACCTAGCTTTATGATATAAGTTTTGTTTTATGACCTAGAACCCTGAAAAAACATCGAAAAAAGACAGTTCGGAGAAGATAGAAAGGAGAAAGAAGAAACTATTTGAAAAACATTCTTTATATGTGTCCATAAAGATTAATTTCAAAGGTATGTGACCATCATTGTTGATTTAATGAATGCGCTAATAGTTTTCAAAGAGAGAAAAAAATAATTAAGAGGATTCTATGGCGTTTCAGACAAGAGCTGCCTGATTTTGGATTTCTATTATTGGCTCAAATTGAACGTTGTAACTGTAGTTTCTAATTTGGAACTGGCTAATAATCAGCTAAAAAGTTCGGATGCTGGGTAAGTTCTCTAATTTCCTTAATTAAGTAACATCATTCGTGTTTATGTATCTTTTCGTCCATTTATTACTACTATAAACAGGTTTCCGTTTATTCATGCCTTGTAATTTCCTAAACTTGAACTGCACACCCAATTCAAATAATATTTCCGTATAAGCTACCAATGTGATATCATGGTTGTATTATATTGAAAAACTGCTCTCAGTGCGCAACCGTGCGCAATTGCCAAAAAATGCTCGATGGAGGTTTCCATTGTGTGTATGCGTTAATAGAAAGGTGTGCGAAGGTGTCTGATTCCTGGATAACCAACTCTGTATGCACGCGTGAATTTAAAGCAATATTTGTTCATATAGTTGAGGTATATTGTAGTACAGATTTTCAATTCTTCAGGGAACAATTGTACGGGAAGAATCTATTGGTGAACCTTTTTCCCGGCGATGATGGAACTATCAGCCCTAACGTGTCCAATTATTATCAGCTTAATGAGGTGAGTGGTGAGACTATTTTTTAAATGTACCTTTACGAATGAGTGAAGTTATTTTTCAATCCAGGAGTTCCCTCCTAATTTTGGTTGTAGTAGAACAAAAGTTTTTAGTGCAGTATTTTTGCTCAACGCTTTTTTATACGAAATGAAAAACTAAATCATGAAAAACGAAGAAAAAGGATGAATTTAGTGAATTATTGTTGAGTTTTTTGTAATGGGTTTTGAGCTCTGGTTTAAAAACCGAGGAAATAATTTCTCTGTGGGTCAATACTTGAGGAAGCCGCTGCTCATAAACAGGTCGATCTCTGTTGTTCAACTTGATGTTTGATCCGTTCAGGTCGGCTTGGAAGCCCTCGACACAAAGAAATTAGGTTTCCCTTACGTTTGGGCTCAAAAAATCGCCGGCCTCGACTTCACTTCAGTCGGACCAGATTCCAAAGTCGGAGGTGTTGAACCTAATCTCGAAACAGCCAAGGCGATCATCCCAGTAATCGTGAAAATCCTTCGAAGGCGCGTAAATTCCCGGATGATTCTCGCTAAGCAGGTCGTTGCCTTGGGTAAGTGAATTCTCCGCCATGAGCAAGGATCTACAATTTACATGCTTATTCGGTCATGGCTTACAATATCTCGCTTTATATGTCCAGAGAGCAAAACTATCGTCGGACCACCCGCCATGAAATCTGTCAAGTTGTCGTGCTCGTTAAAATCGTGGAGAAGCATCGCTTGGAATGACTTCGTAGAACATCCAGCTTCGGAACAATTGAGAGACATTGCTTTTGCTACGCCTCAAGACATCTATTTTAGTGCGACCGTTTCTCGAGGAAAAGGTACATGGAAATTGTGGTGCTGTTCTATTGTCATGGCTTTTGGCCACTTCAGGCTAACCGGTCAAAGTCTCACCAAGCCTTTTTCAGCCGTATCATTGAATGTTGACTTGTTACACTGATTCAGCCTTTCAATTCATCTTTATCAAGTACCTTATGTTTAAATGAATTTCAACTAGTATCGAAGTTCTAAGGGTGAGTAACCGTCTTTTTCATTTTCCAGCCAAACTGACAATTTTGGTGGTTGCCAAATGCGATTACCCCTTGGATCCACCAAAATTCGCCATTCAAATTGACTGGAACGATTCCATGCTCAATGCTTCCAACTCTGCCAAAATCAGAGTACGTTTTTCTTTAATTTTCAATCTCAGTTTTCTTCAACCGTGCTAACGGGCGTTACTGATTTCCCTTGTTTCCCCTTCCAGGAGATGGAAAAAGAGGTTAACGTCCATTGGAAAGAGCTGACTAAAGGTGACACCTGGTCATCCACCTTGTTGATTTACCAAATTCACCGGATAATGGTCAGTTTTGATATTTTTCTCGAGTGCTCGGATCCAGTCAAATTCAGCGCCGAAAAGAAGACGTTCCTCCATCCTCACAGGTTGGTTCACTAGTATACAGTATGGGGTCTTGAAAAATTGCTTTGCATGTTCCTCCCTTTGAATATAATTAAAATTAAATTTTGTTTCATTTATTTTTAATGTAATTTTTCTTTTTAGTGGAAGATGCCGGTCTTTGCCCCTTAAGTACGTCCCAATGGGAGAAGGAGTGTTTTTGCGAAGATGAAGAGGCGAATGTGTGCAGTTGATACCATCTTAAAAATTAATTGTAAGAGTTAGTGGTTGTATATGGATAAGGGTGTATTTTAATTTTCGGCGAATAATTAATTGTAACTGTCCATTTGATACCACTAAACGATATTTCACGACAAGTCACGATATATGTGCTCTTCCTTTCCTTTGTTCAAAACAAGACCAAAATACGTAATATATATTATGTAGAGAGGGATATTCCAAACACTGACTCTTGGGAAGCGCTCAGATTGGGAGGAGGAAAACATGACAAGATTGCTGCTCTCCCGTCAAGGTTTGATGGTGATCATGCCTGGATATTTTTATTTGTATTTGCCTGAGAATGAAGTATGTCTAGTTTCATCATTGTTTCCAATTGGATCTCTCCATGGCCTTCATATTGGACACGCTTGTGATGCCCCTGAACCCCTCGCATGCTAAAATTGAATAACATTATAAATAATGAGCAGTTAGGAATGAAAAATAAGGATGATAAGGGACAAATATGATTAGTTCATTTCCTAAGGAGTAGGATCATTGTGGGAAACACTAACGTAAAAATATTGACTTCGGAATTCCCAAAATCTGAGTAAATGAGTGGAAAAAATGGGTTATACTATTGAAATTACCATTAAATTAACATTCCGGTCGTCTTGGTCTTGCTTAGGAAGGACCAATTATGCATGAATCCTATCGTATTATACAATCAAGTTTCACGTGACGACAAAAACCACTGCTCCTCATGCTCGCTGACTGAGTTAGTCAAATTTGAATTGTTTTAGCAATAGTAAACGGTTTCTTTCGCGTCATCATTCATTTGGTTGATGGAATTATCACCTAAAGCAACGACTACAACATTAGGCACATATCTAGCTGTAATTGCGATATATCATTACAATCTGAGACGTATTGATAATTCAGATAAAAAACAAATTCAAATCGTTGAGGCATTTAGAAGTATTACCAAAGGCCTGGCCGACAAAAACCCCTCTTTATAAATACAGTTTAATAGATAAATCAATGAATTATAGGCAGATTACGAAAAATCGGTTTTGAACGTCTGTTAGTCTTATTAGAGTGTTGAAGGATTTAATGTTTTTCTTCGTTACATACAGTCAAACTAAAGGAGCAACCAATAAACAGATCAGGCTCGACAATTGAACGGACTCTTAACAGTTTTTGTATCACAATTCGTCGTGTTCATTTCTTAGTCCATTTTCGGCTAAATTGAGGCTGCTCCAGAACTCTTCGATGTTTGTACTGTCGTCAATTTTGAACTCATTCTTCATATCGTCGACGCTTCTTATTTCCATATACCCCAGACCAGGGAGCGACTTCCTGATTTCAGCCCATTGTTTTGGCAGTTTTCTACAATCAAAGAGAATTTAATGGCCGGATCAATTTTGAAATTTATGTTAAATTGGAAATTAAATTTTTTGTACTCACCCGGTAATGAATTTTATCCACACATCGACCATATATCGGCTCATAGCTCGACTCTCTTCATCATCTCCGATCGGGCCCCATGGTACCACTTTTTTCATCAAATATGCCAAGTCGTCCGCATGTGAAACACCTGAAATTCGCTTACATGTCAATAGTTATCTTATGAGCTGATCTTTTTATAGTTTGATTTAAAAAAAAGGTACTTGTACCGTCGAATAGGTCTAGTTTCATGAATCCCCTTCTTGAACCTTTGAACGCAAAAACGTACGCATGGGATGGAGATTTATACAGCTCGGCATGAAGTTTAGCCGATTCTCTTATTCCTACGTTGAAAAGTCTGTCGCTTATCATCTGATGAAAACAAAGTACTAGTTATCACCTTCCCAATTTTCACGACGAGATTTACCTCATTTAAAGGATGGGTTGAGCATCCCCACTTGTTCTGGAGGTTGTATACGTATCAAAACGCATCACCATACCTTAATAATTCCACTCCTGCTAATCTCGTCATTTTTTTGGAAGTAGAAGGCCCTTATTTTCTGCGCTATCAATTCTTTCTGAGCCAGCGAGACAGTGTAATTGTAATCTAGTAGATGAGGGAGAAGTGCTTCCCATTCGCTGTTCAATTGTTGTATCAAACCTTCATCGTTGATAATCTCTGAAATTTACCAGTTCACATTATGGATTCTTGGTGTATTTTGTGTTCTTGGATTCACTCAACACGAAGGAATTTTCCTTCCAACCGTACCTCCTCCTGGATAGAGGCCCTCGTCTGTTGTGTACGAAAAGAGGAGAGGAACATCTGATGCTCTCTTCGACACGATTATATCCAATGGTTGTTTATCCAAAAAAGCTGACGCGCTGGAGGGTTCAACCACTGGTCCAAACGGTGTAAATGGATTGTACAACCAAGGCTGGCCACATGATACAGATTGTAGATACTCATTAGTAGTGTCAGATTAATCAAGAATAAATTAGGCTATCGATAAAATCATAGGTACACGTTGTCCTTTTCGCAAGCTCACCATAAAGAGTTTAGACTTTTCGACGATATGATCCGCTGGTCGGCTTCTAAGGCATTCGATCATTTTCGTAGTGCAATCATTCGGGCATCCCAAAGTGGCGCTCAAAACTCGCGCTTTTTCTAGTGAGTTTTCCGCCAATGGCCATGGATTTAGGACTGCACCGCTCATTATTATCCCCCGACTGAATAAACCTGTGATTCGAAGGGAAAGATAAATTAAGGGGTAAATCGGCTGCCATTCTATAGACTGGGTAAAATTGTGGCAGCCGTAAAATGAGATTGCTGAACGTTGTCGTTTTGTCAAAAATAATATAAGTGAAGTTCGAGGCATGTTATGTTAGTGGCCTGACAGCAAAATTCAGAAAAGGAAGTCAGAAGTCAAAATTGGATGGCATGAAGAGTCATTGTATTTTAGAAAAGTCAGCTACGTACTTCAGAATAATGAAATGACTAGACCAGAAGAATGTTTGCTGTAAATGGGGGAACTTTTGCGGTTTTGTTAGATTTCATCAGTATAAATACCATTATTATCATTACTGCTTATTATCAATGTCCGTTGAACGCACAAATTAATTTTAACTTTTAAAAAATAAGAAGGTTAGATAGGTGTTGGTAGGTACCTACCTAACAATTTCTACTCAACTTTTACGGTTGCCCATGATTATCATGATTATTCACGCCTATAAAAGTGTTATTTTCAATACCGTTCGGGCAGCTGAGAGTTGGTCTTGTTTACGTGAATAGGCCGTTTAAGATTTGTCAATCTCAAGGCCTTGGCGATCGTTCACCTTTCTGCTTTCACGCTAAAGGACGTTGGGTATATTCTTATCAAACAAACCTTTAGATAGAGGAGATAGGACGTGGTAATGAACGCTGGCCCCGCCGGCGGATGTGCCGGCCAACGTGATTTTCTTCGGGTTCCCTCCGAATTTGGCGATATTTTTGTTAACCCACTTGAGAGCGAGAAGTTGATCTTTTAGCCCGTTGTTGCCTGGTACCACCTCGTCCTCAGTGCTCAAAAATCCTGAAATCCAAACCCAGACGAAAATTGTCATTAATATACTTTGTTTATATAGTCTGTGTGCAAATGTAGAGCTAAATTAATTTGGTTGAAACGGTTTTTCCAGAAACCAATTCAAGTAATTCAGACTTCAGGGATATTTTGGAATGTGGACTTGTTTTCGTGGTGTTATGGGTCTGGGCTTGCGAGTTTTAGATTGGAACCAAATCAGGCAAGCAGCAAAAATTGTATGGATGATTATGATACGCCTAATCATGCAGGAAGTATGTACTTTCTTAGAAGATATTAGAAGAAAATACTGATGAGGTTTGGCTTACCTAATGGACCCAGTCTGTAGTTTAACGTAACAAGAACGACGTTTTTATCAAGAAGGAATTCTGGCCCGAATGGATGACCAGCAAGGAACATAAAAGCTCCACCGTGTATGTAAAATATCACATCCATCAGGTCATTTTCCCGGTCATTTTCATTAGGCAACTGAAAATAGAGCATAAACAATTCAAGCGGCTGATTTATATATGATACAGGCTTTAAATGAGTGTATATTCTATTTGGTATGACCTTCGGGGTGAATATATTCATATAGAGACAGTCCTCTGAACCGTGGATTTCAAATTCAGTGTTCCTGGTGAAGTGGCTATACTGCAGGCACACAGGCCCGTAAGATGTAGCGTTGAGTACACCCGGCCATGGCTTGACCGGTTCAGCTTCCTGTGAATACGAAATTACTTTGGAACGATTCAAATATATATGAAATATTTCCTTAAATTTACGAAATTATTTCTGAATGAAAATTGAGGCTATTCCATGCAAATTTCTTGAGAGACGTTTTGTCATCAGGGCGACTATTTGACAATATGTTCAAATTTTGTCTAATTTCTTTATGCTCTGGCGATGTAGCGATGATGAGAATAATATCTTGATAATATAGGTAATTTAACCAAACCAAAGGATTCCACCATTCTTTCGTAGAGGTTGGTTATTCCTCGGACCATTAGCATAGAGACTCATTCCAATCAATTCAGCGTCCAAAAGTTAGTGGAAAGCGATACCCCACACGCCTGAGTCGTCGAAAATGCAAAAAAAAAAAAAAAAAAAAAAAAGGGAAAACGTGGAAAACAGTTGGTGTGGTGTGTCCCGGACCCATTCTAATCGATTCAGTGTCCAAAATTTTGTGGAAAATGATACCCCACACGCTTCGGTAGTAGAAATCTAGAAAATAGAAATCACCGAACATCCATTTGTCAAAATACACATTTTGATCCCACCCCCCCTCCTAAAAATTTGGTCCAATCGGGCTGGAAAGTTTCGAAGACCAACTAGAGCCAGGAACGGGTCCCTGACCAAAATCTCAGATTTTCTGAAATTTTGCTTCTACCAAAGCCGCGTGGACGGCGGACGGACATTTGCATATTTTGATCTAGACACCTTGAAACGTCCAGAAAAAATTTTTTAGCCGAACAGGAGAGAATGACTTTCTGCATGAAAACATTGGAACAACCAACCAAAAGAGGGGTTTGAGGGATGTTCAGCCCAGCAGAAACAAAAGCTTGCCTCAACTTTTGGAGATGAAAAAAACAGGTGTTACAAAATATAAATGAATGAATTTTCTAATTTTGCAGATACACGCATTATGCGTTTACACAACGGTCTGATTTGACTAGACTGCCACCTTGTAAACGGCATTGGCCAATTGCCGAGCAGGTTCGACCTATGATAATTTCCTACTTCCTACTGCCCTACCTTGAATCTCAACGAACCGACGGGCGGTATAGCGTAGGGGACGCCGTGAAAAGCCGCGAAGTCCCGACCTTTGACCTCTGATTTGAGAATCGTACCCCTCAGCACCCCCTCAGCCACTGTCACCTCAGGCTGTCGCCGATCATCCGCTGCCGAAGACAGGGTGACAATAACAGCTAAAGCAAGATGCAAGGCTTGCATCGTCACTATCATCTTGAATCGATCGACTATGATCGACCTGATAAACTTGAACGTTGGACCTCGACAGTCTACTGGCACCTCTCGACTGACTGAAGATCGCGGTCTTTCACTCCGACACGGGTGTGATGCCCTTGAAACCTCCCTTTCCACAACCACGCAAAAAAAAATGAATACTATTAATAATAAATATGAAGGAATGAAAAACAAGTTAGTTCGATAATTTATTGTCTTAAGCTCGTCTTTTTGGCGTACCTACGTTTGCTGGACCCCTCATCGTCATTCCCTATAACCGAATATTCATTTGATTATTTTCTGAATGTTCAGCTTGGTGGAATGTTAACATCGAAGAAGAAATACAATGGATACAATGAATACGTTCTTAAAAATATCATGATTAGGTATTGTTATTAATAACACTTAAAAAATTTTCTTTCATTTAAACGTATCAACCGATTATTGTTTAATTTTGAACAATTGAAGCAGGCAGGTACTTAAGGTAACTTTTGAGTGGAAGCAAAAATTATTCCGACATCCATCACTCAGCCGAGTTATCAAATCGAATGACATTTAAAAACGGTCTCCGTTTGACTGATTCCCTTCTATAAAGCCAATTAACGTGTGAGTAGTTTACATGGTAACAAAATTACTGCTGGTCGTATTTCAATGGATAGGGAACGATTTAATCCCAGTTTCCTTCAGGTTTTTCTCAATCCATTCATCAGCTTCTTTCATCAGTTCGGCGTTGAACTCCTTATTTCCTCCAATTTGGCCTGAAAGCCAAACAATATCGGTTATTGTTCTAAACCTATCGTATCTCACGCTTGAGCTCAAGTCAACTCATTGATACCTTTTCGGATAAATCCTTCTTCTTTAGGATTGATAAAGCCTTTGAGGGGGGAACTCGTCAGGAGTGGTACATTTTTCCGAAAATTGTCGATATGCAAATGATTTGCCAATTTATCCACCTCTTCGCTGGTCATATTTTTACCAAGAAAATCCGCTACCTTTCTTACCGCAGTCGACAAATCCTGAAATATCGTAATAACCAACATGTTACAAATTTATTACCGTTGGTTAGGCGTTCAAGAACGTCATAATTTTCATATCCACTCACAAATTAAACCGTAAATGCATGAAAATATTTGTAATATCTCTAAGGAAACTAGAAAATCAACGTTTTATGAAATCAGTTTCAACCTTAATCATGTCTTCGTAATACATGAAGAGTAGGTTTGGATGATTTCTATGCGACCATCCGTCTTTCACATGAGCCCAGTATGGCGAAAAAACCACTAAAAAAGTAAAAAATAAATTACATGCATTCAAAATAATATAGTATAACAAATACATTTGTGTTATTAGGACTGGGTACAATAAACTCGTGCATTATGTTACACGTCAAGTAGAATTCTCTTCACAGAATGAACAGTAAAGGGATAAGATATTCGATACACATTTTGTACATAGTCATGAACATATTTTCTGCATTTGGATATTTAAATACCTATTGTTCAGCATTCGACTTGAGCTTACTCAAGAATTTTTATCCTGATATACGTATTTCTACGCCCACTGCATAAACAAAATTGGGACGCTGGAGCAATATTTCCAAATGCAGAATTCCAATACACCTTGAAATTGGTATAAATACGTACGTCGATCATTTTTGAAGTAGTTCCAATATGTGTTGAAATCGTTCCGGTAATCATGCAATTTCACGTGACGGTTGTGGTGATAGTACGAAACAACGACGTCTTTAGGGTTCCTTGCAACGTAGAATACCTTAAAAAATGTACAATTTCATAAGCCAAACAAAAAGAAAATAAGACAAATAAGTTATGCGTATTACAACTCACAAATGGAAGTGATAACAATTGATTAGGAGGAGAAGTTAACAAGTAGTGCTTGTTAAATGTACATGTTAGCTCTAATTTTACATATAAAGTATAATTTTTCGGAAGGGACGATGAAAGAGATCATTTTAGGTGACCAGAAATGATATAGGTGCTTTCATAACGTACCTCTGTACATTACGTATTCACTTTTTGTAATTTTCCCAAGAATTGCAATTTTCACAAATTACTTATACCTCTTCTTAGGTAGAAAACTTAGATACGTTTTTTATGAATAAAATTAGCCAATATTTGATTTTGATTGTAATCACATTCATATTCCCACCACAATTAGTACTGTTTAGGTATTGCATAATACCAATAAAGTACCCACCTTACAAGTATCCAGCAAGCCGGGGGGCAGTAATGAAAATGGCAAGTGGGTTTTGACGTGTCTTGGCGACGGAGTTTTGTCGAGAATTGTAGGACCAGGAGTTTTCCAGCTTCGCAACATTTCCGTGACTCCATCGTCGTTATTTAAATCGATAAGTTCTTGAGCGAACTCGTTGTGGATCAGCGAGTTTACCCTGTGAGTAAATTACTGCAATTATCTGCACAACTTAATGATCAAGCTAAACTAGACCTAATTTTTCTTACGCAAGCATTGAATCAGGTAGGTATTTACTTACGGCAACATTATGTTTCACGACTAGAACAAGTTTATCGATTTATCTCCAGTATATCAGAAAATACGGTTCTCTCACAAAGAAGACGTGGATTACGTACTTCCCTACGGTCTGGCGTTTTACGACCAGAGGTTATTATCGTAAAGGGCGATGGAAATGCAAAATGCTTGCCTACATATAAAAGTGATACTGTATGAGGTAAAATCGATCTTGAGAATCACGATTTTCCAGACCTAAATGAGTTACAAAAATGAATAACTCAACGGCATCAACAAAGAGCGCCAGGAAAATTGAAAACTGAATTAAAGAATAAGAATATTATAAAACTGCTTTAGATTGGTAATATCGATAAAGGCGATGGAGGTTCATTACAATAGTTTAATGTTCGAAACCACATTTATTTTAAAAAGACCCATTTTGATCCAAACTGATGCTCTGGAAATGAAAAATCAGGATCGATTCAGCCTCCAAATTTCAATTAAAAATGATACAAACGACACCCCGATTTCGAAATTTCTATTTGGACCCATACCTACCCTCCTCCCCTACGGGATCCATCGCGATAATATACTCAGAGTAAGTAGGACTCACTCTAAAAACGGGAACCTGTCCTGCAGAGAGACCTTGCTAGAAGTTTCATAATCCAGATTGTTATTCACCAGCCAAACTAGTTCTTGGCAAACTGTAGTACCTGCGAGTGAAGAAAAATGGATTAGGGCTTAGGGGGAAGGATTAGGGGTTGGGGGAAAAAATAATCAATGAGATTAACGTTTAGCAATTTGGTGTTTTCAAGACCTTTACGTTGGACTTCGGCAGTCAAATCATCAATTTTTTTAACTCAGCTGGGTGGTCCACAATATTGTTGCAAGCTAGCACCAGCGCCGGTCAAATGGGCTGCTGGCGTCGCAAGGTCAATGGCCTGTGGAGGGCTAAGGGCCATTCTCGAACATTCCGCGCGTCATATCGAATTGGCTGGAACCTTCCAGTTCACTCGAGACAACACATCGAGTTCCCAGAACCAGGGAAGGTTTGAGAATGTTCTCCAGGCAGCAGGTATAAAACGGACCCAGGAATGCCGCAGAGTTCAGTTCAATTTGGAGTCCGAATATAGACACTTCGGGTTATAAATCGTGCCGTTCTGTGTGATAAATAGTGCGACAACGGCATTACAACCGCGAACTGTGCTTTGTGATTGTGTAAGTGCGCGAATGTGAACAGTGTATTCAAGTGACCGATTGTACTAAATTATTTATGAAGAATATTATACTATAAAATGGAGGTAACACGGCTCGTCAATTTGCGACAAAAGTTCCGACAGAAAATTTGCGACTCTATAGAACAACCGCCTGGCATCTCGCGGGGGGAGGGAGGGGGGTGAAGAAAGGCTAGGCGTCTTTGATTTAATTTCCTTGTATCCTCTCCGAGTGTAGCCATTTATACTCGGCAAAGCAAAATTAAATGTGAACAAAATAAAATAACAAATATAATCTAATGTGACACAAGGCTAGGAAGTTGTAAAATGACATTACAATTTTTTTTTTTTTTTTTTTTTTTTTTTTTAATACAATTAGCGAAAAGTGACATGAAAAAGTGGGATAAATTTCACTTACAACCGAGTCGTTGCTAGGGAAATGGTACTTCGTCATTTCTCATCCCACAAAATTCGTTCACCACTCGTTGGATAGCTCTCGAATTATCAAAAAATATCATGCAAAGCACTGTGTAAAAAAACACTATACAGTATGAACAAAACCGTTTAGCGAGACTATTGATCCGTCGCTAAGTGACGCTTTTTCGTGATGTGATTTCGTAACGCTAAAAAAGTAACAAACGTTTAAAACGAAGTATTTCTCGTTTTTGATTTATGTAGATTTACGAAACTTTTAACAAAAGTTTTAATGGCTTTAGTAAGCATCTTTTTTCAGTGTTAAAAAGTTGTATAAAAATAAAAGAAAAATAAATAAGTAGGCACAAACAAAGGATTAGCTGCGTAATTGAGGTAAATCAGCACTTCTTGTTAGTGTATTATAATTACTGTGATTAATATTAACTACAATAAATTGTTTCTCTCAAACAAATAAGAATATATTACTGTTTTTCAATTCAATCTGTTCACTCTTTGAGAAAAAATTATAAAGGACTTCTCATTCTCAAGACTCGTTAGATGGCGTACTCCCACCCTCCTTTTTGCCTGTTTTAAATTCGAATTATTATCATTATTCTTCTGATTTTCCCCAATAATATGTAGACAACCGATGGATTTGAAATAGCAAAATTTGTTCAAGAAGAGGACTTACCTGATCTGGGAAAAGTGACCACCCAAATGTCATCACTTCTCAAAGGGAGAGAGTAGTAGCTCTGAGCGTGATCCTGATAAGCAAGAGGAAGGACCCATTTTTCTTCACCCACTTGACAGAATCCGCTTCTTTCTCCGATGAAATCCTTCATCAACAATGCGTTCGATTGCTCGTCTAAAGCTGTTATTTTATGAGGAAACATCGTATTTTTCTCGCTGAAAGGGCGAGTAATTTGATCGATATTTTAGAAGGTTCTAGAAGAGATCTAATTCAGATAAGCGCAAAAAGCCAACTGCGAGAACTTTTTGCAGGATTTAAGCAGGCGAACTTCTTAACGATGCGGTTGATTGGTTTTAACCACACTAGCCATGGGCAACTGCAAAGATCGGATAAAGAGAGTTGAAAAAGCCAAGGACAGACTAGGCCTAGGAGGGAGAAGACAAGGGCGTTAGAAGATCGTTAGCCAGGGTAGGCTGTGAGCGATGATCATAACTTATCCTCGATGACTATTCAAAACCTCGAGATGACTTCGGTACTGATTTAGGTTCATGTAGGCAATAAGTCGCAATCACTTTTAAACGCCAAAAAAGACTATAAAAAATTTTATTTAAAAAATAATTAATTGTACAGTAATCAGAAAATGATTACCCAATGTCATGACCTAGAAGAGACGAAATAAAAGGCGCTTCAAGTTGTATTTAAATTACAAGATCACTAATAGTCTTTCAAGTATACATGATTCATTTATTAGTATCTCATAGCCAGGGACGGGTGTTATTTGGTTGTATCCTGGTGGTTGGTTGTACCTCACCAGTACTGGGGCTTCCTCGGTTTGAATCCTTTTGCCCCTGGATGAGGTTCGCACTTGAAATTGGCCAAACCGCACTCGCAGGTTTCCCCGACCAGTCGAGCTTTGGGTATCGGATGATTGAAGGGCGTGTTTTCCATAACCGTCAAAGCCTCTGAAGGCGAGGCCAATCAAACGATTAATAAACATAATTAGTGTTGTGCATGAATCGCATTACTTAATTAGAACATCCAGATTTCAATTCGATTCCAAATTTATTAATATTCTATTATTACTATTGAAATTACCTTTCACTCTGTCGAAGACGTCCCTTCTTTTACAGTTCGTCTTTTCGATAGGACGTCTGTTAACAGCTAGAGCCACATCCCAGCCAGACATTGTGTCACAGTAAACGTGAATTTTCAAGGATAAATTAAATTGGTTTTGCTTCCATAACTAAATTTTCAAGTTATGGTACGATGCTCACCAGGGAAACTAAACTTAAACTCTAGGCGTTGTATAGAATTCTATCTCTTCGGACACATTATCTACTTTTCTCCGGGAAATGATGAAAAAAATTTCAAAGAGCATTGTTATATTTTATTTTCAATTTCTTTTCCATACAAAGAAGGGTATATAAACATAGCACTGATTAAAGACAGACATTGAGGGAATAACGTGTAGGTACCTAATTCGTACGTAACGTGCTATAAACAACATTACTTATGCACATAGCATTATTTATGATGGTGCACAAGTAACACTTTACACTACTCTTCTATTTTAACTCTTCATGAAATAATACTTAGTTAAATTCATTTTTTAATTATTTTGAGGAACATTGTGCTCAATTGATTTTTCGTCGAAATTCGTTTTTTTCAATAAGTTTTGAAATATACAAAATCATAAATAAGATCAACCTAAAGCCAAATTTTCTTGCCCAAATATAAATTTTTATGGCGATAAACATCTAGGAAGTAGAAAAATAAAACAAAGAATCGACACTGAAGCCATGCAAAGGAATGATTTGATTAGCGCTACGACAAATCGACTAAGAAATTACAAGTAAACACACAAATAGTGGGACCACAGTGATCGTCACGTCTACAGCTAGCAATATCATCAAAATTATCCAGAAATTCGTCAAGGGAATTTAAATAATTTACGGGCAACTTACATACCCTTGAGTAGGTATAAGTCCTTTGGTAACTTACAGTAAAAGTATATACATTTTTGAGAAGCGGTAGCCATCTATAATAAATATTTTTTTCACGAAGATATATTTTTCGCTAAACCCCTAGTATATATGTAAAGACAGTAATTTTATCGTACGGCTATTTTGCCAGTAGTCTTATTGAATTGAATTACCTACTACCAAACGAAAAAAGACAAGATTTACACGAAAAATGAGTCGTGTTTACGGCATAAGAATGGGAAACAGGATTTTTCTAACTACTCTACTACATGATGGCACGATAATCGATATACGAGGGGAATCCTCTACGAAGAACTATGTACAACAGAACGATGAATTGAACAATACACAACACAAGACAGTACTTATCATATTCAAACATTCATATTAAACGTAGAATTCGGCCAGAATAGTATCGATGTCTTGGGATTCACGGCATTTAAGTTAACTAAAACTCTATTTACGCCATACTTTCCAAATCCTTGTTCTAGTAGAATATACAGTTTGATAAAGATCAAGTGGATTAATCATCAGTCAATCTCGTATCATCCACTCGGGAGCAATAGCTATAGATAAAAAATTCTCAAACAAAAATCAATCAATTTGAAAATATTGTATTATTCCAACATTAACTAATGAGAACTAGATATTAATTTATACTTGGGGCAAACTAAGTATAAAAGTACTGCCCATGTCTTCAAGTCAAACTGGCGGGTTTCGTATAAAAAATAAATGATCCGCGCAGGCGCAGTGGGCATCAACGAGCTTACCAGGGTGGTACTCGATTGCCGTTGGGTAGCTCGGCGAGAGGGTCGAAATTCAAGTCTTCTGACACTTCCATGGGGGTGAATTCGGGTTGAGGAGTCATGTTGAAATTTACTGGTAGCGGGTCATAACCTGGAAGAAGTTTGTGGTATTGGTGGGAATTAAAGTATGGGTGATTACGAGCGAAGATTCAACATTATACAATCTCAAATCCTTGCCGAATCATGATGGCCGATAATAAAATAGCTAAAGAGACTCAACACTAATGGGATGAACAACTAATCCAGATTGTACCCCCCCCCCCCCCCCAAATCAAGCACGAATCTGATTAATATATTTGAGGACAACAGGCTTCATAATCATCTTAGTGAATGGTGATCCCTAAAATAAGTTCTATGCCCTGTTTAATTTGCACAACCGGATGATCAATGGGGGGACAAATTACTGCAGCCAAGATGCTGCAAGTGGGCAAAGTCATTATTAGAAGAGAAAAGGTTTAAATAATTTGTTGAATGTCATTTTCAAAATGATTCCCTATTTTCATAATTATCAGCAAAAATATTATTTCATATATTTTGTGAAAATATTAAATTTGTCTAATAAGATTACATTGATTTGCAAAAAGTTTAAATAAAGTGTGCTAAAAGAGTAACACTAGCGGCAAATATTACTCGTATATAATGAAAATAAAAAATGAAATTAATCCAAAGTTGTTCAAATATAGGGAAACGATTAAGTATACAGATTGTGTCGGATGAGACACAAATAGTTTAATTTTCAACAAAAATTAGCCAAGACTAATGGTGCGTAATGTTTTTTATCTACTTGTTTCTGCACATGGAATCATCTTCTTCAGGTGAATAAAAAAGTGACAAGAATAGGTGGCAGGGAAATTAACGTCACAGCCTATGTGCAGCGAGACCGCCTACAAACTGTGAATTTCCAGTTTTACACGACTTAACTAAGCGCGTTGGTAGCAGCCGAGATACTCTACTCCTCCAATAGTTTAAATTCCTAGGAGAACTAGGTTCTTGACCTTGGCTGGAGCGATACGAGTTCATAAGGTACATCAAATAAATCAATCCTAGTTCCACACACGAAAACACTACCGTCTTATTATTTTGAGGAAATAAACAGGATCATGCGGTGAGGGGAAACAAGAAAGTTGAGTTAGTTCAATGTTTACCTGGTTATGAAGAGTAGAATCGAAGACAGGTTCCTTAAAACCAACAAGCATGCATATTCCATTATCCCGCAAGAGAGAAAATGTTTGTGACCTCAAGAGGACTCAGATAAAAATTGGTCACAGTTTAATGATAAGCAGACCCAAATCAATATTTGGTTTTGGCTCAATTTTACATGGACATACGATTACGGCTCTACGAGTTCCTGCGGGGTGCCAATTTTGAATGAATATCTTTTCAAATCCCAGCAATATCGCTTGGCAGGAAACTGCCAATTACCCATAGAAATTAGTAAAATAATAATTCCAAGGATCATGGAGTTTCCACGGGAATTAACGAGGGCCATACCAAAACAGAGAGAATTGCATACAACTAAAAATAGATAACCCGTACAGCATATCACCCACGTTGTTTAAGCGATCAATCGTTCACCATTGCGTTAGGGTAATTACAAAAAAATACAATACATCAAGTTAGTACTCCCCTTATCCATTCTCCTGTTATTATATATACCCACCCCAGACCCCACATTTCATACCGTCTTGCCTGTCCCACTCACCTTGATGTTGACTTCCGGCGTTGAAACTCCTTGCACTCGGTGGCCCCTGGCCGTATAGCGCCTCAAAGCTATCTTCGCTTAATAAATCCTGCGTGAGTCGTTCGAAATGAAAATAAACCATGCCAAATAAAAATTCACTGACATTCAACTAAAAACCAAAATTAAAAATCTAAATTTTCTCTACTCTACTCAATAAATACCAATTTCTAACAAAGTACGTAAAAAAAATTAAAAAAAAGAGTCTCAATTGAAAACAAAACACATAAAACAGTAACTTGATCTGTAATTCAGAAAAAATTAAACCATGCATCAATGCCAATTTATACAAATTTCTTTTTTGAACAAAGATGTATCAGTCAAGCTTGAAGCATGCACATTTCTTTGTGCTTCGGCTACACATAAAATTAAACACACTTATTGAATTATTCAAAAACTAGATTGATGTGGAATTGAAATAGTTACATCAAACAATACCTGTAGATCGGGTGTCATCCCCAAGTCGCCTCCGTTCCACATGTTTTGATCTTCTCTGAATAGAGAATTAGTAAGTTCCATGGATAAACGTTTTTTGTAGTCCTGAGATTTGTCTTCGGACATTCGGAAAAGGACAGCAGCAGCGTAGGTGGCTGAGGACAAAATACATTTTAGACGATACAGTGTAGTGGAACTAAATACTCCATCACTTGAATGGTCTGTCTTTCAAAGCTAGTGATTTGGGCCCGAAATGACGTTGATGAATTATAACGACGAGAGATTCACAATAGTCAGATATTAATTTAGAGTGCAGATATCCTGCAAGATATGCAATTAGTTTAATGAGGATTTTCAGCTCACCAACTCCTTCGTTCCTCGAATGTAAAAGCTCCGTCAGGGGTGCAGTAGCGCCTTCTTGTTCTATCATTTCTGCGCCTTCTTTGTCTTGAGCCAGCTCACACAAAACTCCGGCTGCCACGCGCTGAATGTTTTCAATCTCGTTGAACAGAAGCTGCACGAAGATGGGAATGACCAGTTGACCGCGAATGATGGCTCTGTTGTGGCTTTCCCGCGCAAGAATGTGTAGAGCGCCAACCGTGCCTTCGACGATCTCTTCCATTCTGACGCCGTCAGCGTACACAGAAGGCGTTGCGTTGGCTGCTGTACTATTGCGAGTGAGAGTGCTCGTCTGAAAGGTTAATAAAGGTACTTATACAAAATGAAAAGGTAAAAAGTGCCAGGACAGGAAATGTTTTGTAGTAGGTGGCGTCGTCTCGAACAATAGTTACTCACCCTCTGAGTATCTTGGAAGGCACGGAGGAGGAGTCGAACAAGATGGTGTATGGCACCGTGATCTCTGAGTGGAGCGTGATTTGCTTGGCAAAGCGCGAGATTTCTAATCAGACCAATGACGGCTTTGACGAGAGGCCAACGCGAAGGAGGATGTAATAATTTGACGATAACTTGAAGACCGTAGTTCAACCTCACTGCGTTCTGAGCCATTTCACTTTCAACGTGGCGAGATGTTAAATGACGCAAGGCGCAAACCTGACAACAAACGTGAGCAATTGCACAATAAATGTGAGTCTATTCCGTTAGAGGATTGGATCTCTTCGGTGAAACCTCGAATCGTTCAGAGCGACAAATACTACAAACAGCACAACTTACCGCAGGTTCTGTGATCTCCTCCCTGTCGCCAGCAGTTACGATCGTTCTTACTAATGCGTCAACGCCGCCCACCTGGCACACGGTGACTTTGTTCCTCTGGTTGTTGCAAGTCAAGTTTGACAAGATCCCAGCGGCGCAAGTGACCATGTTGACGTCCGACGAGCCAAGCAGTTGAACAAGAGACTGAAGAAGGCCCTCCAACCCGTCGACTTTGGTTCCAGCGTCTGACAAATTCCGTAGAGTCCAGAGACAGTTCTGAACGAGACGTTGCGATGGATGACCCAAATGCATGGCCAACGCTTGCATACCGCCTGCCTCGACTATGGCTGGTTTGTTACTTGAGCAAACGGACAGAACTGGAAAAGTAATTACAGACAGATCAGAACCCGTTCAGAGGAGTCTCGTCGACAACAGGATACAACGCATGTTTAATAACCTTTGAGAACTCGGGATGTGGTCCAAAGCAGTTTCTCGTAGTCATAGCCTCTCATGATGCGAACCAACTCAATTGGTCCCTGAGATGCCAAGATTATGAGCTTGCTCTCTTGATTTCCATAAGCCAAGATCTGCAGACAGTCCGTAACAATAGCCAAAAATTTGACGTTGTTCCTTTGCAGTAGGGCGACCATCTTCTGGAGCCCTCCGGCCAGTCGAACTGCCATTTTACTGCCTTCTTGATGGAGGAGAAGATTGTGAAGAGTTGTAATGGCGTAGAACAACACGGATTCCACAGGAGAGCTGAAAAAAGTAAACACGTTTGGAAAAAGTGTCCTTTTGCCCTCCATACCAGGGGCAGAACGCAAAGTACACCAACCTCAGCAATTTAACCAGAGCCGGAATTCCACCGCTTTTGAATATAGCCAACAACCCTTGTCTATGGTGGGACAAATTGTGAAGTGTCCCAACGGCTCCTTTAGTCGTTTCGAGGTCGTTGCTGTTGGAAATCGCTCTGACCAAAGCTGCCACCATCTGAAATGAAGTTAGATTGATTAGAGGCAAGACCAAGATCATGTTTGATAAAAATATGAAAAACATCTTTAATAGGCTTTACTTTCAAATAAAAAATCCTTCGAAAAAAAAATAAATAAAATAAATAAATAACTTATACCTGAGAGTTGTTCATGATGGCGTGTCGTGACGCTTCCTTCTTCGACAACTGATGAACCATCATAGCGGCCTGAGATACGATGACTTGGTCTTCATCAGTTCATCAATTTTATGAACTCAGGAATGGCTCGGGTAGCTAGGTCGGCGTCATCCTTTAAAATTGAACAGTAATATTTAGAACCTGAGTACTCAAATGACCATTGTTGAGCTGCAAGAGTTGATGGCGCCAACCTGATAGTTTATCAAATTGACCACAGCGTGCTTCAACATTTGGCTAGGTTCGGTCAGTCGTTGAACGGCAGTGGCTTGGCTGGTGTCAAATTGAGTCGCTGGTATTTCAATGCCTTCTTCCAACGTCTCAGGAAACATGGCAGCTCGGACTCTTTGAGACCGCGTCTGAGCGAGTTGCTGATTCATTTCTGGAATAAGTATTGACTATGATGCACTGTACAAGACGGAAAATAAATCAATATTTTAATTTACATTAAAAAACTGGTTCTTTTCTCTCACCGTCGACTTGGTCTTGGGTAAAGTTTTGAGCGAATCCTTGGTCCAAGTCGAACATCAACTGATCGTTGTCCATCTCTTCTTCCTTCCCAGACAGAGAAGGAGCTTGAGTTGTCGCTCCCGAGTGGATACCAGAGTCGGCCAAGTAAGAATTCTGCTGCCATAAGAGTGTTTGGTCTTTGACCGACCCCATCGGCAAGTCGCCGCTTTGGTAGTTGGTGTGTGACACTGAAGAAGAAAATTTCAAAAACTGTCACGAGGCATACTACTTTAGCCGATTATTGGTTGGAAAATGAACTATGAGTGGATACTTACTGCTGGATCGGTTCTGAGCGTTCTGCATTTGGTAGCTCATGGTGGATCACCTACGAAAAAATGACATCACTTTAGAATGTAATGTAATTTTTTGACCGAGAATGATTCTGATTTGAAATGCTCATTTCAGTTTTCGAGTGAACTCCAATTTACGCCGATTTTTTCAATGCGTACACAATTGTGTAAACGAAAACAATGTATTGAGGGAAGAAGAGAAGAGAGGTTTAGAATTTATAATATGGCTTTCGGAGGAGGAGTAGCTTTTTTTTCAATAAATGAGAACTACAATCTGAGCAGCACTAGTTTTTCAATTGTCGACTTGTGTTTGCCAGTACTTTCGTCTCTTGGACGGCTGGATTAAGCAGTTTGTGAAAGCTTGACGGTTTTACCTTAAATCTCATTCCCAATCTCATCTAACGAGACGAAAATATCTTTTTCTGAGTCCCCGACTTTGAAGGTGTAATCTGCCTTCAGTTAAGGGATAAAACGCTTGCCGCAGGTTGAGTTTTTAATTTTGTTATTACAGAATGGAGCTTTCATGGTAGAACCCACAACAGCAAGAGTTAACAACAATCACTGCTGATATAAAGTTTGCTATCGTGTTTCTGATTAAAACACAAATTTGTGGCAATAACAATGTTATATCCGGTGCAGTGGTGCATGTTTTCATCAAATTTGTACATTTAAGATTCGCCTTCCCATGAGTAAGGTCCACCTAGAATGATTAACGATAGTGGTTTGTTTGGCGTTATTAGGTACTGTAGTGGTAGTAGGTGGGGTTTTGAAGTTGTCAAGTGGTGTACATCGTACATGAGTGTATGAATTCAAGCCACCCATATGGTCTGTACGAGTGAGGGTAGACGAATGTTCGGACACGTTCTATCCGCAATCAACTTGGATGTATGTGTAGGTTTTTGGAAACAGAATCGAAAAGAGGGAATCCGTATTTTTGCCTCTTTGCTATCCAGGAACTTCAAAGTCGTCAAAGGCGAAGAAAAAAAAAGAACGGAACAAATGGGAGGCAGAAACGGAGTTGAATAAAAACAATCGATAAGACTCGGCAGGCCAAGGGGAGGGGAGGCGCTAGCGGAGTAGACATCAAAGGAACTCCCGCCCCCATGAAAGAGCAGGGGGTGGACCAGGAGGAGCCTAGAAGGACAAAAATAATGACGAGAACATTAATTTAGAAGGAAAATAGGCACTTTGTACAGACCAACCACGCTATTAATGGGCAGTATTTGTATTAATTTCGATGACGTAGGAATATTATCCCAGTTAAGTCAAATTTCAGAGAAATATTCACATACTGAAAAGAAAATGAATGACACTTCTAGATGGAAACACCCGATTGAATCGTACTTGATGGCATGAAGACGGGAGCAGACCTTCAGAGAAACCACCTGAACCGCATGATTCATAACAGAATAACATTTGTAAGGTCATCATTCGAGGAAGGAATGCGATTGCCAAGTCTGATTCAGGTGTTTTGTTCTGGTGAGTCATGAGAAGAGTAACTATACTTCCTTCTATTCACAGTGGTAATGGAATGTTTTTACGAGGGTGGACACCAAAGAAGTTGCGTCGACGTCTGAATTCCCCTGTTGGATTTGCTTCTCGTAAGGATCTAATCAATGGAAGGAATGCGGGTTGAAAGACTCCCCATCCCATTAGAGACTAATTACTAAAGGAAGATATGGAGTAAGATCTAAAAGCTTAATGGTGAAACATTAGGTTATTGAAAGGTAACAGCCGGTTCGTTTTTCTATCAGGTACACATGGTTGATTAAATCGGTGTGTAAGCTCAGCTCAAAACAATGATAAAAGGGCAACGCCATTACCAAGATCTGATGACCTCAAGAATTCATCGGCGAGTGGTAATGAAACATTTCTGTTGTATTCAAACTTCTTACTTACCCGCGGACGAAAGAACGAATCCGGGTCGCTACGGAAAGCTAGATAACTCAAATACAGCAAACGGAACGATGTGCACGTCTAAAAAAGCGAACTAAACGGAACCAGCCAGAAGCAGGACCTAGTCACATCTCTCTCGGGGAATCGATCGATCACTGAAAGTTACGAAGGGAGAACCACAGCCCCGCGGACGCAGCCACCTGACGCCCACCGACTACTGAAATCGATCGTTGAAACGAAGCGAGAAATTGGGATTTCAATGTGATGGCCGACTCGTCTTTATTCAGAGGGAAGATAGAGCGTCCTAAAAAAATGAGAAATGTCAAAAATGAGCACGGGCTATCGTTTACGTGAAAGAAAATATGAATCAAATTGTTGGCAGGAGGGTGCGCTGCTGTCGACATACGTCACAGTGGTGGAGCTACGGGGTGGGAAACGGGTGGAATTGGGATACACTGGTGACGTCAGAGACTTCAGCGAGGAGGATAGTGAACTGAGGGACAAATTCACAAAACACTCCCGTCCCAAATGTTCATTATTCTCAGATTACTAGCACAATTGAAGCTGCATCATGTGCTGTTTCTATTTCAACGAAAAAAATACTTCAATTTATTTTACAATGGTGGAGCTCGCTCAGGTGGTGGGAAAGCGTGTCATCCTAATCACTAGAGCAGGTAACTTTGAATTTTCAATTTAAAAATCCAACCAATTTTTACCCATACACGCCTCAATTGTTTCAAACCAATATCAATCGATTCAGCGTCGGAAATAAGGTGAAAAATAACTACCCGCTAACCTTTTGAGTCTTCAAAAACCATTTTCACCCATAGGCTCGTTTGGGGTTGAAAATTGTTGATGCCCTACTAAAGCCTATAAGGAGTCACTGACGAAAAATCCTAGAAACACAAAATGTAGGGATTGACGTCAGTCGTTAAAACGTTGAATTACCGTTCAGAACCTCCCCTTAACTCGGCCCAAGGCCAAGATATCCAAAATAATATCAGCTGAAATCGAAATGAAATATGATGAATGCATTTAATCGAAATGAAATCAATTCATCGTAATTAATGTCTTTCAGGCCCATCCACTTTGTGGATTGAGAACAAGGGTCTTAGGCTTCATTATAACCTAAAGAGTCTCAGATCAAGAATATGGGCAATTTAGAGAGAGGTAAAAAGAAAATTGTCGGCTTACTGTTTAAACTTCATTATAATTAACAATACGTAGTCAATATAAAATAATACTTCAACTATTAATAAAAATATTCAACCTAGTGTTAGAAAGGAAAAAACTAACGTACAAAAAAAAAAAAAAAAAAAAACTTCCCGTGTTCTCCATTCAGGATCACTAATGGGAAGTAAACCAACTTATAAAAGAAAAAAATTGGTCTTCAGAAAGCTGAAGATATTTTGTTCGAAAACAATTAGAGGAAGACACTAACGAATAGAAGGAAACATAGAAGGACAAAAGAGTAATAAACGAGCGACAGTAATCTGGACGCAACGAAGAATGACATCCAAAACCTTATACCTAACTAACAAATTAACTCATCGCATAGTTCATTAAGTAAATCGGTGGTGGCCCAAATATTGTAAATAGAAAAACAATAAAATAGTTTGACCACATGAACTAAGAATCGCATAGTGGCAGTCCCATGCAGAACCTACAATGAGCGATAATAAACCATCGAATAATGAAGTTGATTCTTCAGATTGATATTCAAGAAATGGTGGGCAAATATCAACACCCCACTTTACACTTCAAGTGTCAATGATTTGAAGGAATTTCAACACGACAAAATGTTTCTATAAGAAGACGAATGCCTTTAGATTTGAATTACCATTACTGGTGTAGTAAGTGTACGAAAAAAAAAATAAATAAATAAATAAATAAAATAAAATTACCGACAGTTTTAGGGAAGTTGCAGTAGACTCAAGTTCGCCTTTTGGTTTGACAGGAGCATGAAAAAGTGCGCATGTTGGGACACAGCATGCGAACTTTAGTGAAGTCGACTTACATAACTAGTTCCTAAGTAAATGGGGGGAAATACCTATCGGGCTCGGGCCCTCAGACGCGCGTTACTCGTATTGAAGTACCTCAACTAAAGGTCGGTGTCGTACCAAGCGGCAACCTGGTTGTTATCCTGCGGCGGATGTGGCGGGATTTGAGGTGGAAGTTCTTCCAGAGCGTCAAACCCAAGGTCAGCTGTCGTCACGTCCATCGGCCCGTAGTTTGAATCGTGCTGCGATCCTATGTCCAGCCCTTGCATCGAGTCAACGGGGATTTGGTCGTAGCCTGGACAAGTACAAAAAAAGTGATGACTTATCATGGAACCAAACTAATATACTGAATTTTCGGGCAGCTCAGAAAATTGAGCAGTTTCCAGCATGACCGTTAGATTTATACTAACGGCGCAAAACAGCGCTCATATGAAGCTGTTGGTCCCAAAGAATTTATGAATTCTTGGAAAATCCGGACTCTGCAATATCGGAATAAGCTGAAAAAATATTGCGATGCAAAATAAGAAGATTTACATTTAACTGAGCTCAATCAACAACAAGTAATTTCAGATACATTCTAGTTCTAATAAAAACGGTGCCAAGAGACTACCCTACTCGTTTGCTAATACTATTAGATGTATTCCCTACACTATAAGCGCTTTCATATTGAATTGTGCAATAAGAACATTCAACAAAAACTAATTGGTGGACAACAACGGGGTGCAATATTGAACAGGAAATTGTTCCGAGTCATACGATGAAAAGCGAGGCGACATGAAGAGCTCTGATAGGCTTCCCCTGAGCACTATCTCTCTCCGACATGAGGATTCGATTCACCACCAATTTTTCGCATTTAAAGGCTAGTGACAATTTCAATTCAACCTAATAATGAGCAACCAAAATCCGAGCAACAAAACGAGCATCTCATGATTGATCAGACCTCATGGATGATAGGTATCTAAAATCACGCACATAAGAGGCATCGTCTGCTTGCAAAACACGTGAAAGACTTGCATTGTGAAATCTCATGCGGGGGATAAAAACACCCAAGCATTGTTACCTGTTACAGCAGTACACGATCATCCAATGGGATGCCTTGAAAAGAAAAACCATCATGGACATACTGGTATTATGACAAAAACCCTTTGTTCGTTTGAGAAAAAATATTTTAAAGGCTGAATTGGAACTAAAATTACATGGTTGTCCGCAACGAAGGAATTGATTCTGCAAGAGATGAACTATAAAAATTTCTAAGACTATCTCCCGAAAGAACCAAATTTTGTAGGACAAACTTTCAGCCGCTAATCGTCCAAACTTGGATAGATGGGTTCCGATAATGATTTTGTTGTCGTTGTGAGAACTCCGACATGTCTGCAGTCACCAGAAGCTTTACTAGCACAACCACTATTACTATACTACCATTGTAGTTTTGGCTTTTGAAAGACTGAGTTGAGCCATTAAGTACAAAATTAAACATTTTTCAACTGTAGGCATTCGTTGAGGCTTCAACTCTCCATGTCTTCACACGATAGTTCACGGGAGGGACAAGGCCAACGGTTATGGTCACATAAGATATTACAAAAACCCATACCTTGCTGATACGGTCGACCTCCATGGCTACTATGCACGCTAGGGGGGCCGTGGGTGTACATCCCGTCGTAGCTCTGCTCACCAAGCATGTCCTAAACGCAAAATATATTTTAAAAAATGAGTAAATTATTCCATGAAAGTGCTATTTGAATGTTTTAGAGAAATAATTCATCTTGGGTTGTTCCCATACCTGCAGGTCAGGAGCCATTTCCATGTCGCCATTCCATAGATTTTGGTCCTCTCTCATGAGAGAGTTCGTCAATTCGACCGACAATCGTTTCTTGTAATCTTGCGGTTTGTCTTCTGACATTCTGAAGAGAACTGCAGCAGCATAGGTAGCTGCAAAAAATGGTTGGTTTTGTTGAGTGACTGCTCTCGTAGGATCTTGAATAGGCCACGGATTTCAAGGTTTGGGAACTCATTTTCGATCATTTCTTCATATTCTGCTTTTTCAAACGGATGTAGGCGTAAATCAAGTTTGATTCAATGGGAGACACAATGCAGGCAGTTCAAAGGGAAAAGCGCAAGCCAAAAACCTTATGTGGTCTTTACTCACCAACTCCTTCGTTCCTCGAATGTAAAAGCTCCGTCAGGGGTGCAGTAGCACCTTCTTGTTCTATCATTTCTGCGCCTTCTTTGTCTTGAGCAAGTTCGCACAAAACTCCGGCTGCCACGCGCTGAATGTTTTCAATCTCGTTGAACAGAAGCTGCACGAAGATGGGAATAACCATTTGACCCCGAATTATGGCTCTGCTCTGGGTTTCTCGAGCCAAAATGTGGAGGGCGCCGACAGTGCCTTCGACTATCTCTTCCATTCGGACACCGTCGGCGTACAGAGCAGGAGTCGTGTTTCCAGCGCTTGAAACACTTGAACGCTGAAAATAGACAGGATGTCAGTGTTTGAAGCAGCAAGTTTATGAGGCAAGAACCCCAATAAACCCCTTCCTAAGAGATAGCGAGACATCCAAGGGACGATAAGTCGCTTTGGGAAGTCTTATACATAGGAACTAATGTTCTTACTCCACCTCAAACTCTATCTTGACCAGTAACCATCAGGAAATGATAACGCGGCCCTGTAGAATAGTAGGCCCAACTCACCCGCTGCGTATCTTGGAAAGCTCTCATGAGGAGCCTGACGAGATGGTGAATCGCTCCGTTGTCTCTCAGCGGGGCGTGGTTCGACTGGCACAGCGCCAAATTACGGATGAGACCGATGACGGCTTTGATCAACGGCCAGCGAGACGGCGGGTGAAGAAGTTTGACGATCACCTGGATACCGTAGTACAACCGAACCGTGTGCTGGGCAATCTCACTTTCAGGGTGTCGAGAAGTGAGGTGACGAAGAGCGCAAACCTGAGAAACAGTAAACATAATGACTAATGACGTCAAGACAGAGGAACAAAACGAAGGTTTCATAAAAGAGAATTGTTCACGTACGGCAGGCTCGGTAATTTCCTCACGATCACCAGCCGATATGATGGTCCTAACAAGCTCTTCAACGCCTTCAGCCTGGCACACGATAATCTTATTCCTCTGATTATTGCACGTCAAATTCGACAAGATTCCAGCAGCGCACGTTACTACGTTGATATCTGAAGAGCCCAAAAGTTGAACAAGAGCTTGTAAAAGGCCTTCCAGTCCGTCGACTTTCGTACCGGCGTCGGACAAGTTACGAAGAGTCCACAAACAGTTTTGAACGAGCCTCTGGGACTGGTGCCTTAAATGGACAGAGAGCACTTGCATTCCTCCAGCTTCCACGATGGCGGGTTTGTTGCTAGCGCATACGGACAACACTGAAATGATACAATTTCCAGGTAATATTCAGCTCATTGTTTATAAACAGCATCTGCTTCATAAAATGCTCAAATAAAATAAAAATATCAAGGAGTTTTGCAAGTTTCAGATTTGAATAGGCAATTCGCAGAAAATTGCTCCCAGAATTCATTGCCTCCTCGGAAGATGTTGAGTTGATGTTGGATAGCAAACTGTTGTGATTCATGATCGTATTTGTTTTTTGAGTATCAGATTAACAGTAACATTATGGATAAGTGCAACATATAGAAAATCCGTTATATCTACCTTTCAAAACCCTGGACGTAGTCCACAGCAACTTCTCATAATCGTAACTTCTCATGATCCTTACGAGCTCGGCAGGCCCCTGAGAAGCGAGAATGATCAATTTGCTCTCCTGATTGCCATAGGCAAGAATTTGCAGGCAATCCGTGACGATGGCCAAAAACTTGACGTTGTTCCTCTGGAGAAGGACGACCATTTTCTGTAGACCGCCCGCCACTCTGACGGCCATCTTGCTGCCCTCTTGATGAAGGAGTAAGTTGTGCAGTGTGGTGATGGCATAAAAAAGAACCGATTCAACTGGAGAACTGGAAGAAAGAACGAAACAACCTTGAAAGGATTTAAAATGGAATGAAAAAATAATTTATTTCGCCGAAGAGAAGAAATTTAGCAGAGGGGCAGAGAGGATTCTCAGCACAAAGACAGGCTGTAATACACATGCCGCGAAGTGCATTTCAGCCTGGTCCGCGAGGCAGGGATTAATGCCTGTGTGGAGGAACGGACTCACCACTACGCAAGTATTGAAAATATTGAGGGTGCTTGTGGTAAAATATTTACGCTGTTTTGGTACATAGCTGGCTTATGGAAAAGACGGGAACAATACGGATGATGTCAGAGCTGGAGAATCTTCTAAGCTTTCAGCCATGATCTTCAGGATAGTTTTTACATTATTTACTTTTTAATTTTCTCTCAATAATGACATGTATCTGAAATGAAACTTAGTTGATACTTAGTATATCAGAACTTGAAACGAATCTTACCTCAACAACTTGACGAGGAGCTGGGATTCCTCCACTTTTGAATATGGCCAGAAGACCCTGCCTGTGGTGGGATAGGTTGTGTAGCGTACCGACCGCACCTTTGGTCGTTTCGAGATCGTTGCTGTTCGAAATGGCACGAACTAATGCTTCCACTATCTGTTGACCGAACGGGTAAAATTTGACTAGTTTTAGTATTTGGACAACAAAGAGAAAATTGGTCAGAACTCGTTTCTAACGCTCCAGGTAACCAGCAATGTTAAAACGATTCATTCAATTGATTCATAATCCCTACCCACCCCCCTTCATACCTCAAGATTCATAATAGCGTGCCTGGAGGCCTCCTTCTTGGATAGCTGGTGAACCATCATAGCGGCTTTAGAAACGACAACTTGATCCTCGTCGTTGAGCAGCTTAATCAATTCGGGAATGGCTCGGGTGGCAAGATCCGCATCATCCTGGCACATTCAAAACGAATATAGAAAAATCGAAAACGAGATGTCTCTCTAAAAGAGAGGCAACGGGAAAAACCAACTCACCTGATAGTTAATGAGATTGACAACGGCGTGTTTCAGCATTTGGCTAGGCTCAGCCAGCCTCTGGACAGCTGACGCTTGTCCTTGGTTGAACTGAGTCGACGGAATTTCGATCCCTTCTTCCAAGGTTTCCGGGAACATGGCAGCTCTCACTCTTTGAGACCTCGTCTGAGAGAGCTGCTGATTCATTTCTGTTCAAGAAAAAAGTGCATAAATGAAGGAAGTAAGTTGCTACCAAAGTAAATCATTACAAGAACTTCAATAATCAAACTTTTTTAAGTGTCAAGTACTCACGAAAAATTCGTCCCTTCGGGGGCAATTCAACAAAAACAGCATTTGTGAATTTCATACCAACCAAGTAATTCTACTCAAGTGAAAACATTACGTGGAGCTCACCTTCCACTTGTTCGGGCGTGAATCCCTGGCTGAAACCAGGATCCAATTCGAACATGAGGTCATTTTCCATTTCCTCTTCTTTTCCCGACAGCGAAGGAGCTTGTGTGGTTGCCCCTGAGTGGATACCCGAATCACCGGCCATGTAGTTGTTCTGTTGCCATAGCAGTGTTTGTTCTTTGGTGGACCCCATAGGTACGTCCGGGCCCCCACCTTGGTAATTACCGTGGGACACTAAAAATAAAGGAGAACGAGTGGGTGGAATTGACTATTCTAAAAGTGCAACAAGTTTTCTACTGTCTCGATAATAAGGTGCATACACTTACTTGGGCGATTTTGTGGAGATTGTATCTGGTAGCTCATGGTGCTCGTGTTTGATCACCCAGCTGAAAACAATACGTCAAGTGAGATGTTGGCCAATAAGTTCAATAATATATGATAACAATATTTTTATGTGTGACACCACGGGTAATGTGCTACAGCACTCTATCCTGAAAGGTAAGTGATTACTTGGTAAATTGGAGCATTAAACTGAAAATTTCATTGCACCATGACGCCCTTGTAAGACCCATTCGACTGAATCACGGTTGTACATACCTATTATATACCTAGATTATACTGACATTAATGAGCTCGCATAGGTAATTGGACGTCTCTGGTGATTTTTCTACATTGCAACATTAAGTTCCCCGGAAAAGGTGGAATAAAAAATCTTATTAAAGTTAAAACAAAAAAAAGGGGGGGGGGGGGTGGGAGCAACAGTGCAACAGGTACTACTACTCTTCTTTTCCATCAAAGGACTTTTGATATGATTTTCGGGATGTAGGAAACATTTCCAAAACGAAAAATGTCCGATGTTGAGGGAACCAGGGAAAGCTTTATAACATGCCGATAGGTGAGAGCTGAGCAATTCAAGCAGTGAGAAAAAACCCGGAGACAGACAAAGAAACGGAACAGAGCAGTCACAACGGCCATTTTTGTTTATTCAAGAAAGTCATAACTCATGACAACTTTCGCACCAGCAAAACAGCACGTCTCAATCTCAGCTTTCGTTGAAAGCTTTAGCCTTCCTCATATTTGTAAATCGAGTATTCACTCCGAAAAAATTGGCCTAGAAAATGAACGGATAATCGTCAATGAAGCTGACCCACCCAAACGTTGCGTTCGGTCAAACCTACCTACCTACTTTGTTACAACAATATCGCGCGATGCGACCAAACGGGATTATTTTATTGAGAAAAATAAAGACTCAAACGTACCCAAATATTTACCGATGTCGGCTTCGATGCAGGAAATCCTTTGAAAAAATCACTGACAGAAAACACAAAAACTGAGCCAAATGAGTGGGAACTGACTCATCTAGGTAGGGAATCGGAACGGGAAGGTAACGGATATCCCGTCAGGGAGCGCTGACCACGCATTGCACGAGATATCGATTTCCAGAACAATCGAACGAGTAATATCGATGCATACAAGCGATTACTTCTCCCGCTGCTATTTGAATGCTTCCGTCGACGCACTGCACTCTTATCCTCATTACAGCAGAGATAGACACATTCATAATCACAAATATGAATACACATAAAATTCATGGATACCAAAATTAGGCATAAAGATGGCAAAAATCACATTTTTGTTCATTTATTTGTGAAATGTGTATTTCGAAAAATGGATTTTCGAGATTTTCGGCGATCTAGGCGTGTGGGGTATCATTTTCCACTAAATGTTATACGCTGAATCCAATGAGACGAGTCATGGAACGATTGGCATACATCATAAGAGGTATGGATCAAAATGGGTATCTACCTACCCATTTTGAATGCGCATTTTTGAGATTTTTCGTACCTAGGCGTGTGGAGTATTATTTTCCACTAAATTTTGGATGCTGAATCCAATGAAACAGGTCCCGGAACAATTGGCGCCCACCGGAAGAGGTTATAGAATCGATAAAATGAGTCTCCATGTGCCTGGTCCGAGGAATAACCAACCCCAGAGAAAGCAGCGTTTTGAAATAGGCAGACATGCATCCACCTCCGATGGGCGCGATTGTCCCGGGACCCATCTAAAGGCATTTGGCGTTCAAAATTTAGTGGGTAATGATACCCCACACGCCTGTTTTGCAAAAAGTCCAAAATATCGAGTTTCAAAAATCACCTTCTTTTACCGGTTAATGTGACTGATAAATTTCGAGAGGACCGGAAAAAGGTCCCAGGCCAATATTCCAGGATTCTAGAAACTTTTTTACTACCAAAAATTGCGTGGACGGTACGTGGGATAGACGGTTAGAGTGTTTTTTCTTTCCTTTTTTAAATCCAGACATTATTAAACGCGTCTTAAATGTTGGCGCCAATCGGAGAGATTGACCTCTGGCATGATTACATAGGTTGATTATTCATGAAATAACCAACCAAAAAGACGCGTTGATCATTAACACCTGAGTATAATCAGTCGCAGTTGACGGTATCTACAAGTCTTGTTAAAGACTGCAGTAATAACCTTAAAAGTCCCCAATAATGTTTTGGACTTGTATACAAGTACAATCTCTCATTACTATTCGAATAGTTGGGATTCAGCTTGAGAAGCGGAAAGCAGTTCCCAGCGTGTGAACGATGGTGCATGCCAATATGAGAAGCCCGAGGGCGGCGTAAAGGTCAAGTCTGGGGACTGATTTGCGAGTCTTTGTTATCTTTGGAGCAGAAAAGGGGCTTTGGGATCAGGAGAGGGTTGTCTTGTACCATCTTCCTATCTGAGGACATAAAGACTTCGGCTCAGGGGTCTACTAATGATCCGTCAACCAGCCCACTCTGAGCCCTCTCTCTTCTTCCTCCTCTTCTTTGGTCTCATTTACACGGCGAATCAGTCGCGGCGGCTAATTCATTGGGACTCACGCACTCTTCGGATCTACCACGTATAACTTTTCAAGCTGTTTCCAAGTTACACCTTGGCAAACAAAACCTGCTTCGAGTACTCTCGACGACCTCGACAGCTTCCCTCTGAACATTTTTGCATATAATACCGACCAACAAGACGCCACGCACAAGAACATGCACCATCACTTTCTTCTTAATTTAAACTTGAACGTCGTGAGGGGAATTTTCATTGGAGAAGGTATACTGGAGATTGGTTCGAGAGCAATAATTTGAATCGTCGGGAACAGAGACTACCTTGAATCAGTACTATACTTCAGTTCTAGTAGTTCAGGGGTCTCTGAACGAGCAAGCGGAGAAGGGGGAATCACCGTAATTATTTGACAAAGGTTTTGTGTTTGCGTCTAGACTAAAACAATTTTGTGTACCCACTTCAAAACATATCTCAGGATCCGATTTTGTTGAAATTTTCAAGGAATTCGAGGATATACCTTCGTACTTCCAGCTCCCCTCCCCCCACCCCACGAACAACGTGTTTTCTCCTTCAGCTATCCTTAATTTTTTGTTACATCTTAGTTAAGGTAGATTTTGGGAATTAGTAAATGAGGTGTTTTTTACTATTTTTTTAAAATATATTTTACATTTTTTGATACAAGTTGTATATTTAGCCAAGATTACTACTACCCGGATCTGGCTGTGATTTCATCACTATAATTGTTCTCATGTGCACATTATCACACTCACGGCTCCTTCCTGAACTTCAGTGTTATAAATATTTCATCATTTCTGGTCTCTTAAATCATAATGACCGAAGCTTTATACCTGTGTCTGGTATAATTTTAATTTTCCCATAAGCTATTATTGATAATACGATTGACCAAGGCAAAGAACGGCCAGTTTATTTTTGCCAATGGGTACTCCCTGCCATGTCTTGTTTTGATTGACACCGAAAAGATGTTACAAACTGGAATCAATTTGAGGGGGCAAACCAACTGGACAGATTAATCTAGATTCAAGTAGAGAAATAAAAACAGAGCCTTTAGGATTGTATGTAAATTAAATACCAAGACATAACTTTTATACTCGCCAGTGTCTGGAGACAGGTTTATTGTGATCGCCTAATCTGTGGCTAAGTGGAAAGTGAAGTTAACACATCACAAGAAAAGAAGTTGAGTGGTGCCTTTTCTTATTCTCAGTGTAGACCCCCTGTCCGCCAAGGTTCTTATTTAAAATCCTCCCGTCACCTGTAAATTCACCACGAGTCATTGCAGGCCTTCTTCGAGCTGAGGGCCCCAGAAGGGAAATAGATCCTTTTTAGAGAGCTGGGCTCCACTCTGGGCTTCTTCTTGAGACAGAGCCGGTATGTGTTTGCCCTATCAGCGACAATAATTCTGATCCCAGTCGACACTTCTGTCCATTAGAGCCGCTCACGCCCTCTGATCCAAGGACTCAAAACCTTGTCGCCTTGTTTATATTTCAAGTGTTCTCGTCTTTTTATTTGGATCGTTTGATGTTTATTTTTATGGAGAAACGAAGGTAAAAAAAGTGAATGTAAGAGACTTCGAAAACGAATCATTAAGGCAAAAAAGCTTTTTAAATCATTTGGTAGCTTGTAGTTTACGATTATTGGACCGATAATAGAGCCAAATCTGTCGAGGTTGGGGGTATCCTTTAAAGGCGCGTCCGTTCTTTCTGCAGAATTCTTTTTACAGTGAAATTGGCTTGCCAGCCTACTCATCTTTACTCAACACAAGATACCAGACTATCTCAATCGCATGACTTTCTGGAATCAGTGACTCGGTACCGGAGAATGACTCCTTTCATTTTCTATGTATTGAACAGTAAACGTCAAATTTTTGACAAGGTCGAAAGTTGAAAACATTCTCAATAATCAAGAAATATGTGAGAGCCCCCACATCCGGTTTGATCCTTTCCTATGAGAATGAATGGCTGCTAATTGTGTTTCAAGATAAGGTTATGTTTTGTATATAATAGCGATAAGCAAGTATACAACATTCAAGGCATCGCAATTTTGTCAGGCCCTCCCATAAGTCATTGCATTTTTTGTTCTGCATTAAAAAAGAAGGGAAAAATGAGATGTTCTATAATTCTTTATGCGGAGTTAGTGTTTTGAATCATGGACGGCTTAAAATAATTTCCTTTGTAAAATAAATAGAAATAACTTACGGCGAAGGCAAAAATGAATTTCCGCCGGATGAGAATGGAAGAAAGCACCGAGTCGGAGGGAGAGACAAGATACAAAACATTTCAGACCAAAAGTTTTAGAAGGTTGAATTAAAACCGGCGGAGGGCGGTTCTCAGAGGCATTCAAAAGTCATATATGGGCAGCACGTCTTTATTATGATCCCGGAGAAACCTCCCCTTGGAAAATTATTCGCAAAATAAATTACAAACGTTAAGGCTCAGGGTTTGAATATTCGGGGGAGAGTTTTATGCTGAGGGCGAGAGTGGAAAGGGGTAATAAGAAATGTGGTGTAAATGTGCCTAGAAGGCCTGAAGCTCCCTATATAATTCATGTGAATAAAGTGTGTCCAGGTTCAAGGGAAGAACAATGAGAACGTCCCCCTTAGAGGGACTCATTTCCAACTGATGTTTTATGGTTAGATGACGTTCCTGGATGCGAGGAAGAGGGCAGACTCGGAATGAATTAGGAGGGACGCTTTTCGCAGGATAAAACGCTGCTGGAGGAGCGCAATGGTGACGCTAGTATATCAGAAGAGACCAGAGGCCCTTTTCCCAGAGATAGGATGACAAGGGTGCCACAATAACTCACTCCTCCGCCCGTCTCTGGTCCTCACAGCCCCAACCCTTAACCTTCAGCAGGAACCACCAGCGAGCTTCCTACAGTACATTAGTAATAAACATTTGCACTACCCTTGGTCCTTTCCTTCTCCTATCTGCTAATGAAAGCCCCTTCCTCCGTGCTTACACTCATTCGCCCATAGAGCAAGTTTTTATGGGGCCCCGGCTCAAAATCCGTAAAACGAAAAACGCTGAACCACTAGCAAGTTTCACAGCATTGCCTTCTCCTCGTGCTTAGTTCTGCATGACTAAGCATCACATGTAATATAAATAAATATTATCCCCGCTCAATAAAACGAATAAATAAATATGGTATATTGTACCAATCACATAAATATTATTCATGAAAATATGTCAACATCAACACGGTCAACAACTTTTTCCAGCTTATTATTAGCCAATTAACTAATTCATTTTGAAAGTAATGAAGCTCCCTTTGCCATCAGGGGTTACTGAACATAGTAGAAACTATGATTTTCGGTTATTGTTACCGCCATCCGTAATACTTGCATGATCCGATCGAAGATCTTGACTTGATCATTAAATATAATACTATAGTGATATAAATCTAAAATAATTAAAAAACAACGGATGTGCAACTAAAACTGAGACCACGGAAATTTTGCTAACAGAGGAAGAGTTTCAGACACTTTTACCTGAGTTCTTTCTCTTGGTAGCCTTGGTATTAGGTAGATTCCTGCCTTACCGTGACAGGATCTTTCTCAAGATCGTATACTACTCGAGTTGACTCTTCTACTGAAGACAGTGTTGCTATTGAATGTGCGCAAATGATTCAATTGTGGATATGCCCCAGCGGCTGATGCCCTGAGCGGCTCTTTCAACTGAGTGATGGAAGGAGGGGTTTACTATGCTAAAAAAAGAGGTGTTATTTCTTATTGATAATTTTCTAGTAGCACTGCAAATTATTTTGGTATAGGTAGACAGATGAAGTCTTAAAGTCATTTCACAGCGGTGACCTCCATGTTTCAGATTTCCCATACCGCTATTTCCCGCTTCTTTTTCAGTAGTTAGCGAACGATGACTTCAACTTTGGTGACTGCAGATCATATTGCACAGTGAAATGCGTCGAAATTCATCGGATAGGAGACGCTTTGGTCCTCATGAATACCACAACAGCAGGCACACAAAAAGCTCAACAAACTTGATCTGAGGTCAATTCCCCTTTCAAATTCTTCGTAATGACTTCAGAAGGATTCACATAAATTTCAACGAGGAAACCTCGGAAAAACGAAGCGAGAGCCGCTGGTAGAGGCGATTGTGATTCAAAATTAGCTCCAACCCAGAGGGACTCGTGAGAAAAGATGACAAGAAAATATACGAACTTAATCCACTTGGCATTGTTATGGGGAAATCGTTTACTGACGTTGAAACTCAACTGACTTAAATTAGCGGCACGTCATTTTGAATCGCCGATAGCTAACAATAAATAGTCGCCGATTATGAGGCTCACAACCGGTCACAAGTGTCGTCTTACATACGAAGTGGCTTATTTCCCTTGGTCCGCTCGAGTCCACTATACGAGAGCAAAGAGGCGGGACACAGCCGTCATTTCACCTATGTCTATGGCCCCCTTTTATCAAAGGGTTATGGGCCCTGTCCTATTAAGTTGTTCAGTTGAATTCAAAATGAATCGCCTCCGTAAATCCTGTACGGGGGAGAATAATGTCACAATGGTCACATGCTATTGGTAATGACCGCATCCATGTGGTACCGACCTCCCACAGTACAAGCGCTCATTTTCCAGAAAAGAATATTTTTGAGAATGAAAAGTTGTTTTTCCAGATGCCAGGCATACCATCATAATCTCAATGCCTAGGAAACTCTCCTAAAACCGAGAAAAGAGTAGAAATTTCCCATAAAACCAAATTAAAAACAATCAAAAGGCTGACAAATCCCGTAAACATATTTTAAACTAAGTCTCGAAGAGCGGTTTTTTAAATGTATTTTTACCGCGGCCCTGTGCTGCTGAAGGTATGGTAATAGAATTTGATTGTCTCACAGGCTTCTATAAAAAAAACCTCTACCAGCTCAACGTATTTTTCGTCATCAATTTGTTGTAAAAAATTTAGTCCTAATCAACGCCACTAATGCGACATCATCAGCATACCTTATTATTCTATAACTAGGGTCATTTGTAGCCTAAATAGGTTTCGTTCGGTCTAAAAACGTTTCATTTTCTTGGGAAATGCTGCAGATAGGTGGGAGACCAACCGCCGCCAACGGAGGCAGTCTACGCCGTTTTTGGTAGTAGATATTTTTCTGAAAACCTGACTTTTTGATCAGGGACTTATTTTTTGCTTTCATTGGTCCTCAGAACTTTTGAGCCCGATCGGACCATATTGGGGGGGGGGAGAGGGGGGGGCTTAAATGTGTATTTTAAATTTTTTGGATAAAATGAATTTTTGAGATTTTTGGCGATTTAGGCGCTCGCCTCAATTCGTTCATCAACCCCTGTGAACTCCTGCAAGTGGGAGATCTCGTCCTCCTCAAGGAGTCTTCTCCACCACTTCAGTGGAACTTGGCTAGGGTAACTGCAGTTCACTTGGGTGGTGACGGTGTGGTACGTGTCGTGACTGTTCAGCGTGAGAAATCCTCGTTCTGTCGGCACGTCGCAAATCTTGTGCCACTACTTCACTACAGCACCCCTTCCTTTCCAACGAGGCAGGAGTAGCCTGGCCCATTGTAATGCTGCTTGCCAGGAGGATGGCAATCAGCCAACATCATCCCAACCAGTATTAGAAAAATAGTTTTTCGAGAATTTTGAAGACCTAGCAGTTTGGAATAACAGTATCCGCTGAATTTTCGACGCTAAATCGATCCAGACGTGATGCGAAATGGTGCGGTTTTCTACTCAATCGGGATATACCTCGGAGATTAATTCATTATGGAATGATTGTCATCAGATTTTATATCATATTTTCATTTGTGTTGCTCTATAAAATAAATAGGTATGCATTAAAAATTTGTAGTTGACCTGTTTCAAGGACAGGCCAAGCTACATCACTATGATAGGTAGCTGCAATTTTATAATAGATGTTGTTAAAGAAGTTGTCCCTACACGGAGATAAGACCGTCAGAGTACTCGGTCGTAGGAGGATAGTCTTGGAGGCCCTTTGAGTTAATCAAGGACCAGATGGGGTGGTGGGGGCGGCTCATCGGACCTCTGGGACAGAGGAGCGGAAGATGTTCAGAGCTTTTACGCTCTGACGACCAGAGGGGACGGGAAATGAAACGGGTAGCTGTAGAAGATCGGGGAAAGGTTGTTGGGTAAACGCTACGTTCCCTCCGACGACAGTCGCAAACGTTCACGCCACATGAAGCCCTGATGAAGGCGCGAGGGGAACAATTCGAAACGTCGAGCAATTTCACTTTCTTGCTAGGGTTACTCGTCAAATAACAGGTTTATTAGGAAGGGGTTGGACTTTATGCGGCTGCCAAGTTATCAACCCGCTACAGAGGGATGCATGGGTGACTTTGGACGACATGGACGCAACATTTCTGGGCCATTAGACTAAACGGCATATTTTCGCTTCTCTATCTACTTTTGAGAGCTGTCACACTTTTCCGTTGCCTAACTTTTCTGCTGATGTTTTATCGAGTCATTGAATGTGAAATAATTGAAAATAAAATACAATAATCCTACAATTCACCTGCATAAATATACCTGTAAGTGTTTCTAGTTTGAAACTTGAATGCACTTTCTTGTTTGTACTTCTTTCCTACGTAATTAGTTTCTAGGACTTCAATTGTTCGCCGCCGCATCTTATAAATTTAGGAAATTTAGAAACTTGATTTAAAAAATGGTCGTACAATTAGAGGCTCTCACTAAGCACGATGAGGAGCATTGAGCATCTAGCGAGTGTCTTCGTATGTTCAATAAACGTATATTTGACAAAAAGCGGGCGCCCAAGTGTTGTCAGGGTACTAAACGAATCGCCTTTGAGAAGCCAGTATTATTTGCGCCAATAAGAAATGTCTCCGCCATTTCGCTAGCAAAAACTATCGTATTTAAATACAGCGTGGTAGCGAAGTCGCCAGAGGTTTACCGTCCCGCATCGCTATTAAAACAAAGGCCATGTCGCGGAAAATTTGACTCCTTTTATGGATACGTTGTCAATACACTCGGATATTACTTCATGAACGTTACAGAACGAAAAAAAAGGATAGACAAAGCTTGAAAAAAAAAAAATTACAAACCAGCGAAGGGGGAAGATTCCATTTTGTATGCATTTCGGCGTAGGTAGTGCATAACATACGGGTTGGAACTATATTTTTTATGCGCATGTTTTTAGTATAAACTCTTTGCTTATGCACTATTCAGTACGCGTCTTATAACGTAAGGACAGCTGTAAAGATGTTACTTCGATACCAGACAAAAGAAGTGAAGTAAAGTGATCGATAATGGACACAGGAAACTAAGCCCTCATCACAGTTCGGTCATACCAAAGCTTCCATCCCTCACAAGCCAGGCCTCAATCATCATCAGTTGAACGCGAGTACGTGCACATGCTATTTACGAGTAATACAGGACAGGTAGATTGTTTGAAAACTGAGGGAAGCTTGATTTAAACGTTTGGTGTTAGTGAAAACGTAAGGTAAGATTATATTGCTTTTCAACGATTGAAAAAACTACGAATTTTTCAATCTGACAAATTTTACTCTTTAGGTCCTCCGCTTTCTCCCATTTCATACCAAAATTTGATTTTGTATTGATAGGTGAGAAATCGAACGGAAAATGAGCGATATTGTCACAAAATAGCTGTAGAATCTACACTTTGCGGAACTTCCACCTAGGAAACCCTCTAAAGCGGTCTAGATAACAGCTTTTCCTGACATAACTATCTGTAATGCCAATTTTTGGAAGCAAGAATCAATCTGGAGGTTAAATTTGTATCATCCTGCTGACAAAATAATATTACCTAGTTGGCATCCATACAGTTGGTCAACTCAGCCGATTGGTTGTTTGCCCAAAAACACCAACACCAGCTATCGTGTAGGATGTGAATGTGGATCAGGAAAGGGAGGCTAGAAATGAGTAAGTGAGGCCCGGCCTGCCATCAAGTTCGACAGTGTTCGAGACAATAATTCACAGGAGCCCTCCCATAAAAATATAATAAACCGGCTTAATGGGTTCTTTTTGAAATAATTTTTTCAGACTATAGAACTCGGTCCGATACTTTAGTAGCCTGGAAATTTATGTGAGCTGATGTCATTTAGTAAATCATTTTTCTTCTTAGTGAGCGCTGTTCCAATGTAAAATACTCATTTGAAACTCAAAGGCTTTGAATGAGCTTGGTACAAACTAGAGACCCTAGTCGGTGGCGTGAGTTAATTTGATTCCCGAGTCCGTATAACGAAGATCTGATGAAAGATCGATAACTGAAATAATTTTTGAATTTTGGACAAAGTTAAAACACCGTACATTATTCCACAATTATCCGCTCGTGTGGGAGATCTTCAAGGGGGGAAATGGAGTGGCGGAATTTATGATACCTCAGAACCCGAAATGTTATGAAACCCATATTCAAAATATCTGTTTTTACCCATACCCTGCAAATTTCCATTCGTTCCGAGACCCATTTCAATCAATTCAGTGTCCGCAACCAAGTGAAAAATAGGTCCTCCGATACATCAAAAATCCATCTATACCCATACCCATCCTTTCTTAGGGGCGTTTCAGGTGAAAAAGAGTTAAAACCAGAGTCCTACGTGCTAAATTTTGTCTGAGCGTTTTAGAGGAGTCTCGGCCAGGACAACGGAAGGCCAATTTGGAATTGGAATTTACAGACTTTGAAATGTAAAAAGTCTGCAAATAGTATGGGGCAACAGCAGAATACTGGCAGTACAACCAACAAAAAAGGTTAAGAATAAACAATCCTAAGGTTGGTGACCGTTTCTAAACGGAATAGTATAGGTAATCCAACTAATCAGATAAACCCATAGTTCAAACTGACGAACGATCCTATTCTGAACAGAGTAATCATCCTCCCTTATTCATTATTCATGAAGGTCTTCATTAATAGCGGCTGCTCCCTCTGTACAACCTTAGAGTAGGTAAGTACTTTATTAATAGCGAGCCGTTTTAGTTAAACAACATCTACATTTATGCGTTAGTGACTCGGTGAATTAATAATGCCTTTTAATGGGTGATCGTCAGTTGTGGATATTTCACATTGTTAGGGGACAATGTTTTGATAATTTACGCTGGTAAACAAAGGGTATTGGAATCTACTTTGAATTTGCTTGTAATAATTACCTATCATAATTATCATTTTTGCAAAAACTGGTCAGGAAATATCACAATCTAAAGCAAAAGCACAATGTTCAATTATATACTCAAGTTAGTTCAATTGAGATAAAACTTGGAGGGTATCGTCATCGTTCCTGCATGATTCCTTTTATATAGTACGCAGTACACGCTTGAGAAGGATATTCCAACCTAGACAGGTCAATCAAGAATATTTAATATTTTGACAGTTTTACACACTTTAAATACTTTTTGACTTTATTACAAAGTAACCTTTCAATAATCTTGAAAAGTAAGTTGAGGTTACGTACATCGGAGAGCTTTTAATGAAAACATTCCTGTCTTCGCAATCAATACTGATTGAAAATTCCACGTTCAAACAACACCCTCTAGTTGGCGTAAAAAAGCCTCAAGCTCGATGTTTGATGAGCGCATTAGACCTCATAGGGGTACATCGCCTTCATTAACCTTCGCATTTAAATAATTCGTTCGCGTCCTCATTTCCATTTATGATTAGCTGAGTGTTCCGCAAAAAATTAACTAAATCCACCAAGAAGCGCGAATGAAAAATTGAAAACCCTCGCACGAAAAATAGCGAGAGGAACACAAATGAATGAACCGATTTCGATTGGCATTGGCACGTCAAACCGAAATTGAATTGTCAAAGTTATCACGTTACGAATGAGTGGGAATTTTAATAGGGTGTGAATCGTTGGAGCTAAAAAAAAAAAAAAAAAAAAAAAAAAGAGAACGCAGCCGTATTACTCATTAGAGGAGAAACCATAAATATTGTGAATGACTCAAAATGACCAGGGAATGCCTCACATTTGTCGGTAGCATGATTGATGGTGGTATTGGTAGTCCACTCGTTAGCTAATTACTCCGACATGTAGGAATTAAGATATTTTCAAACGCGAACACACCTGTCAGGGTGGAGAGCAAAAGGGCAGATGTACGGAATGAGCACTTTTGTGAGTTGACAACCTTTTTCTCTGTTCTCCGTGAGAAGATTATTTTAGGAGGGTGTTGAGGCAAATAATAAAGGCTTAGGCATTGTAGAGCAGGGGCCGTGTCAAACTAGGCATTGCCCCTGTCAATGCAATCAGGCCACCTAGCTGTGGAATCTGCTCGAATGCAGCCAATCTAATTCAATATAGTTTGTATAATGTACATATTTATCTCTTACCGAACGAGGCGCCGAACTGAGACCATCACCAAGGTGGCCACGTGCTCTCCCGTATTAATGGTACGTGAATTCTACAAAAAGCTATCTGCCCGAATAGGCATGAGGGAGAAAAATTATATAGGCGTCTCCATGATTAACAGCCGATTGTCTTTGAATTACCGCTCAAAGTTTACCAGTTCAGTTAATTATCAGTCAGATCCTCACCCTCTTTCCCCCAACACTTTCATAATACCAATTGTGTCACTCTTCACCCCGCGAAAATCTCCCTCTACAGCTACCTTGAAAAATGACTTCCCTGGGCCCCCACCTCTCCATCTTCCACCGAAAAACACGAACGGTGGGAAGTGCTTTAGAGCGATTTTGACCGTCAAAACTTTTGTGACTCATTTTCTCAAAGGAAATTGCGAATAATTCATCAAACGTTTTCCACCAAGCAATTAGCTTAATTTAACGCCTATAACTTAGTCGAGGGCCCAGCGGACTAAAAGCAGTCAGTTAATGACTTACTTTTCAGTTCTTTCTCGGTGATTAATGACGGGAACATGAGCATAATTCCGAGAGCAAAAGACCAAAAAAGCGAAAACCTCCAGTCATAAATCCTGAAGAAAAATATGACGCATTCGTCTGTATTAAAGTAGTAAGAACTTTTGCTACGAACCAATGCGATTGACTTTAACTACATTGCTTGTGTCAGACGTGGTGTCACCCAGAGTACATTCTTAACAAACCTAATTATTATGACCATAGTATTCTCTACAGTCAGCTTGGGAATCTTGAAAATCTCTTTTTCTATAGTGATACATAACACAAACAACTGTTTAATCAAGGGGATCGTTGGTCTCCCTACAACAAGATCTTCCATCGCACTGGCCACTACGATCCAAGCTTTTGGGAAAGTGCTTAGTTGAGAGAACTTATGCCGTTTTATCAGGCGATGTGATGAGCTGAGCTCGGACTGTATCATCTATTACCAAAGTGAACCCTTTCGCCGTTGTTGGAAGGAGCATCAAAGCAAATTATCTTCGAAGGCGAAAAGCCGGTTTGAGGAATGGCGTTACAGCGTTACAGGAGTAGCTCCTCTGTCGAACGAGGCGGCGGGGGGTGTGGAAAGCCCGAGTTTAGGCCAATTGTACAGGTATTTATTGGGCTGAGGGAGGAGCCCCCTGATTACAAGGTTGGCTCAACGAGGATTTATTGGAGAAGTAGTGTATCACTCGGAGAGAGAAGACGAACCCTCGCGCCCTCTTTCTCTTCGGCATTTTTGCCGAACACTTTCTTAGGCGACTCCCACCTCATCAGGGCTTATTAGAGGAACAACGGAACGACTTTTTATCATAATAAATGGCGATCCACGCTCTTTCACAAGAGATGCCACAGTGCACGAACATGGGCGCCAACGTTGGAAATAATGTGATTACATTAGTATTTCAACGAACATGTTACGTTTAATTGTGATTTCTGCAACGCTTCATTTAGTTTTTAGTGGCATAACCTGTTATATCAACTGGCCTTTCATTAGACTCCCTGGAATCAGCTTTTTACAATTGTCCTACAAAAGAATATTCACTCAACTATTGCTTCATGCGCTTCTGAATGTACAGCACATGCAATTATACATTCTCACTTATGCCCTTGAGTCTGAATGCTCTTCCCATCCACGTAGACCATCTCATCAGACCAGGCGCTAATGCCTTCTCATAGAAATATATCCCACTCGCCCACCATACTATCGGCCTCCTCCCGGAACGCAGTTTCTTTTTTAGGCTCCCCACCCCTTCAAAGCCCCTCAGGGGGTCCCGGGGATCAAACGAATGTCATTGGCGAGAGGAGAGCCCTCCTATGTGATTAGACTCCTAAAACTGATTGATTTACTTCTCCACTCCCAGGGCACATGTATATCACGCCCCCTTCCTTCCTTGAATATTGATATCCTTCTCTTCGAAACCTCAGTCAAACGCATAAACGAACCCCCCGGAGATGGTGAACCGCCGACCCGACTCTGACTTATTTGACTTCGCCTTCGGATCCTCAAGCCAGCAATTACGGGAAAAGTTTTCACAGCTCGAGTTATGGTTTTTTGACTGAGCCAAGATAACCATCATTAAAGATACACGATAGGATCGGAACTGGTTTATTGATTTGCTTCCAACATGGGTCAACCGCTAAACATAAAATTGTAATCTGTTTCATTTTCATATCAAGTTTATGGAATTAGATAGTGTCTGAAATTTGACTATTTACTATTTAAAACGCCGTCCTCCCCTCCCTTGGCTTTTCTAGGAAATTTCTATACTGAAACAGTCATGGATTATCTTGGGCAATTCATCCATTTTTTATCAAAACTCTAGCTTATACGTCTTTAATTGCCCAGCCAATAGACCATGGGCTTCATTAGGCGTGTTATATTTTGACCCCTTTGTCAAGACGTGGGACTGGCACATCGCGATAAATCAACGCAGAAAACACAAAACGGCTGCACCCCTCGGAGACGAATGAAATGCGACGCTTGTTTTGTAAAACGTGGACTCGACCGCGTATGATTCTCGACGGTTTATTGTATCTTCGTTATTATTTGTTGCAAATGCGAGATTATTTCGACAATAAATAAGGACACCTCAGACACGAGGTATTCATGAAGGAATATTATTGCTTATAACTCAGACGGATGCAGATACTTCGTTCCAGCGCTCCTCCACCGAACGAAAGGATCAGATAAGGTGACGTCAAAAGTCAATGACGCCTTTGCAATTGCAAATAATAAATCGAGTTCTGCAGTCACATTCCTATTAAATAAAAGTATTGGTGCGGGCGAGGAGCTGGTGGTACACGGACAAGGTGAGGAGAAATGTTAGAAGATAGGGTTTTGGCTCCTTCGAGGTAGAGAAAAGCGATTAAATATTTAATGTAATGAAATGTAATAATGGGTTTTCCTCGACTTTTATTTGATTCTTTTAAGGTCTTTTCTCTTGAATAACCAGTTGATTTCAGGGGCGATGAGTCCATGAGCCCAGTAGAAGTAGGTGTACCAAATTAATTTGATTCAACGAACTTAAGCAAATGGAATCTGTATCGTACATGGAAGTTCAAACTGGAGCGGAATGGTGACTTTGATAGAATGTGGTGATGGAAGGTGAATCCGCTAGGTGGCGCCAGTACAGGCTGGTGTGTAGGCAGGGTCTAGAGAGACGAAGGGACTGACTCAATCAACTCAATAATGACACAATAATTCATATTCATCGTAATTCGAGCAAAAGGGTCTGGTAGGATTGAGCTTTGAGGTAGGATCGACTATCGCAGTATAAAATATCCCATGCATGCACCCGAATGTCCTATTATGAGGCCCAACAACGCATTTTTGAAAAGGGAGTTCGTAGTTGTATTGGGTTATAGACGCTTTAGGTTTAATTTAACACTGAATTATGAACGCTGAACCGATTTAAAAAGGTACTAAATGGATATTAGGCGTAGAGGCACACGTACAAATTTATTTAAAAATTGGTAGGCAGTTACTGTGGGGACCTCAATGATACGCCATTCCTCACGATCGAGATCTACCTAGAATTTCATGATTTTCAGTTTTGACACAGTTGTGTTTGTGCTAATTTTACTTATTTACATCATGACAAAATCTGCACGCTAACTTGCCGCACGTTTCTCGCTTCCTTACAATGGGACTACTTTCATTGAGTGCTTCTGGCAATTTTGTGGCTGAAGAGCCACTGGCCAGATCAGAGCTACCGGCTTGAAAAAGTTTTTGTTCTTCCAAAGTCGGTTAGTTAGTGATGTGCCATCATAGAAATATCTTCATACGGTGGGCCATTTCCGTTTAGAAATAAGGAAAATTTTCATTTATAAATGTTTTAATTCAAAATGATCATAATTTTCATGCCCTGCAATTCATTGTAAATTGAAAAGATTAAATAAATATAATTGTACCACATTAGCACCACTTCATCGGTATCATTTCCTGCAAATGAAATTGAATAATTTGAATAATAACCACTTCATGATGTCATGTGAACTCCATGTACAGGAGTGGACCACCTTTTTTTATCTTATATCTGGGTTCCCAAAATGAGCACATTGCGACTCCAATAAAGTTGACTTACATTTACAAGATCCGTCGAAAATATTTCTTGTAGTCCGTACGCCAGAGATTCTTCAAATCTTTAAAAGAGTGACATGTCACTCGTTCACATGGGCTCCGACTGTTCAAGAAAGGATGTAACTTGTATCATCACCAGTTCATCAACAAATTTACAGATGTTTGTATGTACGTACTACAATTTTTTCTTGGATGCCACAACTGTGAAAACGAAGATGACAAAAGTCCCCTTTATTCCCGATCTTTGCCACATGGCATGCTGTCGGTCCAGATTGAGCGAGACTGGAAATCATCCCGGTATACATTTTTGACGATAAATTTTTCTTTTGACCTAAGGAAACATATTTTTCGAGGCGGAATGATGGGTTGGATTAATCAGACATCATTTTCATCCCTAAAACTATTGGGATCGTCCCTACACCCCCTTTGGAGCGCCTGTTTTCAATCGATGCTCAGTGGACAAAGTTGTTAAGATTGATTTTTTACCAACCCATTAGCGCCGAGTGCTTTGGCATTCACATCACTCGTAAGTATGTCTATTTGGCGGGAACATAATATTACTGCATTTCTATTAAACGTGAAAGTTCTAGTTTAATCCCACATTGATAGTATCAGTCTTCAATCGCCCAGGATTTTAAAAGCATTTTAGTTTCATTACGTTGGCATCTCAAGCTGTCTATGCCAGTAATTATTGATCAACTACTGATGTACTCGATTGAGTGTCCATTCTCACAGGTTTTTGGTGAGCTGAGTTAGTTATGTGCCCCCTTATTTTGGAGGTGTCTCAGTACGCAGGCTTATTTCCGTTTAAGTGCAAAGGATCATTTTCTAAACTCGTTTTCATACCCTCAGCTGAATTAATGCTCTTCTGGTCTTCTTTCGTAGTATACATGATTTGGAATTACTTTTGCCACCTGACAGAGGATCGCCAACCATCAAAGCGCGTTCCTAATTCAATGGGGGTAGTGTTCAACCTTTTAATTCTTCCCATCTTTAACGCTCACCTCTACAATTTGTTTCGTAATAGACGGAAAATGGAAAAGGTTTTGAGTGAAATCACATCAGGCCACAGCGGCAAGTGTCATTTTTGTAGATCTCTTTTAGGAATGTTACCCCTGATTGCGCATACAATATTTTTTGCCGTCACCGAAGACCTAAATATAGAAGTAATAGGTTCATTGTATGTCTGCATTTGCAGTTGCTCGTTTTTCTTGGTTTGTCTGCAGTTTTCTCACTTGATTGTTTCGTTAACAAACGTTCACGCGAAGAAACTATCGCAAGCATCAATTGCAAAATGTTTTAGTATCCATTATAGTCTTAGTAATCTAATCAGATCTACAAATGAATGCTATTCAGTGCAGTTGACCCTCGTCTACGCCCGATCAATTTTCACACTAACTTGTGACATGTTTGGGGGTCTCATTTGTATCTTTCAACTTATTGGATATGGTAATTACAATCAAGATGAAATCATGAATGAGAGGTCAATTTTCGACACGATTTGCTTTCACATAGCTGACAGTGTCGTCGTGGTCATGACTGTGTTCTACCCTTGTGTTGCACTAGAGTACTACGCAAATCAAGTGAGTTTAATAGCATAAATAACCTCTCGAATTGGGAGGGAAAAGCGATGAAGTTGTGTTGAGAATGTCCAGAGAACGTAGGCTTGCGTGTACATGACAATTGAGTCCATACATAAGTCACAAGCCAGTTTCAGCCAGTTTCACAGCCAGTAATTTTCCATAAAGGGTCCACACCTTTTCTTTGGCGATCTTGTCTTGTAATTAGATCTTGTAATTAAATTAACTTTTTTTCCTTTTTGGAAAATCCAGAATTTGACAGGTTTTTAGTTTTCTGAACTTAATTTCCTGTTCAGTGAACATCGTACTCTCCGCAAAATTAGTGCAGTTATTAGAACGGATTTGATACTGCCTAACGCTCGCTATTGACAATCTGACAAGCAAAAACCAAATTTTTAAAATTCATTTAACTTTGTTTATGAAACAACGTTAAATTGTTAGCATGAAAAATAAACAACTCTAAATTTATTGTTTATTTCAGATGGAAAAACACTATCAAAACACCTTTCAACGCGTAAAAAATTACCACCACTCGACATCTCGAAAGATCCCTGTAAGCCTTTAATCGACACATTCTTACTTTAAATTTATATCGTCATCTCGTTTCAAGTATCTACATGTTCTATTATTCGATAAATTATCTATGTTTCAGTCCAGTTTGTTCATGTATTTGGCCCTCAAACCCAAGGTGAACTTCAGTGCATGCAAATTTTTTTCTCTAGGATTTCCTCTTATAACGTCGGTAAGATACTTGCGGATGCATGCATTGGTACCTTCAACCCATTCGGTGTTCAGCAGCCAATACTGTAACATCTTTTCTGTAATTGGTTGCAGATTGTAGCCGCTTGTACCACGAACTGCATTGTTCTGTATCAATTCTATGTCATGTGACACATTGTGACCAATGTTTTTTTGGATGCGTTCTACCCACATTTGCGTTGCGGCGAGGAATTAGTTGGAACTGTTTCGCGGATCACTTCAACGAATCCTACACTTGTAACACCATCGTTTTATATCACTGTTATTCATAGTCTTTCTCATTTTATGAATCTTGGAAATCGACTTGTATCAGTTATTCCGACTAATTTTGATTCTGAGAAGACGTTACACTGATGTGCCACGATGTTCTATATTCAAAAAAACAAAAACATTGCATAGCATCTCGTTTTGTTCCACCCTAGAAGTGCTGATGATGACCCGAGCTTAGAAATACGAGTATTTTAGGTATAAATGAGGTATATTTTAGGTTATTTTTAGGTATAATTTCTTCCAGAGGAATAAACCTAGAAGTTCTAGAAGTCCATCGCCAAAATTTGGCGTCAATAAGAAAAGCTTTTTTTAATCTTCAGGATTATGCATGAGTCGGAATAGGAGTCATGAGATAAGGGTGTAATTTACAGAACGTCAGTGTCACTTTTCAAGGTTGAACCTAAACAAGCCTCATCCCGGTGGACACAATAATACTCATTCGATTTATGCCAGTAAAAATGTAATTTAAGAACTTTTTCGTACATAATATATGACAATTCACCCTCTATATCCAACCTTCACTAATGTGTCAATGGGCAGAGGATGCGGCCATGAAGCCGTCACTACACGTACCATAAATTATTCAGTCTCAATTCACCCAAAGTCGGGGTTTGATAAACAAGACGCCGATAAAGTGTTAGAAGTTAACTACCATATTGATTCACCAATGGCCGCCTATCTGCTCCACTTTAAAACTCATGCAACACCTTATCTTACGATGGGAGTAAAAAAGGGGAGAGACGAGGCCGCCATGAAAAATATTTATCTCACCCGGCAATTACGCTGCATTTTACTGTTGAATATCTAGATCTACGGAGAGTATACCTGGAGAGATCGCTCAGCCCGAGAAATCATAGCTTCTGATCCGATCCGTGGAATATTTAACGCTTCTCGGGCACCTCATCGGTCTGAGTTTTGACAAGAGGATTTAAATGAGTTATGAAGATCCCCTGAAGATATCTGACGGTAGTTATTACCACGTCTCAGTTCCAGTGTTCGACAGTCGTTGCAACAACGTTTCTACAAAGCTCCATTTGTATCCTGTTCCTGACGCGGTTTATCTCCAAGTCTGGACAACTTCTAGAAAGAGGCTTGACCAAAGGCTATCTCAATTATTGAGTTCCCAGGCGATTAATTATTTTAATTTTGAGGATTTAGTCCCTCAGGAAGAGTCGGCCCATGAAAATATTTACACATACGTCGACGATCCATTCGTCCAGGCTTCTGGCAAATGGCGAATTCCTTTAAAGAAAGTTCCACTGCCAGAGGAGCTATGTTATTCGTAATAACTGAGCCTCTGAAAGTAAATATTCAGTCAGCTCGGCCCGAAAATATGGACGACCACTACTACCCCCTTACCCCCTTACACTTACTTACTTATCACGTAAAATGAGGTGAGGAAAATCGGGCATAGACACGGAGGTCCTGCTTCGTATTCCCCTATAAATTCCCCATTTAGTGTGTTGCCAACTTTATATTATTTCAAGCTCCATTGGAAAGTCTATAATTTCAGTCTCGTTGTCAATAAAATAACATACATTTTCAAGTGATGTGTAACTATTTAGGCCTATTATTGTAGCTCTGTAGCTATATTGACGGAAATTCCTGTTATATCACGACTCGGAAAAGGTGGAGAGCGGGTGCTCTCTTATGACCATAGAAAATCATTTTGAGGGCGAAACAACCTTGTTGAAACGGCGAACGAGAAATTGAGAAATTACACCTTCCGAGGAAGTAGAAATATTTATGGCCATTTCAGATAACCTCATCGAGTTTCCTAGTGGTGCTCACCATTAGGTGGTGTGAGTATAAGCGCCTCTTTCGTTGCGAAATCCGTAGAACTGCCTTGATCAGAGACCGATAAATAACGCGCTAATGATTTTCAGACACCGCTGCGTTGGCGGAGGAAGCTCTCAGACGGTTTTTGAACGGTATACGATAAATTACCCGTTTAAAAGTGTTTAATTGCTTCTACCTGTGTTCGAGGAGCCGACGTCAGTCGTTCTGTTCGAAGCAAACAGTATTTTTAGGGAAGTTTGTACATTTTCACAAATTCACAATAACGTTATACTCATGTTTCTGAACATGAAAAGTTCTTTTTCGGATACAAGGCTTCCGGTGATCGTAGAATTTTTTTTCTAGTAGGTACCCGGCAGTTAATACCGCTTCATCAATAACTGACAATATTGAAAAACAAGTTTTTTTCTTCATTCTATATGCAGATAGATATTTTAATATTTGAATGATGCGTGATGGTTAATCCTAAGTGTTGTCGATAAGAACTCATGGTTTCCGGAAACATTGCAGGTCTACACCCATAATATTATCATTTTGAATTTCATTGCTGAGAATTCTTTCGGAAAGTTTTGCCTAGGTTGCGCAATAGGTGAGAGAATAACGTGGAGTGTCCAATCCAACGTTTCATTGTCTACCCGCACCAAAGAAGAACAACCGCAGTATATATTTTATATATTTATGGATTTGAGGGGCCCAAGTGGACAATAGGGTTGGAGGACAGGAAAAGGGTTGAAGGGAGAGATAGGAAGTTATAATTAGTGAGAAAGAGGGGAAGAAACTTGGGGGTGGGAAACCCCTAGCCCTTAGGGGATGAGCAGGGGGTGAAGGTGGTAGCGGGGGTGGGGGTGTGGTGCGGGTTTCTTTGATTTGTGGCCCACCGCGGGGATGTATAATAATGGAAGGCTTCCAAAATGGAAGAGAAATCCCTAAATCATGACGTAGGACGAGGGGCGGAAGGACGGGAACAGAACAAAAAGACGAAAGGAGCTCTGCCCATAAATGTCAGCCATAGATTTGGTAGGAGTAGGTGCAGTGGTCGGAGGGGGTCAAGCCAGGCTGTCCGTCACCCCCTACCTCTTTACGTTCTCTTTGGCTCTTGCACGTATAACTCAAATACTATCTCAAACCTCCTACCCCCTTCTCCTACTTCCTCTTCTTCTTTCTTCTTCCCTTAACTCGGTATAAATCCTTTGGTCTTACCTTTATTCTTTCTCGAGCCATATTGCGTGATAAGGCCCGTCCAGAAAAACCTCCGCTTCTTCCTTTCTTTACGACGACACCCACCCTATCTCACCAACCTGACTGTCTTCTGATTAGTTCAAAACTACTTCCCCATATAACATAAACCCTTATCTAACTCGAACCGGATTTAAGAGAAGAAAATCCACTTTGGAATTTATTTGGCTTCTTTCTTCCATAAAAATGGAAGGCGGAAAGGCGAAACGGGGAGGAAGAGCGAAGGTTTGTTTTTAAATCTCGCAAAATACCCTCCACGAAGACACTCCCTGGGGGAACGAACTTGGGCGATTTTTCGAATTTACAGTAATTATCTGTAGGTATTAGAGTCCCTGATAAACGCCCAGCCGCAGGTTGGATCGTTAAAAGATACAGCGGAAGGATCTTTAGCACCTCCGCTGGTATCTAATGCAAGTTACGGGGAAAGTGTATTCTCTAAATAAAAAGAAGGGCGTTGTAAATTGCAAATAATCTGAGGAGGATAATTTGAACAAACGTCCCTGCACAAAGGAATATTTTCGTGTTTTTGAAGCATTTTGATGGTCTAAAAGTGCCATTCAATTTGGTGCTGCTCACATTGTTCATAACCTTGCATACAAATTTTCATTTGTAGGCTCACCTAACCTGGAAGAAAACGGGTTTCTTGGCGCCATGTCCACGGGTTTCTTTCATTGGTCTCATACGTTACCTCTTTCGCGTCAAAATGAATGAATAATGAGCATTTCCGAAGCAGTGTCTCTTTCCAAACGATGGAGATGAATCTGTGAGGTGTGTCTGTTGAGTACGAGAGGGTGATGATCGGTAATGAATTATTTACCTAATGAGAAGAAGATATTTGTCTACTATCAATCAGTCAGTATTTCTGTTTTGAATAGCACGCGCATGATGGGCACTCGATCAGAACAAGTGACAATGGTGAATTTTCCATGGAGGTTTCTCCTGGCAAGAATATAGCTGGCTCAGACAACCTCTCTAGCTACCTCAGGTAATAGCCATAAGGTGCAGTGTTGACGGCTACGATTCTGTTACTTTCGTATTCTCTCTAACACGACCCATCTATTTTCAGATGACTAAGAACCATTAAACTAACTAGATTATATTTGCACCCGTTGGTGAGTGGGTGAGGGGTTGTACAGTTAATTGTCTTTACTCCAAAAGATATTTTTGAAATGAAATACCTGCAGTTTTACGGTATTCTTTCTGTAGTCAGGATGCTTTCTTCCTAGAAAAAAGAGGAAGGCGCATTATCAGAATGTTCAAATTATGCTGTTTTTCTCTGGTTCCAACAACTAGTTTTTCTATATAATTGCATAAGTGAAGAGCTACAATAAAATTACACAATCGATTAACCCCTAGCTCAGCTTGTCGAGCTAAGGCTTGTCACCTTCTTTCTAAGAACGTGTTCAAGAAAGTCATCAACTTCTTGAGGATGGTGCGTCGCCGTCGTGGGCGCAGCAAAAAAAGAGGTGCGGGCCCGTACCAACTCGGCGGCCGAGTCCACTACTTTTCAGCCCTCAAGGCGGCTCTTGACACTCAACAATTCATAGACGGGACCCCTCTCGCGTATAAATAACTCAAACGCATTTTCAACCGCGAAACACATCTCCGGGCATGAAGCTAATGATCTTTATGAAACTCCCACCAAACTCCCAGTTCTTCATCCGGGACCTGTCCGGACAGAAGAAGAGAAGGGCGCACCGTACGTCCAAATTAAAAACCTACCCATAAATAAATCGCACTCATAAAAACTCTTTCCTCTCCACCCACTTTTTGTATTTTTACTTCTTCCGCGGGGCGAGCTTTCGTTCTTAATTATAAATTAAATGTTGGGTTTTTTCCTATTTTTTATACACTTTTTTTCAGACGTTCATACCTTCTAAACGACTTTTTAGTTTCCTCAGTTTGGATTTATTAGCTAGTAGGTTCAGGTACGCCGACATGAGGCTCCTTCGAATCTTCATCATCTCGACGTCCCTCGGCTGGTTAGGTATCATTCAAATAAACCCACGCTTTTCTTGCCCATCTCCGCCTCGGCTAACAAGACTGACTATAACGCCTTTAAATATGAACCTTCATTGAGGATTTACTAGACTGCATCCAGCCCTCCCCGACCTCTCGAGGTATATTTATGTCCCTTCGTCTTCCTTGTAGGTTGTGATGTTGAATTCCTCAACTCAGAAGGTATCATCGTTTCATTTCAGTGGTACTTACATAATATTATCGTTCCGAAGGAAAATAGGAGGAGCCAATCATTCAAACAGACCACCTTGGAACTAAATACAGGTGGTATAACCTACACTTCTATCGAACAGTCTGCATAATTACTCAAGACACATTTGATTGCAAACAAACATATTTCAGAGAGAACAGTTAACTAGAAGACTGCAAGGCTATATCGCTTCTACCACATCCTCACTATGCGTCTCGTTGCATTTGTATTTTCCTAATTTTATTGACTGATTTTCAAATAAAGACGTTACCGTAAAGGTTATGAAGTTGTTGCCCTCCAGAGGACATACTTCACCTATTTCATCACGAGTCTGACCTTGACGTGATGATATAACTGTCTATTAAATACTTATTACATCACAAAAATGGGACCAAAAAAGAACTTGATGAACTCATAATTTTCAACCATAATCGTTTTAGGATGAATTAAAACCAAATTTCATAGTCCTGGTAGATCATCAAAAGTTTTTAGATGATAAAATACAGCCTTTCCTTTATACCAATATATTTCCTGTCTAGACACAGCCACTTACCTACAGCTGAGATTGATACTCTTTTTACGCCTTTTCAAAAAGTTGGAAAGGAGACGTGTTTACTCGGCTCAAACGACTCTTTCCAGTAAATAACTTGCATTAGGACACCGGCAAAGATCATTATCTCAGCTCAAAGTTTAATGGGGTGGAGCGGGGGAAATGCTCTGGGAAGGCATTTTACCGGCTAGGGCCTCCTCCGTATTGTTTTTCATTTAGAGCCTCTTTCCACCACGATACGTCTTTGGAAGCGCCATTTCCATTGGAGTTCCTCTCAACTCGAAGAAAGTCGATGGAGGGAGATTCCTCCAAACAAAGGCGATGGGCGTTTTCCCGATGGTGAGTTTCTACGGTCAGAATCCGTTCATGAGTTCAATTTAAAAATTTAAAATTCTACGCCCTGACGCGAAGAGAGATCTTGAAAGTTAGCAAATCCCCAAGACTTTTTAGTTTGCTGAGTCAGTAGAGAGGCGTTTCAGTCCAGCCTATCTGCGGTTACTCTCAAACCCTCAAATCTGACTCCAACATCAAATTGCAAAGGATGCAAAGCTCTAGTTGACGGTTCCCATAGGTTGCCCTATAAAAATTTGGTTACAACTAAAGTAGGCTCCCATGTTCTGAACTTGACATCATTCGCACCTCGTTCCTTCAATATATCAGCCCGAGGTCACATCATCGAGACCTTTCGACAGTATACGAGTACAACAATGCAGCTGAAAACCACCCAAAAAGGAGAGAGTCTCAATAACAATAGGTACCTAGGTGAAAGGCATTTGGTAACGGAGGTGACTATCTCGGTGAATAAAATTAGAAAATCGTTGGGATGTACTGGGCAGTACAAATTTACGGATGTCGTAATTAGCATCGCATGAAGTACATGTAAGACCTTTCCGTTCCGGAGAGTATTTGCATTGAAAACCAACAAGAGTAGCTTGACCTATCGCCGTGTTTTGTAACGGGAGGCGCGGGCTCCGCCTTATGAAAGACAGAAACGTGAGAAACAGGCGAGGTTGAATGACAATTGGTTCGTTAAAAATATAAATCGAAAATATAAAAGGAACAATCCCTCTCGCTTACAGTTACAGATAGATCTCGTGAAAAGAGCATGAAAAGGGACCGAGTGAAAGCCAACCTCCTCTGTTCTGCCAAAGCCGTAAAGTTTCGATCGGAAACTTTTCAAAGCTCTGAACTTTTTTTTTTAGCCGCAGGACCGTTTAAGGAGATAATGTTACAGGTCGTGACCAACAAAGAATGCTCTTCTCTAAAATAGATTCATATTTCTGATAGAGCAACCAATTAAGTTGGCGGGGCTTATACCTAGTTTTTTGTTAGAGGAGCTCGTACCCTCCTTTCATCGCAATTTTTCTCCCATTCAGATAGGCATCTGTTGGGTGAGTGCATTCGTGTTTGCGCTATTTACTTGTACAAGTTCAGAATCGTGCTCTTTTTTCGCCTAGTCCAAACGGTTAGATGTCTTTATAATGGATGCACTATCCACCGCGAGGATCGTAAAATTTGATGGAGCCTGGCGAGAGGATAATCTGATTTGTGGTATCAGTTAGTCTGGATGAGTTACTCTTAGATGTTCTATGAATTCAGATCATAGAAACAAAGCCATGACAATTTGGCCGGAAGGTACATTAGAATGGAGGAATGCCTTTGTAGCTCCCTGGCGCCTGTTGAGAATTCACATCACTCAGAACGAAGGGCTAGGGAAAAGCCGAGAGAAACAGGGCCGGTGGGAAGTAGGAAGTGATGAAGATGAGAAGGAAAAGTGATGAATCTTTACGTTCCAAGGGACGACGGTGATTTAGATGTCCAGGTAGTGACGTCACTTGGGACCCCGAAGCCTGAAGTCTGGGAGTTTTGGACAATGAGTTATCGCCTGTATTCTCCGGACGACTCGGGGCGTTTGTCCTCAAGTTATAGTCGTGGAGGCGGCCGTTTCTGACATCTCAACTCACCCAAGTCCCTCCGTTTTTGTCACCCTATTATTCTGACGCCTCAAATTTCGGACGATTTATCGAAACCACCCTTAATCATTGTTACTCCAGTGGACAAATAGTTGGAAACTCCCCTCGAACATATCCTGACAGGAAGACTCAAAATTGGCTTCTCAAATAGGTACCTAGGTACATTTTGGTAATTTTAAATATTGAGAACAATAGCTCAGTCGCTTACTTCCATGTAAAAATCACAGTAGTGTTTCTAAAGAATCTTGGGCGATTCCCAGAAGATTGCAATCAACTTGACCTCACAGGCAATTTTAAGGTCTTAAGTCACGCCATTTTCCATTTTCTGTAGATAGTTTCTTCATCATTGTGCAAGTTGATTAGATTAGTTGTTAGAGGTAGGTAATTACCCATTAGCCGTGTCTTGACAAACGATCTGTAATGAAAACACCAGAGCCTCACTCATTTCCATAAGTTATATTCTTTGGCACAATGCCTCGGACGTACACGGATGATTTGCTTTCCTCCGCCTCTTACGGGACGATCGTGAATCATCAATGAAATAATACAATCGAAGAATGGACATGACGCGCATAAATTTAGGTTCTTCTCCTTCATGCGATCTCAAAATTATGCGTACCCGCGTATTCATGACGAGAGATCGTATCAGTCAAGTAGATCTGACTCGAGATTGTATCTATTCGGTTGTAGCCCGAAAAATAATTAAAAAGATTAGCGTTAATAATGTGAATTTGATTCAAAACGTGTAGAACTTCTCAAGTTGACTTTTGTGAACGGTTGAGTATTGAAATCTTTTGAACTCAACTAACGGCCTAGCATAGCTAAATCGAGACCGCGGGTTGTAGAAGTGCACAATACAATCACTGGTGCGTACTCTTTTCGAGTACAGCTTTCAAAACCTTCAGAGGCTTCCCACATCGGCGCCCACTGAACCTTAAAACCCGAGAGCCCACTGAGCTACTTGACTGCGGGGGCAATTTCATCTCTTTTGTCACCATCCTCCATGCGGTCATTTTAATTCGTCAATGGGTTTCCCAACATAAATCACACGCCCCTCAAAACCACTTGAATCTTTTCGCTGGACCACCACAGCCGAGCGATCCATCAACGAAAAATTTGCACTTAATAATAATTTTCAAACCTCTTGAACAAAAGGGCCATTCATCATTCAGTTGGGGAGGCTCCCGATACCGAATCAAATAAAACGGTTCGATAGCACCAACCACTGGTATCCAATAACCGTGATTTATGAACTTTTGATCTCATCTGTATTTGAAGTGATCAGAAAACAGCTTGTAACGAATATCAAACACCCATGAATTTTCTGCGTGTCTATACTATTCCGGCTAACCAACTATATTCGGAATTTGCCAAATTGAAGCATAAAAAAAGTTAATGATGAACAAAACGCAACCACTTATGACAAATACATACTACTAAAAAAATTCGATTACTACATTTGTCGCTGGATCAACCACGCCAATCGAACAGGAATGAGTTTACAATACTCTTCAATTAAAAGAGGGGGACAACTACTGAAAAATTAGCAGATTTTTACGATGTTTTCGGTGCTACCGAAAGGAAGTTTATTCATTTGTTCTTCTTCTATGCAAGAAGTTTATTTTGAACTGTGAAATCGGTCCCACCGAAAAACTCTACAAAGCTTCCATACCTTTTATTCATACTTATCCCCTTACACTTGAATTTTTTCGTCAATTCATTTTTCATCGGGAAGCAAGATGTTACCTGTATCTACGCCTGGATAAGATTATTCTGAAGAATCTCATAACAAATTAAGTAAAACACAATTACTTATACATATCAGTCCGTTACCACTTGGCGCGCTTCAATCCATTCCCCTCACCGTTCGCTCTGAAATTCGTATAGGGAATTTATATATTCACATACTCGGGGTGATGTATCAGATGCCGCGCGGTCGAAGCACTTCAACAATGAAAGCATCGAATTAAAAATCAATTAAAGCGACGGGGGATGGCATAATTTAAGAAGGCTCGAAACGGAATATTCAGCCGGAGGTATAGTGATATCACATTGTGATTAGAGACTTGGGGGCCCCCTCATTGCATATGTAAATGGTCCCAGTATACTACACCGATTGGATCAACAGACAGTTTGTGAGGCCTCTGGGATCCTCGGGGCGGAAAAATGTCCGTGTCAGATGAACAAAATAAGGCAAATTTGCATCAACTTTGACTCAAAGTAAAACCGTGGAATTTATTCGCTTGGAAGAGCGAACAAATATATTTTTGTGGGTCAACTTTTTTTTACATGGCTAGTAAAATTTATATACGTGAAGGAATACGAGAAAGAATGTTCATAAGGAAATAGCCGGTATAGACGGATCATGGACATTCACAAGCATGCATCACGCAGAAGGAGCCATCCAGCTGTTCTGAGGCTCTTGATTTTCCAACATGAGATGTAATCTCTAGACGTTAAAATTTCCATCCTTCTCATTTGAAATCATCGCAAAACTTCTTAAAAAAATGAACATGAAGTGAAGGCCGACACCGAAGGATATTTTAACGGGGAAGTCGCGTCGTTGGTGCAAATTTGGATTTTCTCCATTTCGAAGGCAGCAGCTACAATCTAATGAACATCACGTACGCAAAAGGCGTCGTAAACTGTTCCATATATTAATGAAATCCCATCACCCGGGCGCAACCAAGAACATGAGACTCCAGAGAAGACGTACGTCCCGCCGAGCCAAGAGGGTTTTACGTCAGAAATGATATTTTACGTTACATTCGATTACAGGCAACTCAAATCTCCTTTTTCTCTCATATACGCCTCAACCGTTAACGAGAACCTCAAGGCTTCTCTCGGATCGAGCGAGGGGATCTAATAAATTTTAGCGTTGAAAACGTAAGAGGCCCTTCATGAGGTTTCCGTTAACACGTTTTAATTTAATATTCATGGAGCAATTGAGAGCGCCGGCTGAGGACCGAGTGCGAGGTGAAGGGATTCGTAGAGGGACCCATCCAGCTGGGTATACTTGAACATTGAAATTTAATAATTACCATATTGATCGAAGGAATGTTTAAATTTGAATGACTAAGAATGGTCTTCTGCAACCGATCTTTGCTTCAATTAGGTCGAGCAAGAAAAATTGATTGGTTTATTACTATTTTGGGGATTCTACACCCTTGTGTATTCGTATGATCGGTATCGGTCTTTTTTAAACTTTTAATTTTAGGGTTTTAAAATGTGTACAGATTGATAACCGCTATCAAAAAAGGTCCTTAAACCACTTCACAACTCTTGACCTTGTTTACGTTAACTCCACTCGGGCTCTGGTTGTGGCTAACTTTCATCCCGATTGCCGCAAACCGTGGCGTGGGTAAAACGCTGCAAATTCTTTCACAGGGGTTGGTTATTCCTCGGACCAGGTGCATGAAGACTCATTTCTTCAACATGGGGAAAATGGAAACAATGGTTGTGGTAGGTCCCGGACCAATTTCAATCGGTTCAGCGTCCAAAATTTAGTGGAAAATGATACCTCACACGCCTAGGCACCAGAAATCTCGAAAACACACATTCAAAATGGGTAAATAGGTACCCATTTTGACCCATAACTACTTCCGGTGGGTGCCAATCGTTCTGGGACCCATTTTGTTGGATTCAGCGTCCAATATTTAGTGGAAAATTATACCCCACGCTCCTAAATCGCAAAAATCTTGAAAATCCATTTTTCGAAATACACATTTTGACCCCTACCCCCCCAAATTTGGTCGATCGGGCTGAAAAGTGTCGAGGACTGACTAGAGCCAACCATTGACCCCTGACCCAAATTTCAGATTTTTAGAAAATTTTCTAATACAAAAAAAAAAAAAAAAAGCGCGTGACTTTTTTTATCTAGACACCTTGAAACGTCCAGAAAAAATTTTTGGGCCGAATCGGAGAGGTTGACCTTTTGCATGAAAACATCAAAATAAATAATAATTTTCAAACTCATTCGGGAGGGCAAACATTTTCTAGTGAATATAGGAGGCTAAATCAATTTAGTAGGAGTCCTCGACCGATTGTTTTTTGACGAATGAAAACACCAAGTTAGATGAATTTAACTCAATTCGGAATTATTGATGATTTTATCAGTTTTCGGCAAATTACTGATTCTTTGATTCTTCCACGTTTTGCTAACTCCTCAGAGAGTTAAAGGGAATCATCCCAATAGTTTTCTCAATTTTCTTTTTCTTTAGGTCGAAATTCCCTCATCATTGACACCATCCACTTGGTGTTTCAGTCGTTACAGACGTCTAAATATGGCCGAAGCCACGGCGAGGGGACAATAGCGTCCTCGATATCATCTTTCAAGTCCTTCCTCCTATCTCCACCTGATCTGCTGCTTCCCTCCCCCCTATCACCTCCATCCATATACGAGTCTCTACACTGGCCAGGCTTTGTGCCGACGGTTTCGTGGTAAGAGATTTATACATTACCCCTCCAAGATCGTGATTCAAACGGCTTCTCCTTGCCCCTTGTACTTCCAGACCGCATTGTTCCGCTCTGATACAAATAGTTCGACTTTCTTGACAAGACAATGCTCTTCGTACACTACTGTCCCCAAACCAATTACGTCGCATTAGCTCCCCGCATTTATTCACCCCAAGAAATAAATTCCCCCTTCTCGTCTCGTCTCCGATCTGTAGATTCGATTTTTGGTTTATTTTGTCTGACGTAACTCGGGAGAATTGCGTAGATTCTCTAGTTGTATGGCACTTTTCATTTTAAATATCAAGGAAAGCAGGGATGAGTATAGTGGAATACTGTAAATTTCATCCCATGGGAGAAAAAAAGACAATTATTATTGCTCTCACACTACAATAGAAAAGGCTTAATTTCCAGTAACGCTGAAAACCTTTCAACTTCTTTAAGGTTTCTAGTCTGTTTTGATATGTGATTCACACTATGTTCTTTCTCCAATTCCTTCCGACTTGTCGGAATTCTACATTATTAGCGCGGTACCTCAGCCGTTACGCACTAGGTACCTTCATTGCAGCACCACTGAAAAAAAAAAAAAAAAACTTCAACAGAATAACATAATAATCGTAGAGGGAGAACCACCTAGTTCATGAGTGTCTCAGGAAAACCGGCAATTGTGACCATCCAGCTAAAACCCCTTTAGAATATTTTATTTTACTCACCAGACGATAAGATAAGATCGTCCCTGACGTTCAGCTCATCTTTATTTTGATCCGGGTCCCATAACTCCTGTGTCCTAATTGGAATCTGAAAAGCTTGTAAAATATGAACGGGGTTCGTCGAGTGAAGCCTCCTTGATTAAAACAAACTACTCAGAAGAATCTTCTGTTATTAATTAAAATGTGGTCGTTAAAACCTGATCCGGAGATGGATGCCAGCAATATGTAACTTTCAATTAAGTGAAAAAAAGATATTGAGTCGAGCCTAACGAAACTGGATGTTTTCTGAAGTTCGTCGTGCTCGAGTTTTTTTCCAGTATAGATGCACATTTTCGTTCCTCTAGGCCTTCCAAGCACACAAATGAAACGTCCATATCTAACAAGATAGTGCAGTCCGCTACCATTAAAATCCATTCATCCTGTTTGTGCACTAGGATCTAAGGAGTACGCGTCAAATGAAAAAGTGTGGAGAGGAGTAGGTATCATAGACTGAATTTTGAGAGCTGCATTCATATTGTATGTGGTTGAGACGCTCTAAGACACATTTCAGTACGTGAAAATCATCAAAAAAGATTGTATGAACGATGAAGTTCCTCTAATGGTAGTAAGTAAAATGGCAAGTGTGTAATTTGGATGGTTTAACGTGCCCTCAAGTGACTAACCTGGGGATTAAGAAGAGTTATCTATGATCTTCCAGAAGCGAGACGAAGAAGTATGCGCTTCCAAGTTCCTTCTGGTACGTCCCTCGGTCGTTTGGTCGTGTTTTTATCTTTGACAATACTCCCCACAGGCCCCAACCGGGTACGATATATATCACCCCGGCTTTTGTCTTTTCGAGGGATACCTTGTGCCTTCTTATGGTAATTAATTTCGTTAGGGATACGTCCGTGGGTATTGTATCTCAATTAAACTCGTTTTAACAGGGAAGGAGGGATGACTTTCTTGGCTTCAAAAAGGGTCTTTTCAGTCCCTAATATGCATAACCTGTTACCCCTTCGCCTTCCTTTCCCGGGTATTTCTAACAATACGTTAAGACAAAAGCCACTTAGTTCCACAGACTGAGAAGGTGCAATTAAAGTACGTTCGTGGCGTTTACTTGACAGTTGGCCAACAGTTTGCCCTCCAAGTCCAATGATTTATCGCGGTGGAACGACCTTAGGTATGGACTGTGTCTCGTGAAGTTTCGTTCGGCCACGCGTTTGACATTTGAGTTGGAAACTAATAAATTACGAGCTCAACGAGGAAGATCATTCGACAACGTGTTTACTCGATAGAGAATAATATTTTCTGGCCGGTGTGTTATGGTGTTTCTGCTATTGTACATACTAGTACTTAAAAATATCGGAATCTGTTCAATAACATTACGTTTAAGTATTGTAGCTATTCATTCACCACATGTCTATCTATGACCTGCATAAATTCTTTTTCGCTGAGTGTTTTCGCAAGAAAATTGTGTTAATTGATAATTTTGGCTACGGCTATTGAAATATAGATAATTATTAGCTTAAGAGGTCCTTTATGAAATGTATTGAAGGATCGTGAAAATTATCAGAGAAATATTTCATGCCATTGGTTACTGCACTCGATTTTATAAACCGAAAGCGCAGGGAAAGCCTGCGCTTTTTTGCGTCTTGCCAATGATGTTACCAGTACGATCACGTTTTCTCTCAGTCTGTCATTTTTCTCGATCACCATGTCCTCCATTTTAAATAGCCCTTCCTGCATTCGATCGTCAGATTAGAGGCGCTGAGCAGGGTTGAAGAGGAAGAAATCGATCAAAATTACTACCGTTTTCTAGTTAACTAGATGCGGACGGTCGGTTGGAAGGGGAGAAGCCAAAGTGGCAGTTAAGTTACTATCAGCTCCTGACCAGGGCTCATTGCATCGCCTTTCTCCCTCTTCTCGGCGTCGCTGTACGATTTATTTTCTTCCTAGCTTCTCAAGGAACATTATCGACCTTATCGACCTTTTAGTGCGTACCTAATGGTGACTCTTCCAGATATACGGGACTGTTCCCTTTCCGAGGAATACGTTTTTGAAAAAGAAAAGGAAAAAAATATTGATTTTGTGCTCAGTTCGACAGTGTCAAAACATTTTGTTAGTAAACTTGTTGAGAATAAATTAACTTGTTTCAACTGTATACCACCAAAAATTAAATGTTCTCGAGTTCAACTACACAATCCTAGATGGCATTCTCCTCTGACTCCAATCTTGGTCGTGTGGCCAACAATCACAACATGGTCTTGGAGGAATGATATGTCCGCCTCAAGACCGCGCACGAAGTGAAGGGTAGGCCGGCTTACAATTGGTTGGAGGGAATTCAACACGTGCAAATGTTCTTCGACGTAAGACATCGCTGATTGGTCGCCTGAGCTAGAACTGGCCAATCACAAAGGTCAGAACAATGAGATGAACCTGGTGATAGCGACGCTCAGGAGGGATATCATTTCAACGTCGCAGCATCACAAGACAATGGTCTCGTTCGGATTAGTTGTATTTTATGCAAATGCTTCGAGGAGGGCACGTGTTCACGAATAAATGACCCGACCAGTTGAATCTGAAGGTATTCAGTATTGTTCGCAATGAGTCAATTCCTTGACCCCTGGCGAGGATCCCGAATAAATTATGTAAATGGTTGGAAAAGGGCTGAGGGCATTGTGAGGGTTAGGACGGCTCGTCCGGAGCACTAGCGTACCAGACTGTATTGTGGTCTCTTTGGAGCTCCACATTGCACCGTCCACGACATATATGTTTGTTGAAGAGGCCAACTCCAAAGGGAACTCCTCCCACCTCCTCGTCAATTGGTTTTCAGAAAAGGGTCCTGTAGGCAGTCGTAAGGGCCGGAGGGAGAACTTTAGTCCAGAAACCAACGTCCGCGTACGCCCTTTTCGTTTCCTAGTTCCTGCCACTAAAGTCAGCCCTCTCCTTGAATTATTTACCAGATCCATCTAACCCACGCCATTGTCGCCTTTTACTGGGCTTCGCGGGGACGAGAATAGTGAACTACGTCTCGACTCCTCAATTTATGAACCTATTTACGCTTTTGTCCTATATGGGCAGAAGAGGAAGCACCACAAGGGCACCGGAGCTGCAAAATAAATTGAGTGCAAATAAAGTGTAATGGGTTCTTGTGGTTTTATTCTTGAGTCATTGCTCAATAAATTCTTCCGGCCCCTCGTTCAATCGGAAAAAATATAACTAGTTTTCCGCGCCCAAGAGCTGGCTTCTTCCGCCGGCCAACATGGGAATGGTTGCATGCTCATCCGGAGAGGTATTGCTTGTGGAAGTAGAAGGAAACGCTGAACTGGTGGTTTAGGTAATCAAATGAGTGCTACTTGATAACCTTCGTAAAAAAAATTGAATAAAAATAAATAAATATGTGAGTTGATCACCAATAGAGAAGATTGGGGTTAGAGAGTGAGAGTCTGCACCGACTCTCCTTGCAGTCCATCCCTCTCTTCCTTCTCAAGCTGCTTCCCCAGTCTCCGCTCCACCCCCTTCCGCAATTCTGGATTAAATTTATCCAGTTGGCAGCCGCCTACAAAGGAAAAGCTCTGCCGGTGCCTGTCCTATCGTCTTTTTGAACGAGTAATTTAGAATTTCTAACATTGAATCATCATTGCTCTTCTTGTCTTATGCGATACCTGTTCTTCAGGGTGCGTATCAACTGCGCATCAGTCCTTATAAGGCAAAATAAATCTTTCTCGAGGAAAACATCTATTTCTGCAGACACAAATCGTGGCCTACTGTTTGTGACCAACTCTTTCGCTATACCTAGAGAAACGGTTGTTGCTGACGTTGTTGCCTTGATGTTTAACCTACTGATACCAAGGACCATGGCGACTCATCTCCATCGCTTAATATTTAGTGGTTTAGGTTAACATGCTTTGAACTAATTTTATCTCTGATTGAAACGGTACGCGAGGAGGGCTCTCAGTGATTGGACTCTCCAGGGCTAACTAAAATGCTACAAGGTTGGAAACAAGGGCGTGCAAAACAGTCAGAAGAGCAAAGCGCAAACCACAAAGCTAACCAGAACATCGATTTCTCTGAAATGGTGGCGAAGGGTTCACAAATAACACCGCAGAGATCTCCGTGTGTGGTTCGGTAGATCGTGTATAATCTTCTAGTAGTGGAACGGATATTACAGCCCCCACCGCGCCTCGGCATGATTTACTCAATCACGATCTAATACCAGCAACACTCGCACCGCCTGAGTAAATCAAACAAAAATAATGCCAATGCATAATAGAAAAAAATGACGGGGCTCACAATCCCATATACAGATGGGTGTGATAAAGTAAACTTTACGAGACACCACGCGCCTCCAGGCCCCTGCAAGTTCTTTAGCCTCATAAAGTAAAATTAACCGATGGACCTGAGATGATAAGACGGACTTCTCAGAGGTGGGCGCGAGTTAGAACCTTTCTCTTCAAAACCACGCTCATAATTAATATCTATGAATTGATATAAGAGCCATGAGCAACTACTCCGTGGCTTCAGGAGCCATAATATAGGACCAATGTATTTACGATCTTTTGTTCAGGGGTGGTACGGGCCTTCAATCCAAACTCGAATCCTTTTGAAGGGGGAGTGAGTTGATATGCGATGTTTTGGTGAGCGAGAGGAGTGGAGAGGGAATAATTAGTTATTTGATGTAAGGCCACATCTTCCTGTTTCGAACCGACGCTTAATTAAAGATTCTTTTTCCGTTTCCATCAATTAGACTTCGTCTGCTGAGACTCGCAACCATGAGAACGAGGTGGTTAGCGGGAGAATGTTTTGCGCCCAATAGTAATTTGTCCTGTCTGGCAGACAATTCCAAGTAACAGGTTAGATCTGATTGGTGCTACGACATTCGCGCATTGGTAGTGTGATGAGCGTTATAGGTTTTCGAAATTGTGGCGATACCACAATGAAGGGCTAAGCCAGCCAACATAAAAATCATTCATCTCCTAGTCTGACAAAATACATCTTCTTCTCTTCTTGAAGAAGGGGAACGCGAAGCCTGTTTCATACTATCGTTACCCACGTACTGTAGTGTGATGTAATGAGATGGACTTCTAATCACGTAATTGTATAGTAGCTATTCTCTCAAGTTTTAGCCAGTAGGGGAGGGATATAAAAGCCTAAAGGTACTTAACTACCAAAAAAATGTATTTGAATAAAGCACACAAAAAACAGGAACAGTTTTTTTACCTATGTATTTTCGAGTAACATTAGGAAAATCAAAGATTGTAATACGTTCGGGATTTCTATGTAAGTAGACATTTAAAAAAAGTAAAATGATGATTTCTCGTGATTTACTCGAGCATCTTTCCAGTTGTGCCGGCATTTCACTAAAAAAAAAAAAATTCCCAGGTTTTTTTTTTTGTGGATGAGTTTGTGAGGGATTGAGCCGTTTGTAGCGAGGGAGAAGGTATGATTAAAACGGCGGATGGTCCGGATGTTTTGGATAATTCAGGCGTCCTTGGCCATCACACCAGAAAGGGGATGAGGGTAGTAAAACGGGATGAGTGGGCGGCAGGGGAGACGGACAAAGTCAGGACGGCACCTCGTAAATCAGGTGAAGACGGCTGTACATCAAGAGAAAGGGCTTCAAGCCCTGACGCCAAACCGCCCTCCGGGGTTGATTGTGAATTATTACGTCGTTCTGGGAATTAAAAAAAGACAAGCAAAAAGCATAATGTTTGCGAAGGGAGTACCTCAAGACTTAATTGGATTTCAGTTCATTAGACGATTTGAGAAAAGTGGTGGAGTCTGTTCACAACAATCGTGTAGCCTGGGGAACACATTGAGCTCAGTCCATCGGTGTCCACTTGAAGATCATTTTGTTCCAAGGCAGTAGTACTGGAACGACGCACAGCTCACGGTCATGACCGAATCGTTTAATGCTTCAACTGAGTACCCTTGTTTAAAAGAAAGGGAATGGGAAAACCATTGAGGGGCCATCAAACTGAAAAAAAAAAAAACTTGAAAATAGCAACTTCACAAGGTTACCAAGAGTGTCGGCCTCCAATTTGAAGACCTACATAATTGTCAAGACAGTATGTACTGTGACGATGCCGGGTTTGTTCTTACCTTTAAAATCTAGGGAACTGGTACTTCCCGCTGTTCAAACGTGTGAAATTAGCTCAGATCATGACTGATCTTCTTGACTATGTTCGATATCTGTCGCATCGTAGTGAGACTGCCCCGGGAAATGTTCGATTATGGGGAAACTCTGGTGAAACATGTGGGAGTCGTAGTGCTGCTCTTCAGAGCCGCCGACGTGTATGAAAATGATGTCTTCGTCGGTTTTGGCGGGCGTCAGAGCGACCGAAGCGAGCGTTGGGAGACGTCCTTCAGGTTCAACGACGTCAGAACTGTAGACAAACTCTTCCAAAGTCGCTTCCTCTTCCACTTTTCCCATTTCATTGTCGATCAACTTCTCTCGTTCTTCGTCACTGTGTTCAGATGGAGATGCTCTTCTGCAACTGACAAAGCACAGGTGATTTACACAGCTCTTATCAATGCACCAATCTCTTTTCCTAGAAGTAACAACCGGCCGCACAAGAACAAATAGGTCCGCGCAGGTTACTGAAGTATTGTTTCTTCCTAAGAAATGTGAATAATAGCCACGTCTGATTCACAACATTGGCGCTGATTCGGAAAGGAAAGTATCTGTCGCTTTCGGAGATCGTGATAGAAAGGGTTCTTCGTGAATTATCATATCATAAATGCAAAGCTGGTCACGTCCGCGTATATACCACTTCCCAAAAGCTGTCTTTCGTGTTTTGTGGAGCACCTTTTCGGAACAAGGCAAAGAGAAAGAGCGAGCTCCCAAGATATCCCAATCGTAAACAATTGTCGAAAGCTACGGGCTGTTTACAGCTATTAATTACCGTCGCGCACATTTGGAAGTATAAGACGCCAAATTAATATTTTTGAAAGGAGCTGGAGACCACTACTAGCCTGGGGTCAAATGAATAAATTCTACACTCGTTTGAGGTCATGAGTTTACAGGGTTAAAAAAAGAGAGAAAATCTATGGGGTACCCCGAATAACGGCACGACCCAACGGGGTTCTGTTAGCATTGATTGGAGCGTAACATTCTATCACGTCTTTGATTTCCAAAACGAACGTATAAGTTCTATTCTGTATAACGAATTTTCTTTGATTTTCAATCAGAAGATTAGGTGGGATGCTGAAGCCAAGTGGTGCAGAAAATATTCGCCAAAACCAGCAAGAAAACGCGACGTAAATCAGGTACATGGTCGGGACATCCTATACTATGGGACTATTAATTGAAGAGTTGGGAAATAAGTACAGCAGAATTAATTTCTCACCTCATTTCAAGTAATTCGTCGTCTTTGGTTGGCAAAGTATTGTCAGCTGCTTTATAAATGCCGGCAATTTGAGAGGTCGCGTCTTTTATTGAAATGCTGTGTTGGAGCACCAAGTGGCTCTTAAAGTCTTTCGAAAGGTTCGAAGAGAAATCGCAACCATCACGACGGCATTCGTAAACACTTTTGCCCGGATGAATTTTTGAGGACAAAATGTGTTTTCGAAGGTTGTCCTGAAAAAAAGAAAAAGAAAAGTAGTCTTCTTTGTGATGAAGATTACGTATTATTAATAAATAAATGCTTTAAAATACGAGTGTATCATGTTCCACCTTTGCATTCAGAGCAAAAGTTACCTGCTCCTAGAACATTTTTTTAATCTTCTAAATTTACCCCTTTGCATTAAAAAAATTAACATAATAAGAATAAAAGTGAGGTGCATTTAACACCTTAATTTTGATTCCGGATTGCACCAATTCTGTCATCGACGTTATACCAGTTCAACGCGTATTTTCCATCCCTTAACTGGCGAATACAAAACTAAAGCGGAAAATCGTTAGTAATTTTGAATTCCTCACTTTTCCTTTCCTTTTCTCATCAGTAATGTTCGTTTACCTAGAAAATTTCCCTGTAACGGCAGTTCGGCAACTGAAATTTTGACAACCTCCAATCGAAAAATGCTTTTCGATGATGTACAAAAGTAAGTCGTAAAAAAATTGATCTTTTTTTTTGTGATAATTACTTCTAAACCATATATGAGCAGAATCGAACAATTAATGAACTAAGCTTCAAGCCTTCCGTGAACCAAAAAATAATAGCGGATATAGGTACTTATCCGAATGTTTTTGTTGGAGATAAATGGAAAGAAAAACAGAACCGCGACAAATTTCAAATATTGTCAAAATCCCTTCATCTCCTACCTAATTGTAGGCCTTTACGACGACGGAAGTTGGTCCACGTAACGATCATTTTCTCATTTTTTCTTTTGTGGAAAAAGAAAATTAAAGAGCAAGCTAATTATCTCGCAATAGGCAATCAACGCGAATTAGCGATTTAAAAGGTATAAACTCCAAAAAAGTTGTACGGTGGTGATTTTTGTATTCTACTTTGAAGTAACAGTACTCACCAATGACGTGTAAGAGAAGGTACAATAAGGGCACTGGTAAGGTTTAGAGCCCGTATGCGTTCTGAGGTGCCGTTTCAAATGTGTCTCAGTTTGGCAGGAGAATGTACAGCGAGTGCACTTGAGCAGTCCTTTTGGAGCGTGAACAGATTTTGCATGCCTGATAAGGAAATGAATAAAGAACGATTAGAGTTGAGGCAAATTCTTTTGGAAAGGATGATTTTAACCAGACTGAAAGGTTCAGTTTAAATAAGAGCCGTCTATGACAGTACGTTTCCCTCAGGGATTTACCAGAATGTATATAACAACCAGATATACACTCCATGTACATGCCCTGATGATAGTTTTCAACAGGTCGGGGGCTCCTTATTGTTGCGTTGCCAACAACATTTGGCATTCTTCAAGCAACACGAGCTGAGGTTTGTACGGCCACCACACGGATAAGTTATGTTTTTGATTTCTTACGTTCCCCATGTCGTTTAGAAGTGAGTTTCCTAATACTAATTCCCTAATAATAAATTATAATAAATTGTTGAACAACGAAAAATATTAGCCAACGAATAATAGCTACCTAAACGAAGTTTATGCTTTCCGAGTAATGATTGTCCTTTGCTTTTTGCACCGCATTGAGTGGCTCTCGTTCGTTGTTTTGCGCGGTTTCGTGAAAGGAAATGCACACCTCAAAAGAGCCAAGTGCACAAATAATGAGCTGCTCGGAAAACATTTGTGTGAAGGGGTAATGTTGTAGAAAGGAAAGTATCATATCAAAAACAGAAGAGATGGCTCCACACAAAATTAAATCTTGGGAACGGTGCGGTGGCGAATTAACTTTTGATCATCGTTATCCCTTTCATGTTAGCTAATACTGTTTAAAATGATCCCAATAACGCTTTCGCCTTTCCTACCTACCATAATCAAATTTCGAAAATTAGGTTTATGCTTAGCAGCTTGCAAAAAGAAATTTCCGCCCCGTGTGGGATTCAAAACTACTTTTCGGGTTCAAAGCCGTTGTGGGAGGGATTCTGATTTGGGGAAGCGTCGAGGAAACCTTTGCGATTCATTGGATTATTGAGAGCATTTCCCATTTTACAGGTGAAAAGGTTATATAAAAGGGGTAATGCAATCGCAGAGGGGGTGTGGGTTGGTTGGAATTATTAGTAGGTTTAACATTATTATGACAAAGCCGAGCTAATTAGGACGAGAAAACAGAGGGCAAAAACCCAGCAATTTCACGGCAGTTCGTCGAATGTGTATTTTTCGTCCTGTGCCAGATGCGCTCGCCACGAGTACAACTAATGTGTGTATGAGCTTGGGGGTCGTTTCTCCCCTCAAAGTCAATTTTCTTCGTCCGTAAAAATCTCCATGCCTAAAAATTTCAAATTTCCAAAAGTTTGAATTAAATTTTCTCTGAGAAATGATTTTTATGATAGATTAGAAAAGCTATCAAAATATTCGGAATTTGAGTACCTGGAATTAGTTTGATTTTAGGCTGTAGAAGTCAGAAAAATTAACAACCAACCCTTGTGCTTAAAAAAAAAAAAAAAAAAAAAGAAGAGCAATCTAGTACAATTGTTTTGTTATTTCTCTCTTACTACTTCCTTTTAACGTTGTTCTTTTTTCCCAATTTACAGAGAACGTGCAAATTATACCTTAGGTGAGCTCTAATTATAATTAAAATTTATCTGTCCGTATGCTAACACGCGGTGTGCTACAAGGGCCATAAAATGTGTAAATCTACTCGGTCTGCAACACCTCCATAATATTTGAAAGCTTCGTATCGTGAGGTTTACATAGTGAGTTAAAAAAGAGAACAAGTAGAGTTTATTAGTTTTCAGTTTTGCTCACAGTGAAGAAAAATAGGGTAAGCCAGCTCGGTGAAGGAATTACTTCGCCTATGATTTATAGCTATGAGGGTCATGATGAGGAAAAATTGTTTCAATTTCCGAACTCTATTGCTCAACTTGCTTGTAGTATTGGTAATCTTAATCAACCTGTTGTTATTTGCTATGTTTCGATAAAACAAAGTCGAATCAATTATTGGTCTCTGGATCGGGGCGCGGGGTCGTTTGAGAAGGGTGAAAAGATAAGGAAGGAGGCCTCACGACTCCTGTAATGATCTCCTCCTTTATTTTCAACACTGATCCCGGCCCCTGATTGTCACTTTAATTAGAAGTCAAAAGACGGGGGCCTAAGAGTAACAGCAGCCACGTACTTGCACAGCGGGTTATTACCCAGCCCGTACCTGCCACATCGCCCAAGAAAAGGAATCTCCTGCACAATACACGATCTTTTGATGCTCGAGCCGCTCCCGAGTTGTCTCAGGTCCCTATGGGCTTGTTCTGTACTCCAGATCCCCTCCGTTGATTTCGGCGGTTTCTGCCTTTTGCCGATTGTTTATCTGGGACAACTGATGCACGGTAGGTCGTCTCGTGTTTCAATAAGATTAAAGGGAGTTCCATGACACGATTTTGCCCCATATGACGACATCTTCGGGTTAGAGTTGAGTAATCGATGGTTCGATAGTATTTGATAATATTTTTACAGGAAGAGAAATCTCCCCAACCTAACTCATTTATCATAGATTGATGTAAGTCTCGTGCCATTTCACGTCCTGGGAGTCGGTGGACGGCAATGCCATTCGACTCAAGTTTCCTGTCTGGAACCAACAGGTTTCTTGGATTTGAACTAAAATGTCACGGTAGCAAAGTTGACATGTAAGTTATTGATGTGGGAGAGAACTGTTCATATTCTAGGGGGAACAGTTGAGAACAAACGAATGGAATCGATTCATTGAGAGAAGATTTCTGGGCACAATACTGATTTTCTTACTCAACATTATTAATTTTTTTTCTCGCTGCCTACGATTACTGATTACGGGTATTCATATAATTTTACTTCATTAATTTCTTTTAACATGATTAATTCTACTAGGCACACGGCTTAAAAGGGCAAACTTGAAATGAAAACCAACGAAAATGAAATCGAGAAAAAGTTCAGCACTTAAATTCGACAAAAGTTCGAGAATGAAGACGCACACAAAACGTCAGAGCAATATGGCCACCGCTTGGAAATGGAGTGTCTGCATTGTGCAAATATTCACAACACTTTCCAACCATGGGTACAAAGAATATAAAATCTGAGTACTCAACCAACACCCAATTTAAGTTTATACAAAGCATCTTCCCTCCACTGGCACATTTACTTTTCTCCTACATTTGGCGGTAATTTGCATATTTATGAATTAATTCAGTCTGGGTTCGAAATTTCTGGAAAATCTAACAGTTCCAAAGTAAACGTCTATTTTCGACATTTACCTGCGTGAGGCCAACGTTTTTTAGTAGAGTTTAGTTCAAAATCAATCTGATGAGCGAATTTCGTCAAATATTTAAGAAAAAACTCCAATGTTTTCATCCTCTGTTAGTCTAATACGTTTCTACTTGAGATATGCCCCCCGTGGATATAAGGGTGGCTGAACTCCCAGCGACTTAATGGTTTTATCAGCAAAAACAGAATTCGACTCAAGGTATTATTTATCTTGCTCTCTTTATGTCGCACGGTAATGTTGAAGACAAATATTGTCAGTCTCAAAATTACTATATATGGCTTTTACATCGGCGAAATAGTTTTTAGATGAATTTGTCGTGGATAGAAAACGTCTTTCAAGTCAAAGCCTGCAAAAAAGCCATGGCCAGTCTGCCACTCATGATTTCAGAATACCTGCGTTTTTAGAAATTCTGTGATACAAGCCGTATGCAGTCACTAGCACCAAACTCGCATTGATCCTTACCAACTAACTTGAATTTTACGTCACGTGGAACGTTTACTCTTTCCAATGTCCCGACTGGTTATGTAGATACAGCAAGGTCGACAGTTGTGAGTAACTTGGCAAGGGTACGTTTTAACGATCTTCATCACGAAATTCTATGTAAAGAATCGACTGAATCGTCACCACAAAACATTAGTTATACGTACACAAAAAACCAACAATATCAATAGAAAATGATTGGCGATGACATGGAGAACGCAACCAACGAGTAAGTATACAACTCCACCAACTTCACGACCAGAAACCGGTCTCCCTCTGCCTCCGATACTAAGCGTATGTAACTGAGTCGTAGTTATAAAAGCTAGATTTAGACATTCATAAAAATCTACAGATCCCACTACAGATATACTAAAACGAAAACACAGTAATCGACCTACTTGAGCAGCTGGTTCTGCGTCTTGGAAGAATATGAACACTTTTGGCAGTGGAACTCTCTGGAATCGGAGTGCGTTCTCGCGTGTATTTTCAGCTCGCCCATCGACCTTGCGTTGAAAATGCATCCATCTTCCGGGCATTGGAATTTCTTGCCAAAATGCGTTTGCATATGACGTTCTAGCGTGCCCCTGAAAAAAAAGTAGATGAATAGTTCCAATCAAAGAATCATACTAAACTTGCGAGTGCTACAAGAAAAAACAAACAAAAATTGTAACGCTATTCAGATATATTGCGATGCAAGCAGTTGCAATCACAATTAACTATAGTTTCTGTTTTCTCCTTCAACTAATATGCAGCTTCGAGCTCGGTAATATCGAGCAAGAGCGAGTGGCGAGGACTGTCTTAATCAGTTGTGGGCCGATTTTCTCTTTGAATCATCATTCCTTTTGGCTCTTCTTTGACGTTATCAAGTGAGTGAAGGATGTGCCAATCTCCCGCATCCTTCATACTTTTGAAATATTCATTATTCTGGAGGGATTATTTTTCATATGAAGTCGACAACCGTTGTTTTGGTGCTCGTAGACAAAGGAGAGTCGATAAATGATTAATATACGAGATTTGAATGCTCAATCTCCGAACGTTATTTCGTTGATTAATAACTCAATAGATTAAGCCTTCTCGTGCTTTCGTACGGGCCCAGCGGCGTCCACTTATTAAACCTATTGGCCCAGGGAGGACTTTGAATGATATCTCATTTTCTTTTTTAAGGAGGGGGCCCTTATAAACCCAATGATTCGCTGATATTGAAGTTTCCGAACATGAAGGCGCGTGTTTGAGCCTGGTTCCTTGTCATATACAAATGTCGTTGGTGCACCTAGCCAACAATTAGTAGGCTCCCGGCCCCTCAAGAGCTCGGCTCTCCCTCCGGATAAGATCTGAACACTATTAATCTGGAGTTGTATCTACCATCTTCTCTCTCGCCCTTCATCTTCCTCCCTTCGTTGGTTGTTCGGCCCCCGGAACGCTTCGTTATGTACCGCCGCATTCCTTTCGTCATTGTTCTGGTTTGTTAAAAATCACTCATTTTGTCGCCATCACAATCATGTTCATTTTCTACAATGTATTGGTCGTAATTACATGATTTCTAATTCCATTAGTTACAACGCTGCATTAAGGCACCCCTTCATTACAATACAGATTACAGATACCATCACAACATCAGACTCTGTGATAGGAGTTCGGTGAAAAGAAATATTTGTTAAGGCAGTTTCAAAATGATCACAAAAGTGGACTAAACGGCAGAACGCTCAGGGAATAACTGCCTTCACCGAAAACAGTGTTGGTGGTTAAAAACGTACGTCACAAGATCCCGAGGGACTAAAGAGGTGACCGCGTTATAATAATTTGCTTCAGCCGTCGGGAACATTGTTCTGGGGATCAACGATGTCGAATGAGAAAGGATGACAATGTAGGTGTGAGAGAGAGAGGGGAGGGGGTGATGGACAGTGAGGCCCCAGTTGAACCAGGTTGGGAGAGGGAGTTCGATAATTATGCGACACCCCCGTCAAAGCTTGCAGGGGTATTTCCCGAACAGGGGAGGCGGGCGTCCGTCTGTCAATTGACAGCTACCTGTCACTCGAACTAATCAACTTACGCCAATATATCAGTCCCAACAGAGCCTAACCTCCCATCTGCCGATCATTCCTCTGCCATTCCAACCCCCTCCACTACCATACGTCCTTTACTCTAGTATTCGCCCGCCGATAACCGCGGTATTCTCTACACAGGCTACACCCAAGCGTCCTAATTGACGGCCATCAACTTGGCTGGCCACAATACACCCTCCCCTCTCCACACTACCCGATCATCGGATCAGCGGACTTACTTACCAGTTACACGAGGAACACAAGTAATCAAGTACTTACAACGGGTGCTTCCAATTCTAACGGACGCCCTCCCTGATTAATTGCAGTTGATGTTTTGGTAAAGAGTGTTTTCCTATGAGCCAATACAATCCGGTACTTCTAGATTCTGATATTTTTAAAATATTTATTTTTACGTGTTCCTTGTCCATTTCCGTGTATGGTAAATGAAGTAAAAAATAATTAATCGAAAATGACCGATAAGTGTTAAACTGTACACGAATCATCCACAAAAGAGGGCAGTTTCCATCGTTTGAGAGTATCGAATTTTGTCTGGAAGGTAGGCGATTGAGTGATCCTTCAAGTCGAAGCCATTCGACAGTTCAGAGGCGGCGAACCGTTATAACAAACTAAGGAGGAAGTTGAACGTTTGTCTCAGCAACTGCTCAGCTTTGTGTAATCGAGTTTGTTGCCTACAATTAGAGAACGGAGGTTTATTCAAGTTGATCTCTCGGCGCATTGTCTGAGTTTAACGAAGTGATCAAGGCAAATCAACCCCGCGTCACAGTTTACTCTCGCCTGTCAATCAATAAGTGCATGCACCAGCTCGCACTTCCATTCACACCCTCCCAACAAGGCTACTATCAGTTTTATTCCGAGTTTCTAGATGATTTTATTTGAAGAGTGTAATTTTTAACCTCATATCACCGAATACTAATTGTTTTACGAATCCCTAAAAGGCGTATCATTGACAATTTCTGACCATTTTATAATAATTTCATAAGAAAATTAAACATTTGCATGGATTTGCTATAATTTTTTCTTGTCAGCACAATATTAAGATGAATGATAACCGAAAGGACGAATCGCACCCCGGAAATTTTAATTGCAGAAAAGGGGTGATTTGTGAAAAAGAGACTTAGACTGGAATTTTCGAGAAATGTGGCGATCTAGGAGTGTGGTGTATCATTATCGATTTAATTTTAGATGCTGAATCCAATGAGACGGGTCTCAGAATAATCGGAGCCCACTGGAAGAGGTTATCGGTCAAAATGGGTATCTATTTACACATTTCGAATGATGTGTTATCGAGATTTCTGGTACCAAAGCCTGTCGAGTATCATTTTCCATGCTCCTGGTCCGAGGAATAATCAACCCCTGTGAAATGATTCGCAGCGTTTTTTAATTCATTCTTACACTCCATTACAATTTTAAAAAGATTGGTTTTGGTGGTTCGTTTTTCTTTTGAAATACATACAGTGAAATGACAACATGATTGAGGATTTAAAAATCGCAAGGGACACATTCTAGAAAGAGGCCAACCTGGAACCCAATCCGTCTTGCAAACTAGGTGAAGCAGAGTACGGTCATTTTACAGTGATAGTTCATGAATCCTCTCCGTCCTCAGGGCGTTGATGCAGCCCCTTTCTACCGCTTCCACTTCAACCATCGCGAACTTCTCTACTAATTGAAACATAAATCAATACATAATACCCTATTACGAGCCTCGCGACCGTCCTAATTAACAACATCCCTTCAAGCGACCGCCATTGTTTACTCTCATCCAGCTAGTTTTACTTCACTTGCGGATATTGTAAACAGTGTTCACCTCCAACACTTTATTCCAAGAATATCTTGGTAGGTGATATCCAGCAAGTCCAAGATGAATGGTATGGTACATTAAAATGCTAAATAGATACATTTTTAAAGGAGACGACATTTAGTTCACCACCAGAGGAAAGAGTAACTTTTGAGTCAATATCAGAATAACTTGTAAAAAAATAATAAATAAAGATGTACTAGTAGGGAGAGGGGTGCCTACACTTAAACTACACGTCCTTCACGGGATATATTAGTCCAGTAACATCATGGGGGAGGAAGCCGAATGTCAGGATTTTTTTATTCCATCTCACCATCCGTATAGCATGCACTTTTTCATTAATGTTATATTTAAATGTGGCGTTTTGATGGGTAAACAAGGTAGATTGCCAATCAACAAAGACACCTTGAGAACGTAACAAAAGTTGAGAACAACAAAAAGTATTAAAGTCTGTCACCACTCCTCATTATTGTGTGTTTATGAGTATTATTATTTTCAAATCGACTCACTTTTCAAAGAAGGCTCGGTCGCACTCGGAGCAATTGAAACACCTCGTGCGTTTTTCATGGTGACGCGAGACGTGATGGTCCAAAATCGTTTGAGATGAGAATGATTTCTCACAGACGTAGCAGGCAAATGTAGTCCGAGAACCTTTTACTTCTTCTGGATGAATATTGGCCAGTGTGACGGCTCAGAGAGTCTTGCCTGCTGAAACTGTTCAAGTCGAACGTTTGTCTCCAAGATCTGAGTGAAAAGGCAGGTGATGACTCTCACCATCAATCGCACCGTGGCTAAACTTACCTATAGTTGCAGATTACACAAGTGAAAGGGCGCTCTGAAGTGTGGGTCATCATATGCTTTTTCATGTATGTTTCGTTTAATGTCTTGTGGCAGTACGGGCATTTGAACTTTCCTGAAGGCGATTCTCCACTCTCATGAAGTAGTTTGTGAACTAGAAGCTCGGATTCGGTTTTCGCGATAAACTGGCATCTGTCACATTTGAAAGTCGTTTTTGTCCACCTGCGATTTCAAAAATTCATTTGTCATGAGACGGCAACAGTAGTCAAAGAGAATTACAGCTTGAACACGAATCATAATGACCGAATCAATTTCCTCCGGGCAGATGATTTTGTCTGGTTCCTCGTCTTTAGGGCATTCTGAAATTCTACATGTCAGAGCATGTTGCGATAGCTGCTGTTTCAATGTAAAACCTGCTCCACATTTCAGGCATCTGCAAATTTATTATTAAATAGTTTATTTTGATGGATAGCTTAAGCATGACGACGTATAAGGTGTGTAATTTTTGTTGTTGCCATACCTGTGTTTGGAGCTTGGATGAGCTTCGTCTAAGTGGCTCTTGAAAGTGGATATCTTTTGAAAACTCATATTGCAATGGGGACAATGCCTCGTTTTGAATCCAGCAGCGTCTCGATGCTCAGATGACTTTCTGTGTTCCTTGACTTCTTTGACACTTTTGAAACTCATGCCACATCGCCGGCAAAAATAGGGCACTTTATTGTGCTTCATGTAGCAATGCCTTTGAAAGGACAAGAGGGAATTACACCTGTATAGACACTCTGAGCAGGACAAGGCCTCTTGATAACTGGCTGACGCTGAACCTGACGTCTGCTCATGACCCCAAGATTTGCTGTGAGCTCGAACCTGCATTATGGCAAACGTGAAGTTGGCTATTCTACTTTGTATTTGGTTACAATACAAATAAACTTCACTAAAAAAATGTCATTATGACTGACCTGGACATTGTAGCGAAAACATTTTCCACAGACGTCGCATTCGAGAGGGGTGATTTTTTGAATAACGACCGGCACCGACAGGTTGATTATGGCGACCCGGTCTCGGTGTGTGTCATCAACCAAATGAGAACCCATGTCAACGCTTGAGTCTGCCTCAAAGTTGCAATTTGGGCACCAGTAAACTCCGGGTCTCTGTTAAAAAACGATCATCTCTAAAACTGCTTTTTTAGTGAGTTTTTCCATGCCTAAGTATGAACAGCGTACATTTATTTCAGAAGCATGATTCAATTATCCATTGTTACGTAAATCTCTCCTTTTTCTTACAGGTACAACAAATACACTATACAAATAATACTTTGAAAAGGCCATTTTCAAATTATAGAGAGGATCAGAAAATTTCATCGTTCGATTGAGCCTGAAGATATCTAAGTGGATGCTGATTCAAAACTGAACTCAACTCCAAAGTGGCGGAAAATTCGTATTTCAATTAGTTTCAGAGTTTCACTAAATTGGAAAGAAAACAAAAAATAATTCAAGCTGTTATTGACGAACCAGCACTGAATTATTCTTTATCTGGAGAATAGAAATGTTTTCCGAAAGGTATTCTTAACTTTCATTTTACATAATATGTAAAATTAAATTCATATTATGCATTTAATGGAGCTATGGTTATTTTAGTGAGTAGAGTAAGAAAGTAGAGAAAAATTAGTAGTATACATCTATCTTCTGTATTTCGTGTCTATCTTGTACGTAGAATTCACAGCCAACCCCTCATCAGTACCTGAGCGTCGTTTTCAAGGTGCATTCTAGAGGCCCAGTGCGTCAAAAACGACTGCTGGTCGTTGCAGTAGAATTTGCAAAGGCCACACTGGAACGGAGCCTGGTGGACGATGCTGAGCATGTGTTTGAGGACTAAGGCATTGTTCTTCTCTTCGTTCTTAGGATGACTCCAGTGATAGTGGGATATGAGATGTTTTCCCATCAGGTGCGGCGCGACTCGGTAATTACAGATGTCGCAAATTGTTGTTCCCCGACGCTTCTTCGTGCCTTTTACCTGTCGGGTAATTTTTGTTGAAAGACGCAGACAGAAAAAAATAAAGAAAAAAATTGATTATTACAAATTACCGCTGCGGGGCTATTAAACCAAAAGTCTAATCGAGATCTTGTCAAATTGCAACTCCTTACAATGATCACCTTCAAGAGATTGGCCGTTGTTCCAATTTTTTTTTTTTATTCATTCATTGGTCATCGTACCTAACTTGTTCCTCGTAATTAACTCGAAGGATTCAAGGTAATAGGAGGAATGATGCCTACGATAAACCAGTGAGACCTATAACGCATCTCGTGTGGTGACGGTTTTCACATCTATGACTATTCTAGGACAACCCCTGATACATTAATTACCTACCCCTTTCGTAAACCTTCGATTCAGAGCCCTAAGTGTTGACTCTTGAGCGATGCGAGTCCTGCGGACGTTCCTCTTTCCTAGATTCGTTTGAGACCTCCAGGGGTTAGTTCGTTTGAAGTGGAGTTCACTTTTGATGTGTCGGTCGAAGACTATCCGAGAGCTGAGTCTTCTGTTACACGGGCCACACCAGTAAGCGTTGGGTTTCCTAAGAGGACCCCAAGGCCTTTCTGCTGAGTCCCATTTGCCCCGCGTATGGCTCGGTGGAGGGTGACGTCTCGTAGCGACCTACGACATTATTGCTGGTGATAGTCTTCTGAGTAAAAGATGGGCAGAACACGAACGGGAACCGATTTTGTTGCTTACCTCAGCTTCAGCGGGTTTATGTTCAGGTGTAGCGGATTTCCATAAAAGTGTGGTAGATCTGTGCGAAGGTCTGAAACCAGGAAGCCACTTGCCACCACTCGTCGGAGGAGGATGTCTCCCGTCGTCCGATTCTTCAGACTCAGTGTCTTCCTGACAGTCACCGTCTTCAATTTGAGGACCAGGTCTCTCCTCTCGGGCAGTATTTTTATCCGAAATCTATGGATCAGATCATCACAGGTTGATATAGAATTCTATCAAGCTACTGTAAGGAGTTAATGTGACTCTTTGGCGTGAAGTCCTCTTTTTTGACCTTGCTCCGAGTGAGAACACCGTAGTGCTTAGTAGATGGAGCGGAGGATTCACCACATTTGGCACTGCTCTGCAGGCACAGGGACGAGAAGAAATAGTCATCCGCTTCTGGCTTGTCTTCATGTGATGCCGACGGGGCTGAGGATGCTCGGGCAAGAGCGGGATGAAGTATTAAGCCGGTATCCGGATCTGCCGACGTCTCTATGGGAAACAAATCGGAATTCAAATGATCACCACTTAAAATATGGCTTTTATGATCGATATCAGACTTGCAGTGAAAAGTTATTAAGTTTAATAAACCTAGGGAGCGAGGCATTAGTCCACTTACCTAAGGAGTCGCCACATTCGTTACGCAACGATTCTTGCTGAAGACCAGAGGGGCCAGCACCATAATTGTCGAGAACCTGTATCTGATTGCATCTTGATTTCCTGTGTGCCACGTAGGCATCTAGTCCAGTAATAGTGGCGTTGCACCTTAGGCAGAAATGAGTATCTTCGTCTTCGTCGTCACTCATCATCCCCGATAGTGTAGTTTACCTGAGAAAATAAGTACCATGCTATTGCATATTAGTATCAAAGACTGGAGCACATGTCGACGGTATGAAGGAGGGTGAAAACGATAAATCCCTTCCTAAATGACCTTCGTATGAATAAAATCTCCAAATATAGAGAAAGGATTCTTGGAAGATAACAGGTGTTCAAGAAGAAGAAGATCGGGAATGATACCGGGTTCGACTGAGGAAGGAAGGAAATATTCAGTGAGCCAGGCTGCTAAAGGGAGCGATCAGTCTAGAGACTTGTTGAGCCATCCCATCTTTTGCTGAGCGTTCTATTCCGATCGGGGCCTTCTGGTATCCCCTTCTGGTCCCACCGGAGTTCCATCAAAGTTCCCCAGGACTCCAGAGCGCAATCGCCTGAAGAGTTATAAACCGAGAGTTAACCTCCTGACAAATCTTGTTCATTTTCTTTTGATCAACCACGAGACATGGTAAATTCGCTGGGCACAATCCCCAATCGGAAATGATAAACGTCAGTTAGTATAAGGTAAATTTCACTGATCTTTCTCATGGCGATCAAAGCCATCGAACATTTAAAAAGAGAAGCCCAACAGTAGAATAACTCATTAGAGCATAAAAGAAATTATGCGCAGGACAGCGATTGTGCCCCTCTATTATTAATTGAGATTATCTTTCAAGAAGTCTAGCACATAAATATATCAACTTGAAAAACAAGAAACGGTAAAGCGGTTATGAATCGAAAAGGCGGACTAACTGACTTTTCTCCGTAAATTATCTAACGGTTGTTAAGTAGTTTAACTTCCATTCAAAGCAAGAGAGGAGCGATAAATTTTGCGTTTGTCACGATGACTGTACCACGCAGCGAAGGCTTCATTCAACTGGGAGAAAATGATTCGAGCAGAGCTCGGAACAGGATTGGGATGCATGTAATGGTGGTATTAGGACGAAATAAATGCGGCCGTTGTTTATCGATGATTAGTGTGGCATATAGGAGGCATTTAGTGAGTGAAGGTAGACACATTCTGTTTTCTGCGAGGGCACCAACCGTGTGCGTGCTTGTAAAGTGTATATCAAGGGCCTTGTCCCGGCCCAGTGAACACCACTTCATCACTTGTATCATAGTAACACATGCACACTCTTCGGGGGTTCCATACCGATTCTGATTATGTCCACGGCGCCATCACCTGCATGGAATGCCGCCCATCCAAAACAGGGCAAAGAGAATGGAAAGGGTTCCCGCCCGGATTTATCTTTCTGAGCGCATACCTTCCCTACCGGGAAGGGCTGAACTCACTAACAACAGTTTTCGACCATTGTGCAGACACTTGGCGGATCCCCCAACCTGAAACCTTTCCATATAGCTCATTTCTGAAATGTACGTCGCTTCTCGCAATCTTTCTTCTTCCTCGCGGTATATTTCATCGAAAACACTCACCGGGTATCTATTCGCCCGAGCTAAAATCGCACCATGTTAGACTTGAGCGAATTAATAACAGCTCTGTTTGCCATACAAGGTAGCAATGACATTCCTGATGTAACACGCCCTCATATAAATCAGCCGCTCAAGAGGCGGGAATCACTGCATCCAGCATCCACACCGGGTTTCACTTCCACAAGCTTATTGGGTTCAGCTTTGGAAATCATTTCCAGGCAACTGACCTCCACGGGGTCGCCTCCTCGCCACAGGGTTCCTCACTCCCGTGTCCGCGCCAGTTCCCATCTTCCATCATCCTTATTTAATGCTTCTTCTTCTTCATCGTCTTACCTTTACAGATTTTCGCCAGGTTAAGACGCGCGCTCACCTTGTTCGCCGGCCATAACTTGACAGGAGAACGTCCTCAAATAACTGTCTTGAATGAGTTACGATTTTCTGTTATGGGATACCCCGGCGAATGCCAACAGAGCTTGATGTTGATTTAGACGGTCTATATATAATTCTGCGCCCGTAGGAGTAAATCAAAATTCTTTTGAAAACGACGTTCACTTCACCTTCGTGCACCCTCCCGCTCTTTATTAGAAGCTGCCTTAATACGGGCGAAGCCAAAAATTTAATTGGGCTGATAATTTATTCAACCCTTTCGATATAAATCAAGTGATTTATAATTAGCCCTACTGTTCTTAAAGATTCGTCTCCCAACAGCCAAGACATCATGTTCAATTAGTTTGAGACCCCCACCAACTCAGTCATATTCCACTGTTCTACTTCCAATGGAATGAGACATTCCCGACAACGATCTGATATGATAAAATATTTTATTATCAATGAATCAGGTATACCATTTAAGTGGTGATATCATCGCATTCAGTAAGGGCTCCATGGTTTTCCTATCCATGGAACACCACATTATCCGCTTGGCCCCGAATTTCGAGTTCTCTTTCATTTCGAACAGTCATTATTACCAAAACAACCATAATTAGGTCCATAGGTACTCTGTGATATAACATTTGTGATTCTAGTTTTTTTGTTGAAAAATACGTACCCTAAAATTAAATTTGGAACGTTACATTAATTTATTTGTCAAATCCTTCAATTTATGTTGAGGGGAACTGATTCTTTCTCACACGAATTGCATGCTACCCTTGAAGTTGACGGGAAACTACTCAATGGGCCGGACTTGGGGACTAAGAGGGAATGACTCGTCCATACAATACAGAATATAATTTTGAAAGAAGGAAACATAGTAGAGACCTCCATTTGAGACTTAAATCATTTATATCATAGAAAAATAAGGTAAAAGATATGTAAATCCCTTCAAAAAAGTACGACCCTTATTAGCTCGATAGGAGGTGATAAGGTCGTAGAGCCTTCACTCAAAATGGGAAGGCGGGTTCTTGGAATGGCCAAAGCGTTTTAAAATGAGTGCAATCGGCCTTATTATACCATGCCAAGAACCAATAAATAAAGAGCGAACAGCGAGAGGGGCAGGACCCGAGAGAAAAAGGTACTTTTACTTTTAAATTTCACGGGACATGCTACGCGACTTGATTCATAGGTGGTATTTGTGATATGAAGCTCCAGCACGGAACAAGTGATACAATAATTACCACTGTTGCGTCCCAAACGACTTTTCCAAAAGATTTAAAAACATATGGATGATTATTCTTCGGTTTCGTGCGGTACTTCGCGTTTGAATGACCCTCGGCTATACAGGATGAAGTTGTTAAGTTCGTCTGAACTGTTCCCTGAACCGAGTGCTGTATTTTGCTGCTGTAAGTTCAATCTCTCTACGGCTCAGAGCTCAACATTTTCCTCGACGCTCTTTTGGACTGATACGTTCTCTCGTGCGGAGGACCAACAGTGTAGGTATTTTACTGTCGGGATAGACCACCCCATCAACGCCCTAACGCCTCAGCATAGACGTCCTCCCGGCGGCCAACTCCAAACTCGTCGTAAACCGGCTATTGGGTTTAATGAACGGAGCCGTAAAAATGTCGTAAAATTGGGCAATGAGATGATGATAGGGCCCGATACTCTGTCTAGAAGGTCATTCCGAACGAAACCCCACTCAAACGGGCCTTCAAACGTGGTCTTGTGCGGAAAAGTTCGTTTCTTAAGAAGTTCAACCCTACGGATGACGGACGGCTTTTTTTCCTCCAAATGAGTCCTTCTCCCTTCGACAAAGGTAGTAAATTTCAGCGGCTTTTGAGGTGAACATCTCGAATGGCGGAGTTGATGAACTATACAACGGTAACATTTTACGACTGTGAGCTCGAGTTTGAGCCAAAATTAGGTATCAACAAGGCGGCCCTCCTACTTTTGCGGCCAGCTTCGTGTCTTAATAGCTGCTCTAGAGCGTAAATCCTGTGGAAGCAAGTGTTGTGCCGATTCAAAAACATCTTAGGGACAGAAATGCAGAGAAGCTTGAGTAGAATCAAATTGGCGGAGGTGACGTGGTTTTGTATTTTGAATGCCTCAACAAACAAAGTCGAAACTGAAACCCATCTCAAAGAAAGCCCATATCGTTTATTTCAAACCCGAACATATTTCGATCAGAGACGAATTAATACCTTCGATCGCTCGATTAAACGAACAAAAAGTTGATGGAAACATCTCTGATTGATTTATTCGACGCCGTTCCTTCTCACGCAGTTCAAACGTAATAATAGGCCGTGCTCCTACAGGGCATGTTCCAATACTTGTGAACCCGCTCAGAGGAGAATTAGTTAGGTAATTAAAAATATAAATCAAAACCCCGGACTCCCAATCCCTCAGGGGGGATGGGCGGGAGTCAAATCGTAAATGAATCACATGAGGTCGAAACCTTCATTTTTTCCTCGCTCGTTCAATTCGAGCTTACCATGAACCTGCGTTACCGGAGAAAGGGGTGTGATACGGTATAGCAGGAATCGAAGGAAACCATAATATCTACCTCTCCCTTTGTCCCGAAGTTAAAGATATTTCTTGAAGTTCATTGATAACATCATGTTACCGATTTCAATCAGCCCATAGCGACAGTTGGTCCAATTTTTTTTGTAGAAAGACGATCGTTCGAAAGCCATACAATGTTACACAGGATTATGCTACAACGAGCATACAAATCTTAAGTCTCTTTCGTGTTTGTGTTCCCTTAATGCGACCTAAGACAGCAACAGAACAATAAATATTTAGAAATTTTCAATCACCTTCAGTAATTGCTGGTTTCATCTTGATGAATTTATCATGGGTTTTGGATACTCATACTGCGTCATTGTTCTCTTGAAAGTCGCAACTTGGAGCCATCGTGATTTTCCCAATCCTTCCTGGCAATAGCTGATAGTGAGTTTGTTTTGCGTGGGTTACACCTACCGAAAATAACGACCCCCCTCCCCCACTTTAGTGCTACAAATAAAGGGATTCAGCATAATTAATAGCGCCGCCCTTAACTCACCCGAAGAAGGTCCGAGAGGCAATAACAATTACCGTTGGAGGGACATTAGTTGTCCGGGTGACTGTTTTATCGTTTCTCTCAAAGTCAAAATTTTAATCTAAAGTGTCCCCTGTGGCCGGTTGGATAATCCCCCAGCCGAGTTCTTATCAAGTTGATGGCGTCTTGGGAAGGTGGAAAATAAAAGAGAAGGTTTCGAGACTTCTTTAGAGAGCTAATGACATCCAGGGACGTGTGGGTCACTCTGGTCTCCGACTGCTGCCCGCATCACTCAAACTTTCTTTCTTTTTGTGTCAACCCACGTGTTTCCTTGAGGGTCTCGAAATTCATGGTCTCTAGTGTTGACCTCTTGAGTAACTTGACAATATTTCGTACTGATAAGGAGCGATATTAAGCGACCAACCAAATGTACGTAGCAATAGTCCTTCCGAAGAGTAGGTAGGAGTATACTGGCCAGAAATATCGTGGGGGCTCTTTATTGAGATTCTTTAGTGCCCTGCACCCTTTCCAGGTTTGGCATGCAGCAAAATATAAGCACGATTTATGAAAAATTTCTTTCCAAATATTAAAGCAAAATGCTGGCAAAAATGTATTGTGAAATCAGTCTAAAGCTCTTAATACATTAATCATGTGTCATAATAATGGTCATCGAAAGTACGAGTATAATAATGTTGCTCAAGTCCGTAATAATTGTCAATGTATGACGCTATTCAAATGTTGCTCCACACGACTATAGTTCCAGAAGCGTATTTTATTGGCATTGCGAATAGGTTATTAAATGAGGAAAACTTGAAAAGTGGCCAAACAAATGTTTCTCAATAAGAGTTCTATTTTTAAAATATCTTTCCGCTGATGAGTAACATACTCCTGTGTAAGGCGACCGGTCCCGGCCCATCTGGATTCAGCGCCTAAAATTCGTGGAGAATGAGGTCCCGAAATACGTAGTTCAAAAACTCATTGCTCCCCTTATTGGGCAAGAACTTTTATAGATCACTCGAACAAACCGAAATCGGGAAACAAATCTCCGATATTTAACCATAACCACAAATTAGTGCAACAAAGTGCGTAGGTATCTAAAATACGAGTATCTGGCCCTTTCTGCCCGTCATTTGTGAAAATGTTCGCTCAGTGCAACTAATAGCGTTAACTCGCATATTCCGCTCGACGTAATCCATTCTAATTATTGTAATCTTCGACAAAAACGAGAACAGATAGTCAAAATCCATTGTTTAAACGGTAGCCCACAACATGTGCAATCCACGGCTATTTCTGAGCAGTATAGAAACGAACGCTGTCATTATAGATGACCGATGACACGCCAAAATATCCCCTACTAGTTAATAAGTGGTAGTGGAATAGCGGCAGAATGGCAGGTGAGGGGGCATCAAATCGTTTGTGAATAGGTGAAACGACAATCCAAATTAATTGGCAGGGATCCTCGTTGAGCTTGTAAACAACCCCTGTTTATTCAAAGAGGCATTAGGGGTGCATGGGATGACGAACACCCTTGACCAGTCCATGAGACTGAATTAATGATCGGTGATGCTGCGTCGCGACATCTCACTTCTGAGTCGAAAACGATTAAAAGGTCGTGCCGAGTTGGTTTCTCTCGAATTTTTGGGCCATTCTACACGAAAGATCTCCAATTTCCCTCTGAAATCATCGTCCTCATTGACTAACGAGCCTAGTTAGAAAGCAGTAATATTTAACCAAAACCCATTCAAGTAGAGGGGGATCAGAGCTTCTCCGAAGAAAGTCTTGCGTGGAGGAAGGCTATCACATAAAATGAATCACCCTGACGGATGGTTCCCATTTTCCGCATCGAAAGTCGGCTTTAATTAGAATGATTGGCCAACAAAATGATAATGATTCGTTGATCAGGGCCATTAGTCAAACGTTGATTTATTCCCGAGAAGCTTCTGGGTTTGGGTAAAGCATTTCACATACATCAATCTGCCTCTTTTGACTTTTTGTCTCGGTTTTCAAGTCGCGCCGCGTACGATAAATTAATGGCCATCATCGATCAGCTTTCCAAGAATTTTGATGCACCTACACAAATTTGAAGGTGTCTCTTCAGGAGATTGAATGTTAATTTATACCTCCAGGCATATTATTGTAGAATGGACTTCCATACCTTCACCGTTATTGTAGTTAAGCCGCAGAGACACCGTTAAGCAATTTGCGCCGCAGCTCTAAGAAATATTAGGTTTAAACGTGATTATTTCATGGATTTTTTTTATGGACCTCAACTGTGTGAGTTCTATTTAAAAAATGATGCAACTAATCTTGTTTTTATTTGATTACTTTCAATATTCATGTACATTGAATAATTTTTGACATTTTCACTACCGGAGTGAGTTGAAAGATTGAAATTTCAAAATGTAGATTTTATCTGATTTTAGGGAATTAGATGTTGAAGTACAAATCCTCCAAAACTCCAAAAATAAGCGGAAAAGTACCTGAATATTTACATTGATTCACTGAGCGTTCAAGGTGACATCACTCCAACGAGAGTGATCGTTCTAAACCTGTTTCCAATTCAGTGTTGAACATTCAAGACAAATAATATAGTTAACATTCAAGTGACAAAAAGTCCGAGAAATACTTCTACTGATAATGACCACCTATGCCTATAATACGAGAAGCAGATGGTCTCATCCAACGACTGATTTCAAAATCCCGAGGGAAGCACAATAAGTCATCACTAAGATGGCGTAGAATCATATTTTCGCGCTAGGAAGACATCAATAAATCCATTCGAATCCTCCTCCTGAGCCTTCAGTCGCCCGTTTCAGTACCATGAATGGTCAAACCATCTCGATAACCATCGGCTCGTTTTGTAGTAGTTATTGGTTGTCAGTTCCGAGATTTACGGCTTTCTTTCCACTCGATCGAAGACGTGGTCGTTGAGAGAGCGAGACGGACAGATGTGAATGAAAAGAAAAATTATATCATGAGGGTATTGCGATTCATAGAACGCGTTTTCTTATCGAATGATCGGTATCAGGACGGGAAGGGTAGGCTGAGCCTAACGGTTTTCCCATCATCCAACCAATAGGCGGCAGAAGACATCAGTCACGGCCTTTGAGTAACACACGATGAAGAACATTATGTATGAAATGACAGTAACCAGATATACCTACCTAGATTAGTGAAATTCATCTTCCTCCAACGCCCACTGTCATCCCTTGAATCTTTGATGGTTGCATGAACTGGTAATTTCATTATAATGTAAATTCAACGGCCTTTTTTTCAACTAAAATATTCATTACACCGTTTTCTAATCACGTTTTTGACTCCCGATATTTCTACGTTTTTCCAAATTTTGTGTGTTTTTACCACTTAAAAAGAATCTGCAGATGAAGAGAGACAATTACAGCTCCTACTCCGGGAAACTTAACACGTCAAACATTGTATTTATATGGCGAATGCGAAAAAGGAACCAAAGTACGTAGTTTTCTCCAGAGTAAGACGTTTCTTCGGAAGAAGTGCGGGCCCTCAAATTTTAAATTATTCCTCGGGGGCCGGAGCACGCGTTGATTTAGGAGCAGACAGCTGTTCGTTTTCACAGGGGAACTCGTCTTGTGCTCGAAAAACGAATGAGAAGCTGCCAGAACCTCTCGTGACTTACGATTGGCATGACTTACGATTCCGCATCAATCAAATATGATTATTTTTTTATTTCCCTCTGAGACTACACTACCTACGGAGAGAACGAGTGTTAATTTTCATTCTTCGAAAGGATCAGCCTTTTTTCTCAACATCGGGATTTGACGTTAAAAATGAATTATAGCCAATACTCTAGGAAGACGATGAGCATCACCTTAAATATTTAAAGGGTGAGTTTTAGGTTGACGTCCTTGGGCGAGTATTGTGTCCGTCCGCATAAATTACCTTTTTGTAAAGATTGTTTGAGTTATAGTGTCCTCAACGATGTTTTCAGTTAATGCCGTCCTTATTATGTTGGCGATTTATATTTCCTTTTCAGATACATTGCTGTAAATTATGTTTGAACCTCGGACGGCGGCGAGATTTCTCATTTTATTCAAATGATCTCGTAAAAATTGAAATCAAGCAATGCGAGTTCAGATCAATGAGTTGAACAGACACAACAAATCATTCGAGTATGGATTATTGTAATGATGATTTGCTCGGATTATGGGCTCCACACACTTGCTTAGAGTGATGTATAAATAGATGGAAACGCTCGAGCAAAAAGTGCTATATTATTTTATTTTTAAATTAATTAATTCTTTAACGTGGACTCTTCTTCAATATTTTAAAGGTACAAAATACGTACTTGGATTTACTACTCTTCTTGAAATAATTCAAGCTTTTGTTTGTATCGAGTAGATAAAATACTTTACCAAACATTTTTTTTTCAGTGCGTAGGTATATGAAAATGGACAGGTTCAAATACGAAAATCTCCGTTCGCCATTCGAAAAAGGACTCCTGAAAATTCTCCGAGAAATCCCAACTTTTGCACGATTTGTTTTTCCATCATTAATTAGGTTCATCTAATACGATCGTAAATCAAAGCAGAGTGTAGGCAAAGAAGAATATTTTGAAAATGAGTTTCGAGATTCTTGGGGACATAGAGTTTTCTATACTTGTGAGGTATCGTTTGAAAATTAATTTCTAGACGCTAAATCGATCGAGATAGGGGACAGATTACTGTAGGGGAGGTCTGATGAAGGGGTATTTTATTGGAAACAAATTTTCATGAATTCCGTACCTTTTTGAGATCTCGATACGATCTCCAACACGAGCGAGATACCTCAGATAACAAACCATCATGGAGGAGTTTTTAATAAAATCCATATCACAGATCTTTGAAGGGAATAATCTCGCAACCCCACATCGTAGGTCAAATTGGCATTCTCGGTCAGCTCAGGAGTTCAAAGCCATCGATCCACGTTTGTTGACGATGTTTAAATCCCCTTCCCATCCCTCAGCACATCACATCAACAACGTATAAGGTCTAGTTAGGATACCTACCTACACTGAGATGACCAGCACAGCAGCATAATACACGGCTCAAGCTGCCAACGTGGGATCCCACGACAAAGCCTTCGTTGTATAATTGAATGACTAATGCGATTTCGATGGTGATCCAACCCCTTGAGCGCTCACTTGAAAGGAGTTTTACAAGACCCAAAATACGGTACCTCCATGTCTTGTATCTTAATCAAACTGATCAGTCGACAATGAGACGATTTGAAATTGTAATTTAGTAAAACTTTTTTTCTTATATGAATAAAATCACTTGATCCTCGAGGGGGTCCAATTTGGGGGGCGCAATCCAATGAGGTGCACTAATCTGAATATCGGCCTGGAAGACGATCCACATTTTACAACGCCAAGGATCGTTGTATATAATAGCTTGGAATGTATAATTTTCCCTCCAAGAGTTCTGCATGTTCTAAGTGCAGTAGAGAAGGCCCCCTTAAATATAGAAGCGTACGCTGTCATGATAGAATGTAAATGCCGCTCAAGACCAATCAAAACCTCATCCTAACTTGTCCACTAGGTTGTTCAGTCGTAAGCAGGTGAAGATGTTGACGGCGGAGATGATAAGAACCCCAATTTCTCAACATTTCAATTCATTTTCACCGACTTTGCTTGATAGGTTGCCAATTCAACGTGTCATCGACTGATGATTTATTGGATTTTTCTTTAAAATTTTCCTTAAATTCTCGGTTACCTACCGAGCATACATCTTCTTATGGCTTTTACAGCGCCTCAGTTCCCCAAAACTTGGACCGATGTTGCTCATATTACTCGAAAATTGTCCCTAGTTTCCTACCACAGCTGGAAGTTTCAGATGGCAAATTTTGTAATCGTAATGAATGAGCTGTTCAAAAATGTGGTAAAATGAATAAATTTCCGTCCATGGCAGTTTCCCTGTATGGTTTTACCACTGAGCTTGTCGGATAGTGATTGTTTCGAGATATGTTTTCTCCCCCTCTCCGCCTTGACACAATTCAATAAAAAATAAAATAAAATAAATAAAAGGTAGGAGGTCTCTTGGCCTAAGTAACGTCCTTTTTGTTTGAACTTTGGTGGACTTTCTAACCAGCAAAGAGTGGATTCACTCGATCAATGCTCCTCGAAAATGAGCGCTGAAAGGCAATTTCGGTCAGTTCGCTTCAAAAACGCCCGCCATAACCAACAATCCGATTAATTTTCTTCAAGAGCTCTCAGTGAGAAACACCTCGATGGCGTCGGACACGAAACTGCTACAAATCATCGTAATATACCGGGAGCTCTTGTAAGAAAAACAAAAGGCAAAGCTCGAGGTTGTAAAGGGGAAAGATGAAAACGAGTGCCGGCGTGGTGGAGAGGGGAGGGTCACTAACAGGTCGGTTTCATGCAAACTAACGAAAGGTTATCGTGTTTCTCGGGAGAGCACAAACGGATGCAATTAGAGGTTCAATAGCATTAGAACGCCATCGTGTACACCTTTGAGAGCTGGCGGGCGGTGAATTATCAAAATGAAAGAGAATCGCTATCAATCACAATCTTCAATTATCGTCCGGAAGATACGGTATGGTTGAACACAATGAATCAGGCAGTTGACGGTTGATGAACAGAATCCGGTAGCTGAAATGAATATTGTTTTCTTCGTTAACAGCCCCCGTTGAAACAAGACCGTACACGTATAAGGCCAGAGTAGAAGAACTTCAGACTTTTTTTTTTTTGCCGTGGATTGTTTAGTGTTGGGATGAGTGGGTTTATGTACCTTCAGTTTTATCAGTCGAGGGTAAGTGTGATAATTTTTACATTGCAGGTCATCCCGTAATGACCTGCATTAACGCTGATCAATGCCAGATATGGGGATTTCTATTTCTCTTTGGCTAAGAGGTCATAAACTACATAATAATTTTACATGCAAAAGCTGTCCTAGCAGGATTTTAAAAATTGTTTACGATGTGACGAAAAACTAGAGTTTTCCACTGGACTGATTGCCTGCGTTGCAACTGTACCTGTAATGACATGTAACTTGTTAGAACATCTTAGCTCTTTTATAATGTACTGAAACGCTCCAAAGATTGATGTAATCTCAACTATTGGAGAATCAAGCTGACGTGCGAACACCTGCTCGCAAAAACACACTGTGGAGTCACATGGGGAATCGAGATTTGTAGCCGAGCCGGAAAAGGGGGAGGGGGGTCCTTCGACCGTCTCTTCCACGTCGCTGAATCGCACTGATAGGAAGGAGAAGTTTGAGATCTGGTAGGGAGGACATGATGGAGCTGGTCGCTAGAAATTCCCACTCGTCCCCTTGATGACCCGGAGATGGAACGTTCCCGAGGACACAACATTCGCAATCCCGTTGAAATTCACCCCTCTCCTCTCATCACCCCCACTACCAACCTTTCAACAACTAGAGAAGTGAGGGACGGGATGAGACAAGTTTGGAGGTAAAAGGGAAGCTTCCTGGATGCCAGGTAATTACATCCGGTCAGCGGTTAAGTAATGGATACGTCATCCCCGAGGGGGCTGGACGAAGGCAAAAAGGAAGGTGAAGGGATTACGTCATGGCGAGAGGATTGATTGGCCAACAGGGCTTAGGGCCTGCCAATGATTGGCACAGATTATACACTCATCTATCACTCGGCCTACGGAGGTCCAAGGGATTAAACCTTCAATATTTACCACTTCCCTTGCCCAGCTTTCTTCTTATTCTCTTGTTCTTCTCCCAATTTTTTCAGTAAAAAAGGAAACGACCTGAAAAGTTTTAAACACCTTTGCAAGTATTGAACTCTCCCTTCTCGTTAAAAGCACTTCTTTGACGTGTTGATTATATTGATAGTGTTTCGGGTTTTCTCATACTTCTAATCAATGGTTGACTCATTATTGATAGAATCTATAGTAACTATAATCATAATTATTAATTATTGGGCCTAATAAGCCTCCCCTGACCTCTCTTCGTTCGGTAAATGTGTCGAAATGTACTCAGATTCTAGATTTGAGGCCACCGAAACAATGTTCGAAAATACGTCAGAAGTGACATAGGTTCACGCTTTATTTGGAAGGAGTTTCTTTTGTTATATTAATTCATCTTGGTGTAAGAGTTGATCATGATATTTTTCTAATACTACCAGAAGACTAGCGAATTTCGTGGCCGGGATGCGGAGGCTTGGTGGTTTCAGGGCACGAGGTACCAAGGCAGTCGGACAGGTGGCAGCTCTGTTTCTCGTGGGTTGAAAATTAAGAAAGCAAAGCAACTCCGGACGAAAGACAATCAAAGGGTGAAGAAGAGAAGGGTGGGTTGAAATGAAGAACGAAAAGGAACGAGGCGCTAAGATAAAAAAGGGGAGAGGTGAACGGGAACGAAGAGGAACCGGTGAAAACCCGAGGAAAGAGGAGAAACGAAGATGAAAACGGAGAAAAGGCGAGGGATGAAGCGTGTGCACGTGTCACTCCTGGTACACTTGGATCGATCTTAGCATCGTTATTAGGACATTGGCACCGACAGAGGGTTGCAGCCCCCTCTCGCCACCTACCAACATTGTGGACAGGATGCGAAGGGAGGTTCCAACTCGCAAAACCTTAGTCAACTCACAAACCCTTACGACCCCCGCTCGCCCCTCGGCACCAATGGATCGCCAACGTCAATCACAATAAAGGGCCGGGAAGAGATGCAGTTCTAGAGGGGTTGAGGGCGAGAAAATGTAAAATCAATGTTCGTTAAAAGGCGGGGACGCGTTAAAAGGGCTGATCCGACGATCACATGCCACAAGCTAGACTCAGGGCTTCGAAAAGAAGGAAGGAGATGACTCAACGTTACAAGTAGTAAAATTCAATATTTAAGCAACTACGTAGTTATTTGAGGCCATGATGACTGATTCAGGGGATGTAAATGAGGTGAGCAAGGCTAGCACTATGTTTCGAGTATTTCGAGAATGAAAACTCTCCAGTGGTTTGGAAAGGAAGCAACTCATTGATTGTTACTAGTCTATAAATCTAAACTCATACACCCTACCCCTCCCTCGATCGGAGTTAAAGAAGATTTCAAGAGAAGAAGTTCTCGATGTGCAGTGATTTATTTTAATGTGAGTGAAACTGAGTGTTCAGCAAAGAGATTAGGGCAACAACTATGTTCAATAATTTCGATTAAAGATTTTTATTTAGAGTATGGCTGGTAATCCGTTGGAATTCTGCTAGCAATCCGAATGAACTCTGCTGACAAGAGGGCGCTGCGCTTGTGAACGCCCTTGGTTTGAGTGTGATTACGATGACATATCGACGTCGATCATCGCTATTGGCGTCAACTTTGACGGTCCCGAACTCGCTGACATATAACGACAGCCCACGGTGCCGAATTTACGGAGATTTGACGGACGAGAGGGGGCTTTGGAGACGATGCATCACTTTAATTTGACGGGCCTCCATCAGCAGAAGCCCATCATGTACCGATCGGACAAGCACAGGACCCCCCTCCCAAACTACCGCGTCAATCCTACAAGAAGCTCACGGAAGGTGATGGAAGGGACATAACGGGTTGACAGCCGCGCGCTTCCACAGACGTGGTGTAAACGCCGTGTCACTACCCCCACGCCACTTCCTAGGCCTTACCCGTTCATCAAAATCGACCGTCGCTGCCAATCAATCATAAGGGAAACCGCGGAGAAGATTTGTGAGTCTTGCGGTTTGCATTGACAGGACTTGGTCTATTACTCCCTGCCAGGTTCCTAACCAGCGTGAAATACGTCTGATTATCAGCCCCTTACGTTATAACGTTCCAGCGGACATCAACATGACATGAAACAATTAACTCTGGATAATACTAACAGCTTTCTCTATATTAATTATAATGAGCGGTCGAATCAACTCGTGAGAAATTCATGAGTCGCTTCACACTCTTCAAAGCCGTTCGTATCCCAGATCCAGGTTTCTTGAACCGAACTAAATTCCGCACTTTACCAGATATCTCGTGCAACTCTGCTTAATTCGGCCTGGACAGTACCTGGCATAATCTAATTTCGAAAGACATCGCTTTCGAGCATAAGTTGAAGATTGTCGACGCCACGTCTCTGGCGGTAATGGGGTCTGGGGATGCGAAGAATACGAGGAAGCAAAAGGACTTTTGCGTTTTTCATCAAGAAAGTCGTCGGGTTGCCCACTAACACCCCAACTTACAAGCTACATTTTGAGACAGGCTTGATGACAATGTACGTCAGCAACGTCCAGACGCATGGAAAGTATATTGTCGAGGTGTTGAAGATGCCGTGGTCTAGGTATGCTCGTCAAGTAGTGCAGGAAGCCAGGGCATGCTGGTTGAGGAAGTAGGGAGTTGCTTAATGAGTACTCAGTACTCAGTAGGCTGAACTTACAGGGGCTGAAGCAACCATATTTGAGCAATTTCTCACCACAGTCTAAATTTTGTTTGCAGAAAAGTGTCCAAAAAAATGTTGGCTGTGTTTTAATAAACATACTTTATATCTGTCTACCTATCTATTTGATACGGAATTATGGTTAGGTTTTACTACATAGGTTTGGTCTTAAATTCAAGACTATATTGTCCCAAAAATTCACCATTTACGTTTCCAGGTTAATCCACTGACAATCTGATACCTCGGTCTGCTGCCATCGTCTCTTTGGTTTTATTTGAGCTAGGGTATCAACTCTGTACGTTGCAATGAAAGAAACTCATCATCCCCTTCTTACCTCAAGCCTAGGTATTCAGATTCATAATGACTTCAGACCAATCCACCACGGTGGTGAGGGGGTGTGAAAATAGCGAGGGCGACTACCGGGCCTCACGTGTGGCAACTAAAACGAGTGATCCAACGAAGAAAAAGGAACACAACACGGGACAGGTCGACTCGGCGGGAATCGTAAGGTGCGAAAAGAGTCGAAAGAAAGAGGTTGTCAGGCTGATGAATCCGGTAATATGTGCGTCCTATGAGCCCCCAGGTCTCGTCGGTAGCTGCGGGACGACGATAAAAACCGCGGTTTTACTCGCCACTTCGCCTTGAACGCCTCCCTTCGCTTTAGCGCCCCTGTTACCCGGTTTTATTTATACTGGGCCCCAAGGAAGCTTCACAGGACCAGCGTCAGCCACTTCCTTTCAACTTTCTTTTCCTAAAAATCTCCGATTTCGGTGAATTAGTAAAATGCTATCTTGGGACCTGGGATCCGACGCTATACCCCGTCACGGACAATTCTCTTATTTTCTTCCCTCAAAATTTGAGGCTAGACTTTTTAATACTACGTAAATAGTTTAACCAGCTTATTCTCTTATGCAGCTTACTTTTATTTTATTATTAATTGTGTTCATGCCATAGGTCAATCTCTCCAATTTGCCAGAAAATTTGATGGTGTCTAGATAAAACTCGTGACGTTGGACATGAAAACGGAGGTTGATTAAGGAATGACCAATCATAACCCAAATGTCCGTCTACCGTTCAAGCCGTTTTTCACAGTAGGAATTTTCCTTAAAATGAACCAAGAGTATTCTTGTTTGCGGTCAGTAAGGCTCATTTAGGTTCTCGAAATTTCGAAATTGTATTTTGATTAGGTACTTTGATATTTTCGGAAACCCACCTATGAGGGGTAAAATCTCCCATAATATTTTAAACGCCTAATCAATTCAGATTTCAGAGCCCTAAGACCATGCGCCGCACACTGGAGATGGTGTGGATCTCCAGGGAAATGGGAGGTAAAATGTGGAAAATGATATTTTTTGAGAACAGGAGGCTCGTGTTCATCTACGTTCAACCTTGAAAAAAAAAAATTAAATGAAATAAAATAAAAATTAGAACTTTTGAGTTAGGTATTAAACATCCCCAACGGTCTTAACTGCACTGTTCAATATAATTTTAACAGGTCTTCCATAAATATCTTACAATTAGGAGTAATGAATAAATTCGTTGAAGGTTATTATTACGTTCCGTGAAATGGATTTAGTTTTTGATAGGTGCCTACTGAAATCGGGATTCCTTTCGAATCGACCTTTCAGCTCTGTCAAAACTAGCATGTAGAGCTCCCTACAACCCCCGAACCTTCTGCATTAGATACAATCAGTCGACAAGGTCGATAAGCTCGAGGCATTTAGAAAATGAGGTATCGAGAGAGATAGACGAGCTCATAGAGAAAGAGACGGGTTGTATACGATACGATGCTGACAGTTGAGGGACAAGTGACGGAAAGCTGACGGAATAGCGTGCAAAACCAAGCGAAGGTTTTGATTGAAGGCCGTCACATTTCCACAACTGACAACCGTTTCATTTCGGGGTTCCCCTATTCAGCGCGAGGGTTTTGATTTCGCCTCGCGATATTCTACTCGAACGTGACATCCAGTCGAGAAATCTGTTCAAGCACACAACTTTGTAGGCTTTAGAAATTAGCTCTTTCCGAACAATAATAAATATCTAGCTCTCGCAGTTAAGAAGCCACCTGAAACGCAAATTGTTGCGAAATAAAGATGCTTATAACTTTTCGCCTGAATGATGAAAGTTCATACGATCCGGAATGAGGTCAGGAAGGTTCACGGTGCATTACATTTTCTAATCAAAGTTTATCAATCTTTCCTTGAATGATTGATTGTTTTGACTGCTTGGTGGATGTGCTTGATTCACTACAGTGCCGCATGTTTGAATCTGATTGCTGAGCAAAGTTGGTAGGAGACATTTACACAATTTGAGCTACGGGGAAGTCAATACAAATCTAATTTAGTATTATTAAAAGTTGAAAATGGCGGTTTAAGGTGAGAAAGTAGTTTCGGAGTCTAGCCATATTTGTTCATAAAAATATATCAAACGCCACTTTCACCTCATGCCGGTGAATTTATCACAAAAGTGACAAAACGCAGAAACTGGTGCTCGGTCTCTTCACTAATCATTAACGTCGCCACAATCCTTTTGCCCAAAAAGTACCCACTTCTGGTGTGCTGCAATCGGTTCGGAATCTGAATCGATTCAGCGTCCAAAATTTAGTCGAAAGTGATTTGCAGACACGCCTGTTGCCTCAAAAAGGTGGAAACACGTTTTCTCAGTACAAATTTCATCCATACCCTGCCAATCGGCTCACAACCAATCTCAATCGATTCACGTGGCTCAAATTGAGTCCCGAAAAGCTCTAAAAACGACACATACCGTCACCGTTTTGAGGGATCGGGCGGAAAATAAGTTGGGCACAACTAGGACCTAAGCGCACCCAATTTTAGATTCTTCAAAGCAATTCAAGGTCCTCATTCGGCCTTGTCGGAGGACGGAAATTTGTATTTTGAATCTGCACACTTACGTGAAAAGTAAAGTTATGGGGAATTTTCTTTCATGGTTGATACGAATACGTAGGCTAATTACCCAATATAAGAGTAATAAACCAAAGACATTTTGAGGAATTTTAGTGACAGTTACCGTCGAGAAAATGCTGATGGAAAAATTACGGAATTTTATTAATTTTCGAAAGTTGAAATCTGAAAGTGTCTACAGCCGCAAGCTGGTGACAAAGGGTGGGGGATTTTTGCCTTGAGCTGCCCTTGTAGCGGCAACAGCGAGAAGGGACCCCCCCCCCCCTATCCAATCTTTGCAGCCCGAACTTGAAGGCTCAGCTCGGGTGCTCTTCCCCCGCTCTAATCGATGTTGTCTGCGCTTACCCGGCTCGGTCACCCTCCCCATTACGCACCTTAATAGCTTTCCGGTTTGCCTAAGTCATAGCCGGACTCACCCCCGCCAAGCCGCCCCAACCCGTCAGGAATCCTCCGCCGGCACTCGTCGCCCGTCCACATATTGACGCCCCCCTCACCCACCCCTCATTCACCTGGGAACTTCGTCTTGGTCCCATTTTCTCCTTCCATTTCTCTAGTCTCGGTATGAGAAAATTTTGTAGCAAAAGCAAATTAGTGATAGTTAAAAACACATTCTCACAGGGTGCGTTTTATCAGCGTGAAAAATGAATTTCAGCTTTTTCTAATCTGAAACGCTGACATGATGATATATTTGGTCGGGCAGCCAAAACTCAATTAAGAGGCAAGTGCAATATATATCGTCGAGATAGCCGAAACGTGCGATAAAAACTGAATTGACACATTCTGATGAAATCATTAAAATATTGTCAGTTTCCACATCCAGGTGCAACTATAAAAACCGTGAACATTTCTTCCATCAGCGAACAGTTATTTAAGAAATTTAGAAAAAAGGAAAAAAAAGAGGTAACATTGATAAAGGGAAAGCGTTTTACGAGAAAGCAGCGGTTTGAAACATAAAAATGGGAAACACTCGTTAATATATTACAGTTGTTATTACTAGTTACAACATAGTGAATATGAATGATAGGTGTTTAGATCAAAATAAGCAAGTATCCGTCCGCTGTCCACGCCAATTTTGGTAGTTGAAATTTTTTTTAAAACTTAAATTCGGGTCAGGGGAACTTTTTAGGCCAATCGAACCAAATTTGAGGAAGGTGGGGGTCAAAATCTGTTTTTTCGAATAGTGGATATTCGAGATTTTTGACGATCTAGCCGAGTGGGGTATCATTTTTGACTAAATTTTGGACGCTGAATCGAACGTTATGCTATTGGCACCCACTGGAAGAGGATAATGAGTCAAAATGGGTATCTATGTACCCATTTCAAATGTGTGTTTTCGAGATTTCTGGTACCTAGGCGTGTGAGGTATCATTTTCCAGTAAATTTTGGAAGCTTAATCAATTGGAATTGAACCTCCCGACTGGCAGAACGAGTCACAACAATCTGTCATAGGAATGAAAAATGACGAATCTTCCCGCATAAATATTATATTTGTTTTACAGGCATGTAATCCAATTTGTTTTAATCTACCATCAGCTAAAACTGTCTACTATGTAATATTAGTTCGGATGGCCGCCATCTCGTGGGTATCTGTAACGTTTCCCGGGCTACCTCAGGTTTTTGAGCTTCGCATATCGCATTCTCATATTCGACTATTTCATAATTTCCCTTAATTCTCACGGCGATTGTTTTTTTTTCTAAATTTTACGAACCAGCCACCCAGTCTGGAACACGTGCCTCCGGATTCAGATACATGAATCTCGAAATCAGGCCGAGATTTCCTCTGCGTTCAAGTTTCGTTTCCTCTCGCCCCCAACTAAGCCGCAATTTCGACATCCATCCAACATCCTCTCCGTCAATTTGTCCAATCCTCGCAGCTGAGAGTCATGGCGGCAGGAGATTTTATTAGGGAGTGAAGGACAGCAGGGGATTGAAAGGGACCCCGAGTACGTCACAGCGATTGATTCAGCTCAGATCCGACGTTGACAAAAATCTTCCACCTACAGACCTGAAGATACTTTATTAAGCTCTTTTAAACTCCCTGATATTATTTAGCCGGCTCTTTTTTATTCGGTTGAAAAAAGCCCATCGTACACGGGAGTGAGGGTTGGAGTAGGATCTTCTCAACGACCCAGTATATCTTTTGTCGCTTTTTAACTGTCGGCTATCCGTTATTGTATAGTGATTCGGAGCAGGATACGAGCTCGGGGGTTTTCCTTCTATACTCAGAAAACGAAATATGCTCGACAATTTCTTCCTTAACGAATAACCCTTTATTTGTATCGGTCCTCTTCACCGCAGACCACATATCTTTTCGATTTTATATCGGACAAAAAGGGGAGTCCTTCTCATCCGCTCTTCATCTTTTTTATCTTTGTCGTTTTGTACCGTTCATTTCGTTTTTTGGTCGTTCTCCAGCACTTCAGTCGGGAGATTTGCGGGCTGACAGGGGGCCCACGAGATTCCTTTTGACTCCTTTCGATCGCCTCACTTTTTGTGTCGTTTTAAAATATTGGGATTTGGATTGAACCACGGGAAGAATTCTCCAAACTTTCCAATGCGGGAAGGCTGGACCCGTGCCAATACAGTATCAGATGGATTTTTCAAATACGCTTTCTATTGGCGATTCCTCCAGAACTGAGGGGCACTCCTAAAATTTAGAAACATTCTGAAACAATTGACCAGTAGCGTTTGAAAATTCGATGTTTTAGCTGGTGTTTGGGAAAAATCGGGAAAAAAATAATTTGAGGTATCCATTGGATATTGGTAGAAGCTTAGGTAGATCGAGTCACGGGGGTAGGCATGAAATCACCTTCTTCCAGTATCCTCCCTCAACTTCATTGTCTTCCTCTGTTTACTCCAAGGGTTTACCGTAATGGCATGACATGGGTCTATCGATGATTGAATAAGGTAATTCAAAATATTCTTAAGAAAATATTGCTTGATTATCAATACATCTGAAATATTTGGGACATAAAACATGGGAGTTAATTAATAACTGACTCCAATCAACGCCAGTATGGCTTCTCCGAGAAATTTAATAATCTCCTACAATTATTCATTCAATTCGGCTCATGCGAACAACGCACTACATACAGGTGACCCAAAACTGATTTAAGGTGACAGAAAACTGAATAAATAATTATTCAATCCAAGATCCAAGCGCGTTGACAAGCCGAATTATGAGCATCAAAGAGTCCCACAGGTCTGTTATATGCGGTGTAGCTGGAAGAGAAGGCAAGAAAAAGTGTTTTATGAACGCCAAGGGGGTTCGAAATTGAGTCGGGAAGAAAACGATCTTTGTGGACTTGAAAAGAAGTCGTAAATTCACGTCGTATGATCCGTAGATGAAGGATACGTAACTGGGTCTAGTGATTTACCACTGCCTCCTATACCCGTACGTATAAAAGGGTGGCTGATTAGTGGAGCGCATAGGCTTGAAAGGCGTAAATCAAAACGTTGAGGGCCCAAAGATGATGAGGACTAAAATGGTGAACGGAAAGCACTTCTACTGGACGGTGTTGAAATGATGAGGAGAAGGAACGACTTCAGCAGCGCAATCCAGGGCAGACCATACGGTCGGGTTTGAAGTGATACAAGACATCGTAAGCCGTATGCAAACATTTGTTGTTTTTTCCCTCGGAAAATTGCGGTAGTTAAACACACAGGACTAATTTTCGACCATGGTGTGAGAGAAGGGTACATTCCACAGATATATTTTGTTCTATTTTGTTGGAAAACAAATTTTGGACTAGCTTGGATGTTTCAGTGATGTTTCCACGTACCACCATCAATTCAAGGGAACGTACTTCACATATTTACACATTTTACTTGAGTAAAAGATGTATACTAGATTGAGTATAATGGAATGACTACAGCTGATCATTAATAATCAAGCAATTTGTATTTTTCGCTCAAAGAAGCTTTTGAAACGTCAAACGAAATATGCTTTTTTTAATGGTACGTGTAAATAATGCAGGCGAATAAAAGATAATGTTTTGTTCAATGAAAATGAATTTCAATCGCGCTGAATACATCGTATTATTTTCTATTGGGTATATTATTATAGCACCATGCTCGGATTTCATACACCTTTTGATGTTCAACAAAGCAAATATTTTCGAACGCATCAATGGAGCGACGGTAATTTGGCTCGATTTTAGGTCGCAGTGCGGTTATCTGTTGAGGTTAGAATTTAATTAATTATTGACCCGTGTGACGAAAGGGACCTCAGATATCAGGGTTTTCGGTAGGGGACGAACGCGGAGCCACGAGACATGTGAAGGGACATCAAAGGTGACGCTGGTGGCGCGCTCTCTCGCGTTCAGCTGTAGATGTTGGCTACCAATTATGCGCCGATGGTTTTCGTGATCGCCACTCAATTGAAAGCAGACCCCACATATTATTCGCAAACGGACGTCAACGTTATGCGTGGCAATTACCTTTGGAGGCTTCGATTTACACGATAAATCACGCCTGATGTGGTTGTTTCGCCCGTTGGGCCGCGATGCAAGTAAATTGGCCACTCACTGTGAACGCTATCGACGAAATAGGTGGATAGGTATATTATGTGTGTCGAAATTCACTTTACTGAGTTCTAATTGACACGAGCAGGGTCAATAGTCAACGAGCTTTGAACGGCAGCCACCATGTAACAACCACTTATCCATGTTGATATAGTAAGTTGTTTGCTTCCTCAGAATGTTGTTTGAGAATATTCCGTTATTGAACACCAATTTACGTTCTCTAAGAAACCCTAACTATACAAATAACGACTATTTCGGGTGTGGATGCACCAGGTATGTTTTGGGGAGCGAACTCGAAAGGTTCACTCAAGGGCCTTCGTAAGGAACATCATGTTGATCGGATGAGTTATCAGATGTTCTTTACTTTCCTAAGCTTCTCAGTGATTTAAACAGCGTTGCCCTATCTAAAATACTAAGGTTTATTCACCTTTCTCATGGATTTTCTCCTTGCGTCAATCCGCTCTTTACTTTGAAGGATATCATCTTCTACGTCAACTCACCAAATCCACACATTTCCCATTCCTTTTGAACAAGCTCTTGGGATTTCCAGAAATCGGTTCAGCTGCAAGGGCGTATGTATATATAAGGAGGTCAACCTGTATACACATCATGAGGAAGTTATGTTGCCACAGATTGTTCAAGAAATCAGGAATAACTTGGAACTGAGATTACCTCCTGAATACTACACCTTCGGGGTGAGGAATGGGGGTGGCGTACCTCAAGGAAGCCTTTCCCTTTAATCAGTTCTCTTGGAAGCAGTTTTCGTCGGGCGAAGGAAGATCCGTCAGATATTTATGGGCTCTGGGGAAACAGCGACATGATCCCCTTTTAATTTATCTAAGCTGCCGTTATGTGATTGGCCGAAGGGAAAACGGCTCTGCCGGTGATAGGGCCTTGATGTGAGTTATGGTTAAAAGGGGCTGATTAGCAGGCCTTCCCACCTTCAGTAAATCAAACTAGGAGACTCCGAAGGGAGAAAAGCTTTCTATCTTGAGGGTAGAGCTTTCATTTAAATTGAATATTAGGGAACCCACCGTTTCCTCCTTGATAATTTCAGGAACGAAAGCAAATGTTTACAGACCCAGGGGTGAGGATCAAAACTGAGTTTTTTTTAAAAAGTGGCCTGGTTGTCCGGAAGGCAGTTTTGAATGTTGGAATGAAGCCAGTATAAATACCCTCGTTCTATTGGGAAAGAACTCTACGATTAAAAATTGTTGGGCACCTCATATTTCAGTGACTTTGAAAAATAATGATGGTACAATAAGTAAGTGAAGATGGAGACAATAGATTCTGAGTTCCAGCTGTCAAAGGCTGGTATTTAGGTTAGGTAGGACTGCAGTCTTGCAATGTTGCAACTCTATCCTGCCGCAGGAAAGAGATGCGTGCTGCATCAGTCTCATGCAGAACAAAATTAATGTTCTTGAGGAAAATAGCACCAAAATGTCTAGATCTAGACCTTGGTAATTTAGAGGTTGTAGTTACACTTGACATTACCAGACATTATCCGCAAAAAAGATCTCTAATTCGATTATTTACTCGATTCTCCCGCAAAAGACCGTTGATAACGACATAGGAATCCTGAAGAAATGCGATCTGCCGCCGTTCAGGCTGAGTAACTACCTCGTTAATTTCATAAGTTACATTAAAAAGCATCGAGTTACGTTAAAAAGTTAGAAGCTGGGAAAAAGGAATTTCCCCTGCTCGTTGGTTCACGGGAACGGTCCAGGAAATAACTAACAACAGCGGGAGAAATTACGCTGGAAAGTGCGGAAAAGGTCAAATAAGGTATTTTCTCATCGGGTCACCTCATCCTGGAGGATTAAAACTGCGTGGAGCGCCATGTTGAAGAGATATTGTTGTTTATGTGCGAGTAAGAACCGGGTGTAAGGGAGATATTACACGTTTCTGAAGCGGTTGTATGCTTCCAGGCAGTTTGTCGTCCCGATCCTCTCATCTCTTCCCCGCGTTACGCCAAATAAAATAATAAACCCGAGGCTCTCACTGTGGACGTAGTGTTTGAAAAAGCAGTTAGATAAGTCAGGATGTATTTGATGTTGGGAGGAAAGGGCTTCGTTTTCACTAAGGGCCTTCCCATTGCGGTGATTTCCGACGAGCGAGCAAATGGGGAGTTTCATGAAACGCGAGTTATTGGAGGACATAAAGATGACCCCGTACCGACGCTTTTGCCGATAAGAAAAGAAGCTCTCGCGGCAGGAGCCGATAAAGTAACACGGGGTATTTCAGGGGTATGCTAATGCGAAGGTATATCAGCCTGTCCATTCAAGGGGGACGCCGAAGAATAAATCAGGGGATGTGGGCATTTTCTGTTAATTTATTGGAAGGCAGGAGGAGTGCGGTTGAGTATAAGAGTCCGAAGACCGACTTCGGTGATCGACGGTGACACAAACTGATCCACGAAGTCCTTCCCTCTAAATCATCGGACTCATTAGGTATTCATCGGGCGCCAATCAAAAGCTCCGGCTCATTTCAAACAGTGCCGTCATCTCTCTACAGGTCTTCGTGACCAACATTGGTCGTAATGGTGCTCACCGCGAGAGTTATATTGCCCCCAGTCCTTGGTGAACATAATTCATCGAATCTATCCCCGCATCCTTCAGGCGCTAAAAGATATTTTCCCTCTTTGACGATCGAACGCTGTACGTATGATCGCGTAGGCGGCTATAAAGCTCGACAAATATTTCTTCTTCACCGTGGCATGTAATGAACGGCAAACGCAGGAGGGTTCGAAATGTTCTAATGAGGGCAATGAACATCCGAAGACCTCATAAGAACCGAAATGTCTATTTTCATGATAAGCAGAGAATCCTGATATTCAAGAAAGAAGTGTGGCCAAATGCATTCTAGGAACAACGTTCAAATTCATATGATGAGTTCCTCCGAATGCCATTTCATAATGGCACATAATAAATCGACTACATCAGAGTTTCAATCTCTGAACCTTTCTCAACCACCTAGGGAAAAAAAAACCTATTTGGAAATCCATGATGTTGAATGAGCTCTTGTCTATAGCTCACTGGATTTTCGTGAAATGTTTTCTCTTATTATTTTCTCTAATAATGTTTGGTTCAATATATATTATTTTCAAATTTTATTTTTCCATACTAGCGCTTAGTTCATTATTTCATTCTTTCCAAATTTTACATAGATACCTAGTTTTCAATCTTCTGAACTCTACTGTTTTTGAACTTTTTTTTTATAGGCAACGTTATATATTCTAATTATTATGCTATATCTTCGAAATTTATAATATTATATTTCATATGTTCCCTTTCAAGTTTTGTTGTTGTTGTTGTTGTTGTAAAATCTAGGTTGTATTTTGTTAATTTATTTTTTTATTTTATTTTTGCCAATCAATGAATATTAGATATGATTTTATTTGAATTCCATTAAATCAAACTTAATTTCGCAATTATTCTTTGATTGATCTGATATAATTTTGCTCATGTAAAACCCATCATTAAAGTTACCCTCAGGTCTACTCCTAGGAAATATTTCATATTTTAAATAGGACACTGTAGGCAATTATTTCTTTTGGCAAAAAATCCACAGAAATTCGTTCTCCCTTATTTGCTTTTGCATGTTGGATGCGGAATAGGCTTCATACCGAATGTCGTCCGTGACATTTTATAACCTCGAAATAGGGTTGATGGAAAAGGAATTCGGTCGCATGGGGGTCAACTTCAACGTTCCGCCTCTGCGTGCATCAGATTAGCGGATCAATGGTAAAATGACATAAACTCATTCGTTTTCTTTAGGATACGAGAGCCGTGACAATGATGAATATCCGCTAATTATCTCAACGTACTTCATCACCAGCCAACGGAAAAGGTTGACAAATTAAAACGAAAACCAGATCTATCAACCCAACGGAATGAAATTCAGGGAGATAGTGAGTATTATGATTGAAAGTAGACGTTTCGATCCTGTCAATGTGGCAGTAATTTGAATAATGAGCGGCTGCATACACCGCCATGTTCGTTCGCTGTTTTGCTCTCACTAACCCGCAAAAGCAAAGGTGGTGCTCCTGGATATTTCTACATCCAACCATTGAACCAACAAAATGTATTTACTGCATATTTTGAATCTTCTTCTCATCCTCACAGTTCCCCGCTGATATGATTTGATATTGACACTCGTCTGAATAGGACACTGACTTCACTGGATGTGGAAAACAGTGGTTATTGTTGCAGTATTTGGTAACTCGTAAAAATGTTACCACCAAATACTAACCAAGAAGTTTTATTTATGTGCGTCGCGTCGATTCAAGGAATATATATATCTAATACCTTTTGTTTCCTTTTTAAGATGGAAAAAGTGGCAGTCCGCGCATTATCTTTTTCCCATGGCTTCACTGTCATCGATTGTCAGCCTGTAACCTTTGACTATGCAACAGCAATGGCCTCTGTAGTTGGCCTAGTTTCATGGGCGATCAAGTCACCCTCACGCCGATTTGTGACGTCCCTCCTTCGCAAAGAGAGTTGATTGTATTTCTTTTAGACCGCTTCTTATGTATCTCCGTTATCATTTCATGTTCACTTACTTCGCAAGATTGTCGATTAAGTAATAGGAGCGATTTAAGGAGCGATTTGTTCACCGTGCTGATGTCGTAGATGAGACGTACGACGTTTTATCGGACTCAATAAATCAAAAGCACCGCCTTAAAAAAACGCACCACTCGTTTCTCTCGACACTTCTGGGCATCGGGTCGTACCGAAATCTCGGCGAATCCACCAAAGAGCTTTCCACGAAAGTTTCCCGGTCATCGCTCCTCGAGCAAGACACATAATGACGTTCATTTAGACGTGTTCTCTTCACAAGGTTGAGCGGCTGAGTGTCACTCGAAGGCGACTTTTTCCGTATAAACGCCTCAAAGTGGACTCAAACTAAAGGCTATACGTGATCGAGTTATCAGCCGTTACTCAAATCGCCGTGTCAAAAGTATTTCGTTCCTCCTTTCATACCAACTCAACTACTACGTCGTTTCCGGCAGTTCATTCTCCCGTCCGTGATACGTTAGAACCCGCTGTTTTACACGTTTCAGCTTCTAAGGGCTGCACGTTTTGGAATGTGAGTAATCGGTTATTTGCTCCGTTTTACGTCTCCTTTTTTCATCTAAGGATTCGAATCGGACGACTTCTTTGTAGGAGGTTTAATCCAGCAAATATGGACGCCTTTTTCTGCTTGATAGTTTGCTCTGAGAGTAGTACTCACTTCAAAGTGAATGTTGATGACAATATCAATCAGTGTGTTATGTGGTATAGTATTATGGCATGCATTGAGGACATTTTATCAACCAGGGTTTATCAATCGTCGCTGGATTCCGTATACTAACTACGTATAATAATTATCACCATTCAATTCGGAGGATATAGAAAATTGGAACTCTAGCCAACACATTCAGGGAGGTTGAACAAATAGTGGCCCCAATAGTGGTCTTTCATGAGATTAATATTTGGTCACTACAAATAGTAATCAACAATATAACTATCTTTTTGTATAAAAATATCGTCGTATAAAATATATTTTTGTACAAATAATAATCCGTAGTGTATATTATTTTCCGAAATCAAGCAAAGTGTCGGAGTTGACGAAGAGCCCTCAGAATTTTACGACGGTATTATAATTTACAATAATTTAAATACGGATAAATTATTATATAATTTAATCTAGGAGGAAAGGGAATATATTCTACTGTAAGTACCTACTAGAGCTTGCAAGAAAAAAAAATCCAACAAATCGACTAATAAACTGAAGACAATAATGATGGATTTTGTGCACAACATGAAATCTCAGATCCGCCTCGGTATCCGGTATGACAATGTGAATGATGTGAGCAAATTTTCAGGCCTGTCGCTGCGAGGAGTAATCTTACCACCGTTCAACTGGCTGGTGCTAATGTAACACGATGATCCGCATAGTATTTTCCTGGATCAAACTCCCGATCCCCCAACGAATCCGTCTCTTCAGGTTTATCAGTTCTAATTTTCAACACGAGATCGGAAGCCGCATTTACCACCCAAAACCGCTGTCTAATGTAACTAAACAGCCCTAGTGATTGATATACGCCTGCGGAAAATCTGCCCACTCATTTTAGTGTTCATCCTCGAAGCTCAAATCCCTCATCCAGCTATGTACGGAACACCGGTGTATAATATAATTACTTATTAGCAGGTTCAGCGATCCCTTCTAATGACCCTCATGTCTCTGCCTGCTCTGCAGTTAATTACCTCCACTTTTGTGTTAAGCTTGCGGATGCCATTGCCGAACGTAATTTGTACAATGTGGATCAAGCCCTCATTTCCAGCTGTGAAAATGCTCGGCCCAGTAATTCACTCCAAAACTAATGCAATAGTTTGGGGAAAGCGGACGCATGGAGGGGCAGAACTAGGATGTTTCCGATATACCAATATCAGAAGGTTATGGGAGAAGTGTACGGTTAACGGTCTATAAATTTCAAAACTACCACTGTACCCACGAGAATTTGAGTAAATTAACTAATTTCATTTATTACTAGGCACCCGCTAATTGTATCTGAAGTTGAAACGCACAATGTGCTGCTGCAGCAACTAATCTAGCTATTTGAAATGACCGGTGGAATTAGAAAGCTCGATCGCACACTTTGGACTCCTCCACTATCGGATGAAGTGTGAGTGTGATGCCGCCAAAACGGCTGTTGTGAACAGCTCACGACGCAAAGTTTCGAGTTGCACTCGAGCATAGATTTTATGTCTCCGATGTAGGTAACTGAATGACAGGAAGAAGTTGGCAAACGATTCTTTTTTCATTGAGCTCAAGCGAAATAGAATTTTGTTTTCAGCCCTTCCCCTGCCTCTAATTGCAGAAGTCAACAAAAACCCACATTTCAATCGATTAAGAGTGTTTAAAATGTAAAGAAAATGAAACCTCACACACTTGTTCTAAAAAATCCAAAAGAAAAAAAAACGGTCCAACTTATGAATTAACCTATTACACAGGAGTATGGGAGTAACATCCTGCTTCAACAGAGCATCGGACTAACAGGGAGACCGTTGACGGTGAGAAGACCACAGGGTGACCATCAGCCACAGCCACATAGACACCGTTGATATGTAAATCCGTCTCGTGATTGTCGGGTCGAATAAACTGCACTATCGCCACACGGTTGACCCTCCTCCTCGACCCTTTAATTTACTGATGAAGAGGCGCAGGGAGGAAAAGGAAGAAGACCAAGGAGGAGGAAGATACAGAGGGGGTGAAGGGCGAAACTTGTCGGGACGTCGGGCCAATGATTTGCATAGGTTGGTTTGGCGCTGAGATCTCCCAAATCGATCGGAGTTAATATTCATTACAGGCTCGAGAATACATTAGGAGGTGGGGGAAAGTCTCTGGAGCTTGTTCTACTTAAATGGCATTTAAATATATTTCACGGGGTTGAGCGCCTGAGGGGAGGAACGCAGTTTTTTCTCGTACTATCTCTTCTTTCTATGTTACTCAAGGATCGAGATGTTGACGAACCGTAAATTATCCAAGTACCGTACAACGCAAGCACGGAAAAGCAACAGAAACAGCCGCCATAATCAAGTCTGATTTTCACCTGGTGTGTAGACTAACATTGCAGTGGGTCGCCGAGGAGATCCCAACTTGTCAAAAAAAATCAATTTAAAATTTCATTCAGATCGTGTTTTCCACGGTTCCGGTTAGCCTCACCTCTGCGTTCCAAGTAGGAAAAGTGCCACTCCTATACGGATCTCGCTGGATTCCGGGACTCTAAACGGTAAAGATCCTCTTTCTGTGGGTGAAACATTCAAATGAACCCTCGTAAATCCTTCTAGATGGTCAAGACGCGACTTTGACGACTCGACCTTTCTCTGCTCCGTGTATATAGGCCAAGCCCTCTCCGGTGTCTGTCTTGTCACGGCCTCTTTTTCAAATGTTGGGTTTATTTTCTGGAGGAAGGAGGATAATACGCGTTCAGTTCAAAATTCGGCAAAATTCTTGACAGTTAACTTTCTTTTTTATCCCCAAATTGGTTTCATTTCCATTTGTGGGTGACGAAACGTGAATGAACCAATACCTTTTCAATGCTTTCAGACAAGAGCGATATATAAGCATCGTGGAACTCAGGTTTCATAATAACTTTGACATTTGCTATTACAGCGGCACTAGTTAAGCCACGCCCTCAGGTGATGGTAGGTGCCTTCTAATGGAGTTGAGGGAACAAAAGTAAAAGGTTGCAGCAGGCGTTAGATGGTTCAAGGCAGTGTCATTTCTCGAGAATCACATCCGCGTTTAGTTTCAATCTACCGACAAAACACTCCCAAACAATTTGCTTTGAAGTATAATGTTAAAAGTACGAGAGATTCCAGTACGGCCTACATAATCAGCTAATTGGCATCATCAACTACCTTGAAAAAATATCTTTCATGGGAGAAGTTACTGTGTACAAAAAGAATACTCGCGCAAAACGAGACGTTCGAGAAGCACACTGCTTCTTCGTAAATTAAACTTTGAATGTCAATATTAAGTAAACCTATGAAATGATATTTGGCTAATAAATCATATTATATTCGGGTATTTGGTCTTCGATATAACAATAAATTGATGTAGCATTGTGTAGTATCGGAGGGTAGTCGGTCCCGCGCACTCAGTTTGAAGATCGGAAAAGTTCAGGAATTTCCGGGTTCCTTCGCTGGATTAGGATCAGCTGCCTGCACCATGTTGTATTCTCATTTAGTTGAAAGTCAATGCTGGGAATGATAGGTAGCAATGGGAAGGATAGGGTGGGTTGTTATATCTTCTGACGAAATGTCCTAAATATAATTTAGAGCGAACTATACTGTGTTGTGAGCTACAACTGTAGCCGTAATGCTTACTAATTCAGCTATTTGCTCATCCCATCACTAATCTGGTTCGAAATTTTAGCAACAAAGATCGTGTAAAGTCAGTTCTTCGATTTTATCTAACAATGCCATAAGGGAACAATGAAGGGACTTGTCCAGTGAAATCAACGTTCAGAGAAAGCTTCGATGCGAAACCGTTATATCCACACGATTCCTTTCTCACCGGAGTCGCTTCCCCGGGTGTTGATTAAATGAAATGAAGAGGGAAAAAAACTTGATTCCCAGATCGTAAATCTGAAATCCGTCTCTCGGAATGGGTTCATGGTATCCATGACCAGGAATGAGCCCAGAGGCATCTTCTAGTCCTTCATTGTCGGTCCCATTGTCGTCCCAGGACGCTCCTTTTTACACCCCAAATTAAAGTTAAAAGCGGGACGAAATGGTTTTTGAAGGCGCCTAGGACAGGATGTGCCCAAGACCAGGACAGCTTGACCCTCAGGAATATTATTATACCGGCCATCAGAGGCGATCACCCGGAAACATTGTATCCACTTATTTTCCTTTAGTTTGATCTGTTTCTCTCCTATTTTTTCTTCTTTTTCTCAGACCTTTTTAAAAAGTAATACCCGTCCTTTTTTTCTTTTCCAAGGGAGTGAGATCCTCACTTTGTCGAAATTATACCAAATCGGTCGATCACAGAGGGCATTCATATCTGGAACGGACATCCAGGGGAGCGACGTCCGATTTGGTCTGGTCGCATTGAGTTTCCTGAGTTCTCTTTTCAGGATCAGCAGACTCGACCCTGCACATTTCGACCCCAAGGAGCTGGGAACGCCACGATTCGTTCCTATCAATCTTCAGCGTTTAGTTTTACTTGGAGAATCGACACTTTTTTGTTGTTTTTTCTGTGGTGAATTCTCCGACTTGTAAAACTTCCAGTAAGAAGTAAAAATAACAAGGAGAAAATTATCTGTTCAGGATTACGGGTTTTGCTTTCCAGGGCTACATCTGAATAAATCCCATATAAAATACCCCTTGAATGTATCCATTAGTTAGATGTTGTCATTTTAATTATTATTTAACGTAACTACTGTGTGACCATGCTGTATCTATAGGTAGAAAATGATTACAAATTCATCTTTGAACAAATTCTACGGTAAACTGAGAATGCTAGGCAGTGTCGATGGTTGTGAAGTTTTACGTTAAAGCAGAGTAGTACGATAAGAATTAAACATAGGAATGATTCAACTGGTTCCCAATTCGGTGAGAGGGGTAGGGGGGTGCGTATGAGAAGTGCCCCCCACCCAGCGACGTGCTCGTATCCCATTCCTAAAAAAAAGCACAACTACCGTTCTGAAGATCCGATAAGGAACCAAGAAAAGACACGGCGAGAGTTATCACAAGATACGTGATTCATGACGTGGACTGGGAGGGTGCTCACTGTTCACCTTTACAAGTGCTGATATTTACGACTAGGAGTTCCATTGACGGTGCGGTAGGGGAGTGAAGCATCCGTGAAATTTTCGTCCCCAACGTGGGAATAACAACTAGCTTTTCAGCTTGAGCGGATAGTTCGGAATGTTTTTTTGATAGAGAGTTGTCTAGTTTGACGATATTTATGTCGTTTTGATTTAGCCAGATTAACGGACGCTATTTGGGGAGGGTTAGAGTTTGATCCAGGTGTTTTTGAGTCGGAGGCCAAAACACGGTAGGTACCGCTTACATTTTCGAGAGTTGACTAATGTCGATTTTAATATGTAGGTTTAAAATGTGTGATAAGAGGATAACCGTTAAAAAAAAAAAAAAAAAAAAAAAAAAAAAAAAAAAAAAAAAAAGTGGAGTATTTAATATAGTTTTTATGATTGAATGAGTACAGGAAAACCCAATTAAATAAATTGCAATTTACGTACGTAACTTCTTTCCGTTAATGATAGGCTTTCAATTCGAAGATTTTCACATTTCAGGTGACAAAAGTAAAGGCATTGATGACGTCGCCATTGTGATATTTCTGCAACCCGTTGTATTGCGATTTGCAAATGATTTTGGTTCATTATTCTAGAGAGAATAAGACACCTTTGAATTCTGAGGGCCAAAAAACATTTTTTTTTCCCCAAACCTTCACCTTTTCCGTATCAAAGTGAGCAGATTCTGAATCAAAAAGGCCCATCCGCCGTAAGAGCCAAAAAAGTCTTTAGAATGTTCTGAAAATTTTGAAATTTAGAGCTTGGACCCCGTTTAGGTATTAGTAGTGCCACACTTACTTTGTACCAAGTCCCGCAAAACGAGAAAGGTTTGGTACAAATGTGTATCTTGAAAATGGTTTTTCGAGGAACCAGGTCTGTGAGGTATTTTTTCCACGGTTGGTTCGGTTTGACCTTTCGTGGAGTCTGAGTAAATTCAAATGGGTCCCAAACCGATTCCTGCACACCGGAAGTATGACTTCACGTATGGGTCAAGAAGACTATTATGAAAATGGGTACTTTTTTGGTTACAAAAATGTTCTCCTACTTCTTTATTACATTGGAGAACCCGAAGATAGTAGTTCCCACACAAGCTCAATCCAAGTAAAACAACCCGTTGTAGAATAATTTTCTGCTAATAATAATCAGTCAACGCGATATCAGATTCATCTCAGTGTTGCGACTGGGCTGGGCAGAAGAAACAATGTTCATCAAACATTCTTTCTGTTAGCGAAAAACAAACCGTGCCTCAAATCGCAATTGGTTTTTAGGAAAGGTGTAGAAACACTTGGTGTCCTCATCCTAGATAACTGGGCTTCGATAGTGAAGAGTGTACACATTACAGTGTTAAATAACAGCATAGCGATCAAGTAAACGTTATTTGCTTGATTAGCAACAAATTTGCTCTCCTTTGAGGCTTCGTTTGGCAAAGGTAAATGAGTCAGCTCCTGGGGTTACTCATCCATTCTGGGCATGAGTTTCTATTGAGGTGTAAGAATAGCTTGCATCCTACGTCTTTACGTTGCATATCGATACACCATACTAATCGAGAAGTATCCATGTAGAAGATTATCCACGGAATAATCTTCTCTCCCTTTTGTCAAATCGCGGTTAATTTTAGCAAAGATGCTTTACTTTGCTCATACGAGTATAAATCCGGCCCCCAAAGACATGGAACAAACCATCTACTCGTCCAGACTTCACGGGAACGCGGGCTGAGAGTGCCGAGGCGTGACACGAAATAATTTTCCACTCGGACAGAAACCCCTCGCCAGTGTAAATTCTCGAGTTTATTAAGCTCCAGGTGAATGAAGACTAATAAATATCTCGCAAGGTGGGTTAGCAGGAGGTGAGGTCAATTGGGCCCGATAGATCCCCTCTGCCCGCCCTATCCACTGCCTTCTGTATCCCTTTTATTCGGACCGGAGTTTCACCATAAAGTACTGTCAAGGAGTCCAACTCTACAGATCAGGGTCTTACTCCCGATTTTCAAAAGCCCCTTCCACTCTTTCGGTGCCTTGTAGAGCTTAAAAACCTTCTGTAAGAGAGCGTTTGTGTCCTCTACGCCAGAATACATCATTACCATCAACAAGGATTACCTTCACAATCTTTTCTGTCCTTTTTGAATAGAACACCTCCGAGATTTTTCCTTCTCATGCCTCGGGAGAAGCTGTACATTTGTAATCAAATACTTCTCATGGCTTCAGGGGGCCGTCGTGATAAATATGTCGCCCATGTAGAATCTATGACTCGGTTTCCCGCTTGTCTCTTGGAGTGTGAAGACTCCTACCTGCCTTATAAACATGCCTCGGCCCTGTTGCTCTGCGAAGGAGAAAGAGAAAAAACCGGGATCGTGACAACGGGCTCAAACTCCTTCACCGTTTCTTCTCACTAAGCAGAAGTTAGTTAAGACATTCGGTTGTCAGTTATGCCCTCTACGGCTTTGCCATTGATATACAAAAAAGCGGTTTCCTCCAACATTAAACGAGTGGAAACGTCTCTCGTAATGGCCAATTCTGTTATCAATATGGCAGTTATAGACAGTTACCAACTCGTTGGTTACGCATCAACGCGCACTTTGAATACCGAATACTGAATATTCAGATGAAGAAACACGTCCGGGCGAACAGATTCGGAAATAGTGTGTAAATCCGAGAAGCTAATCGCTGGAGTGAGCTCTTCCACTTGAACGTTATGAGGGAAGGAAGAAGAAAAACAAAGGTCATTCAAGGTGGAATTAGAGAGAAAGATCTAATTTAAGCTGTGGTCCTGGTATGAGTCAGCTCGGGCATTTTTGATGGGTCGCCTAAAATGGTTTGGTGGTGGATTGTATCTACCAAACAATCTTCCGGAGTTACATATTTTAATCGTAATTGAACCATATATACCAAAAGCCTTGACAAACGATTCAATTTGATTACTTTGAACTGTTCAACTTAGAAAATAGACCATTCCCCTGATGCAATAAAAGTTTGAGGATCCTAAAAATATCGTAATTTGGGCAGCACCAGTTGTGAATATATGCGAAATCGTCAACACAGATTGATCTTCAAGCTAAGCAATGCTGAACAGTTGAAGACAATCATATTCTTAGGGTTCCCCTAATATATAATATATAAGTCGAGGCTAGCTCAGACGCGCTCTAGTGAGACGCGATAGGCCTTCAAAGGATGGACTTCACCTCTCGAGGGTCATTTCGTCTGTTTTCAACGTCCTTCAAGGATTTATGCCGCCGAAGCGGAGACATTTTCTCTTTTCTCGAAGCGATAGCTTTCTTTTATCACGAGGCGTAGAATACTAAGTGATGTTTGACGCGGGGAACTGTAAATAAAATTTACGGTTTCTCAGAAATTCCAACGTGATGAGACTCACTAGCACAGGAATCTCATGTGATGATGTGAGATCCCTCCGTATAAATAAATACGTGGTGTTAAAACGTCATACGGCAATGATTGGTAGTTTTGACAATCGCTCATACCGCATATTGACTAATTACGTATGAATTTATGGTTGACCGGAGTGTAGAGAAAAATTAGGTAATTTGAATTAACTCAACTCTACCAAATTCAATGTTGATATTGTGACACAAATATCTGTGTTGAGTAGGTACTAGGATAATCTGCACGTTCATCTTGGACCCTGATAGAAGTAGAAAACGTACCACATGCTCTTTCAACTCTGATTCCTACTTACACCCTCTATGAGCATTCGGTCAAACGGATCCTGTACGAAAAATGTGAATGTTGTCAAATTAATTCATATTCCAACTTATCTCAACAGTACGGTGGTTCCTTATGCCAATGAAACTAAGAATGACGCTCGACGCGAGGGTCAGATGGAGAGCCCAAGTGAAAAAGAAAAAGAAGAATTGACACTCAGATACAGGAAAATTTGCTGGATTATGGGACGAAAATCAAATTTGTCCGTCCACAACAAGATGATCTTTGCAAGCAAGTTCTAAAGCCAGTGTGGACTTATGGAGTGCAGTTGTGGGGCTGCACCGCTCAAACCAATCGATACATGATAGGTACAGAGATTCCAGAATCCGGTACATAGGTGCATCATAGCCATTCCTCGATGATAGCCAAGTGCCGAGGTGAGCTACTGAACTCGACTCCTCGATGACAGCCAAGTGCCGATGTGAGCTATTGAAGTCGACTCCTCGATGATAGCCAAATGCCGAGGTGAGCTACTGAACTCGACTCCTCGATGACAGCCAAGTGCCGAGGTGAGCTACTGAACTCGACTCCTCGATGACAGCCAAGTGCCGAGGTGAGCTACTGAACTCGACTCCTCGATGACAGCCAAGTGCCGAGGTGAGCTACTGAACTCGACTCCTCGATGACAGCCAAGTACCGAGGTGAGCTACTGAACTCGACTCCTCGATGACAGCCAAGTGCCGAGGTGAGCTATTGAAGTCGACTCCTCGATGATAGCCAAGTGCCAAGATGAGCTACTGAAATCCATTCCTCAATGATAGCCAATGCCGAGGTGAGCTACTGAACTCGACTCCTCGATGAAAGATGATAGCCAAGTGCCAAGGTGAGCTACGGAACTCGACTCCTCGATGACAGCCAAGTGCCGAGGTGAGCTACTGAACGTTAATTGGCAGCCATGGTTGCGAAGTCGCAACAACTATTTGTGCTTCTTATGCAACTTGGCAGTAAACGAATTGGTTGAACATTTTGTGGCTGAATGTATAATTCTAGGGTATGCTAGGCTGGAGTGCTTTGGACACCTACCCTGTCACGACAAGAGTTTTTGAGCATTCTAAATGGTCCAAATTGGTCTGCGCTCTGCAGATTAGTTAGAAATGCGTGGCGATACAGAAGGATTCCTGGTGTCAGAATTTAATTATAGTTAACGTTGATGATTCAAAAAGTAATGATAGTAATAGTAACTAAAAAAAAATGAATCCAAATATATAAATAATAATAATAATGTACCTGATAGATAAATCAATATATTTATTATCACCATGTTGATGCTAGTCATTTCACGTCTTTCCATTCCAATTGTTTATAGATCTTTCTTCAAACTCTCCATGTTTCTTCCTCAATTAAAAAAAAAAAAAAAAAAAAATACGAAGAAGGGAAAAAAAATGCATATAAAAATAAATAACGGTTAAACTAAAATAACGGAACTCTTGCTGACGCGCCTTGAAGGCCCAAAGCATATTATGTTTTATCCTTTTGTTATTGCACTTAATTAAGCTAAGTTAAATAATATTTTACAGTTTATACTTTGGAAACAATAAAAAATCATTCATAGGTGCATCACGAACGCTCCGTGGTACTTCAGAAAAGGCCGGTTACAGCATGTCCTACAAGTTGAGACAGTAAACGAAACCATCAGGCTTCAAGCAGCTGCCCATCCCTAAAGGCTACAAGATCATGTCAACGATGAGACTTTATGACGTCAATGATCTCAGAAGGCTTAAACGCACGAAACCACAGGAATAGTTAGCTAATGAAAAGACAATAAAATCTGTTTTTAGAATAATTATGAGCTAATCAATGGGTCACTTGGGTCACAAAAATGTGCTAATAGGATTTAACTTAGTGCAATTTTAATAAACAGAGGAAAGAAAAAAAATGCATATTATTTTTATGATACATAGAGAACTGAATGATAGGTATATTAGTATATATTGTATAGATTACATTACATATATAGATATATTATATTTCATTCATTATCACTCAAAAGTAGGGTTATAGGAAAACACAGGGTTGAAAGAGAGCACGCTTCGTATTGTTTACCCCTGTCTGCTGAATCCCTTCGAACATACATCTCCAAACCATTTTCTATCGCGTTCAGAATTTTCCCTTTTCTTGCCTTATTCAGCGCTGAACAATGACGTTTTGATGCAAGTAACATCAAGAATGACTATTGAAGTAGGCGACAACTAAATATTTGAAGATCACAACATTTTTATTTTCGTACGTTTCACTGCACTCGTTGGGTTCTTCAACACGGTGAGCATTGTGGTCATTGAAATCGCCTGTCAATGAAAACGATCGATGTGTGGACTTGTCACGGATTACGATGACGTACCTTGTGCGACCACGAATAAGAGAGAACATTTTGTAACGCTAGTTGACGGATCAACCTTCACCGTAGGTCAACCGACCGGTAGGTGCGTAAGATCACTGAGCATTGAAGTCCTCCTGTAGCCGAAAATGGCGCACTAAATTCAAATACAACGTGACTGTTGAGGAGGCTTCCGGTAGGTGCTGGACCCTACCGGGCGGCTTGAGAACTACAAGCCCTCCTCGTGGAGGTAGCGAGGGAGAAGGTTAGGACGCGAGTTGCGTTACGGAGAAAATACGGAATAATTTCAAACTCTATACAGAATTCCAGGAGACACGTTACTAACTGGAAGTACATTGATGGATCATAGCTGTATGGAAGTACCATCTGGTAGTCAAAAGACCCCAACATGGTACCGGTACGGCCCCGTGAACTAAAATACGGACACACGGTCGGGTGGGCGTTGCTCGTTCTGCATCAAACGAGGGACAAAATCATATCATAGAGACCAGAGGCGTGTCTACACTTTATCAGAAGCAAGGAACATACGTAAATGGGTGTATACACATGATTTCTGACCTTCAAGTGTGAATTTAGTCGAGCGAATCCGTTGAGAATACTCAGCGTACGTAGCGCGGATCGAACCTCCGTAGCCTGACTACCTTCGAGGCGGGCTTCGCGCAATGGGGGCGGTCCCCTGGCCACGCCTCCTTGTCATGACGTCATTGGAGTCACCCCGCTGACGAGGCTTGACGGATGTGAACCAAACCAGTCGTTGCCCGACCACCGAGCCGCTCGCTTCGTCGATAACGTCATTGTCACACATCACACGCAATACATCGACTTTTTTGTGATAAAACTCGTTGTGTTTTTCTTTTTCGCAAACGACAAACCGTTCGATTTTGTCAGTTTAGTCAAAATCAAATTGAAGTGAACCGAATTTTATTTCCCGCCTCGTGGAAAAAAAACCGAAACAAGTGTTGCACGGATTATCCCCGCAAGATGACAAGTGAACTAGTGACGACATGCACCTGAAGGCGCTTTGAATATTAATTTTCCTTTGTGTTTAACGACGAGCTACGACCCTGGAACGAGAACGGACCGGCTATGACTAGGAGGAAGCAGACTGCTCCCAAGCGAATGAAATGTGAGTAGTAGACTCCTCATTAGCCCCTAAAACTCAAAATTTCGATTGTGATTACAATTCAACCCAAAGTAGGTAGATCCGTTTAGTCCTCTGTTTTTTCTGCACTCAGGGACAAATTTTTGCACAAAAAATGTTCTATTAATATATATTTTATTTAATTCTGATCACCTTTGGAAAAAAAGCCGGTTGAAATGCGCGTTATAAAAGTAATTTTTGCCCTTGAACAGCCTCAGGTCGTCAAAAATAAACAAATAAAAAATATAATATGAGTATTCAATTAAATAAACTCGTACCGAATATAAACAAAGAAATAAAAATTAACAGAAATGCAAATAAAATAGTGTTAACAAAAAAAAAAAATAAAATAAAATACAAAAAATAAAACATATAAAAAGAAAAAAAATTATTAATTGTTTGGCTTTGGGAGAAATAAACAAACTTATTGGGTATTGCGCGCACTCTTCCCACGATGAATTTAATGGCTTGATAAACTTCATCAATTCAAATCGGTCGTTGCAACTGCAAAGTAGTTAGTACCTACCTACTGTTTATTTTTCATTTAAAAAAAGTACCTAAAGGATTAAACTGAATATTGATTGACTTTATCGAAAACAATAATGGCTGAGTGTATTTCTTTAGATTTTTTTTTTCCTTTATTTCCTTCCCAGGAAATGAACATTTTCAATTTTCCTTATGATTTGTTTATGAGCATTACTTGTTGAAAATGAGACTCCTTGATTTTAAATTTGGTAGTTTACATTGCAAAATTAATTTTAAGAAGAAAAAAAAAAGATAAAATAAAAATCAACATTATTCTAGGGAATGTAGTTTTGACAATTGTTATTCAAATTAACCAAAAGCAACATCCTCATAGCTTCAATTTATGAAGATAAGGGGGTGATACCAACTTGTGCCCAGAACCACACTTATCTTCAATTTCCCTTCGAGCGGGAACGAAGCACGTGCTGATGTTTACTACCCCCACCCCAACCTGCTCCCGCCGGTCGGTTTTGCCCAACTTGCCTCGCGTTATGAACCCAACATAAAATTAATTATTGTTTCCTCTTGCTATATGATTAGGTTTCAATTTAATCAATCACATTCGAGTATGAACCGTGGTTGTTGATTTTTTTTTTCTTTTTATCCCTATCCAAAAGAAAATAAAAAATATTATTGAAAAATAATGGAAATAAAAAATGATAATAATAACAAAAATAAAAGTTACTAGTGCTGTCTTATTAGTATATAATTGATTAATAAAGCTTGAAATGTTTGCTGTATTACTTTGATCCTTTGCCTAGTTTTTTGTTTAATAAGAGTTTTTTCTACCTATTTATTCTATTTTATTTTCAACCTATTTACTGTACCTATATTACTTTTTTTTAGTTATTATTATATTTCTGATTTTAGTGTTAAGTACAAGAAATTTTTTTGATAAAAATATAGAAATTGATGTTATCACACTCAAAATTCCTTGATTTGGTATGTAGCTTATTTTGTATTTTCTGCCAAAATGATTCGGTGCTGAGCTTACGTGAAATATAATAAAAACTGAATTACATGCCCTTACAGAATAACGATGATTATAGCAATAATAAAACAAAATCGTTAGAGAATGGTGAAAACTGATGGCAGTTATTCGATGCATTTTTGATTTCATAAGAAATTACGTATGGCTCTTTGATGGTAACTATCCTGGTTCATTTATTGCTTATTGCTGTCATTTATTTTTATTGTTCGCCTGAATGAATAAACAGCGAGTTGATGTTTCGAGTACAATGAATTTTGATCATTATCAGTGTTTCTAGTTACACCTCACATTTCAAGTACTGAATGAATTCAAGATCGGAATCAAATTTTGCGTTGCGTTAAATCCCAGTTGTTGGGGGAGAACAAATCCAGGTATTCCTTTGATTGCATAACAGAATAGAATCTGCTCCCAAGGGCTTACTGGTTAACAGTCAAGTGGATACTACACGTACGTGGACATTTATATGGTCGCAGTGATATGATCATCTGAAACCACTTTTTCGTGGGTGAAGATGCAATGAACGCCCCATGATACATTATTAATCCTTCGATCTACGTTTATTTATATTATTCGAAGTGAACGAGAACACCTCGTACCACCATTTGATGTTGCTTGTCCAACCTATAGCTATGTAGGTCTATAGCTATGAACTTTTTCCTCCACCCTCGTAGAGATTTTATTCACCAAATCAATAAATTGAAAAAAAAAAACTTTTTTCTTAGATGAAATTTGTGGCAGCGACCTTGTGTCAATAGATTTAATAAAGAAGCCCACAATTTTCTTGTAGGTTCGCCTTCGTTGGTAAGACTAGTTCAATAATCAACTTTGTATGCCACTCGTATCTTAACCTAGAGAGATTTTATTTTCTTGGCCGATATCCAGGGCTGACAAGATAAAAATATGCGTACAACTCGACAAATGGAGACAGTTGCAAGTGCAATCAGGAGCCATTTGATGTTAGCACCACCGTTAAATACCAATGAAAAGAGCTACTATCACTGTTTCCTTCGGCTAGCTGCTGTTGACCAGGAAACTTAGTGTCTTGTATTGACATCACACATAAAAATATCCGGTTGACTGAATACATGTTCCTAATTTACAGGCCAATGATATTCAAAAGCTTCTTTGTATTTCTGCCAAGTTAGGTTGGAGGGAGATGAATAGATCAAGTCTGATGGGATGTCCGATTCTGTGAGGATGGGCTTGGTTTAATGTGCATGAGCAATTTCCTATGCATCTGCAGCACCGGGCCTCAAAGTGATCGAGGACGTCAAGGCGGTTCCTCATATGATTGGCTATTCAACAAAATGATTTCCCTTGTCAACCACATGAAGAAGAAAGACAGTTTAGCCTGTTTAGAACATACAAACTTACCCACGCGAAGTACAATACTTATGTTGGGACATGGAAAAAGACCATTTGACTCCCACAGGAGGACTCATAAGTTTTGAAACGCGCCCTTGAGATTGCCAATCAGACCGATGCGATGCTTGTTGTTCACCTTCTCCCACCACCGTCTTATAAAAATACCTTGATGGATCGGAATTTATAAATCTACTTTGGCTTCTACCTGGCATTGTCTTGAGACAACATCGATTATTCTCTCGCCTAAACGATTCTCATTCCGTAGCTATTTATAAAAATTCGAGAGAAGTTTGACAAGGCTGAAATATCACGCGCCTTTGATCAGGAAGAGGTGCTGTACGAACATGATGCCTAAACTATTCCATTTGCTGTGTCCATTGATTTAGGTCATAAGTCGAAAATAAAAACAGAAAGTTGAAGTATGCTGAATCATTGTTCAGATGTCCTAGAAGCTCCATAATTTTCAATTATTAAATTGATTGAAACTTTTTTGCATGTGTTTCATCAATGTAGTAGAGTCCCATTAGGCAACATTCGTGAATGATGTTGTAATGGTAGCAATGTTTTGTCGTTGCAAATCATGTGTGCGAATAACGCAGTTTTCAGCATGGTACTCATGAAAGTAAGTTCTAATCCAGGAGCCTTCGGGACATCAAAGGAGTCACAATTAGAAATGGAAACTTCCTTGTAGGTACTTGATCTAGCTCAACTACTGGCCTGAACTAATTTCAAAAAGTTAAATACTCCACTTTCCAATTCCCCATGATTAGTAGAACACGTTGAGATCTATCAAGAGTTGATATATAATCTGAGCACTAATAACGTCTGACTGACTTGAGAGAGTGCTGCAGAGTTTCTCTTTCCCTGATTATAAAATTAATTTCGTATCGGAGATCATGAGATTGTATTGGAGGTCACTGGATGAGGAAATCATCGACCTGAATTTTCATGGCAGGGCTAATACCGAGCAAGTTTGTTTCGCGGTTGGTTGATCACTTAATTAGTTTTGGTTTAGCGTCAGTTTGTAGGTTGTAGGTTTTTGGTTTATGTGGCTTCCTTCCTCCGGAGTAGTGAGAACATTTGAGGATGGGTGCGTTTCACAAGAAGTCGTATGGATGAGACCCTCCAGGGAGACCAGGGCGCGAAAGGCGACATCGGGAGGATGCGTGGGAGCTATCGTGTGGAGGATCTGGTTTCTTCTTCGAGAAATGGAAGGGAGATCTTGTATTGGGTCCTGTCCGCAGGAGCTTTGGCCTCCCAAGTCTTTTTCTTCGCTTGCGGCTTCTCTTCCACTAATCGCAATGACTCCTTCGACTTCTCAGTGGTATTATCGTGGACGATGCTCAGGTTAAGGAATGCGGAGTATCGAATAACTATAGTAATTTGGATGATGTTTCAAAGAATTATTTCCTATTCCAATAGTCGCTGGTTCCAAACCAAGTAGGAACTCTTGCGGAGAATTTGGCTCAACCTTTATTGGCCATTTGAGGCAAGCTTGATTTGCTTCATTTGATGCTGAATTTGCTGAAAAACCCTACTGTAGCATCGACGTTATGTTGACTTTTGTTCATCATTTTGCCAGAGGCTGCAGGGTGTAATCAGATTTACTAAATCGCTGAACACAGAAATGCCGCCTCGGCCATGTTGGTTACTAGGTATACATTCTTACCTACAAAGCGGAAGGCCGTTGGTGTGAAGCCCATACATGTGAACATTCTTCTGGAACTTTTGAGCACCATTTTGCAAAGGCAGGTGTCGACGAGGTCATTTGTAGCTGAGCTCGCTTGACCCCAGTCAGCTCTTGTTGAGAATATTGTACTCCTTTCTTCCTCCTTACCGAGATCTTAATAACAGATTGGAGAGGTTGTAGGGACCAATGCAGCCCACTTGAGACCATCTCGGTCATTTTTCTCCTCTCGCTTCTCTCTCACGCGCCTCTACAAGCGTATACGGAAATAGGTATGTCGAAATGACTCCAAGTTATGGTTGTACATCTTCTAAAAGCACATAATTTAAAACAATTTGAGTGACAGTCAAAGTCACTTGTTCTATAGAGAACCCAGTTTCAAGGAATCGTGGAGATGTGTCAACTGAACGTCACTCCAACATGTTTCTTCGCCAATCGCTCGACAATAACTTGATGTTAACGTGTTTATCAGCAGTACAGTGTGCTGCGCATTAATGTTCAATAACGGATCATCATAATTACCAGTACTCGACGAAATGATTTTGTTGGACATTGGCTGCTATACCGCCAAATCTCAGATTCTTCCCCTAGACATCAGGTTAAGAAGCTAGGCACTAAATTCATGGTTTGGTGAAGTGAAAAATAAACTCATTACTTCCTGATTTATTACAGTCAACTTTGAGACTGCCTCTGAGCAAGCCTTGCAACACTCTTGTGTTGTTTGTTTCATACCGCAAATTGGCCTTTGTCCTCAAAAGCGCATTCTTTCTGACACCAATTAATCAAAATCCCAGGTTTGCTTCTCCCACCCTTTTACTGCTTTGAGGGAGGTTTCTCGTCTGTAATAGCTTCCTCGATGACTTGGTGCTGACTAGGTACTCTGAGTTGCACTTAATGAATATTCCACGGTGCTCCTGGTCAGCGAGATACCACTTATCCCTGATACATGTACATCTTCTGACTCGTTTTTACGTGTACAACTTGTATTCGTTATGCACCTATTCATTAAACCTTGGCTAAGAACAAATTACTCTCCCACTTTACGTTCACCAGAAAATCGAATTGATGCGTTCTTGTCGCTATGTGGGCACCTACATAATAACGCGATGCTTTCTCGTGTCAAGAACCGTCCATTATCATTCGTGAGCAATCCATCACCGTCGCCGACCCATATCTGCAATACCTACCTACCTTCACCTTATGCATTAAACATCCTGAAGCGCATCAAATTTCTTTTATGCGTTTTTTTATCTCATTGACCTTTTTCTGTTAAAACTGTTTGCGAATTATTTATGCCTTGCAGGTGCTATTAGATAACAGTTAAGGTCAATATTTATGTATGCGCGGGAGGAATAATATCCGTAAGGATGCCTGGGAATTTTGGTTAGGTCCACTTCCTCAAAATGCGTGCCCATCCTCTATGATGGCGAGCACCGCTTTGCTTGAGAACGTAATACGATGGACAACGGTACTCTGAAACTACAAAAAATAATAAGTCATTGAATATTTCTGCATGTACGTCGTAGACAGTTAATACATTGTCTATATTAGTCCCTAGTTGATTCATCAGCGCCTCTGATTTATAAAATGTTAATCCTGAACGATTCACGTGATGGTGAACTCTTCTCATGATTATACCGAGGTGCGAGGGTGCGGACTGAGGACGCCATTACTGAAAAGCGAGAGGAGTTTGGTGATGGTGAAGTGCGGAAAAGCAAGAAGAGACGGTTGGGGATCCATTCTTGATGATTTACAGTTAAGTGCTGGAGCCTCAGAGACAGTAGTGGGGGGGGGGGGGGGCGTTTCAGAAGGGCTTTTGATATATGTGTTAATATGTGCTTCCAACTCGTACCACTTTTCCCTACAAACCCCGAGGACGAAGGACACACTTCTCTCATCCTTTACCCATCATCGCCAAAATATAATATACACGGTCGGGACGCGTTGCCAAAGAAAATGCCGCAGCTTCGTTAGGAGAGAGGTTCCGTTGAAATGGGGTTGCAGAGGTCGAAATCTCCACATAAATCAGAATTAAGTGTAACATTGGTCCCTTGCGGGATTACAAATACTATCGGTTGTAGACAGGTCTTGATCTAAAAATTAAGAAGCTTAAAATCACGTGTTATTATGGTAGTACACTATGGAACATCCCTGCTCGCTCACACCTTCAGAATCGTTCAATTCTTAAGTTGTTCCAAAATCCCAATTTTTATGGTCTGAATGGATATTTATGGTCGTCGTAAAAGTAGCAACACAAAGCAACATTGTTTGAGTAAATGGCGGTCGTACGTTTTTCAAGATTGAAAAAAAGGAAATTGAGGAAACCCCAACTCATTAGGAAATGGACGTGTGACAAAAAATGCCATTAAAAAATCGTGAAGCCATGAAACCATTCGTCGCTCGATCGCCTTATTTAACTAGGAAACCCGAAACCGAACATTGTCAGAGGAGGGCCCTCCTCGAAACGGTTGTAAAAGGCAGCCGTGATAACACGAAGTGAACTGAAGGGACGAGCGAGATGGAAAATAGTACTGGAACGAAGGGTAGAAGAGAGACGAAGAAATCGAAAAAAAGGAACGAGCCAGGCCCGGTGAACCCTAAGCTAATATCCATAAAGTTCGACCTTCTAATGGTTTCTTCAAAGATTGTTTACACGTTCGTCGAGGACTTCAAAGAGGCCGAAAAAGACGGGAAATTTCATATAAACCCCTCCCACTTGGGTATATTTGAAGACGAACGGGTGGGAGTACATGGGGATGCATAATGCATGCGTGCGGGGCAGTCAGCCCTCGGGGTTAAGAGATTCACATTGGGCTAATTCGAACATTCCTGATTCCCAGCACATTGTTATCATCGATATTCCAACTTCCGCTGATTAGACGGCCCGTGAACTGGCTGCGCTTCAGTATAATTCACACGAATATTATCATTGTAAAAAGCTTATGATAGGCACGTAGTGATTGCTAAGCAGGCAACCCAATATTTTGATTGGCTTTCTAAATCTAGATACTCTCACGAAATTAGCTTGTCGTTTCCGGCAACTCGCCTGTCAAGGGCATTGAGGCCTTTGATCTAAAGCCGCCTCCTGCCACATTATAGCGAAAGGCTTCGAGGTCGTCACATTTCGAGATATAGTGCGAAAGAGAGAAGGTCTGTCATTGAATTTCATGAGCTTCCTTCCTCTTTCAATGACCTTTTTTCCCTTTTGTTTCCCAGACGCCCAAACGTAAGCAATATCCACGTAAATCGCTCTCCCGTCCGTCTCTTCGAAATAAATATTCGACTGACCTTTTCATCATGTTACTTTTCCTTATTTTGCTTTGCCATTGGTCAATTTGTTGCCCTTTACTATTTGGCTTGAGGGGGCCTCGAGAGAAGTCATTCTGCGCGGGTGATCCGGGAGGTTCAGTACACTCAGGTTGTTGACGAATGAATAAATTGTTCCCTTTCATATTTTGTGGGTCGTTTTCAGAATAATTGCGACCTGTAGTATTTCGTCCAGGACGGTTTTCTCAACCAGTGATAATTAGTTGGAGTCAACCAAATTTAGTATCAATTCCCGAGAACTCTATCTGGTTTTCCATTGCATAGAACTTCCACAGTAATTTGCAATGTTATAATATTTGAAAAATTCACATTGCAGTTTAATTGAATGGCACTGGTAGAACAACAGCTCCAATTGAGCAGCCATAAGAAATAGTCTCGAAAAAATTCAAATACGTACACGTACCTATTCTAAAAATTTCTTTTTCGGTTATACTGGTGTCTAAAAATAGCTTGACCGCAGCTGCATTTATTATTGTAAAGACAATTCTTTCTTGAAATTGAAGCCTACGTTTTACCTACTTATTCTTTCGCACCAGTGAGGTATGTGAAATGTCAAAGAAATCGCATTCTTTTTTATGACCCAACTCCTCTGAATGTCAAAGTTCCTGGACACTTCTTGACATTTGTATCGGTGATAAGTTGGGAAACCAGACGGGATATTAGCATAGCAGTAAGTCTTGTTCGGCAAAGCGGGGTGACGTGAGCATCTTCAATTAGCGGTGTTGAATTTGAATGGGCCTAAAAATTGAGGTATTATTTTTGCTGACTTGGTGGGTGCATTGACTTGTTAATCAAGATTTTGGGTACATAAAAAATTACCTTTTTCCCTGAATATTCGCCAGAGAGCCTTATTGACCGATATCCCAGAAAATCTTTATTAAATACTTTCCAAAATCCTAAACGCGCATATGATCCATGTGCATCTCCATTTTAGGGGCGTTATCCGAGGCATAGCTGTGAAGAGCGTCTCGATTCTAAGACGAACATATTGAGATTCAGTTGACTGGCCCCTTATGTAGAAAGGGAAGAAGAATCATCAAAGCGATATTTTGACCTCCATGTTGAGGTTATTGAGCTCGGTTTGAGGATACTGGTAAGAAACTTTGGTTAGTCAAATTCTCTTCATCGAGTTCTCGCCGCACCACGCTGAGGACTGTCGGTACCGTATTTTCAGTTGTGAAAGGTCGTCCCAAAGAAAGAATTCCTTTTCCGTATCTCGGGAATTGGTCAACATTTTTTGTCAACTCCGGATCTAAAAACCGGTCTCCTCCCACTCCACTGAGATGGAGGACTCCCGATGACGGTGGAAGTCCACTGGCTCATCTCCACGTCTCACGTCAGATCCGGCTTCTCATTAGAGTCGATAATAATTAAGTAGATGACGGGAAGGAAGAGTTTTTACCACGTCTGTCAGCTACGTGCTTGTGAAAGACCCCCCAAGAATCTGCAGCGTTAAACGGCGGGCTCGTGTGGGCACGTACCAAAGTCCAATTTTCTTTAGACGAATCACCTAATTGATACTGGTACGGCTCCTCTGACTTCGGTGTATTTTCAGTTCGTTTTCAATGATTTTTTTTTTCAAGGATCTTTGTGATTCAATGTTTTTCATACTCATAGATATTATCGCTGATATGCGGAGTTGGTCTATCCGCGTCCATTCTAACGATTAACGACTTCAACAAATAAAATTACTAATAAATGTCGCCATCGTTGTTACATCCCCTTTGGTTGATTTCGGAATCGTAGATGAAAGTGCTCAAATTGAAAGATAGCACTGTAGTTGAAGATGGTATGAGTTTATCTTGGCGTCCACAAATTAGGCGTCAATGACTCCATTGTAAAATTATTTGTTTTGTGTATAGAACAGCAAGATTCCACCTCCAAAGCGCCTTTGTTTAATCTTGTTATTATTTGGTGTTCCGAAATTTTGACCGTAATTACTCTTGAACCAATAAATTCCTCTTCGAATGATCATAAATTGGTATCGCGGGTAAATATCTTGAGTTGTTTGCCGAAGATTAACAGCGGTGAGGCGGCATTCAGAAAACGTTTTCTCATGTTTTCTTTCGACTTCTTTCTTTAGGGCTCAGTGGGGAACGATACGGTTCATGATAGGTGCGAGAAGCTCTCTTATACGTAGTAGGGCTGTTTCTATTCTGCTTGTCGAACTCGTGAGTGTGATACTGCTCGATAAATTGACCGAATTTTGGCCGCCTGCTGCCATTTTTAATATCGAAAGCCTTGAATGTCCACCGGCATACATGATTTGATTCACCTCGTATTAGTCCGATTTTAACATAACTTACCATCTGAGTCATCTGAATGTTAGTTTTTTTATTTATGGCGAGATTGGTTCGACTCTGGAATATTACTTAATAATTGAAACCTATAATAAGCGATTAGCACTGATTGAACTGATCCTGTTTCAGGGTGTTAGTTCAGGGAATAATCCTTAGTGCTGATCCCCGTGTTTTCAACAAAAACCTGGTTGGTCAAACGAAGATGTCCATGGCGCCCAAGCGCAGCCGTTTTGAATAAGTCATGAACCTTTCTGGAGCACGAAAGATGGAGAGCACTTGAAAAGAGATGTTAAAAGGCTTATTTCCAAACGGTTTCCAGCGATAAATCGAAAGTGGGTGCCTGGTAAACAGGGGAACTTGGGTTGTGTCAAGAGTTGACTTTGGAGCTATTGGTGGGACCTTCTGGGGAACAAATCACGAAGCTTTTCAATAAATCAGGCCCAGTGGCCCGCCTTCCTACATGGATGGACCTTCGGAGCCTCAGTGATGGGTTTCGCTTTTTCAATCCGAACTCTTCTCTGACCATCAAAAAGTTACATCTGAGAGTAATTGGCACTCAGTCGATCCATTCCGAAGGGAGAAGTATTGTGGCTGCTTCAATACGTTGAACCATGTCCAGGGGTCCGCCCCATATTGAACGATCGAATGGTGCTTTAGGACACCGATGTAGATGTCCGTTGTTACTGTACAATCAGAAAGAAAAGAATGTACGTACTTTTTTCTATTTAAGACTTTTGCAATGCCAGTCTACATCACTGAAAAGCCGCAATAGAGAGATGGGGAACATGAAAAACACCACTGATTTATATGATCATCGCTCAGGATGAACTTGATATTCCCCAGAACAGACGATCTCGTAAAATTAATCAATTTGGGAGGTGTAATTTGAAAACGTCATCAAGGATATGATTTAAATTGAGGTGTTCTTCCACCAGAGTACGAACATTGAGGTGGTTCTCGTCTTCTGTCTTTACACGCCTCACGTAACGAAAGAATCGTTTTGGTTCACGGCGTTTTTTGTTCCCTCCCACGTCTTCATGATACCAGGCCGCACCTAATCCGAGTTTTAATTTTCCATATGATGACGGTAGGCCGCAATGACGCCACTTAGGCCTCCCTTCCAGGACCCTAATTTTCTTTCCACACACTCTCGTACCGATTACCACGATGGTCCCCTAATATAAAAAGGCTCTTCCTAATGGAGTCGCGGTAACCTCCTGAGTTTTTTTCCCCGTACCATCCCCGGCGCTATGTAATGACAACCGAGCATGACCCAGGGAAGAACGGTAGGATCTCGGAGCCCCTTTCTCTGTAATTTGAAGCAATAAAACATTGCAGTCTAAACACAGGGGAATCCCTGTCACCTGTTATTAGCGACGCGGCCGTTGGTCGGTTATTTCTTCTCTTCTCAACAGCCTCTGCGGTCTTTTATGAAGCATAGGCTGAGAAGAGTGGATGATGCTGTGAAGTTAAGCGACTTCGTATCCGAACTGTCGTTACCCGTATTTTATTGCCTTTTCTGACGTGAAATCCAGAGTCATGAGAACAGTTCGAGCAATTCAATATGGTGTGCAATCTGTCAATCCTGATCCTCGGATTTCATGTGATTTTAATTATTATGAATATAGTTTTTTCGTAATACACTGTCGTTTCTTGAAGTTAATAGAATTTTCACTTCACTAAGAATTCTACTTCCCATCTTAACGTATTTAACAATTTATTATTAGTTAATTTCATTATATCCGGTAATCTCCTATGCCGGTCTTGACGTTATTAAATCTAATTGTGTTCCAGCATTGTGGATTTTTGTTCTTAGAACAAATTACGAAAACGTTTCGCAGGCGGCAGAGGTATTGATGAAAGAGGCCTGGGGTGAGTGAGTGGTACAAAAGGTTGAGAGATTGATGCTCGTTGTAGTACCCGGAGAGGGATGATTTTTCCTATTGTTTGTTCATGTTGCTGGGGGAACCAGATCAGAAATCAGTAACAGAAAAAAGAGGCATAGGAAGCTAAATTTCTTCCTTGGACGTTTTATATTTTATCGGGGTTCGGTTCCTGACGGAAGATAAGGAGCAAAGGGGATGCCGGGGGTGGGAGCCACCCTTCTAATTTATGTTGACGTGATGAACAGACGTCATAAACCACGGTCTGGGCCTCTCTGTTATCGGCAAAGCGGCTGATTTGTGGCCCGTCAGAGAGGCTAACCCTGTATCTTACCGCGCCAATACTTACTCCGCCGTATGGAAGTAAGTCACTGCCTTCCACTTTTCCTTTCCGTCCGTCCCTCTTCCGGGAAAGTTTTCCTTCGGCCGTTTCCCAGAAGTAGTTTGTTGTAGGATTTTCCCGTAGGTTTTAATTCGATGACGATTCCACGAACCAGAAATGTCTTTTTAGGCTCATGACACCCCACTAAATCGATGATTAAGCAATGCCTGAATGGCTATTGTCTATTTTGTTGATAAGTGTGGAATGTTGAATCTCGAAAAAATGTACCATGTTGGGTATAGGTGCTCAAATAAATGCTGAACACGTATTCTCCTGAAAACAAGCTCATTGACCGTCGTGATCACACTATCTACAGCCGTTGTAAGACCGTCGAGACTATAGAAAGCAGATTAGTGTATTTAATCGTCTCGGGTGGTTTAGTGGTTGTGAATGGTGAGGCAAGGTTAGTCATATATGCTCGCAGGGAAAAAATCCGTAGATCCAACACCTATCCATTTGTATAGACACTCCGGAGGCTGATTCTATCTAAAGAAAGTCAACTTTCGATTAGGATCATGCGCCCTTATACACTCATTACATTTATAAATAATGGTACAATTTTCAATGGTGGAAGTCTGGCGATAGTTTTTGTAGGTCAAGAGTGAGAAAATGACGACAATTCGGATGCCGTAATGGATAGATCGCATAGGTTTCTCGAGAATAACTTTCCTTTCCTTCATAGCAGTGAATTTGGCCTGAAGAATGCCGTACACATTCAACAGAAATTGATGAGTGACAACACGTCTCGACGAGAGCCAACCAAATATGTATACGTCTCCACATTATTGGGTATTCCATTTCCTAGCCTCAGGAAAACAATGCCCTCGCATGACCGGAATAATAGAAGTTGAACTGTTGACGGCCTCGAGAGAGAGGAGCCCGTTAACTGAAAAGCAGGTGAAAAGATAAACTAATGGAAACCAAATGTGAAGTAACAATAGAAAGGAATAGATGTGTGTAACAATGAGGAATAGTGTGGCGCGGTGGTGTACAATGGGGGACGAAAAGGATGGAGTCATGTGGGACGTGGAAGGAAGATGTTGAGGGAAACTCAGATGGATCGGGTTCTACGGGTTTTGAGTGACACTTCTATCAGATGTCATCGATACACAACTCTGGTCACGGACGCCACGCCCGCGCGGAATTTTAAAATCTTCCTTATTTTCAGTCGAAGAGGCAAAACCGAACGTCACGCGTCTTTTACAAACATACCACGCTCCAATGTCGACGACGCTTGACGAGTTTTCCTACTTCAGACGGAATTAAGGTTTATTAAAAAGGCTAATTCTTGCATCCGATCTCAGGCTGGCAGTGGTATAGGAGTAACGTAGATTGGGCCCCTGCAATATATTTTGTACAGAACTTTGCATTAACGACTATCGACCTTCGCTAGTAAAATATGTCTCAAATATTGGTTTCTTTTCTGCACGTAAGGTGGTAACTGCATGTTGATAGTATTAGAAAATGCCAGCCCTAAAATATTGGAAAACAAGGAATATGTTCATACAAACAGTAAGAACCAACTGCTCCATTGTACCCTAAATACTCCATAAGTTCAACAAGTGCAAATGACCAAACGTAAACTCATTGAGTGGCCGCGAGTCTTGTTTCAAAAGGGAGCCCTGTGACGAATTGCAGATGGCCGTCGCAATTGACCATCTGCTGGCCCCAACGAGACTTTCTTTTTGCGATTGTGTCGAGGTACACGATTTGTAAACACCGAGTGGCAGCTGCAACGTGAACAGGTCATTTAGTAGTGTTGATATTCGGGGTGTATCCTCCAGAAGGCTGGCATTACGGTTGTAGATCATATTTAAAAAATATTAAACTTTTCATTGAAACGTAAATGGATAGGTGCAACTACATTGAGAATAATAATTTATTAGGTAGGAGCCATCCAATACGCCTTCGTCCGTAGAATTTTTTTATGTTTGTGACACGAGTCGTAGCCTCCCTCAAGACATGTAACTGCTCAATAATATCGATCCAGGGTGTCCTCGTTGCCTCCTGTCAAACATCAAGCAAACCGGAGGGCCCCTGTCCAACTCATCAAGCAAACTCAAACAAATTTCAAACAACTGTCGAATGGGGTTGACGGCTCGACGTGGAGTCGCAGTTGTGCCGTCATACGATGGACGAGCGACTTGTTAAACCAACTTTGGTCAATATTACAGGCATCGGGGAATATTGGCTGTGTACCTCATCTCTCTTAACGTGACACAGCACCAGCTAACTTCAAAATTTATTTCAGGTGGGAAAAGGACAACGTCGTAGTCTTTGCAACGAAAGTCTATTTAGGTTAATCTACTTATCTCAATGAGTGAAAACTAAGCGGTGTAGCCAGCCTAAATTAAGGTGTCCAGAGAATCAAAATAATTCTTTCATAACGCACACGTCTGAAATGATTCTGTGCTGATTTTTTTTTTTTTTAATGATTTGAGAGGTGCTCCTTGAATCATGAAATCGTCCTTAGATTAAAGGGCGTGTATCGATATCCCCCCACATGTTCCAGTTCTAGTCACCAGTACGCTGAATAAACTTAAAACTTTAAACTTATTAAAAATGAAGGTTGTGACTTATGACTTATGAGTACATGAAGAAGGTAAGTATTAAATTCGGGGGTTTATGATTCTACTCCCCACATGTCACGGCCAAAGAATATTCACGCTACAATGTACCAAGGAAATATAACAAGGAATGAGGCAATTATGGGTGGAAATCGATGACTCTTATAAGGGAGGATATCGACAATTTCGCCGAAGGGGCATGTAGGCTTGGGAGGATGTCGATGATTCTTATAAGGAGGATATCGATACGTTTTCCAGTCCCGGGGAGGTTATCGATGAACCTCCACATTGAACGCTGGTCCCACTAAAATTCTCCAAGAATATCAGGACGAAACGCAGTCGAGCTCGTCCCTGTGGAAATTTCTTCTTTGTACAATCCTATAACCCCCACCCCCTCTATACTCCTCACAATAATGGCTCTTCGTTAGTTTTAATCGTCATTTTTGGGTGCTCTTCGTAAACTATTCCAGTGCGGTGGCTATGCAGACACATTCCCTACGAGTGAAATGACATCATAAACCTGAAATTATTGTTCAAATCTTCTCTTCTGATTTTATTCGATACATTTCTGGAACGATTTGGCGTCGTTGGCAGATAAAATATGTTCAAACGTATCTGCTGAGACAAAACCCATTTGTATCCTTGATATGAATCACCGCCTGCTAGTTGTTATTTTTCATTCTCAACACCGATGAGGTTGCACTAAGGCAATGTTCAACCTTGCAATTCGTCGCTTCAAACATCACATTCATGAAACATGACGTCACCCTTAGCAAATACGCCGTCCTTTCGTTATTGCGAAAAAAGTTGCCTTTTAAGCGTGAATAATAGCGAAAAACAGGATAATTTATCGTCGACGTCAAAATCGGATTAATGAAAGGTGTAGTCTCAAGATGGTTGGATATGAATTGAGGTGGGTAGGACATGCAGCTGCCATTTTCATACGACTCAAAAGATCGCTTGGAGTTGTCACCGGTTCGGATGGTGCCCATACATTATGTGCCATGCCTTGTCTCTTGCCGAGAGAGTGAACGCGGTTATCGTTCAAGACACCGGTCCCATCAATATCTCCTCACTTGATCCTCTCGCGGTTTTACAGCCCCAGGTTTTGCAGAGGGGGAATCGACGTTCTTAATCGGCCGCCGGATCAAGGATGTTTACTCTTCCAAGAGTTTGAGCTGAGTTGAAACTAAAGAGCGGAGAGGAAATCCCTGGTCTCCTGGTTTGGGACCAGAAGGATCGATTGTAAGGAGAGACATTAGATTTTGATACAGTGTTAGAAGAACGATTGATACCATTTGACAGATAAATCCAGTTCATCAGTGTGGCCCCTAAACGTGTAAGATTTGTTCTCTGAAATGAATATATATAAAGCCAATGAACATTTTCTTGTTGAAACGTCAGTCTGTCAAAGATTTCTAGTCAAATACGCGTAGAACTTCTACGCACTGATTTATAGCGAATTTTCAACTCAATTAAAACCTTCTTCGCTGGCTGATTATTTCTTAGAGCAAGAGTGTGGGCAAAACAGTGAGTGTGGAGTGCACCTGTATGCTTGGTACGTTAGAGTCCTAGTTGTCGCCAATTCTCTACAAGTCCGTTCGTCCCAAACGGAGGCAGGGTATTGGTAAATGTGTCTCTTGAGTATGTTTTCCGTGATTTTCAAAGTCTTCGGCGTGTGGGTACCATGTCGATTCAGATGGCTGGGGCTTCCTACGGGTTCATAAACCGATTTCCGCTCACCAAAAGAGGGTGCCCGCAGAAAGCGCAGTTGTTTTAATAGGTTTTTTATGGTCAGGAAATCGTTTCATTTCATATGGGAAAAGGTTGATTGAGTTCAGAATAAGTTTCAGGTTTTTTATGATCGCGTTAGGTGTCTTCCTTGATCCGCACATATTGGTTTTATGCCTTTTCTCTCGTTTACTTTACACAAACCTAATTTAAGTAGCCTCAGGTTACGAGTGAAAAATTAAGTTTTTGGAAATGTATGGTCGAGACCCATTAGAATAGATACCTACATCTGCGGAATGTAACTCTCCTCACCCAAAAAAGAAAGCGGCCTCATTTTCGCATAGAACAAACGAAAACACATGATCTTCTCACGATCTTTCTTGGCAAATCGTTTTAACCCTGTCCTTTTATGGTTTGTTTACGATCCGTCTCAATACTGGGCTGCCTGTTGATCGCGCAGTGTCTCGCTCGCTATAGCGTATTTTGTAAAGTGGTCATCCTCCTCGAGGGTAGCAGAAGTTTAGTCTGATCGATCTTTCATCTAGACAACATTCACTCCGTATCGAAAAGGCATTGTTTGAAGCTGAAAGGCCTACAACCCAACTTGGTGTTTTTTCTAATTGGCTATATACAGGATCCTTAATTTCGCTAATTTTAGAGAATCATTCTCTAGCCTGGCACCTCGTTCATTGCTGGTTGTAGATCCAATGGATATATGGCAATGTCCTTCCGAAAACAAAATCGTTCCAGCTCCAGTTCAATTCATAATAATATTCTAGCCGAGATCAAGAATGATTGTAGATTTTAAACATACTTTTCTAGCTCACTGCCAGTGTTACATCCACTCAGCGTTCAGGAATGACTTACCTGGGACGAATATTGTCACGCAACCTCCGTACACCCCTCTAAAAAGCCTCCCTGTTCACATTGATACCGGGAGAGACCTCGTCGTCGGCAGAGTTGCGTAAGAAACGTTATTAGGCCATTGTGTTGTTTGTCTATAGACTTCTTCTTGTTCGGGAGCTCCTTGATTGACACGTCTGATTGACTGACTGGATCCACTTCGAGTCCTTGTCCTGTCTGTTATTCCGTCTCGCTCGGGATTCTCGAGTGTTGTCTCTATTGACAGTTTCTCGCTTCGCCTGCCTCGCGGACATCCGTTCGACCCGAACTCATTGGAAAGTATGAATGTGTGTGGCAAATCGAGGCGATTCCTCATCTGTTTTTGGTGAACAAGTTACCTTACGATGTTCATTTCAAGTTACAACGCATATTGTACTTGACCAAATAATCTGAACTCTTCGTGTCAAGTCGGCTAATGATTTGGGCTACTTATTGACCGTTTAACCTCATATGTGCTTGGCCAAACGTGATACAAGAAGGTGCCCGACTCAACCCTTCAGTTTGATGGCATAAAATTGATTAAAAAAAAAAACGCAGTGAGGGGCGAAAAATAAAAGGAAAAATGATCCTGCTGCGCGGAAGCTCAGGAGATGAGAAATGAGAGGATGCTCAAGGTGGTCCTGAGGCTGCGCCCCTGCAGAGTCTGTTGAGTGATTGAGGCGCGAACCAAGAGCCGCGGTCCATTTTCTCTTCGCACGAGTGTAATAACAAATGCTCATAACCTCGCCTACGTATTGATAATGCAATCAATAATTTTACGCGGTATCTACTTAAATTGGGAATTGACTGGTTGGTACTGAGAAAACTACACGCGAAACCACCGAAGGTCTGTATTTCTCTACCATCTGCAGTTTTGGTGGGTGTTTTCGCGAATTCAATTCATAAATATAATATTATATCATGTGATTCGTATATGTAATTGAATGAATCAGAGCAAAAATTAATCTGAAAATTCAAAATACTGCGGGTATGGGAAGCAAAATCCAAGATTTTGACGTTTCTTCTCTTTTAAGAATCACCTACGAAAATCCCTGGAAAATGCTCAAGTGGAGTTAATGACATCATCGAGAAGGAGAGTTGAAAAAATTGCTCTACTGTACTCACCGAGCTCTATATTATCATTATTTGTAGTTCCCATAGTTCTATCTCTTTAGGAGAGGTGGAATTACCGCTGAGGAGAGAAATGTCATTCGCATCCTGATTTATACTCAGTTCAGGCCCGCAGTTACGCGATAACTGGGATAAACTCGCCAAAACTCAGGATCCAACCGTAAAAAAATTTCCTACCCCCGATTTATTTAATCGCTCTCCTCTAAAGACGGCAGGATCTATGTGTAGGCTAGAACTATAAATCAGTCAGCTTTGACGAAAACAACCTATCGCTAACCCGGTATATAAAGAGTCGTTTATCACAAAAATAACATTCAAAGCTTCTCCTACGCCAGTTTCCACATCCTCCACTTTTTTGTCCCCGTTTCTCACATCAATCCGCTCATTTACATGAAATGTCAAGTTAGTCCGTCCCGTTCGCGTTCACCACTTTTTAATGGGAAGCCAGAAAACTATCAGATTAATGTCTTCCTTCGTTGGGTTATTATATAGATCTTAGAAACCGATATCGTGGAATGCCGAGGGTATCGTTTTTTCCCGGAGTCGTTGACGCACTATAATGACACAACATTCTGCTTGAGTTTCTGGGAGAAGACCTCCCTTTTAATGCTCCAAGTTCTCAAAACATTTCGAAGTGATCGCAAATTACAGGTTGAAAAGTAAAACCACTGAAGTCCTCTCGTTTGATGGGTTTTCGTGATTGGCGGTTGAGCTGATTAAAAAGGTTTCCTTGGGACTGGCGGCGGAACTTGAGTTGAATTCAAAGTGTTCTCATTAAACTTTTATGGCGGTCAGCTGAGAAGGAGAACCGCTCAAACTAATGGGACGATTATTTCGAGTGCAGTCCTTGTCCTCAACGTGCTGGGATCAAAACTTCAGTTTGCAACTGATATATCAATTTAAATTGATCGTTGAATGAGATGATGGGCTAGTTGTATCAGCACCCGTGGAAAGAATCGTGATTAGTTGGATACCATGCTATGCTTGGGGACACTGGGTTAGGAAGTATCATTCGATCCAACGATAAAACTAGCTCTGAAAGATATCCTCGATTCCCTTTGGTGTCCCCATCATTCATGTCTTTCGATTCCTCGATGGATAGGCTGAGAAGAAACCTTGGGACTCTAGGATTTTCAAGAGACAGAGGAGGCTTGGATGAAATTTAGCTTTGGATTCTTTTTCTTTTGTGTTGTCGAAACTCGAGTCGTTGACACCGCAGGAAGGAGCTCCTGTTCTCGTCCAATCCTAGCGTCCTCAAGGGATGGCACGGATGAGGTACGTAGGGAGACAACTCGACGAAAGGAGCAAAAGGCTCAGAAAACTGTAACCGGAGAACTGAAGAATAAAAAATTAGTTGTGTTTTGACCTCTTTCTCGTGAAGGAATGGTGATGACGAAGTGACAAAATCTTGACGAACGCCCGGTTTTATAATTACCTGGGACCTGAAGTCTCGGTGGTGTAGGATGACGCACAAAAAAATCCACCTTCCTTCTCAACGCACCAACAGAGGGAGCCGATGTTTTCTCAGAGTTTTTTATGCCCATTTTTTCGGCCTTTCAAGGAGGCTCAGAACCGACGGATTGCCCCAATTAACCTCTCGCAGCTTCCTTTCGAACGAATTCGCTCGTCACGGATAAATAAGGAAGTAACTACTGGTGAGGCGCCCTGTAGCCTCTGATGTGAGATGGATCAAGGAATTGGCCCTGAAGGTTTGTCCTATTTGTCACTGGTAAATGAATAATTAATTATTCCAAGGAGGCCCAAGTCCAGCAGATGACACATTCCTCTGCTCCATAGTAAAAACTATAGTATTCCACCTGTCTCTCCTCTTGTAGATGTATAAGTATCCACACACGACCTATGCTATGTTAAGATGGGTTTCGAGTAGCTCATCATTGCCTGTTTTGTTTACTCAATTGATGTTGAGCCCCGATTTCCTTCTGTTCACATTGCAGTTTTAATTCCCTCAGTCTTCTTTTTTCTAAACTTCACGAAGGAATTTAGTTCTGAAAATATGAAAATTCGTCCGAACTTCTGTTCAAAAAAATTCGTCGGTCCTAGAGAATTCTCCCTTCTAAATGCAACAATGTATGCTTCGCTTATCCGAAGATTGCACGGAATCTTGATGATAAATAGTATTATATACATGAGCTTGGTTTACTTGGAGGCACTTGAAGTAGACAAGACGCCCGTCATATTCTTCCGGGTTTTGTGGTTCGTGACGACAGCAATGAAATTGGAGATATGGTTGTCTGTACATCGATCATTATGTTCTCATGTTCTTTTCACCACATTAGGGCGCGTGAAGTACTCTGTTGGTGCTATGTTTTGTTGGCATTTCACTGTAAAAACAGTAGAGATTGGTGATGCAGATGCTAAAAATTGGCAATCAACATCTTGCTTATTATGATTCGATGGTAAAAAATCGATTGATGCTCTCTCTGATTTTTTCCCATATTTCCGCTTGTAACACCTGAATGGTCGAACGCAGTTTGCGATAAATCTCCGGCGAATTCGAAAGTTACCGCAGAACCTGTTAAACTCTTGACGAAAAGGTCGTCGTCGAAATCCGAATAAACTTTGCGTGTTGGTCACATCACAGATTCATCTTTTTTTTATCCTCTTTTTTATACCTGTCAAGAATCGAAATGGTGAGAGAACAGTTTCTTCTTCGATGAGATCCCCCTAATTGGCAGTTTTGTCGTGGATTGATCGGGGCAGTCCAGGAGGGTTCCGAAAAACCGGAGTCAAATGTATTTTCAATGTCCGTTGTCTTAGTCGACGTGACGGATAGCCCTTCAAGCTCTTCAACCACACTTATGTACCCCCCTCCGCTACCAACATCATCACACCCGGGGCTCTCTCCTTTTCTTTCTTATCCATGTGAGGATTGATCGACTTGATTGATCATCTTACCTGGATTCACTTGAATTGTGATGGAACGGGCGGCGGTAATAGTTGGACAATTATTTTCTACTTATAGCTTGTCGGTGCCTTCAAGACAAGTCCTCACCTGTCTCCCCACGTTGGTCGTTCAAATCTATCATGACCGTCTTAGAAACCTGTGTGATCAATAATATCAAGATTTATGGCAAACCCTTTTATTTTTTAAATCATGGACTTAGTATCACTCATTTTTGAATGAGTGCTCATGCCCCCTCTTCGAAAACCACTCGTCCATCAAGTATGCCTCAGGTTTATCGAGCTTTTGATAATCAGTTTCAAATTTCTATACCTTGAGTATTTTGAGTCTCTTGAGCTGGATGAATTAGTAAGGCTTATTTGAATTCTTCCCTCATCGGGAGTTGGAGGCCCATGAGCCCATAACAATTCTATTACATTAGTCTGAATTTTTTCAGTGTTTCAAAAATCATACTTTCGTAGCCGTTTTTTGTTTTATGTAACCGACAGGTACCTATGAACTTACACAATTTTCAGTGATGAGAAAAAGGAGGGGGTGAATGAATGAGTAATGATAGTAAGGGATAAGGAAGGACACTGAAATGGGTGAAGAGTGGTTGGTTGTGGAGGAGGGGGGTGTCGGCAAACAGCGGGAAGTGGGTTAAAGGGTCGGAACTTTTATAAATGAATTGGGAGAGGGGAGGCTGAGGACGTCGAGGGGAAAAGCCATTCAACAGGCTGTTAGCCTACCGCCTCACCGACCCCGACCTCTTGCATTTCCTTCGACTGGGCAAAGAAAAAAAAATGTAATTCTAGACATTTTTCACGAATTTACAATGACAGGGCCACATATCGCCCACATTTTTGCGCTGAGCTCTTGAATCATCAAAACCGATGAACACAAAATTGAGAGAGCAGATTATTGCGTATGACTGATGCAATGCTGTTGCTATTTAGTGAACCTTGGAAATCTGTGCTGAAAATGACTAGTTGTGCAGATTTTGTGACACATAGTCGTATGTTAATGAAACGTATTCCTTCATCAAATTCCATTAGTTATGCCTGACCATTAGGAGCTCACCGACTTATCTAATAAGTGCATGGTACGGAATGGACAATGCGGAATTACAATTCGCTCTCCGACCGGGACATGAGTGTGACATCCAGTTCGAAGTTTCATAACTTACCTACCGCTAGGCATAATATCTATATCGTATTTTTTTCTTGTTTCAGGTGAGTACCATCGTCCGTCATGTAACTAAGGGAGCGAAACGCAGGTATCAGATAATCCTCATTACAAAATCTGCTCGTAACTTACGTAGCTGTTAATTCTGAAACCACCCGACTTGAATTATGTTTCCTCAATTAGAGAGCTGTCCTATTATCATGGGGGTTTTCGGAGCTTTTTGAAATCATGTTTACGACTCCCGCTGCAATAATTGGTTCACACGTACGTTCCAAACCGACCTACCTATCCGTAATTAATGCTTGATTCGACCCAGCTTACTTGATTCACTGCGTAACTAACCACTTCTGATTATAGCAATGTTGAATCAAAAATATCTGTTGGTTCGAAGTACATCAAATCGCAGTCAGAAATAACAATTTGAACCTTTGCGTCACTGCATTGTTAAAAATACGGTTATTATTCACGCATGTAATACCTAATAAACAAAAAGGCATTCAAGAAAGCTCAAGAGGCTATGATAATTAAATACTTGGCACTTTCCACTTGGATGACGGAATAGCTTTTCCATTTATTTCCTTTCAATTTGGGAAAAACTCGATTATAATAATTTGTTTGGGGGAAAAATCGATTGTTTGTGCGTACGTTGATACGATTATATGCATCTAGCTTTAACTGAAAAAGGTTTTCATAAATGTGCGTATACTCTCGGGTTCATGATGGGGTGGTTTCGCCAGCTGAAACATTTTTATGAAACGTCGGTCGCGCGAATGACGATTAAGATCGTGCAGCCTGACATGGGAGGCGACTAAACGGATTTATTTAGCAATGCGTCTGGGAAGGCCGATCGCCCATTTCTTGACCTGACTGACCCGTTGTTTAGAAGGTCGCGTTGTGTAACAAATTCATCAAGAGCTTTTCGGATAAGTCCTAGGAGGCAATGGGGTGTCCACGGACTGAGACGGAACGTCGTTTCTTATGTATTTATGACGTGGAGCGCCTCAAGGGGGTTTCAGCGTTTAAAAAGGGTTATACCTTATCTTATAAATAAATGATGACTTCCCGTTGTTTAGTGGGACGAATATAGCCCCAAGAATCCTCCAGCGTGAGTTATGGGGCGAGTGACCCGTCACCTCAGCTGCATACGAGGGAGTCGCTCATTTCCTTCGAAAGTCTCGATATTGATGGGGATGTGTTACTTCGGGTGAGCGCGCATAAGTTGATTACAGCCGCCTGTACGGACTTACGGTGCACGTGAGTAATGGTGAATGTTAGTTTGAAGGTGGAAGATGGTCAAGTCGGTCGGGTTATCCTCGGCCTGACTTGACGATCCCGTGTAGCGGCTTTGCCTATCCCGCATGTGTGAGGAATGGCCTCCTTCTCCGAGTCACATATCCAGTGACAAGCCCGCAGTCCTCTCGGGGTCCTTTGAGAGTGAGGCCGGGCCTTCGTCTAGGTGTTAAAGGTCACTTCCTTGGGCATACCATTAGACCTGTGCGGGGCCTTTCAGTTCAAGGGACAAGTACCCTAGCGTGCACTCGGTCACATCATGCGACACGCTAGCTCCGTGTGTCCATCCCTCATGTCAACCCATCAGATGTGACGCTATTTGACATTTCACCAACCTGCCGCATCGTGCGATCGATCTTCCTTTTAGCGGCTGTCTTCGGTGGTAGCAGCATTCGGTAAAGGGGAGGGAGCTTGATACACCAACCCCCCGTGCAACTATCCACGAGCCCCTTCGGTATCGGCTATCACTTTTTCTGTTTTCCTACTGCCAAGTTCTATATGGAACTGTTCTCACTATGCCGAAAAGCTCTGCTTGCCGAAGTTGAAAATTAGGCATAGCGTGAAATATCTTAATTATTCCTGGAACAAGATGAAATATGTATTTTTCTCGATAAATCAAATAAATGACATAATCGGCTTATAATTGCTAGGCTATACGGTCAACAATCTGGAGAGAAGTATACTAGTTCATTAGTTATATGCTTCTGTCACATTCTGTTTATTTGTTATATTTTATATAACTTGTGACTATTGTTGTTCGCTGTATTATGTAGCAATCATCTTGGTAGCCAGTTCAAGATGGAGTTCGAAAAAGTGTTAAAATTGAAATGTGCTCTACCTACCTAGTCACTCGTGACATGATTGAAGTATTTTGAGGCTGTCCAGATGCTGATAAATTTCTGTATTTAAACATTATATTACGAAGAAGAAGGAATATTTCACGGAATACGCCTAATTATTTCAGTTGATGTTATTTCGCCTTGTTATATAAGCTGTGGAAATCCGCCGCTGCTTGCATGGGCCACAAGGCTTAAGGCTTCTCGTGAGACCATCCATGTTCTTTTCGGAACATCATACAATGCACAACTGAACCAAATTTCTGGCAAAGAAATGAACCCACGAGAATTCAATCGGGCGGATAGTGGTGAACACGAAATGGCCCTCGAGAAGAACAGACCAACGAAAATGCTCATCACCAAAGAGAAAGAGAAAGACGTCAGAGTCGGGAAGCGGTTACAAATTGTCTCGTGATTGTTGGAACGGGCGAGAAGGGAAGACTTCACGAAACAAAGCGGATTGACAAGGGAAGAAGAAGAGAAAAGAAGGAACGATGAAGCCATCGGGACACATTCTACGGACGAGGACGGAATCCTAATGCGAAGAGAGGTCACCCAAAGGAGTGGACAAGTTGGAAGTCGTCCGAGAGCGAGGTCTGGAGCGAGAACTGACGCTTTTCTTCGGCTCTCCGTCTCCTACAGTCTGACTTGGGATCTCAGTGCACTGGAGCGAGTGTCACCTCGAGAGATGGAAGGGAATGCTGATGGGACAGAAACGAAATTGAAGTGGAGACGAGGAAGGATTGACATGCACAGACCCTTCGTCGGCCTACATTCCTCCTACATCTTCATACTTTTTTAATATTCCATGATGGTATTTTGGGGTCATTCTCCCTGTCATGAATAGGTTCGGTATTCACGGTGATGGTAGTAAAGTAAATATTTTTCTCTGGGATATTACTTGTGTCAGGGGAGAGGTATCTTGTTAACAGTGTGATTCGCTCGCAATAATATAAAATTATAGAAATTCCTCCCCATTGTTGAACGTTCACCGATATTCAACTCGTCCTCCACTTTTCATTTGTAGAATGGGTGGTTTTGCACGAGAAATGAGTCTCAATACTGAAGTATAATAATTTATCACTCTTTTAAGATTCAATTATATTCGTGGACTTCTCTATATATATACACACGCCCAAAATGGAACCATACCGGACTAAAAGGCGCCAAGGTTTCCCTACAAGCATCGCAATTCTCGATCGATAAGAACACTCCACAATCACACATATCCAGCCGAGCGAGAAGGAAAACGCCGTCAGGTTGAAGTAAGTTATGAACGTTTTGCGCCACACTGCGGCAATCATTGATCAGAAAGCTCAACCGCGTGCGTGACGACATCGAATGTCTCTTTGCCTTTATACATCATCCAGGTAGCTGAAACATGGATCTCAAGTAGTTGTAAACAGCTAGAAAACTTCTCGAGAACTCCTTTCTCATTGTGCCTGGGTTCTTTATCGACTCAATCAAAGCATTCCACTACGTCGCGATTTCAAAAGTTCCAGCGAGAAGAAAGGTTTAAAATTGAAATCGTGATCTTGAGCTTGATCGATTTTGGCACGCCCTCTGACAGTGAGAAAACACTAGGATTAGAAAGAGTTCGTTGTTTTCGGACAAATGAGAAGACGAACACTAATCCCCGTGGTTTTTTTTTATTCGCTTCTTTTTAATTGCTTGGAGCTTAGTAAGAAAAAGAAGAAAAGCGACGCTCGGAAAGGCCGGAATGCTATAAAAAAGTACCCGTGTTTTCAAAAAGGGTTTTCGCCACGGAAGACGAGAGAAACTCAAGACGGAAAGAAGAGCGATTATCGAAGGGAAAGGGAATTAAGTCGAACTGAGATTTCTTTGACGGTTTTAAATCACGTCAAGCTTTTCATGTTGACCGGAGTCGTAAATGTCGGGAGTTGGAAATATCACCGGTTTTGCTTGCTTAGTGCCCCGTGCAGCGGTTTCTGCCTCGTAAAATGCAGTCGGCTAAACTGATGGTACTTTCGAAACGTTTACTAAGTACCAGTGAAGAAATAATGATTGTTATTATCTGAACAGTTGATTATTCCCAACTGCAGTTGAATTTTTGAAAGGAAATATTTTACAGTTCCTTAACTCAAACGCGATGCGTACGGTGGCCGCATTGGAGCCCATGAAACCCATGAAAACCTTCCACCGACATTGAAAAATGATAGAATAACCGAAAATCATGGTCTTTGAGTAAATTTGAACGTGCATTGACTACTAATTACCATTTTCATTACGTGATAGGCACCTCTCTGGTAATAATTTGAATTTTTACAGACCGTTGGTCCTCATTACGAGGACGGGATCATTTTTTTTCACCACTACCGACCCCTAATTCACCTTATTCAAGAGAAGTTGGTAATTTCATTGAAGAATAATGGTCTGTAACTACTGTACTTAGGAAGTAAAAGAGGGCGGAAGACGTAAATAGGGTGGGTCACATAAGGGATGAAGCGAGGGTTGGGGGCACCTGCTCATTCCATAGAATGTTCTGTATCGAGTTCACCTTGATCGTTTGTGTGTCTTTCTTTGGACTCAGAAAAAGTTTGAGTCCCTTGCTACTATTACCAAGGTTTCTATAAAGCTATAGATCATAAGAAACCTGGTTTTCCACGTGGACGATTATAACATTCGTGGTGAGGTTTCAAACGTTACTTCAAGACAAGATTCCTGAATTTTCTTGAATTCTTGAAGATTCTTGAATTCAAAAGATTCTTGAAAAATTCTTGAAATTGTATATAGTGGATTCTGAGGGCTACCTACTTGGCCCTGAAGAAATTTCAAGAATTTTTCAAGAATCTATTGAATGCGAATAGCGTTTGCCTATTTCTCTGTATAGTTAGGTGATGGGGAGTGTAAATTTCAGGCAACATTAATCTAAAACAGATTATTGCAACCGCTCTCAGGAGTAAGTGATAAGTAACTCCTGCAGATAGATAAGGTATCACCGAAGTATTGCCTGAAGTGCGTTGCCTCTTTCAACGACACGAATTATTCATCTCGCGTCCAACTGAAAAAGGTGACAAGCCCGACAGCTTTATTCCATTGACTGCGAGGTGAGGGCAGAACCAGTAAATTCGCAGCCGCGGGGCACTTTTTCAGTCTTTTTCCTGCCTTTCAAGATAGCCGGTAAACCCAAAACAGGTGAAATCGGAGCGGTGATGGTGGTAGGAAGTCGTAGACATAAGTCACCGTCCCCTGTTACGACCTGAAGAATCCTTAACGAACTTCACATGAGAAAACCAGACGTACGCCTCGTGATATCCTTGGGACACCTCGGGCTACCTTGAGAGACCACTTCGGCTACCTTTATAAATCTTCTCAAAGTTGATGCGTCAAACATAAAGTTCAATCATTTTTTCGTTTGATCTTTTTTCGGTCCCTTTTTGACTGCAGCGTTCAAGGACTGTCATTTCACTCAAGTAAGATCGGAATGGCATTTGCATGTAGAAATACCACGAACCCTTTGAATCTCTTCTTATTTTCAAACCGTTTGTCCGGGTAGGTTAAAAATGATTTGCCAATGTGTGACACGCTCAACGGAGTTTTGTTTTTTGCGCAGAATATTTCCACGGCGTCGTTTGGTTCGTCGCGAGTGTGACAATAAAACGCGAACTAATCCGGGATGAATTTACGCGGTAATTGCCTTGAGAGTGACATCTCCTGTCATGTCTGCGATAAGAGTGTAATTTCTCTTTTTAAGGTGACCCACGCTTTCAGTAAAATGAAAAAAAAAAGGAAATTCGACTCCCAACCATGCATCAACTGATTGAAATTATCTGGAAGTAGAGATCACATAGCACAATGAGGTAACATTTATAAAATAGTTTATAAAGTTGTCAATGACCTAATAGTTGACGCCAACTGTTAATATTTTAGGGCTTAGAGGATCAGACTATTTATGTAATCAGAATTTGGTGATTATGAATGGAGGCCTAGTTTTTTAAGACGCCAACCCACATCGTGCTTGCAACGACTCGAGTTACGATTTGCGATTTCAAACATTGCAAGCAATATGAATTATCGCGAGAAAGAAGTGTGGAAACTAAATGGGAAACGTGTTTATCATGACGATCAGATTTGATTTATTGCTAAAATAATAACTCTGGCTCTTATTAAAAAAAAAAAAAAAAATGTTTTTCATACCACGGCCATGAGATTACATTATCGTGAACGCTACCATCGAGGTCGTTGCATGTTTTGTATTTTCCTCTGAGTTCTCGACGCATTCTAGTGTGGTGGATTGACTTCGGGGCAGTAGTCAGTCGAATTTTGAACTTGACGGAAAGGTGTCATTATTCAGTCGATTTTATGGCTACCTACCGACGCGGCCTTGGAGAGATTATTTTACACTCACGTATACAAACGAGCGGACGATCAAGCCCTCGCCATCTCTGATAAGGGAACTGGGAGACGTATTTCTTGAGAGGAGTTTTTGTAATTCAGAGTTTTAAATGCCAAGATTGCTTAAAAGACATAAATTCAAAGGGAAACCAGAGCAAGGTGGGGATCCAAGAGGTTATAAGTGGACGAAGAACGCCAAGTATCTCAACGATTGTCCTTTTCGATTTTTTTTCCGAAATCTTTCGGAAGAGAAAAAAAATTGGATTCAACTCTTCAAGTGAGGATATTCATCAAAGATAAGCAAACCTTCCAAGACACGGGTATTCGCCTTCTCTGAGCGCATATATAATTGATCCGGGTGCATGCGAGAAAGGACCGTCTGGAGGAGATTTAATTAGTTTTCGTGACGGCAGCTGTCAGCTATAGATAAGAAAAGGATACCTCGTTGAAAATGTCACAATCGTTACAACACCATTCCTTAGTCGTTCATAGCCCCCACCGTCTCAGTACCCTCAGAAGGTCCACCCAAGTAGCCATAAGTTTTCAAATGGGAACCAGTTAAAGAGGACCCGGGGATTATCTAACTGAGATGCTTCCACTGCTGACAATGCCCATAAAGCACGCGTATGGGCCAGAAGCCTGACATGCACCCATGATTTAAAACTCGCAGGCTTGGCGACATACAGCTTCTGTTTATGACCCCTTATGTTTATAGGTTTTTATTGTAGCCTGACATTGAGTTATATGTGTTTGTCCTGGCGGTCCCCTCTCCAGTTTCCCATACGAGTCTGCTCCAAGAGCCTTCCTCGGGTTGTCGCGATAATGTACTGACAAATATGTTTAAATCACTCAACTCACCCGAGGCAGATGCTTGTTTACCGCGGGACGACTGAAATACTGCCTGCTACATAGCTTAGCCCATTCCACTCGGCCTCTTTTCGTATCTGTTTCTTGTCATCCGATCCTCAATGTCTATACCAATTCTCTTAACGAAAGTAACGAAATTTCCAAAAAACTTGAGTCCGTTGCGCTTGAATTTTAACCGTGAATACCTAATATTTAAACCTTCCCTGATTTCGAGGAATCAGAACTGGTTCAATGCTCAACGTACAGGTCGAGCCGAATTGGAATCATCAAACGACGAAGTCATATTAGTGAGATTGTATGATAATTTTCTGAAGTTCTGAATACCTTGCTTTTTAAAATATACTTTTACAGTCAAATTTGGAACAACTGCATAAAATCAGACCCGCCCCTGACTGTAGGGACGAATATTGACGCTGAGTTTAATGCTATCTGAAGACCTGACAATTCAAAAAGTTGTCCATATTAAACTATTGGTTATAGTTTGTTCATTAGAAGATCTCTTGACGAGGTTATCAATGCTGCGGGTGATGCAAGTTCTTCATGCATGTACTCGAATGAATTATTGCCGTGCTCTAATGGTCCAATTAAAGAGAAATATTATTTTCTCTATATCATAAAACCGGTATCCTGGACTTCTTGTTGGCCAGTTCGAAACTCGTAAAAGTAACCTGATGTACTTTTATCTGTTTCAGGTACGTTGAATGACTAAAATACATTGGTATTTAACCAAATAAATGCGTGAAGGTAAGCGTATTATTATTATGGGAGTTCTCCTTGACTAGAGCAGTCAACAGTTGCTAGAAAGGCGGCAAATGGAAAGCCAGTGGTTTAAATGAAGCTTCTGGCAATTTAGCGGACTCTTAAGTCTGGTCTAGTAGCAGCACGTGCTCGGGCAGGAGCCGCTCCAGAACCATTAAAGGTGTGGCCATACTTCTTGGCTACTCGGGGGGTAGTTTTTTGAACCCAGCAGCCAGCGGATTTGTCGCCTTCAAAGAAAAAAGAATCTGCTTTGCCCTTGCTTGATCAAGAATGATGGGTCCTGACGGCCTTTCTTTTGAATAAGACAAAAACTCTTCTACCGTCAGGCTTTGCGGTCTATGAAAAAACGGTTCGAGAGGGGTTACGAGTTGGTAAGGGGCAATGAAGAAGAAAAATCAAGGGTAATCCGTCGGAAGCCCGGTTCTGCTTGGGGAATAATAAATGCGGCCCGATAAGTCCGGGAGAGCTTGGGCTTATGTATGGACGACTGGTCAAAAGGCGAGACACCTTACCTTTGGAACGTTCTGATGGATACCCTCGGAGGTCCTATCATATTGATGAACTCTCATCCATCAGAAGTATCCCCTTGATGGATCTGCGGCTGCCTACCTCCTTTTACCATTCTTCCGTGGCTGTAACCTAGTGTCAAGCGGCTGTTTTGACAGAACCTTAGCTGGAAAAAGAGGAATCCGTCATTTGCATGTTTTACCGTTCAGTCAAAGAGGCGACCCTTACGCTTGGAAACCCTTTCGACTGCATCTACAGAATGAAACGATCCACAGACTTAATAACACCTGAACTGGCCTTCTGTATCTCCACTTTTCTTGAACCAACGGATAGTATTTCCCTGTTTAACTCAATGCTTGACGTAATGGTACCTTTTTTCAGTGCTCCCACAAACCGGTTTGCTTGCTGACTTTATGGCACGACCGGGAAGTCTTCACCGTGGACGACGTTTAGATGAATGAACAAGATTACTCTCGCGATCAATAAGGATTTTTAAATATAGGTACACTAATTCCTTCTCTGGTCCACTTCTTTAAATTGAAGTTATTTTAGTTTTCGGTATCTCAATATGGTTTATGGTTTTGAAGCCAGTTTTTTGCCGATGGCTGAAATCAGGCAAGTATCTTGTGTCAAATGTTCTAACCTATGCTTACGCTCGCGATAGAACAGCCCCAAAGTTACTTGACTTGACGTTAGAATTGAAACCAGCATAAAGTGCAGGACTCCTAGCACGACTTCCAAGTATCTCGGGTAGATTTGGCTTATCCTTTGCTTAAAAAGCACCAATAATTTACATGGTGCTTTACCGATCAGTCAACTACCCCTCCACCCCCCACTTTTTCTTCATCCACCATTTCCTATTCGAAGGGTCCTACACGAAACTGCCTTGGCCCCTCCATCGATTTTCCGTTACCCCCTCCCCCCACCCCTCTACTGCCTGATAATTTACGAGTGAGTTTTCTCCCCCGAAACGTTCCTCGGGACAGATTTATTGCGTCATTCACAGTATATCATATCACCCCCCGAGGTTCTGCCAGCGGGTGAGTCGCCCCCGATCAAGGAGTGGGGGTGAGCGGGGTAGGCGAGAGGAAAAAATGGCGTGCGGGTTAATTCCAAGCAAGAACTCCGTCCGAGTGTGAAATCGAAGGAATGATTTAGTTGGTCCAATGTCTAGGACAGGTGAACCGCACCTGGCTCTCAGATAAACAATTATTTATTGTCACTTTCTTGATACGGGCAGGTGGACGTGGACGCGGGAGTAGGATCATCGTCAATTACTTTTTTCGTTCTCTAATTAAGCTCGTCTTGGCTCCTATAAATTGAATACCGGCGTTATCTCTCCAAATTACACAATCGTAACGCATACATATCTCAAGATTGACCTCGTTCTTTTGTAAAGTAATTTCAAACGGGAAGATGAGTGCCATAAAATAAAGCTGGGCCTCAACCCAATCTTTTGTTAAATAAAGATGATTCCCATCGCGATCTGTGACCACGTTCCGATGTGGTTGTGGTATATAACTGTCAGCAACATTTGTGTTAACAACATGCAGAACACATGCGAATCCCGAACGGGCGGTTAATCGGTAAAAATTAGGAAGATGCAGAAAATAAAAGCAATCTTACTTTTGTTTCTTCTCCTTATTTTGAGTTTAGCTCATAGAATGTACCTGAAAGCACAAAATAAAAAGAAAGTTAAAGAAATGTTTTCCTTACTTTACTTTACTTAGTTAACAAGTTAACAAAACCAGTTGAGTTTTCCTGTTGTTAAAATCTCTAGGTTGAAAGTAAGTTTTTTCTAGAGAGTCTTCTCTAGTTGAGAACATGACCACCAATTTTGAAGTTGCAAATTCGGTCAATATTAGTTCGGTATTGTTCACCAGTGTAAATTGTCAGGCGATATTCCTAAAACTACATAGACAGACTGTTCCAGTAGGTATAGAATTCTACCTTTTCCTAATTGAAATTAACAGAACAGCAAAACTTAGTCAACGGGCATTCTTAGTCCAAAAACAGTAAGCAATATTCCACAGCTGGTCTAAATGTTGTGGAACCTTGGCGGAATGGAGGGTCTCAAAAATCCGGATACACTATTCGTTATTCATCACTTTGTAGTAGCCTAAAACTCCCTGCTACATATAACCTACTTTTTTATTTTCTTTTTGAAAATTTGATCGAGTTAAACTTGCGCATGAATCTTCTCTTTCTCGCTTCGAGCGGTTTATACTCCACCTTCAAAATGGCCGGAAGAATGGGAAACAACTTTGAGGGAAGGGGTAATAGCGAACGCTTTTATGATCCCCACGTCAATTTCGTGATTTAGACGTGCAAAAGCCGTATGGGTGGGATTATGGCTGAAAAAGACGATATCGTTAAAACGAACGGTAGCTCAGCGAGCGGCAACACGTAGAACGGCAGGAGAGTCGAGCGATGAAAATATTGATGGAATGAGCTTTTTTTTTTAGAAGCGAGACATCAAGTTGAACGACTTTTGAGGGCTTCCCCGTTTATGTTGTTCTGCCACAGTGCAGCGGATGAAGAGGAAACAGAGACCGATTTTCTTCGTTGTTGTTGCTTAAACTGAAACCCAAGGCTTATGTCGAGAGTTACGTGATGAACTACTGTGTCAAGCGCACACTGCTCAAGGAAGCAATACACTTCACGGACATGCTTTGTTTCAATTGTTTTCATTAATTTTCACATCCAAATAAGTTATAATTTTATTATCAAACTAAAATGTTATCCTACTTTTGATCCAACTTGTTCGATTTAGAAATTTTATGGGAAGGAAAAAGGTGTAAATTCACTAGCCACAGTGCACTAATTGATATTTTTTAATTTCCAGAAGGTCCTCCTCACTTCTGGAAGTTGATAATTAAATTGAAACGTAATAACCCGAGCTTCTGTTCATTATAATCGTGGTTTTCACCCGAGTTTGTTTCACCTCTGATTAGGAGAGTCTCGTAAAACAATGGTCCCCCGTCCTTCCCTGTAGTCTTCCTCAAGTCGTGCATTAATCCTTTAACTAGCTCGCTATGGTGTGGTATGCTGCACTTACACAATATAAATCCCTACAAAAAGATCACGTTCCGTATTTGCATGCGCGCCTTGTGGACTAAGTTATTTACGGTGGCTCTCAAACAATGGGACTATTGATTACCTTCTGGTGGGCCTTACTGGTAAAATACTACTGATAAATCCCCATCTCCATGGTTTTTTGCTTTTTTTCACAACAACTACCCTCTCCTCTGGGTTTGGTATCTTCGGGATAAAACCTGAAACCTTTTCGTAGTCTTTTGTTTTCGAGCGGTTTAAACAATTCCGAATTAACAGAGTCGAGATGGAAAGGAAGGACGGAGAAGCGTAAAAAGGGACTCGAGGAAAAAGAGGGTGAGTGAGTGAGTCAGCGAGGCGTTGAGAATTTATGAGCCCGATTAAAGGGTCCACACGAGAAACTTACCAGAGTACGCTGAATTATGACCCTGTCGATTAATGTGGAAACCTTCCACAGTATCCAACCCCTTTGCCAGATAATCCCAGATCCCAGGCAGAGCTCCCTCAAACCGAAAAATTGTCTTGGGTCCCCGTCCCTGTATTGACAAGGGGTTTCGAGTTGCAAGACACGACCGAGGGTGGATTTTTCTCTTTTTTTTTTTCTTTTCTGCCTTCAAAAACTCGTGTCGACGATATATCGGAAAATGTTTAGGGCAGGAGACACCAGGTGAGGGCCCGTCATTGTCTTCCCTTCAGCAAACAGTCGTATGATTTATACGATCCTAATAGAAAATACAACTACGTATCTCGGCAGGATATTTGATTTGCCGACTCCAGTGACGCTTTTGTGGGGCGTTCGAACGCATCCAACTCAATGCAGAGGTAATTCACTTACTGGATTTCTTATTGGGTGAGTGATGAACGACCTGAACAGTTGTTGGCTTGTGCTCAGTAATTTTTTTCTTCTGTGATTTTTTTCTCTCATCCTACAATGCGTGCCTACTGTGAATATCCATTTGGATAATATGAATTCAAAATATCACATCTAGGATGATCCATACTTATTGCCATTGATCCATCCAATTATTGCCTTAACTGGAAGTATGTAACAAGTGGAATCCATGACCTCAATGGGAAATATTTAATTAGAACGCGTCCTCCAAATCTTACCACGAGGAGCGCAGAGTAATGAGAAGGATTATTCCTGCCAGGCCCGCTGTGGCACCCTAAAATTCCTGGATGATTTCTATATGATTGATGCCTCTAACGATTTTACATAATCTGAAGCCAGCCAGCATTCTTCTCCCCGCGCTTGTGGTCGTTTACCCACCGAGCCAGAGCCGAGTTTCAACATTCAGGGAAAACAGAAGAATCAAAAACATCTGACGAGATCGTGATGTGATTCCCAGTAGCTCGAGAAAGGACTTGAGGACACGAATGTCTTTGGATTAGAAACTTCTTTGTCAACCTTTTTCTTGATAGGTCGTGATTGAAACTTCGGAGGAAAATTGTCTCCTTTACCCGGAGAGTTATTTCCGAAGCAAAACGCATTCAGCGTTGGAGATTGTAGGCGTATTAAGGTAGAAATCGTGACGTCGGTTGGGTTGTTTAAATGCGTTATAACGGTAAAGAAAAGAGAAAACCGGAGTCACAAAATGTACACAAGGTACTGTGAAGTATGAGAGAGTTCTTCTTCAAGAGAATACAATTTCACAGGTTTTAGCATCAATGACGAACGGTTTTGCTGTTGTCTTTCAGATCGTCGTCAACAAAATTTTCATGATATCTGGTCGCATCATCGTTCACTCTCCCCTCCGTGTTGTTGGTTATTCATATCATTTCATCATCCAGTGTGAAGGCAAATCCAATTTTCGTTCCATTCTCAACTTGACACAACAGCCTAGAAGGGAATTTATGATAGGAATACAATTATCTGAAGATCAAGGCCAAGACGTGGAATGACTGGAAAATTTTTTAGAGGCCCCTTTAAACCTCTGAGAAGGGATAGAAAGCAGAAAGATTCACTAAAATTTGTGCGTTCGTTGACTTAATCAAACTTGAACAAAAACATGGCCTTGAGACGGTGGAAAACATGTTCCTTCGCTGGATGATGGGATTTTCTCAACCTTTACGATCGGAACTTCTGCGTTAAAACAGAGAATAATCTCACTGAATACTAAATAATCGAGTAGCTACTTGCAATCGGTTTCTTAAATGTAAGAAATTAAAGATGAATCTTGTTTTTCTTTTATGTTGAACCATAACACAATAAATTGTATGGATATAATTTTAATGGGTCGTATTCTCGCCTCCTTGCTTGAAGGTTCTTAGAGTCTGCCTCTAAGGAGTAGGTTAATTATCTATGACGTGAATTTATTCAGTTCAAGTGATTTTTATGAATAAGCATACTGACACCATACTGATAGCATACTGATTTTTATATGACTACCTATTTGGTCTTGAATGTTACGTACTTACAGTGTGCTCACTGGACACTTTTGTAAGTAGGATTCATCCCCCCTAGGAGAGAAAAGCGGGTTGAACAAATTTGTGACTGATATGTACGATGTGAGTACAATGAGACGTTCACAATGTCCGTTCGAATAACGCCCGGGTTGGTCAACGAATTCAAGTCAACGTGAGAAAGCGTGCAGCGATTTGTTAGAGGGGTAAAATGAATGGCGAGTTCATCGAAACAAGCGACGGGCTCGTGAATAAAGGGACAAAACTGATGAATCGACAACTCGACGAACCTTTGAAATTGGGAGAAAAATCGAGGAGAAGAAGGGAAAAGTCTCATCTAAATCCGTTGTCACCCCTGACAAGGACAATCAAACCTCATAAATCGCCATCCAACTCAGAGGAGGGACAAATCGACAGGGGAGGCGAAAAATGTAACAATAGTCAGTTGCCGAAATTATCCGAAATGTAAAGAAAAAAGAGTGTTCGGGAGCGAAGACTTTTGGTGGAGTTTGATGTTGATATATGGGTCGAAACGGGTGCAAAATGGTGGACAAGGAGGGGAGGCGGGTTTGAAGCCCGCTGACAAATGTCGAGACACGGGCCTTCAGAAAAGCCTTCTCTCTTCCGTCCTCTTCAGAAAAGTTCTGGAGCTTCTGGCGTGTTCTAACAAATCGCTTAGCAGGGGCCTCCTCCAGAACTGAGACCCCCAAGAACAAGGGGCGGGCGGTAAGAAACGACCGTATTTACTTTGAAGAGTGATTTTTCAATATAACAAAAGGAACTGTTACCGCGGGCCCTGTTTTCTACTGGGAGAAAATCGTGCTTCTATCGCATTATCCGAGCTTAAGGACATCAACGGTAGATTCTTTTCATGATTTCTAGTCGTTTTATTGTGAAACACCCTGTTCACTGATGTCAAGTAATGCTGCTACTAAATATTCCACGTATCTTCACGATTTCTCTACGAGGATCGACTAGCATAAGAACCAAATCACATCTAATAATTACAAAATTATCAATACACAACACAAAATTACAAATATTTTCGATGATTGTTTAACGTAGAAACAAGAAATCCTAAAAAATCCTAAAATAGGCACTCCTAAGATTTGTCTCATGATTTCCTGTTTTCATAATTTAGAGAACAAATAGAATGTGGAATTATTACTACATTGGGCCTTACTGTCACGGCCAGGTCCGTACTGAGGCCCTCCTTTCTACGATTAATTCACAGATAATGGGCATGGGATGTTCCCAATTCGCAAGGCGATTTTAAAATTTTCCTCATCTCCGTTTCTTCGAATTTAGCCAATTTTCCATTCTTTTTATTTAATGACAACTATATTAAAATTTTTGAAATAGATAACTTCAACTCACAACTGCCGCCCCTCCGTGAGAATGGCCCATATACGACAAATAACTTCCCATTCTGAAAAAATTCTTGTTCATTCAACGAAAATCTTATTGCTGAATTCGGTTCAGTTCAGGAGAATTGCACGATTGCTCGGTAAATTCACCGTTCCCCTTCACTAGTGGAAGGTGCGCACCTGTTAGTGATATGAAAAAGAAGATTTGTTCTAAAAGACGAACAAGGTTATAAATAGCGTCCATTGTTGCGGGACCATAAATAATGTTCTAACTCAAGAGAAAACCGGGCAGTTGTTCTCGCGGATCGGGGTTCTTCCCGAAAAATTCCCTTCCACCTCCCTCAGAACATCCTACATATAATTCAACTAAGGAACAAAAACAAGTTGATGTCCAGAAAGGCGGCTATTGTGAAAGGCAAAATGGACCTGTCGCTAAAACTATATTAAGGGAGTGTTGTTAGATCGATCAAAGGGAGTTAGAGAACAATGGGGGTGGCTGGAGGGGTGATGGGGGCCACGGGGGTGGCTGGAACCGGGGGGCGGCGCTTCATTATACCCGTGTGAGATTTATTGAAAGTTAGCGAAGCAAAGGGTTGGACGTACTTAAATCAAAGTGGTCGCCCAAGCTTCTAGTCACTGTGCCAAGACTACAATGGCCTTTCCCTACTTGACCATAAATTCAATGGTAAGAGGTATAGGGTTCTCGTCCCCGCGATGTCGTCGGAGGGTGTTCAAAAAACCCACCCCCGAAGGATTTCCGACCATCCTCCCCTCTTTTAAACATTTTGCTAATTTAATGCCTGTCTTTTCCACCGCAAGCTTCCCTGATCGCTCCAATGACACTTGACTCGGAATACGATATTTCACTTTATCGCTCGCTCCTTCAGCGTCAAGGAGCGTTTTGGCTCGGAGATCCTTTTTGGGCTCTTTTTTTCGGTCGACTCTTGGAGTGATTTACCCCTTTGCGGCAAATGGGCGGGAGGGCAGGATTTCAGCTTTTGTCGCATCCTCGTTACTCTTTCTGGCAACTTCGAAACAGGCTGCGATCCCATGTTTACGATCGTGCCGTGACCTTTTATACAATTTGGTGGAAGAAAGCAGTTTCGGTCAGAGCGGGCGATGGAATCACCCTTTCATCGCTTACATCTTTCATATTTATAACTTCAATGCTTTTTACGATTTGTAAAGTGATTCGCAATTCTGTTTTGGCGGGGTCATTCCTGATTAGCAACCAAGCCCGACCGAGATCTCAAGCTCACCTACGAAGTCCTCAGAATTATCCTTATTGCAAGAGTGAGGTTTTTCAATTCTGCAATACATAAACAAATAAATCTGAAATGAAATAATCCTAGCCGACTCAAAGTCGTCATCATGGACCTGAATAGCTTTTCAGCTGATTTTAATTTTGACGCCTAACCATAAATCGTCTCGTCTCACGCGCGTTAAGTCTAATCCTTTCAGCCACTTCCCCCTTTATACCATCCCCTCCCACCCACCGCAGAGGATCTCTCAAAAAATTTCAGCTTCGCTTTCTAATGGCGATGAGACGGGCGGCAGTAAATAATCCTTTGTGGCTGATGCGGAGACGAGCGAGAAGAAACTCATCAAGGAGCCCCCTCAAGGATGTCATTGGGTTAAAAATATAAGCATAAAATGTCAATGCTGTCTTTTCAACGACCGATGTTGGTTCTCAGTCACAATCTATTGCTGAGGGATAGGGTCGTAATACTGAGCAAACATCAGTTTTGTGGAGCTCTCAAATCATTTTTAGACTATTTACAATTTTATAACGATTCAGCCATTTGCTGCTAAATAATTAGTATTGGGATACTATTCACGACACAAGAACACAACAGTCGGTATAATAACAATTATTTTTCTGCGCAAGAATGTGATAGTTCAATAGGCGTCGTCTGACTTTTAGCTTCAAGAGGAAGCTCGGTCTCTTCTCGAATAAACACTTTTGAAAATATAATGATTTGCTGTTTAAACTGTTTGCTCATCCTTAAATTTTGATTTGAATCACCTTTGCACCACTATATTTCAAATTGGATTTTGTTTTTTTAAAAGTTGAAAATAATCTCACAAAAGTAACGTAGTTTAGGTTAGGTCCATTCATTCCTACAGAAATCTTCTAGGTCAGCGGATTAAGTAGTTACCCCATAAAACAGAAAAAGATGTTTTTGTCTCAAAAGAAGTACTCACTTTCAATATATTCGTCAATAGATTCAATATTTTTGTGTTTTTGGAAAGTGGTTGCCTATTCTTGAATCAGTATATTTTTCAAGAAACCTCGACTCTTTCTGGTACTGTATATTATTAAATGGCGCTGTTCATTGGGTTAGGAGGTCTGCGAGCGGTCTAGCTTTACTCAGTAAGTGGAGCAAATAATGGAAAGAGTTTCATCGGGGGTAGGTGCAACGCCGGGGAGCACCTAGGGAAAAACGCTCCGAGGGGGTTTTCCGGACAAATGAGCCACCATTAGTTTTTCTTTATCAAGAGTCCGCGTCTGTGGGGTGAGGAAGCGGTTCAGGGGGTGAGAGAGGTCGGGATCCTCCACCTCACCCCCTCACTTGTTGACGCACCCCCTTCCACTACTTCGTCCTCCCCCTCCCTTCATCTCATCTCCTTCAGCGCCCTCCATCCTGGGGCGAGGGTCGGTTTTAACTGAATTAGCGGAGGACACCTACCATTTAACACCGCCGTCACCTGTTTATTCCTGTTCCAAATCTGTTTCAGCGTGTAAAATCTGTACTTATAATTCGTCACAAATAATATCGGCTTCCTTTCGACCGTGCCTGAATAAAAAAAAGTGCTTAAATGCCAAATTTAAAACTTGCGGAGGGGCCTGTAATTTTGAAAACTAAGACCGGCTTAACACAGCAAAAACTACAGTAAACATGCTTTTTTGTTGCTGGTATCACTTGAATAGAGGGAATTTAGATTTGAAGATCTTTTGAAGCACGTCTAGGAACTTGCGATAGTACTGAAAACTTGTCCATAACCCGAAAACAGTTCCGTTAGGGGACCAAAGTGCCTACGATTAGAGTCGGCTAGGTAGGTAGATATGTTAATTTGAAAACCATATCGGTGTATCTACGTAGCTACCACCGTCGGCTTACAAATTAGTCAAAAATCAATGTAAGTAGTAACCAAGCTTGTCGATTCTCGAGTATTACGGGAAAATGGCCATAAACGTAATTTTACCAGTTGTCGAATGTTAATTTTACCTGGAGACGAGTTCAGTATGTATCAGACAGTTAAATAATCTTCTTGGACGTCTTGCTCTCTTATCAGCGAGCACCTAATCAAGCTTAACGTCATCCTTGATATTCACGTTGGTATAGGATGAGGAGTGATTCGAGATCAAGTCAGCCGAGTCATAAATTTCGAGTCAATCTGGGATAATCGACCTGTGCGAAATTAGGAGTCAACAATTTGAGTGGAACAGGGTCTTAGTGTCAATTGAATTTGAGGTTGAATCGATTGCCTCAACCTGCAACTGCAAAGGCCGCTCAATGATTTCTTGAAGTTCGATTATTCTCGTGCATTTCCTGCACTAATAACGTCAGCTCAAAATTTTATGGTAGGCCAGTTTCAGCAAAAACGAGCTGTTTTGCTGTATTATTTAATACAATTTTTTTGAAGGGTAGCGATATCAATATGCCTGAATTGAAATGATGAATTCTCCGGGAGTCTTGCAGCGTTGATCGGCCGATAGCGACTCGAAAGGCGTGATTAATGACGGGAAGCGTCAGATCCTTCAGAGTCAATCGTTGAAGAAGCGCCGTACCTACCCGACCTTTTATCCTCAAGGAATCGAACCTTCAAAAAGAATCAAATGTAAAGAAAACTACTGTGACGTGCATTAGTGAAGATCCCTTCCCGAACCTTTTCCCCTCTCATCGAGGTCCTTCAAGAGAACGTCGGAGGTACTGGTAAGAAGTGGCAAGGAAGCAGAGACTTGTGATGTTGGATCCAGTGACAACAAAATGAACGATTCTCCGATAAGATAAATGACAAGAGGCTTTTCAGAAGCTGGAGCACCGGTGCCGACAGAAAGTTTGACAGCTTTCCATCAATCAGAAATGACGGTGAGGGGAAAGAGTTTTCCAGGAGACTCCATTCCTTCGGGGATGTGTGGCGCATGAAGAATAACACAGGTTTCAAAACTCAGCGCTACTTGTGGAGTCACTTCTCAAAACCCCAGCTTTTCCAACGCTTTCCTCTCTTTCCGCCTTCTTCGCAAAAAAAAAAAAAAAACTTATTTCTTTTTCATCCAGATGATGTGTCAGGGCTGGAAACGATAAAAGCGAGAAAATATTGGCTCCCTGCTAGTCCTTTCCTTTTTCGGTTATTGATTCGGTGAAATTTGTTCTATTGAGTGGTCATTTCTCTTGCTACCGTACTTCCCTTTTCGAACGACTGTGACGTGTAGAGCATCAAACTTGCTTTTCCCGAGGCAAAACAACTGCTTTCTATCGGCTGGGTTCGTGGAAAAGGGGTTTTGGCTGGAAATCGTTGAAACATTCCGACTTGCTCTGTTTCACGAACCGGTTGTCGATACATACTTGAGATGACTCAGAATCCTGCTCCTTTTCCAGTGTTTGCTTGACAGTTCCTCTCGATTAAACATAAGAGTATAGCACGCGGGGAAACCATCCTTCTATAAAATTCCTGCTAAAAGCCTATTTCATAAGTGATTCAAAATATCGAGTCGTTTGACAGGACCTACAGGGAAAGTGATGGTATAAGTATTCAGGCATGGCGAGCGTACAAAACAAGCCACTGCTTTGCAACAAAGGTCCTTGATAATTGCATTTGTTGCATAATTCACATTTATTACTCGCTCCGATTTCCGCTGAAGCCTTTTTAACATCTCACAATGGGATTTCTGAGCCCAATAGGTGCCTCCTTGGTCTTATAGGACGAGCTAGAAGCTTCTTACCCTCGACTGACCCTGAATGATGGGCGAATATCGGCAGTGGAACTCAGAACTGGCGATCTCATCCTATTCCTTTTCAAGGATTTTAAGGTTCCTTTTTTAATTGTCCACAGAATAAAACAAGCTAAATGGTCCATTACACTTGTTAATGAGTTTGAGCAGAAAGATCGACAATTCCAAACTGACGCAGAGAATAGGCACAAGTCTATCGTCAAACAGTTATTTTCCTGCGCTGCAAAAGATGTTTTTCCTCTTTCCTCTCAGAACTAAAGTAGATGAACACCTTCCATGCCCACATGGCGGAATATTAATGGGCCGCTCGCTCCCATTTAACAGAGGCAGTGAAGGCTTCAGGATGTTTTGTTGCCTTATAGGACGAACAAAGCGGGGACAGTCGCGTCACATCAAGTATAGATGTCTCCCCATCAGCCTGTGCCATCAGATAGGGGCCTGTAACTGCGATGCCCTCGGCTTGTGCACCTTCACAACTAGGAAACGCCGTTTATTCGTACCAGCTATTTCAGCAGCCCCTATGCAACGACTACTCTTTCAACGAATTTTCACTCGTCGCCAATTCCCTGTTTAGATCTAAAAAAGGTAGTTCAGGCTAGTTAGGGCTTTTGGTTTGCATTTGAAAGAATTATTGTAGAGTAATAAGTAGATGTATTTGGTCACCAGCTAACTGTAGTTGATCCAAAGAGGTAGCAATTCCACATCCAGTCAGCAGATACTACTATAATATATTAACGATTTTCGTTAAACTCGTCACAAGTGTCTCAATGTTAAATTAATCTGGATGGAGTTGTTTGAGGCTTTGAGCTCCTGGAAGTGCATTTTGGGAGCCTTGACTTGTATTGACGAGCATAATTTAACTGCTTCACGCGCTATTGGTTCCAGATAGCCGTGAGCGACGTTTGACAATATGGACACTTGATTACCGGCTGAGAGACTGATAGATCATCAATATTTACAAGTAGCCAAGTCAAATTCTAAAATAAATTCGAAATCACCTATTTAGCGTGTCCCATGTTGAAAAATAAAATAAAATAACAAGCTAAACACTAGGGGATGCTGGTTTCTTTTTAAGTGCAAAAAAGGGAAATCGGGCAGTGGGTGACCTGTTGGATCCTTGACAAAAGGTTTTCTCAAGGTTGACCACCCTGAGGAAGTGCGAGGGAAGCGAGTGAATTTATTCCGTGACACAAAAAGAGATTGACGCCAGGCCATTGTCGATGACTGAGGCCTGTGGAGGAGGAGAGCCGAGCAGCGCTAATGACAACGAGCAGGCAAAGGACAATAACTACGGGATAGTTTGTCCATCAGGCCGTGAACCCCATAAATAACCGTGGACGAAGAGTCACCCAGTGAAACCCCGACCTTTTGTAACAGGATGCATAAATCAAGGCCGGACTTTTGACGTGGATGGCGTTGCCATTATGGGGCATAACTCAGAAAGCTACGTAGTGGTTTTCGCTCTTTGAACCACAGGTTGCGGTCCGTCATTAATGATCGGCGTTGAGGTCGAAGGATCCAAATGCTGACCGTTTGTCGGTAAATGGGAGCATCTTTGTCTGACCAGAGTCACTCAGTCGAAGATTCTCACAAAGAAAATGGCCTTGATGGAGTTGAAGCAGCCTACTCTTGACGGTTACGAAATCTGTTATTCCTTGTGAGGCTCGTCCAAGTCCAAGAGTGGACTCTTCTTTTCCTAAGGGCACTTGGCAAATTCGTAAATTGATGATTTCACACTCCTGCTGCGTATTTTTCCCTTGGGCCGATCAGAAGCTCGCAACTTATGTCCTAATGAGACGTACGCTTTGATTTTTAGACTCGTTATTACGTTATAGTGACAGGATTTCCCGTTAAATTTGACTTCAACGCTGATTATCAATTTATTAGAGTCTTCAGTTGAAAAAAAAAAAAATTAAAATTAAAATGAAAAAAAAAGAAAAACTGTTTTTCCCAGTTGTGACCTTCTTGATGCAATTGATTCTCTGTATCCTATAGTTGTATTAACGAGGTCATTCACCGTGTACCCAAAGGCAGTTCACACTTAATTCAAGTATCGGCGTCCCTGCTAGTTGGAACCAAACTTTCGTGTTTTCAAACTCTGATGGGGCCAGGCTTCGATGAGACTCGGATCAAAAAAGGAAATGAACTCAGACGAAAAAAAAAAAAAAAAAAAAAAAACCAAACGACGATAATACCGAAGCGGCGTTCTCAAATTGTGAGCCATCACTCGGTTATTAACAACTATAAAATATTTATCCAAAAGGCAGAACGGGGAGGACGGGGGGCAGCTCCGGTGAATACTTGCTTGGAAAAGATCGCTTATCGGGTGCGGTCGTTGGGGAAACGATTTCAAGTAATCGGTTTCCATCCACGGTTAATGGCCGGGCTACACTCAGAGGGAATACGATGCTCCCATCAACACCGAAGGTTTTTTTTTTGAATTATAATAACCGTTTTCGATGAAGACGGGCGCAAGAATGGAAGATTTCGAGGGGATGGTTGGTATTAATGAGGAAGTCGTAAAAATGGAGCCCAAAGTCAACAAGGTGTGTTTGATCGCTGAAAACGGGAAGACTACGGTTGGGAATGGAGCCTGATTGGCTTTCAATGCGATTTGATCGTCGTTACACGTTATTCAATTGCAAAAAATACCACAGCGTACTATGTACAGCAGCAGGTCTAGTCAGTACTCGAGAAAGACAACATCAAACGAATGATGGTTCAGTGAAAGTTGCCTTACATGGGTTCAACCTAGACACGCGAATTATCAGCGTGTTCTGAAAGAGCCAACAGTCGCACAGAACACTCATCAGATAAACAACCGATTCCACAATTTCCGCTAGATCTTGGATTAAAATAAAAATACGTAGCTTATCAAGTTTGAGATTTAGACTTCATCCGCACCCGTGCGCACTTGAATCGAAGCCTCTACAATCCTTCATAGACCATAAAATGATGTATGAGTGCCTCTTTGCTCCGCTGACTTTCCGAGGGAAGTCACCTCTCCAGTTCCATTTCGAACTTGTATTGTTAGAAATCTCAATTTACGACGAAGACAAATTAAAGTCGACCTTTGTTCATTAATGGGCACTTCGAATTATCCGGTGTACATATACGCACTTTTCGCATTAAAGGGCAGAAGTTGAATGGCTTCTCGGAAACCCTTCGACATTAAAATGGAATCTACAAACTCTTCGTTGATCTAGGAATTATTTCACGAGCGTTCCGGTGTCAAGTTGGCTCCCTATCTTCCACCGTGTAAAATCACTCGCTTGATGTTTTAATATCCAACGAATTGCCATAGTAAACGACTGAGAGTTTCCGAGAAATTCCGTTTCTATTGGGTATATCTCAGCTACAAACGTTCTAAGCAGTCTACAGTATAGCTCCTATACTTACCTAAAACTCGCATCTTTCTACCTCTTCTGGCGCCAAGTCGTTAAACATAATTCCCACCGGTAACTGCTGACTAGAATGTTACCTATTGTTTACTTCTTCGAACTTCGACAGAATGCTCGGTGAATATTAAACCTCACTTTAGGATTTCTCTCGTCTCCACAGAAAAAGAAAATACCGTAGAACCAAAGAAATACTCATTTGGAAAATACGAGTAATATGTAGGACTCAGATGAATTATCTCCATATTATATGATTTTCGTTATAGGTGGGCCATCAGCCATAAGTTCATTCCGTAAATCATTTAGCATTTTCCTATTATTTATAATAAGGATTAATTAACTTTACCGGTTGGGCTATCCATTGGAAAAATGGAGGTTTTACTGTTGTTACGCTCACACTTGGCTCCTAAAATAGGATTCGCAGATCATTCTGCAAAATAAGATCGTGAAATTGGTTACAAATACCATGAAAGAGGGGGGCGGGGGCTCAGCCACGGAGCTTTTAATTTGACATTCTCTAGCTGTGATCATTTTACACCAACTCACATACAGCACCAGAAGAAATACGATTCTATTATCATTACATTAACGTAAATGCCAACTAGTTGAATTTATGGAGCTGTTGCGTAATTAGTGGAGCGCTGAAGAACCAATGAACTAGTTTTTGGAATAAATACGGTTTTTATGAGTATCGATAGTGTCAATCATTCCTATCATTCATGTAACCTTCCTTTCACCCGACATTCATGAATCCCTGTCAGAATGAGCTCACAAAACGTCCTCTGTATGTTTTCTTATGTTTGTGAGGGATGACACTTTTTACAATTAAGTTCAATGTGATTCTTTTATTTTCAATCGTTTTTCTCCGTTGACCATATTTCGTGACTATTAAGTTGTATACATAGTTGTGACATTTGTCGTATTAAATTGTTTGCCCCGATTGCGATGAATCTGGATAGAATAGATTTTGACTTTGAATTCCACTGCAGCTCAACGTAATAGAACGTCTTCAACATAAATAAATGAAAACTTCAAAGTTTTAAGCACCCCCCCTAAAGAAGGACAGTATATTAGCTCGGATAGGTTGAGCGAGACTCATGTTGAATTTTGAGATAAATGCCGATTTATCAATCAAAAGAGTTCCATCACCGAACGACAACCTGGAATCTGTCGCGCGAAAAATGATCGATTGACGACTACGCCATCTGCGATTAGATATCGAAAGTCAACCCCCGAGTAGGTATAATTCATATTATTCCATCATCGATGACGGGGCTTCGTGTTGGTGTTACTTTCGTGTTATTCAAACTTTTTCTCCAACTGCACACGTGATCCATCTTTGTTAAGATAAGGTGAGTGATTTGTTGCCCTAAAATGCCAGATTGGAAAGGTACATAACTTTCGGAGTGGAAACTTCGGATATGGCCGGTGATTATTTGTTTAAACCTACCTATTTCCCAACAAACTCGCAACTGACTACCTTAGTAGCATCTGCACAAATAATAACTATTTTATTCGTTGCATTGAATCTTCCCACTTCAATGAATATTCCAAAGGAAATTAGGTATGATTAGTTTACTCGTTAGTTTGTTCAGGAACATCCCTTATGTTTGATTCATGAGCACCCAAAATAAGTTTTTAACTAACTCTCAAATTAGAGAGAAAATAGTCTTAAAACACTTTATGTAAGGGGGGCCTCCCCTCAACTAAATATAAAGTTATCAAATAACTCTAAAACTAAAAAATGTGATTTTGTCCGGAAACGGATTGTAGAATTAGTTTTAAGGACTCCAACAAAATGCGAGCATTTAGGTTTGAGCCTCGAACACATCCACGTACATCCTAACAGGAAATATTTGCATCGGTTGAACAGAGTAAAGGTTCATAAAGCTGCCACGAGGCTTCACTAGTTGTGCCTCACAATGAGACTCTGACAAGACTTTCCTACAGAGAATGATCAAGAGGGTGATGGAATGTGATTGAAGTTCAACTGAGCTCGAATGTTCATGAAGGCGTCTCACCGACCATTGCGTTGAAAAGCCATTCAACTGAAGATGATGAACCGTCATTTTCTTTTGGAGACGAAACCAGTGAAAAAAAAGAAGGCGTTTGACCCAGGAGTTATGATGATCCTCAGTTCCAACCCGAATCTCCTCGTCTTCGGTCCGTAGTACGTGCACGTCCACTCTCATTAGTACACGTCCGTCTTTACTTGTGTCCCGTCAATCTTGTTACAGGACAAACCATCGGAACGCCTTTCCTCACTCTTGACCGTTTCTCTGTTGTTGGACGAGCAACTATCTTCTTGGAGTAATCTGAGCGAACCGCGTTCCTCTTTGCCCCTTATTTTTTCCTTCTTCTTGTCTTCTCGTCTCATTATTTTACTTCGAAACTATCCCGGATATAACGGGCAGAGTGTCAGTTTACATCTGGTTGTGTTTCCATCGAGTTGAGGCTTTGTCACATACCATTCCAAATACTTACATGGCAGCGGTTTTTTTTTCCATCGTATTTGGTGCAAATCTCAATTAAAGAGTTGCATAAATTCATGTAGAAGCGCAATAGGTGACTCAAGACTTTTTATTGGTTGTACAAAAAAATGAAAAAATGAAACATCATTCATTCATTCACGCATTTTCTATTAACAACGATGCTCAAGGGACATCCGCAATTTACAATGTTTTTGGTCGCCACCCGACCTGCTGGTGATATCTGCCAATCAAAGAAGATGTATTCTTCTTGTTCCAAAGGAAGAAGCTCTCCATCATCGGTAGCCAACCTCCCAAGTACACATAAATGATTCATTTCCACCCCTTAAAAACTACGCCAGTATTGGAGAAACTATCAGCCATTTTCAAACTGTATTACTCAACAGTTTAGTTACAAGGTTATTTGTTCAATTTTCTGTGATGATATCTATTTCTGCTGTTCAACAGGTTCAACATTGTGTCTGACTTAAGGCAAGGACCACTGGATTAAATTTGTTTGACTGGAAATCAAATAAACAAGTCTCCTGAAATAATCAATCCCTTCATTTAGCCAAAATTAAAATATCAACGCAGCAGGGCTCTATCAAAGCTAACCTTCGCATTTTTTTTTTTTTTTCGTTCACCTTATTATTTCTTTTGAATTAATTTTATTCAGTCACTTTTTTCCTGACCTGTGGGATAGGGTTAGGTGGTAGATCACCCAAACGATGATCGGAGATAAAGTTCGATGCGGTGTCGTTGATAAGCTCCAGTTCGGGCTCTCACTCATTTCAAAAACCAACTCTTCCTTCAACCGGGCCGACTTTGATTGACAGAAAGGTCTATCTAAAACGACGATTAGTCGAGCGGACATCACTCTAGAGACCCAACGGAGCGGCAATGATTATATAGAAGAAAAACCGAAAGGAGAATGAACTTGTATCATATTCCGTTTCTCTGTTATGCAAGTCTATTTCACCCTTATGACTTGCAAATGATATCCTCTTCCAAGTCCCTCCACCATTAACCATTTTACCGAAAGAATTCCCGTTTTTACGGGACCTTATTCTCCGGGGCCCTTTTGAATTCTGTTTACCATCACAATATCCTTCGATGCTCTTCTTGTCTTACTGAATCATTTCAGTCGAACGTGGGAAGGGACTACACTTGAATTGAACCTTCTTTCCAACCACTGCCACCAGCCGAATACGATTTTGTTCACAAAAATCAACCGCATCATCGTGGAAGAAGACCGCACCATTAAATACAAACGTTCGGCTTTTCTTCCCCAGAAATAGGAGCAACAACTGAATTTAAACGAAGAGCCGGAGAATTATTCACGACCCGTCCTCCTGTAGAATGAGAGATTTTTTCGTGTGCGGGCAAGGCTCGTTGATGCATCGTTGAAACTGGATTCCTCCGAGACTGAAGATGAAACTTTTCATTTTTATGGAGGAAATTTTAAGATTCCTCTCTGCTCTGACAGGTTACCTAAAACGTGGTTCTTTATACCGGAAGAAATCACTGCATTTGACCTGGCAGGGAGGATACAGCCTGAGTCTTCTCATCGTGGTTTCGTCTTGTATTCTGATGGTAGGCTGACTTCGTCATCGTCTTCCACAGATTGCACCAGAAGTAGAAACTTGATTGACAAACTCCTCTACGTCTTTCTTTCATTTTTCAGGAAACAAGTTTTTCCATACTGGTGTCGTATTTTTATATTCTGTGAGTCAAATTCAGTGATGAGTGTTGAATGTTGACGTCCCGATTTGGGCTGCACCTTCATAGGTTGGACTTCGCAGGTTGGTCGCTAGTTTTAACTGATTCCTCGTCCGCATTGGAATGCCTGGAATACTTCTCGCTGGCTCGAACCCTCTCACAAACCTTGCCACAGTCGTTGTTAGAAGCGTAAAACCGCCAAGACGCGTCCTAGCGTTGAAACGTTCTTTGAGACTGACTGTAACCTTAGGAACGTGAGAAACTCGTTCCGTATTATTTTAAGGGCCTTTTTCGAGCGCAGGTGGGTTTTTCAGGGGGACACCGAGGACGTTCATCACACGAAACGTGTCGCTTTCTAGGAGTTGATACGCATCTGACAACTTGGAAAAGAGAACGCTGAAAACAAAAGGGCGCAATGTTGAGGCGCAGCCATTGTCATTCTAATTGGGAGCTGAGCCAGAAAATAACTATCGTGGAAACAAATTTCGAAACCACTTTGCTGCCACTCAAGTATACCCCTAGCGTTGCGTTTGCTAAAAGACGTTGCTTGAGAAATGCCATGTATTTTCTTAAAAATGTATTCAATTAGTCAAATTAAATTTAATTGAATTTCATCGAAACCCGGTCGGTTCTACTGAAACAAAAGTTGCTCATGATAGTGTTAGCCATTACTGGCTGTTTTTACTGTGTGTCATTTAGTGTTTCATGTTCATCAAGAAAGGGGTGGTTCTGTGCGGAAAATGTAAACTTAAAAGAGGAAAAATGCGATCACGGTGTAATTACAGGTCCATTAAGATGAAGCAGGGCTATATTTGCATGTGACAAGGGGTTGAGTGCGCAGGGGGAGGGAAGGAGGAGAGGCCCGTAGTAAGTTGACGGACAGCATAAAAAGGAGAGCAATTTTCTACGTAGTGGCTTTGAATAGTGAGGGGGGTCACCCCGGTCTTCTCCCACCCTCGCCCTTCTGGGGGCCCTTCGTTAAAGAGGAAGAAGGAAAAGAGGAAAGAAAAACTGGAAAAGAGATGACGTGCAGGCCTGTGGAAGGGGAGAGGGGGCAGTGTCCAGCGCAGGAGTGTCTACCCGATGACGTCACGTCATCAACAACACTTCACTGTCACGGGGAACCCAGTGTCACTGACAATCCAAGAATAGGAGTTCCTTTTTTCGCTTTTTCCTCATCCCCTCTTTACCTCCCTTGGTCCCTCCTCTGAACGCCGGGCCGATTTTTCCCTCGTCCATCACTATCTTCAGACCGGGAAGAAATCTTCTCCGGAGGTTTGAACGTGTCCTGTCCCTTTGGCCGGTCTGAAGAATCTCCAGACGTCACTCACCCTCTTTTATCCGCATTAAGATACCATCCCATCCTCCGCACTGTTATTTTCTTCCACTTCCTTCGCTACATCCGTTTAGCTTTTTCATTCTCTTTTGGGTCATCGAGCAGAGGAAATCACCTCTATATTTCCCTGGCGAAACACAATATTCTGCGTTAGGGCGATTTCGATTTTTTTTTTTTCTGCTCAGAAGTTAATTTTTGACTTCATTCTCGTTTTACTCAATCTTAATGCTTGGCCTACAATAAAAATGTTTTCATGTAAGATTCATTGGATAATTTAATGCATGTTATATTATTTAATGTACGTTATTTGGTCATTTGGCTATTCATTCTTTTCTGCAACGGAAAATTTCTTGTTTAATGAGAAAAAATTTCAAACCCATAAATGTGAGCTGCCAACTTCCAAACGTCGACAGTCTCGTCTAAACTCAGAACGTCACCACGAGTCGCAATGGCTGTCACTCAAATTCAATTCATCTCTCCCGCTTCATCCTCATCAACAAGCCGAGGACAATGGGCTTAGTTCACCTCCGCCAATTGGCTTCACCCACTCGATGAGGCATAAATCATTTGAAGGGCTTCCCTCGTCCACAGCTACTGCGAACCCGTCTCATGATGGTACAAGTAGTAATTTCGTCATGACGTGGAAAGAAACATGTTTGCTCTTTAGTAGTTTGTTCCAAAACGGAAAAAGGAAGCAGCTGTGCATAATTTCTTTGAGCGCTCAGCACTTGAGGACAAGCACGACAGAATCGTTGGGCTCACAACTCGGGAAGTTACGCAAACGTCAGACATCCTAGTAGGAAGAGGCTACTTGAGGGCTTCAGGTGGGCTGTAGTACGCTAGGGTCAGCGACGTGGACATTTTCCTTCCACCCTGGGCCAACGGGAAATCTTTTAAAGGTGACGTGTGCGCAATCAGTTACAATCTGAAAACAGCTGTAAGCCGTTCGCATTCATTTACTGCTTAGCCTCACAGTCCAACGGCTAACCTATCAGTTATAATATTTATTTATTTATTATTTTTATTTTTTCAACTCCTATAAGGATAATTTATTGTAGTCCCGCAATGGTTGTACGCACCGGAAGTGGCCACCCATTTTCATCAAAAATAACCGGTCAAAAAAAAAAAAAAAAAAAAAAAAAAAAAAAAAAAAAAAAAAAAAAAAAAAAACGAATCTACACTCTAATAAATCAATGCACCGGGGCAGCCGGTTACTTTCACATTAGCATGTTGGTTTTACAGTTTGACAGTTGACAAATGACAAAATTATAAACTGAACAAGGGACAACAAGTGACCGTATTGGGTTTAATTATTGGGTCGCCCACGAAACTTTTTCCTCGTCAACTTCCTTGAAAGCAATTAAAAATGAAGGGCCGAAGCTTGGTAACTTGGAAAGATATATATTGCTTTCGTTCTGTTCAATAAATAGGTCAGTGACCCTCTTTAAGGCGTTTACAGCGTGTTGTGGTCGTAAATTCGATACACTAACGGAGCGAATTGTGCTTCCGTGTTTAACGCAGCATAATTATCAGTTCTTCGCTTCTAGATTGGTGTCGTTCGTGGTCATAAATGAGTATGTTTTCTGCGCGAGCTGTTTGACACCTCAGACCTTCCGAACAAGGCTCTTTAATAAAACCATTTAATCGATTTGAAGCTTCCACCGAAACCACCACGATAACGCCGGATGAAAGGAGGCGCTCTTGATGTTTTATTTTTCGGCTTCGTTTCATTTAATCCATCCAAAAAGCTTGTCCGTCACTGACGACGAGTTCGGCCACTCAACTCTGGCTTCTGGGTGTTTCAATTTTTTTCTCTTCTTTCCTCTTTTTCAAGGGACGTTTGTGTCTTTTTCTTCCTGTCACCCGATTGGAGGCTCCTGTTTCGAAATAAGGGCCTACTCACCTACCGATATTTTTCACGTGGAACGTCGCATTAATCCTCGGTCGGTAGACGACGATCCGTTCTTAATGGGAAGGATAGCTTTCAGGGAGGACGCGATACGTTAAAGTTTTCTCTTCGTGTCAACTTCATGGGTATGTGGACTAATTGGACAAAATATATTATAATTTATAATACCGATTTTACTCCCAAGGATAGAAACTGGAGTGGCTTTTTCAACCGTATTCCTCTCGAAACCCTCAATCTTGCTTCCGAAACTTCCTCGTACTCGGACTTCTATCCTTGCCATCACTCAGCCCAGTTGGGCCTTGAGAGAATTTTTCAACTAACGACGCCGATAAAAACCGGTGACATCGTTTGTCGGCTCTCAGATTTCGAAAAGAATTACAATAACGATGGGGTTTGGCTTTCAGTGTTATCTCTAAGACAGGCGCCGATGAAGAGGCTACATTTTTGAGGTAGCAGCGTTTGTTATGACGAGCTTTATTAATTGAATTTTTCGTGAGCAGGGAGATCAGAATTCCTAGGAGTTGAGAAACTGCATGAATAAAGTGCTGATCCTGGTTGTACTGTATTTTCAAGTGCAATATTGCACCGCAGGCAAGTAGCCCAAGATACACTGGAAATGGGTTGGGCCATAACGAAATAGTTTGTAGAAGTTTCTGTAGTATAAAATTGAAAAATTAATGAAATAATGTCCGTATACCTAATAGCTCATCAACCAAAGCCCATTAGATCACACCAAAATTAAAAAGCATTAAATGATTAAGCATGCCCGTCATGCGATTTTCTACGCTGCCTCTTTCAATGTACCCATCTTAGTCAGTGTGGTGCGGCGGCAAACCCGTGATGACCTCTTCACTGGCTTCACCTGGACTTATTGATTCTCCTTCGTACCACCTTACAGCTCTTGATTTCAAAAGATCTGCTCGTGTCATCGCGAAAAAGGAAAAGAAGGGCGTCACTCGGAACAGATGTTCCGTCCAGGGATTAGGAGTTATGGGTTTCGCTGGGGATGGCCCAAAGCTATTAAACCTTCGAAAAGGACGGATCCATGAGGGGCTTTTTTGAATCGAACGCCGACCAAGAGCCAGTAACAATGTAAAAGCATTAAGTCTCTTCAATTCAGTTGTTTATATATAGTGCTTTCCCATTGGGAAGCCTTCTCTTGACTGATTTATGTTGCGGCTCCAATTAGAGATAAGCGAGTAGGGGACCCCCTTTTCTAGATTAGTGATACGAGTCTCTGGGATTTCAAGTCGAAAACTTCAACACAAAAAATATAAAAGGCATAAAAGAAACTCCACCTCCTACTTGGGGGTTTTATGACGTCACCGGGTAATAAATATCGCTCGGGTGTACGGCTTGACGTGGACCGTCAGTCTGGCCTTATTTATAGGCGTCAGTTGCTGGTGAGGGTTTTGATCCGACGAAAACGGCTTTTCGGATGGGAAAAGGGGAACTCGCAGGCGTGACAACTTCTCAGGACTGAATTCCAGAGCGTGATAACCGGATGGAAGGCTTCGTCGGACCTAATGAACGACGGCAATTACCATAATGAGGATGCCCTTTAGGTGGTCCAGGATCCTTATGCCAAAAAGCGGGCGTAGGGGGCTAAATGAGACCGAGAATTAGACCCTGGAGTCATTAGACTATAATTTTATAATAAAACCAGACTTCATGCTTCGCAAACCAAACGCGATCATGTTCAAATTTGATTATGATACCTATAATATAAATCTGTTTGTCCCTCTTTCAGTTTTGTAAAAGCTGAGCTCATGCAGTAATGTGGATCCTGTTACATGATTTTGATCCGATTCCTGTAGGCCACTCACAAACAATCCACCGCAATTCGGACTCCATCCGAGTAAAGTTTCCTTTCTTTCACAAACAATAATTTATCTTCAGCTTTCTATGCATGACGGATATTGTTGAGTCCGTTTTGGAAGAAATAAGAGTGAGTACGTAGTAGAGTAAACCGTATCATGGAGTTGATATGGTTGATTTGAGCAACTCAACGCTTCTGTGATGCCATGAGTCTTGAAATAGGTACAGTTGGAATTGGTCTCATAGTCGTACTTCATCACGATTTTCATTCTTTCTCGTCCGGTCAACTTGATTGCTTCTTTTTCACTCAGATCTCAACCTTTCGCCACGCCTCATTCCAGTATGTTCCCGACGTCATAAATATACCACCTCGCCATACCCCTGGTGAGTTAGTTGGAATCCTTTCCCTCCCTAGGTATTCCACGCTCGTGACAGATGTAGTTTATTTTATCGCTCTCCGGTTCGCTCTTCCGAAGGGCCAAACCTTGGAAGGAATCAATTCCTCCGGGCTCATGGGGTACGTCTCCATATTTTTCAAGAGCACTTCGATCAACAATATATCCGTTGGCGCTCTTACCATCGCGCCAGTTATTGTAGAACGTGTTTGGAAAAACAAAGAAAAAGCTTCTACTTTATGTTGCCCTGGGAAACACCGCTTTGCAGTTGCCTCCTCCTTTTTTTCTTTTTTAAATTTACACCAACACCTGCGGAGCATCCATCAAATCCGATGGATAAAAGCCTTCTCCGTTCATTCTCCTCATGAGAACCAATAAAAGCCAGTGTTTGTTCAATTCGCTTACATACTGTATCTAATTAAAAAAAAACAAGATTGATGATTGATTCATTACTTAATTTTTTCATCAGTCAGTAAGTACAGTTCTATCCACTGAGTCGCGAACAAGATGCGGGAATTCCAAAATATCACCATTTTGTCTATGCTCTGAATGTGAAGTCTGTATCATGATGTAACACACCGAAATACCCAATCTTAATCAATGACACTTCGATGGAGTCAGACAGATAATACATCAGTTCCACAAAACAACTTCTTCCTCGTCGAGGTAAGTTGTTATGTGACGACGCTTGTCGGAAGCTCGCCAGCCGGAGTGCGGATTCTTTTCAGGGAGGAAGCGAAATGCGTTAATTGCCGGTTTCTACCCGCGCCCGTAACCTTCATTTTCTCTTTCTTTCGAAATCCTCTACCGGAGACATGATTGCTTCTAGTCGTGTACTTGATTGGTCGACGAGTATATCGGTCCCTTGAAATCTAACGGAAATCGCTATGACCTAACTTGGATGGACGTCAATTTGCTGGAATTGTTAAAAACTGAATCAATTGAACGTTTAGATTGGTATTCATCTCTTCCAAAGAAACAGCACTCCACAATTGATGAAAAAATTGGTTATCCCTAAAAACTCGTTAGTCTTTATAAAATCTGGGCACATTTTGAGGAAATGTTCAACCATCAGCTTGTGTGTTACGTAATGTTTTTTATCTGACGAGTGATCAATCGCCTTCACGTCCTCCTGCCTACAGAGAGGCATCAATCACTTTTTTCAGATCGGGGTTTTCGCTCGTCGAAGGCTTTTGAATGACGGATTAATGCTCATTATAATTGATGGATCCCGAAGCGGTGTTTACTGCTGTTTGATCGAGTCTGGATATTGAGAGGAGAACCAGGATTATAAAAAAAAGTGTAAAAAATCCGCGTTTCAAAACGACAGGTGTCCTTCTTCATCGTCGATTATATTTTCACCGGTTGGTTATTTTCTTCCTCCTCAACACTCATCCACGTAAGTCTTGATGTTTATATTCTGGGATGGAATTTTCAACGTTTATCTTCGGGATGTACAGGGTTAGTTTAGCAACGAAATGATTGCGGGATTCCTCCTAGAGCTGCTCTCTTTGAATTGGTGGAGAATTTATTTTGCACTCGACCAAACAGTTTCAATATGAAATGGATGTTATGGGATTTCTTAAACTTCTAGAATCTCTAAATATAAATATTATTATCATATTAGGCTTTACACAACCTGACAAAGTTGATGCATGTGTCTGTTGGGTTCAGTTCCCCTTCAAGTGTCGCGCTATATTTATATTCCATTCGGTGCCTCGTTTCTCGAAACTAGCTACTACTGAGTACATCAGGATGGAATCACCTACTCCCACTAATGGGCCTGGACTTGCATCTGCAGTCTGCTGTCTGATGAATATGGAAGAATAATTTCAGTTTCTCCTTGAGACGAATTTTATTGCAAAGGAAGTAGGCCCCTAGCCTGACTCAGTTACTCGTGACGCCTTACTCACTGAGGTGTTATGTAGCACCGTCAGAAAAACAAAGAAGGGATTTGAAAAGATCAAGGATAAGTTGGATGTAACTGGGCGTGAGCTGACGCGATTGTGATTCACGCCGCATACCCTAAAACCGTCACTGAGGCCTTCCATGAGAAAGGAATTCAATCATGATATTCACGACAGTTTTGATCGTTTTTCCAGGTAGAAGAATGTTAATCATCCGAAGGCCTTGAGTCGTACCGGGGAGATCACTCATTTTCACGGCTATGTTATTACTCCTTGGTTCCAACATCCATCACGGGACTGACGGTTTTATCGCGGGCAATCAAATGTTCATTTGATGTAAAAGGCGGAGCATTGGGAGTAAGTCCTGGTAGAATACCGGTACCAAGGGACGTCCATTACGGCGGACATCTGATTGAGCCGCTTCTCCTGTGGTCTCCTGATTGACCGTGTCAAAGGCGATTGTATGGAGTTTTACCGAAAAGTTTGATGAGAATTGACCGTGAAACATTCGAGGATCACCGTCCGTTATTAAGAGTACGTTGAGTATCGTCGAAACGAGGAAAATACCTATCTATAAATTTCCCTTATACTCTCATCTACGTGGCCAAATATTGACCTTTTTAGCAATATTTTCTAGTTAAATTTCTTGATCTTTTTTCGAACCTCAGAAAAGTGGTCAATGTAACCCGAGTTGAAAAATAATTTTTTTTTCTTCGAGGGTTCATATCTCTTGTGTTTATCTCTAGGTTGTTCCAAGTCAAATTGAACTTCATGAAATTGACCATAGTGAATTTGTTCTTCATACAATACGAAAAAAATGACAAGACAGCTTTTTAAATCCTCGATAATAATATATAAAATATTAATTTCCGGACATTTCTCTTACAGGTAAGTGGATATTGCTCGTCACGAATCGGCCAATCAAGAACTTCTTGGCGTATGTACCGCACGATTCTCAGTTCATCCAATTTGTATGACTCCGGTTCAACAATATAAGATTCACTGAATGATCATCGATTACTTTTACGACATTTGTTCTCTGGTTGATTGGTAATTAGGGGGAGGGAGAGGGGTAGGGGGGGCGCATAGCATATGGTGGCGACAGCGCTCTAGCGCCTCATTACGACAACAAGCTCACAACAAAATTAACTATATTTTCCATTATTTTACTATCATGCTATCGCAGATTCATACGCTATCATAATGTTATACTACAGTGTGATGATCAAATTGATGCCTTGCCGAAATTTATTTATCGTTTCATCACGTTTTGATCCCCACTAGCACAATTTTTTTTAAGCTGCTCGTATATGCCGAGATAGCGCTCGTTTGCCAATACCGAATAAGGTCACACACTATATTCAACTTGATTTTGGTAATTCCATATTGTATGAACCTCTCGATGGTCGTCATTATCAAGACGCGCTAAATAGCCGTCAGCTCAACCACCTGATGAAGACAGCTGACGATCGTTTGGATTCAATTGGATATCCGTCCCTACCGCAGCCTGGGATATAGCTATGGATGAGGAAGGGTTGGAGGGTTACTGGCCTGGCGAGGGACGAGGTGGAGTTGGAGGTCTCTTAGCAAACAATTAATCACGGTGCTCGTCGAGAAGCGGAGTATAAGCGGAGGAGTCGTCGAGATGACAGGCCGGGTAATGGCTCTGTTGAAATGATGAGTAAGCGACGAGAAGGTCCATACATCCCTTTTTCTTCCGGACATGATGCTCTTTGGTTCTCTTCATGAACCGGGTTGGTCACGGGACAAGCGGGATGACTTGACACGTCGACGCCGTAGTCTCACAGGAGTTGGTTTGCGTTGCGTCTTGTTTGTACAACACTCGACCATCTCGGCCACTCGATTGTTCGTGCGTATTGTTCCACCTTCTCTACAAAAAGTGATGTAGTGATTTCTAACACCTGTGGATTGACTTTTCGGTTACTTCAACTTCAGGTGCCGCTGTGAATGTTATGAAGAAACTTCTTCCAAGGATCAAAACCTAGAAATTTTAGATGAAACAGATAGAGACTCTTGAAAGGTCGACAAAAATGCTGCAGGAGGGTTCTGATTCGTATTTCGCGCCAATGCACTTGGTGGAAAATTGGCCAAAATAAAAATCCCCCGATTTTGGCTTTTTTTCCTTCTAATCACCGAAAATGTCATAAATCCCTAGCATTTAGACATTAGCAAAGCTTTGAGGAAAAGTTCTGGATTTCTCTCCTTCTCGGCTTGTACATACAATAATGTATTTCAAAAAAAACGTAACCGAAAAAATGATGTCAAAGATATTTTTCCAAGTCCACCCATCAATTCCTACCAGCTACCCAATTAGAATTACAGTTATCTTTTTATGTTTTGAAGCACTTTTTTGAGATAATACTTTGAGTTCAGTTCAACAAGAATATCTTCGAACAGGCTCATCAAACCCCTTCTACTAACTGATTATGTTAGGCCATTACCCTATTAAAAAATAGGGTAATGGAAAAATGGAAAAAAATTAAACATGGGCTCATCCCTTTACTCTTCAGAATCGGTAAAAAAAATTATTCATGATTTGTGATAAGATGGGAAACATTGCACTGGGTATAACTCCCATTCCATGGTTCCAGTTACCATTTTTGACCAGATTCCCAGCTTCTTTTGTGTTACCACCCCACAAGAGACATTCAATTACTTGTAGTTTTCCACCTACTCTAGAAACGCGTCAAGAAGTAATGAGCGTGTATTTCTTAATTTGTTTGCTAATAAGGGCGTAAGAAACTGGGTAAAACACATACAGTACTCACTATTATTCACATTCAGACTAATCATTTATGTATCTACCCAACTTCCCAGGCAGAAGAGGCCTAACAACTTCAATTAATTGAGGATTTAGTAATCCCAATTTTAGGGGCTTAAATTCCGAAAAGTCAGAAAAATATTGAAAATGTTTCGAAAATTCCTTGTTCTGGTGGAGGAACATCCAAAGAATTTCTGATTTTACGTGGATATTTCAGTCCTGTTAATTTTGTTGTCTTGATAAGCCCTTCGCTGACAGTTGAAGAGCATTCAGACCTGAAACCACCTGCCTATAAAAGACCTGGTTAAAAAAAAAAAAAAAAAAAAAACTCGTGTTTTTCCGACACTCGGGAATGAGTAATACTTGAGTACAAGTGGCAATACGGTGTAGCCAGCATTGTCTGTGGCGTCCTAAAGAAATAGTTTCTTAATATAGAGTGACATCTGTCCACGATTAGACGTTGAAGTAAAAAGCGGAGTAGAGACGAGGAATATTCAGCACCACTATCACCTAGCCGTAAGGATATGGAGCGTTGGGGCCGACAAAGTGTATGATCTATTTGAACAGCGACATGATACGGGTCAAAAGTCCTTTGACTATCTTGACTTCTGACTGACAGCTGAATAGAGATGCCGTCATTTTATGAACCTTAATAGGGGATTCAACATGCCAAACATCACTTCTCCCCTCCGACCCCTTCCTTTGCAACCCCTGACGGATGCTTTTTTTCGAGAAAAAAATCCATAAGGGGAAAAGAGAGCGGTTATGGTAATGCAGTTAAAACAACATCTTCAAAACTTGGACACGCCACTTGATGTCTTCCACAGTCGGATGTCATGCATAACGGGAGATGCTCCCTTTTTTCCACGAGGAGGAGTGATACCTATACATTTTGACCGGTCTGCTCGAATGTTGATTCATATGGTAATGCCGCGTTTGTTGTCGTAACCGCAAAAATGTCCAACCGAGGAGAGTAGGGAGACGAAGTTGCAGAAAATATCGAGGAGTTCCCACACGGAGGATTGTTCGAACGCTGTGAATAAGCTTTGAATAGTGATGAGGTCAGGTGAAATCACTGTGTGAAGTACCAAAGACGGATATATCCATTTCTGAATCGGAACGGGTTAACCGTATCCCGAGATCAAGATGATAGCTATCTTGCTGCTACGCTCACAACAGCTCTCAATCACTTCAGAAAGAAGTTGTTAACGTCAAATTATCCCCTTTGCCAGCCAATGTCTTTCAGTTGTGGGAAATCACTCTACATGAACGAGCAGATGTCGGCAAGATCCAGTTTTCATTCGTGTTTAAATCAACTCGGCTCAAATGTGCGAATACACTTGTGTGCTACAAAGAAAATTGAATTCATTAAGGATTTTCCCGTTTGTTTCATACAGCTCCAACTCGTACATACAGCTACAAAGGCAAGATACACATTCTCGTTATTCTGTAACGTACTGATTCATACAGTGAAACCATGTGTCCCCAACAGTATTTTTAAACGGTTGTGTTCGACTTTAAAATTGTTGTAGACAGTCAATCGGGCGATTGCGCCCTAATCATTTTGAAGCCCCATTGAATCGGCAAAGTAATTTATGGACCGAACTGGAACCATTCGATGTAATTGCGAACAGTCTGATAGCGGCTGTATCAACATGTGTCGATATTTCCTCCGACAGCAGATCGTGACCGGGGCCACTTAACTGGCTGGCCGCCAAGAACTTCCTTTGCCGTTTCTTCATGAAATTGAATTGCAATATTGATGCGTGAATAGTTCACGTTTTACGACTCACTAGTGAGGAACTGGTGAATTGGTGAATGGCACTATGAGTTTGTTGGTTTTATTACATGGAAAATCGTTGATCCAATTCAATAGCGAAGAAGTAAATTCCCTCTATTAGGGCTGTTCCAGAATATTAGAATCCCTCACACAACTTCTAGCTTTAGATTCGATCGAAAACCAGTTTTTAGTTGGTACGTAGTGTGTCCTTCAGGTAGGTCAGTCCATTCAAGTTGAAAATATTCAAATCGCGTTAGTACGGGATCGTTTATTGGCTGTCTAATCTTCGAGGAGATGCATCGCTTTCGATTGATGATTAATCGCAGTCAATCCACCGAAGGCGTTTTGTGGGTTTTTTAATTATACGTTCATGCATGGGGTATGTACCTGTATTGATTTACAGGTCAATTGGCTGCATATGACTCGATCGAACGGGGGGAATTGATCCTTAATTGAAAAGATCGAGGCAGATGGATTTTTGGTAGTCTTCAGATAGTTTTCAGGTAGAAGGACCTTAGGTTTAATTAGAAGGGAAGCTCTCAAAGGGATAATAATTGACATCCAGCTTGAAAATTTATGCTCCCGAGTCGAATGATTTAGTGGCGGACAGTTCCAAGTTTTATCGTGTGATATAGGGGTAGCTTGCTTCCCTTCCAATCAACTTTAGGCTTTACATCAACCCTTTAACCGTATTAATCTTGAAGACGAAGGGTCGTGTTGGGAGGAGAACGTCAAAATATATCATTCTCTCCTCTGGCAGTTAAAGAGATTTCCAGAGATATGGACCGTCGGGAAGTCTTTGTCTGGAAGCTCCTCCGTGAACAATTCCTCAGCCTTTCCTTCAAGTAACTCACATCTGTTCCGATCAAAAATACGATTCTCTCCTCGTTCCGATGACGGCTCGTCAGATGATTGAAACACCGCTGGCAGCGGCGAAGATTTGATGATATTTAGACCTCGATCCGTCGGAGGAATCCCCAATATAAAAAAATTGTATGGAACCGTCTTCAATCCACGAATCCCCAACATGAAAAAAAATTATATTAAACCGTCTTCAATCCAGCTGTACAGTTTTCAAAATTGACAAATTAAATTAAAATCGAACCTTGTTTACACGGAGATGACGCTTGCCGAGAATTCTCCTTCCGCGACGATAGGTTGTTTCCTGAAAAATCGATTTCGAGTTTTAGTTACAGAAGTGCCTACGAACGATGATCGTGCAGTTAGGAGGCGTGGATCCTCAACTGTCTTTCGTGCATCCACCTTTAAATGGCCCCCTTCAGTCACATAACAACAGGCTAATCCCCCTAAAGAAGCCGTGGTGATCCCCCTCTTACGTGCGGCGTCGTCAGCGTCTTTATTCGAAAAACTCCTTCCGCTAGTTTGCCCACTTAAGAACGTCCCCTCGAATTACACTCCGAAAATGCAAAACCTTCTCAAATACCTCGCTCAACTGCCTAATTGATTATAAATAGTGTCGCGAGCCCTCCTTGAAAGTTAATCCTATTACGCACAAAGTCGACTGAAATTTCAAATCCGGCGAAAATCTCGTATCAGTAACGTGGAATCTGGTGCAACTGTCAGACAAAAAAGGCGCTTTTGGGGGAAATGGTTTGCTTTGTGTTACAAGAAAAGTTTCAACCATGGGAACGTACTCGTAATACAACCCTTACAAGAGTCGCGTTCTAACCCGATAAACCAGTCTTGACGAACACCCTGCATGCCTTAGCCCGTAGTCGCCATTGTGAGTTTTCCCTCAATGTAATACTCTAACGCTGAGGTAGTATACGCTGCTTTCAATGTTCTTTGGTTCTTCAGTAATGATGCAGAAAAATTTACTTAGTTGTAACGCCCTGGAACTTCCTTTTTGTGCATTTTCGTTTTTCCTCATGGCGTGGAAGAACCGCTTTTTGAGGCCCGAGGGCGCGTTTTCAAAACCCTCCGCCCACACCGCCACACACCTTTCACTCAACCTCCTGGAGTAGTTTACGCGTCTTATCTTTCTTCCTCTCGGGTGGTGAGAACCAATAGGAGAACAGAACCTTTCGTTCCGCCTATCCGGTCATCTTTGCAGTTTTCATCGCCTTGATGACCCGAGTAGATTCTTGTTCTGGTCCGTTCTCTTCGTAATGCGAAGTTAGAAAGTGGGTCTTCCTGCACGGTTGAACATCGCTTCATTCAACCAATATCTAGTTGTTTTTTTTCCAGAAACTACTGCTTCACCCTCGTGATCTAAAGCAAGGTGGCGGGAAGTTTGAAAATGTCTAAGAAATGTCTTTATGGTTTCAATTAAAAAAAAAAAAAAAAAAAAAAAAACTGTGACGATTTTTTAAACATTTTGAAAATTTTCACCAAGAATAATTAAGTCTCCGTTTTAGAGCACCAAACATTAATTAAATTTAGATGCAGTGGCTACGAGGACCACCTCCGTAAATCAACCGAAGAATCATACTCATTCAGCTGTTGGTTATTTCTCCTCGACTAATCCGGAAGTGATAGTGATACACCATCAGAGCTAACATAACCTATAGAGGAAACATGGCTATAGATTTTTATTTGTAACAGAAGTTACAACTACCGATATGCCTTGTGAATAATTTTGTTTAGGACATCTCATCTCTAACTCCTACCAAAAAAGCTCTCCTCATTGAACAGCGTCTAACCACCGCGTTAATTTCTGCTTCCTCTCTCGACAACATAACCCATTTAAAATAATGAGTTTTTCATATTATTTAGTCCTCCTGCCTCATGGGCTCCGTGTTGAAGGGGACGCTCCATCAAAACATGAGATAACGTCTGAAAGATGTAAATGACGTCCCATAATTGATATGTAAGGAGTTACCCCTTGATGGCTGTCAATTATTTTTTTTCAGCCTTGCTTTGAATCGTACATCGGGGGAAACATCAGCACGTTGTGGCATTTCCTTTTAATTATAACCCGACTCCATTTAGTTCCACAGAAATGAAGTTGACTCTCCGTTCTAGTTCCGATAAAAAAGCTCGATGCACAACACTTTCCATGTCCTCATTTCCATGCTGGTTTTAAAGGGTAAGTTGCACCTGTGACTTTAATTACCCGTGGAATAAAAAGTTGCAAAAACCGACTTTTTTTTATTTCATTTTTGCCGTTGTACAGATGATATCTCACAGAAATGGATTGAGAATGTGCGTGTTCATCTCTGAGTCGATTATGAAGTGTGAGAGAAGCATTTGGATTGGCGGATAATGTGGGATAGATGTTTACTTGCTAGTTAGGTAGATGGTGTGTTTTAACCTCTGTATAATGAGAACGATCGTGATCTGAAGACGCAGAACAGCTGCTCGTCAGTTCTCTGAATGTCAAATTAGCATTGTTTCGTGTTCTTCTGCGCACGGAAATGAGCACTGCGGCCAAGCAGGAAGGTGGCCACGCTTCGATGCTATCGAAGCAATTTTAATCATTTTTGATAGTTTTAGTGATTATTCGATGGGGCCTACTCATATGACCATTCTTCGTAATCGTGTTGCTGACACTCAAAGATGCATACTTGTGATGGATCATCATTGCTTCAACCCACCTTTGCTTCAGCAGCACTATCTCCAGGTGTAGACTAAATGCATTCTCTCTGGTCATTCAAACAAAAGCCAATTCAGTCTATCTGCTTCCACTTCATCGCAATGTTTTTTTTTTTTTTTTTTTTTTTCATCATTGACTGACGCGTCAATCAGTGAAGGAACTCAATTAGGATGAATCGTTGTTGTGGAATGGAGCATCCAAAGTGTCTGAGAAACTAAGCAGATTTCAATTTCAGAAATGAACAAACCCATCGTCAAACAAGATTCCCGTCCTTTCCATCAGGTGATGCTCCCCTTTTTCAGCCTTTTCTTTTTCTTTTTTCTCGTTTTTCACAAATCTTCCTCCGTCTGTTTTTGATTAATTCAATATGCTCGAGAGAAGAGCCGCCCGATACACTCGACGAAGAGATGCAGTCAGAGAATTATGGTTGAAGCAAAGCGAAAAGGGAAAAAGGAAAGACAAGACGGTGGAGGTTTTTGAATTAAGTCCTTTTGTAGTGAGGAGGAGAGGGAAGTACCTTATTCCTTTGAAGAGATTCCTTTGTCCTTTGGTTGATCGAATTATCTCATTAGGCGTGTCACGCTATCCCCTTCACATCAATCCTACTTGTGGCTTTTCTTCCCTCGCTCGACTCTGGATCTACCCCAAATTGCTGTTTTTCAAATCATCTGTACATATCCAAAACAGAAGGTTCTCTTTCGGCGGAGAAATTTTTTTGGTGAGGGTATTATCTTTGTTCCTAAGTGACTTGCTTTTTGTTGCTTCATAGAGTGATCCTACAAATCAGGACTATGTTGTTCTTTAAAAAATCAACTGAGCGACGCATAGTGAGGCCAATCCTGCTGATAGGTCGCGGAATTCATTTCAGGTGACAGGATAATTGGTAGCGCTAAGTTTAGCCTGATGACGATTTATGTACATGTAGCTGTTTACTTCACCAAAAATATAATTTAAAGTTTTCTTCCTTTATTTTAATCAATATCTGGCCTCTTAAAACCTCCATCATAAGAGACAAAGTCAAAACGTATCCTTCAATTCTTCACATTCTAACTTAAGCAAATTAATAGTGGTATAACATGACTTGAGCACGCCTTTTAGTAGTCACGCTGATAATATTCTGTTGAGGCATTGCCTAGTTATGTTGCATTGTTGAGAAACATCGGGGTAAAATTTCTAGAGCTAGTGAATTCCTCTCCGGCTCATTTCCACTGTTACCTGCATGTCCTAGATGCATGGCCGCGCGGAACGAGCGATATGGAATATATCCTCTTCCTCTGTGCTCTTTATTTCATTAGAGCGTTGTCTCAAAAGTAAAGACAGTTTCAAAAACTTTGTAAAAAGATACGATAGTAGCCACCTTCTCACGAAGAGGCCACAAACCTCCCGATCCGATCGGCTCAGGGAGCAAGGTAATCACGGGTCTTCCCCAAGGCATCGGCACGTTGATGTGTCTATCCAACTATGGGATCACTCTTCCCCCCACGCCTATAATCGCCCGGCTCATATGCATAATGAGATCATTCAATTTAATGGTTATTGCTGGACATTTTTTTCTCGGCCGATAGGATACCCGAAAGGAAACGGCGTGGTACGATCGAGAATCGTGACGAAAGGCTAGCGTCGAAAGGGTTTTTTGCTCTTTTTGATTTCTTCCGAATGAGAGGGATTGGTTTCTTACCGTACTCCATATTTTGTAGTTCGTCTTGCCTTTTTCCCAGATGTGCGTTTGCATTGGATGACAAAACGTAGGGAACGTATATTTTGGAGATCCTATTTTTAGGAAGTCTTGACCTCTAAATCCAATTCTTGTTTCTAAGCTCAAGTAACTGAGACGAAAAATCCGCCCCGGGACTGACTCCTTGGCCAGTAGTAACAGATTATTTTCACCGGTCTTTCGTGAAGCTATTGTGGCTTGTTAGCTCTACAAGGAAGCCCTTTGCCTGAGCGCGTCACACCTTTTCGGTGTGTAATTATTCGTCAGTTATCCAGCTGGACCTCCGTAAGTGATAATTCCATGAATCGTTTGGGGACTCGCTTCTGTCGTAAGGTTCCATACCAGAAGACGTCGTGGGTTCGCAGTTGCAACTGTGATGAAAGGTGGAATCCTGACAAAGGTCAGCGCGTCACAGATTCGCATGAGTCCTGAATCCTGTACGAGTCACTTTCTAGATGTTCAAACGCGATAGAGACCACCCACAGCCGTTGACTCACCAATCAAACCCTGCCAGTTCCCTATTGAAGGACATCCATTCTGCCATCGCCAAACCGTAGAAAACTGTACATTTTATTATTTCACCGTGACACATGGCAGCTTAACTCTTTTGATGGTCTCCAAAAATAATCTCATCACTACCCCCTTCATCACATCCTACCCTTGAAAATAGTCTTTCGTGCATCCGATTTTTTGTATCCTTTTTTTACCCCACCCCTTAGGCATCTCACCCCAAAGAACAGTAACGCTCTTTGTTGAAACGTCGCGACTTAACCTTTCAAAGCCCTCCCAATTAGTGAGGAACAACACGATGGGTTGTCAATTAGACGGCGGTCACAGACAGGTGAATTAAATTTATGGATATTTCAAGTCTCGTCTCTTATCGCCATCTTTCGGTCCTCACGGACGATATGTCAGGGATATTGTACTATCGTTGTGAGATCAGGACAGCTTAGTAACTCTGGTAGTGAGCACGTAGGTAAAGTACGATGTACACACTAGTTGAGGCTTTACAATGTATCCGAAAAAAAAAAATCTGCAAATTCTTACACACGGGTTGGTTATTCCTCGAATGGGGGAAACAGTGGGTGTGGCGGGTCCCAGACCCATTCCAATCGATTCAGTGTCCAAAATTTAGTGGAAAACTATACCCCACACGCCTAGGTAGCAGAAATCCCGAAAAAAACATATTCAAAATGGGTAACAAATACCCAATTTGACCCATTACTTCTCTTGAACTTTCTTGGTGAGAAAATGGGAATTATAGCTCGCGGATCACAATTTGAACAATATATTTTTGTACTCACTTTCTTACAACTCTAGAAGAAGGAGTGACTTGAGACTTAAATGAACAGAGCTGCAAACCCTCATGACCACTAACAGTCTAAGGAGAGCAATATGTAGTTCGTATGTTAAGTACATGGAATGTATAAGATATTCCATCAACTTTCTCCAGTGGGTGCCAATCGTTCTGGGACCCGTTTCATTGGATTCAGCGTCCAAAATTTAGTGGAAAATGACACCCTACTCGCCTAGATCGCCCAAAATCTCGAAAATTCATTTTTCCAAAAAACACATTTTGACCCCTACCCCCCTCCCCCCTAATTTGGTCCGATCGGGCTGAAAAGTTTCGAGGACCCGTTTCGGCAGGGAACAGACCCCTGACCCAAATTTCAGATTTTTAGAAAATTTTCTACTACCAAAAACGGCGCGGAACATGGACGGCGTACGGCGGACGGACATTGACCTTTTTTGATCAGGACATCATGAAACGTCCAGAAAAAAAATTTTGAGCCAAATTGGAGAGGTTGGCCATTATCATGAAAACATAGGTTGATTATTCGAGGAATAACCAACCAAAAGGTCAGCGGGTGTGCAGTGTGTAGCGCTAGTGAGCCGGCAGATTCCCGAGACGCCATCAGCAGCTCGATCTCTCGACTGTTGCGGAAAGGTCGATGTGATGCAGTTTCCTCGTGAAATTTCAAATTATACGCCCCTAGCTATTTCGAATCTCTTCGCCGGAATAATAAGTGCGTGTATTTCTAGTGAAACCCCCACCTCTTGCTCGCCTCTTCCAACCCATTAGTGAGCTATGACTGTGAATTGTCGTCATTTATTTTCAAACTGAGAGCGAACCTCCCTGTCTTCGCTGAATTATGGGCCGCCGGTGGTCTCTCCCGGACATCAAAATCCCACAGCTCTGCTCTCCCCTTGTTGACGAACGGGTTTTCAACGAGACGAGTCTATTCTCGAACCTGATGCGTCAGTTGGCTGATGGAGAGGAAAATATCGATTCTCACCGATCAACCTGGAATAATCTTCGATTCATTTCAAGAATCATACTTAATTAAGCTTTTACGCGCATTTTTCGTACAAAAAATAAATTAATTAAAAAAAATTACAGATGAATAATATCTAAGGCTTAGGTACTCTTCCACTAAAAAATAGAATGTTCATTCTCTCAAATCATAAGGTGTAGTGGATATAATTTATCCATCATACATTTATTTTTATTAGGAAACCTTGTAAACATAAAATGTTTCTCATCGATTTGATCTCATCGAAATTTCCGTCTGCCCTCCACATCGTTTTTGGCAATAGGAATTTGTCTAAAAATCTGACATTTTGTGCTCTAGTTAGTTCTTGAAACTTTTAAGCCCGATTGACACACCAGGGGATCATGTAGGTCAAAATGGAAATTTCGATAATGGTTGAGGTGATTGAGGTGGTCCCGGACCGATTGCTAGAAGAGGAGCCTGGTTATAGGGTACAGCGTGCATTTTTAAAACATGTACTTTTTAAAATTTTTGTATTCATGGTTGCTTTTTTTGCGCACTAGTTAATGTAATATATGAAGTATAGATGGGGCGCAGTTTGTCTCGTAGGAACGGATTTTACTGACAACTTACGATGACTGCAACGTGGAACAAATATGCTGACACTGCGTAATATGAATGCACCCAAGCAAAAATGTGTACTTCCTTACAAAACGTTGCGTAGTTTTTCTACTTAGGTCGGCCAAGTGAAGATGCATCTTCATGCGGCAAAACAGAAGCTACCTACTCTATCTCCGTAATGGAACCGTAAAATCTTGGGCAACGTCGCGGAAACGTTTTTTTCTCATTCTTTATATCTTACTCCAGTTCAGATGTTATAAACCCCGCGGTATTAACCGTATTTCGTCGTAAGAAGCCGAAGGCAGGGGTTGAAAAGTCGGTTGACCTTCACAACCTTGAGGCTTCCTTTCAAAGTTGAAAACATGCTGAGCATTCAGTTTATCAGACTCTTTGCGGCCAGCTTGAATCCTTCCTTGGACTCTCCATTTGCATACTTTTGGTGTTGTTCGCGTACATTCGTCTTCGCGAAATAGAGGTTGTTCATTTATTTAAAAAAATTAAATGTTTCGTTTCAGCTGAAAACTTCTCATACGAGGATCTTGGGATATTCAGTGCGAGCCTAGTCGAAGCAATTGAAGCCACTCACATTGAGAAGTGAGGGGAAGAAATGACACATACACACCTTGCATGGTGATCCCTGTCGGTACCCCCGATCAAGATTGGTCAGATTCACATCTTTATTCTTTGTCGTTCTTTTCTATTATTTTTGTTTTTCCAAGAACAATATTTTAGGTCTCGCGCGAAAATGTCTCCATATATATTCACGGCCTGGGTCTTCACAAAAGCTATGGAACAACCTGCCTTAGCCAGAGGAATATTTAGTATTCTTATAACTTTCTCGCATTCTAACATTCACTCAATACAATCATGTTCGACATAAACATGATTTTGAAATTGGTTATTGCGTTTGTTTTCGTGAGTGCTGTTAATGCTCCAGGTAGAGTTGGAAGCTAACGAATATACCCACTATAATTTATCGACAGGGTATCTCGAATCATTCATGTATAAATGATGAATTTGAAACCAGAGTTGAACGATTGATTATGGAATTGTTTATTATCTTTGGATAGCGTATTGTTTGTTCTGTTTTATCTTTCCGTGATGAGCCGACATCAGACGAGAGTACGCAATTCGTCATAATCAAGAGTAAAACGATTTTCCCCACTTTTTTCCTTTGTCGGACGTCTACCTTCACAATACACAGGCTGCTCCGTGCGCGGTGCGAGCGGTCGTTTCATCCCGGGACAGTACAAAACTCTGACGGAGTCGTTTGCAATGCCGTTTGATCGCTTAGGGGAACGGGAGTAAAATGAAAATAATGAAATAATCAGCGGAAAGGGAGGAAAAGTCCCGGTTGAAATGAGTCGCATCGAACGTCTGGTGGCGTCAAAGGGGCACAACTGACAGGAAACGATTATTAAAATGGATATCAGCCGTTCAAAGCTGCAACTCATCAGGTTCGAAGGCGGGAGCGGGAGTAGTTGCACCAATGGTTCTTTTGAACGGTAGTGATTTCCCTCTTTGGGTGGAAAACGAGTGAACCAATTATCGTGCAAAAGAGTGCGGCTTGAAATGATACAAAGCGCGGTGTATCGTCGAGGATTTCAGGGCTGGGTTGATGAGGGGGCGTCACTGCGTCTGACCCATCCCGCTAGTCATTCCAGGGTTAAAATCGCTCTGATTCATACAAAACTCGCTCTTCCAAAACGCACTTCCACCCCTCAGCCACCAAACCTCGAAATCCGTTTACAAAAGATGCTGACGCCCGGGGCGGGTTTTATTATGTGTTGTGAAGGCTTCGGCCAGTCCGTGGCATCGGCCCCTCCGACCATCAGTCGAATAGAGAACTACAAGCACCCCTGAGGCCACTAGCTGTGTTCGACACCCATATCCAACCCGGTTTCAGTTATTTAAATTAACGTTTTCAATTAAACCCGGATGCGTCGGGTTTTGCCCATATTTCTGAAACGCTCTCTTCCCGCCGTTGTCGAATCAAATTGTCAATTTTCCGAGATTATTTTGACCTTTTCAGCTCAATTCCATTCTAACATGGACTATGCTAATCACTTTGGACCTCCAAATTCCGAAATATTCCTTTTCGGCCTGACGGGGTTTCATTCTTTGCTACTACAGTTTCACCCTGATCAACTCAAGTTGGATTAGAAGATGAAAACAACCAGGAAGATTCGGGTGTACCATCAGGGCACTCAGGGTGGAATACATTGATAATCATGCTTAAGCTAGAGTACGGATATGCTCAAGCCTTCTTTAAGTTCGTATTCAAAAATGAAAAGGAGATACTTCGGAAGGCATTCTTGACCACTCGATGTTCAAGGTTGTCGACAGCTCAAGGTAGGACGAGGGGTAACGTAACAGTTCCATGATAGACATTCTGATGTTATTTTACAACCCAACGCGAGGTTATTTGACAAAATTACTCTCAATTTTGACAAAAATATACTTAAAGATTACCTACTTTGCCTTTGATTAAAATGAATGTTTTCATTCAAATAAATTATTTGAATTAAAAAAAAAAAAAGTTCAATAATGCGATGCGGAATCCGGTTTTATCGAACATCACTCGCTGCCTCTCTGGATAGGTCAACAAGGTATTTCATAACGCCCTACTGCTCCCGCGAAAAAGCGCTCATACACGTATGCAAGGGCCTACTTGGTGATACGACGGCAATCACCCTCGCAAATGTATTTCCCCGTCCCCTTGACCAAAATTGTTGAGGCAGGTTTGACTCGTCACACACAAATTTTGTAACCTAAAGTCTACAACCTATGATGGTAGTGGTGTCAACAGAACCTGATGGGAACCTATCGTGACTGTTACACACCCGACGCTGCCGATTCTGAAATGAGTTGATTTTTCGCTCTGCTTCAAACATGAATATGAAATCTGGCTAAGCATTTTCTTTAGCCATTTCATAACATTCAGAAGTTAAGTAAGTTTTCAACTTGAGTCTTAACTATGAATTTCACCCTAACACTCTGCTCCATAGTGTAGTCCCAGTGGGATGCTCCAAATCCAGGGTGGCTTCATTGATATTTTGATTATTTTTCTTTGGTTCTGCTCATCGAGTCTGAGAGGAGTTAGTTACGAAAATTACGTTTATTCCTCTCCACTTGAGTGTTTATAGAATGACCATGGCTCTTGTCAGACATCCATTGGAAATAAAGTGAACGACGCCCAAATCACGCAGTGGCAGCGAATGGAGGAGCGTAAATGACTTATTGGGCGGCAAAGGCGGGACGTCACCTCAAAATGATGTCCGCGGAAACGCCGAGTGCACGTAACGCCGCGTTTCCAGGATTGATGAGCCTCTGCCCGCTCTTCCATTTTCGAACCGGTGATGGATTGATGGCCCTGAAACGTGTTGTTTCCTGTCGGACCGACCTTCCCGACAAGACAGGCCGTTTGTTTTTGCACCGTTCGACCCAATCAGGTCCCACTAGGTGTAAATTACGGCTTTATTTGTCATTTTCAGATGTTTGACGCTCTCTCCTTTCCCAACAGGCTGTCGGTTTTGGCCATTTACGCTCGTCGAGGCGTTGCCCCCTACCTCTGGGAGGAGCCCCTCCCGCTACCCTTTCTGACAACTAAGCTGAGTTATACTTCGAAACGCCCAAAGAATCATCCTTGGGCATCAAACCGATTGATTTACCTTCGGCGAGTTTATATCCAAACCTACGACCCCCTCCCCTTCCCCCTCCACCTCCGCACCGACCACCACGAGGGATTGTCCAAATCTGAAGCAATAAATAAAGTCTTCCGCTCTCCCCCACTTCGTCAGATCGTATCTGAGAATTGATTTAAAACTGTCCGGGTCTTGATATGAGGCTGCCAGGTCCAGAATAGTCTCATCCGCGTCTTCTCGCCCAACAGTGAAATTTCCTGGGGCTATATATTTCCCCTTTGCTGCGCACGATGTTCAATTATCAAATTCATAATCTTGATGCCACGCAAAAATTGATTCATCCATTGGACGTTTGGCAAATTGGTATTGGTGCATTTCACCATCATCTTTACAAATATAACATTCCTACATTAAAGCCTATTCCAACATATACATAGTAGATCGCCTTTGGATTTAGGATTCCTCATCAGGGTTAAGCGTTATAAAGGACTAACGATTCCATTGGTTTACTTTCGTCAAAAAAATTCTTGAGATACGTTGCGAGCTTTGAAATCCAGTCAGTTTCGTTAACTGCACTTCTCTCGTATTCAAGCGTTTAACTCGCTATTCCAACTATTTTCAGTGTCGTGTTCCTATACTGTAGTTCGAGAAAGTTCCTTATCAAACCTGAAGCATCTCAAAATTATAACGAACACTCTGTGATATCTAATTTAGTATCGACCCGTTGACGAGGCCACAGTCTTCCGATACCGACGAAATAAGGCGAACAGCGATGCCAATCGCAAGAAATTCGTCGCTCATAGACCGGACCATTAAACGAATAGCAGTCTCGTCTTCGCTCAGGGAAAACTTCAAGGCTCTTCATGTCCGCCGAAGGCAACGTAGGAGCCTCACTCCGCTCATAAATGCCAAGAAAGCTACTGACGGCCTCTATCACCCGTTATTTATCGTTATAGCCCCCCTTTGCACCAACTTCCAACTTTGCGACCGGGAAGGACCTTTATTTATATATTCTCTCGACATGCGCCAGTGTATGGGCGATTGCTTCAATTTTCCCACCAGAAGGGAAGTCGGGGTTAACAAGTTTTTTTTTTCTTTCCATTCCACTCTTTTTCACCGTCATCGTTTTCTCTTTTGAATCACTTCGAATCCGCCTATACCCGGTACTCATGTATGAAAACCGTGTTAAGCCTTTCCTTTCTGTCATATTGATGGGGAACTGTCACCGCGGATAAATGCGGAATCCCTCAAACGTTCCCAGCGTCGTAAATTCAACAGTCGACTGCTTTTTATGTATTCGCCCTTTTGGATGCAACGTTATCCTGGTCGTCACATCATTTATTCTTTTTCTCCTTCGTATCGCGTCAGGACTTGATTTGGGCGTTCTACCGTTTATCGATACCAATCTGGCGTCCCTTGTATCATTTCTCTTTCTACTAGAAGTATATTATGGCACAGCGCACTTGCGTGCTCAAATTTATCATTTTCTGAAGTTTTAAAGAATATTCTTTAAATATCCATGATAGATATTTTCTAAACGATCGAGTAAATAATTATTCTGTGTGGTTTGGAAGTATTACACATTATAATTGAGTATGTACGAGGTTTAAAGTCCAAGAATTAGTTCTTCAGATTTATGCAACCAGTAATACTTCTATCCTTTCCCTATTTGTTCCCTTTTCCCTCGATTTCGTTCTCTTTTTTCTCCTTCAGATAAGGGCTTACGCTGAATTAATTGTCGTTCAGCTCCATCGGAACCCCAAGAGGCTGGGTTAAATCAAGGAGGGTGACGGATCCCTTTAGATCGCCACGGCCTTTGAGTTCATTGATATCCGACTTAATCAATACGCTTTGCTCTTTTTTTTCCTCTTTCGATCCCTTCTCACCAAATGGTAAATGTTTGGACTTGTAGGTAGTGATATACTTGGACGAAGGTGGCTAATCCGCCAAGAGTAGTGATAGATCTTAGGCCATCTAATGAGTAATTTCAAGCTTTAATATTAGCTCAAACTTCCTCCTTTGGGATAGCGTCCAAATTTCATCCGGAAAGTCAATGTGCACTGTGCGATTTGTACTACATTATTGCTGATACTATGAGTCCACCTAGAGCAACGTCTGCTTGCAAACATTCAGTTGGATTACCTCCTTAGTATTGGATGTTCACATTAACGTAAGTATTCAGCGCTTCAGATTTAAAACTGAAGTCATGAAGTAACACCCCCCCCCCCTTCCTATTCTGGAAACTTCTCTACGGTGACCCAAGAAAATAATTGTTATCTCATGTTGACAATCTCTAAAATGTTCCTCCCTGCCTTTTCATTCGGTCGTGAGAAACTTCTAAGGGCCTAGGTGACGTTGAGGATTTAGCGATTGCAGTTGGGGATCTATCGGATTAAAGTTGGAGACCCTGGGCCTTTGGGAAACGTTTTTTACTCCAGATTCCTTACAACAGATAAATGGTTTAGACTTGCCCGGTGTCCTATTCTCAAAGGGACTTGCGGATCGGGAATCTTTGGAAGTAATTTTGTTTCTTGCGATTTGTTTCTCAATTTATATTCTAAGAAACGAATAGCTTCAAACTTATCAACGTTGGCATAGCTCATAATTAACCAGTCATCGAACTATAACAATTTCAAGATGGTGCCGAGAGTGGTTTTTCAAATTGGTTTGACTGGTCCAGGGTTCACTTCCGTATAGGTAACAACAGGTTTCTTCTCTAGACTCGTCTAGCCCTGAAGTCGTGATATTTGGTTATTTACATGTTAACTTCTTCACATTAAGGAAAACTCTGAGCCACCGCAGAGCTCAGAGAGGTTCAAATTTTATGGAGAGACTCTCAGTTCCCGGTGAGAAGAATTCCTTGTGGTCTTCAAGAACTGTTTATCCGTACGGTTGTGTAGCAAGAGATCTCAGGAATCCAGGAAGGTTTGAATCCAGAAGAATGGACCGTCGTCGTACCAAACGAGATTATTCAAAGAAAAATATCATTCTCACAATGCCCACTCCCCATATTAGTCTTAGTTTCACAGCCTAAATGATGATGCACAATGATAGTCTCAGATTGAAGGGGGAAGGGGGAGGGCGCGGAGGCCACGGATAATTCCCCGCATACTGCGGTAGCTTCTACGGATCTGTCGTCAGTATGTCCGCGATTGGCTGATGACGTTGCTGGTTGGCAAGAACGCAAGCTTCCTTTGACTTTGAATACAAAACATAGATGGTACATTTGGAAAAATTATACCATCAAATTTAAGTAACAAGTTGAAGAAAAAGTGGGGTCGTTATGATCAATTATTCACAATTTTACTACAGTCTGGAGCATCATGTTCCCCTTAAAAATGTGGAAACCGATAAGAACCTACTATTTACTTCTTTGCTGATCTGGGGGTTTTCAATTTTTTTTTTTTTTGCTGCTGAGGGTTTTTCAAATTTTGTTATGCGTCCTCATTAAGTTTTTGATTGGTTACCCCCTCGCAAATTATAAAAATTTAACGCACTGAGTTGTTTTGATAATTTTTTTTTATCTTGATCAACATTTAGCTTTGTTTTTCTGTTTTTGGTTTTTTGTTTCCTTTTTTTCATTTTTTAAATTAGTTCATATTCGTGATAATAGGTTCGAGATGTCCTCTTGAAAGATAACTTGCCACCGGGAAAGATGACTTGCTAGGAAATACAGTCAACAAAGGCGACGATCAAGTTCTCGAGAGTCTGATGGAATATGGGCGTCGAGTGGGGGCGCCCGTAACCATCAGAGACAGAGTTTTCCATAAAGTCCCCCAAACGCCAAGTTGGGAAAAGGAGCCCGTTCTTCTCCGTGTCAACTGAAGAACGGTACGGCAAGCACGAGGACAAGATAAAACCACTACATCTTTCCCTGCTTTTCCCCTCTCGAGTCTTCTCCGGGCCTCCGAAGCAGTCAAATGTTTATTACTCTGTAGAACCTTCCTGCTCTGTAGAACCTTCTTTCCCTCCGTCACGCCTACGTTTGCCGCCTCCGGTCGCGATCTACGGCCTCACTCCTGATCTACTGCCGCCCCCCTCGATGGCCGCGTCTTCCGCAGCTCTTGCCAAAAACCATAAAGAACCCCGAGGACTGGCGTGAGATTTCCCCTCTCCCCCTCCGCACGTCTTTGAAAGTGAACACTTCCTTATTCCGAAATCCTCCCTCTCCAACTTCGAAAGGTTCTTCCCCTTTCACTTCAAGGATATACGTTTCCTCTGATGGATCTATGGGCGATGCAAGTTGAGATAAGATTGCCTGGAGGCGTTCGGTTTGAGCGGAATGTTGCCTTCGTATGCTTGAGATCGCCCCTGCAGAATTGAAGAATGATTTTCGCGTGATTATTGCTCAATAATTCAACACAGACAATTTCATCATTATTATTATTTGCTCCCATATTTACCAGAAACGAAATCTCCCCGGTGAGAAGTCCTGCAAAAACTCGGATTTTTGAAATCCTGCCAATGCCTGGTCTGTTTGAGAATGTAGTAGTTTCCTTCCGGTACAGACGATGTGGAGAGAAAATAAGAAAGGATAGGGGGCCACGTTAAGAAGATCGAGTTTGAGTAATGCCAGCCATCACTCAACTGTCCGTTTTCAATCACCAGTCTGAAGAGAAACTTCATATATTATTACCACTGATCGATCATCACGTCCATTCCGATATCCTTTGAAAACAATCGATTTTTCAACCCGAGGAAGGACTGCCGACTGCCTGTTTACGGCTTTTCGATGTCTTTCATTACGGTCCACGTCGAGTTTGAATGGAAGGAGACCACCCTCGGGGCTTACAGGGCGGTCAATCATAATTAAAACATCTTACAGTACCAATCAGTCACTAAGAGACGCTTCTCTCGTTTAAATCCCGGAGTAATGTCGGCCATTATGATTCATCACTCACATTTCTGCCCGGCTGGAACTGTAGTCGTACGTCAATCTCCTTGGTTGAGAAATGTACACCTCACAACGTGACCGCAATATGAACTGTTGGTTCGGTAATACGGGTTCATTAATCACCACAGCTGAGTTTGTGAAGAGGTTTTACTTCGACTTACTGGTGATGTTCAAGTATCGACTATGGAACAGTGTAGGAAGGTGTGGTGAGCATGAATTAAAATATTACGAGAATAACATTTAAATTGTGATATTTCAGTAACTATTTATCAATTTATTGTTCTATCAATAGATTGTTCTATCACCAATAACGTTTTTCACGGTTTAAAGCGAACTAAAATGGCGTGAAATTTATTGTCATTAAATTACCTGCCTATTGGACCGTGGATCCCCTGCCGATCGTTGCGTCCGATTTGAAGCTCAGTGCAGAATAATCATTTTCTCTCTTCCGAAATGATTAAAATTTCAAAGTGGATCCCCAGAAGCACTCTTCGTAATTGCAAATCGTCGCCAACTTTTCCCGTAGGTAATCCTTATCGATCATTAAACTACTCAGTAAATTGTCACCGGGATGCTTCAACCCCATTAACTTCGCTGGACACATGTCCATATAAAGCTAAAATGTGAGATCTGAAAACCGTCTGGGATACACTTCATGTCTCATCAGAGATGTCATCGGAGAAGACACGTAGGTCGCATTGGTTACCGCCCCGCTATTAGACGGCTCTGAGTACATCAAGCTTTCACATGTTGAACATGAATATGACATCGTTCAACAACATAGTAGCTATCAACGTTACACTCAGGCATCGACTTGTCAAAGTGAATATCTGACTTTTAATTAAGCCCCAGTAGATAATTGGTCTCATTGAGGTTAATAGCGAGTTTTACGACGATACGAATGGAGTAGCGATAACTATGGAACTGCCTGCACGAATGAACAGTAACCAGTGCTATATTTTATTTTTGAGGCGCGAATGAAACTATGCTATGGTTAAAGTTGGACGGATTCCGCTTGGAATTCGGACGTCTCACCAGTTTACTTCTCAGCTAAGTCGCTTTACGAGTGTTATTAGCAATATTTATGACCTTCTAGTCTCAAAATAGGCATAATCCTCCTCGCAAGATCGATGGAAGGCTTCAGTCATAAATCAAAAATCAAAACCTGCTTCTCAAGTTGGACAACCTCCGCGTAAAACCGGATACCGGTTTCACAACGCCTCAACCTACATCGGCGTAGAATTTTCGCCCGTCAAAAAACAAGGTTAAGAACCCGGGATCGTTTATCAAGTGTCGTTCTCTATTGGTATTTTATACTAGGAAGGCGAAAAAAAAACTGTAAAACGAGCCGGTTTTTCCCCTCACGATTCGCAGGAAAAAAAGTATATAAACAGGCCGAACTGATAACCTCCTTCCTTCTTAAAGTCGAAAATCGTTTAAATCCTTTCAATTCCTCATCCTGCGAGGCATTTGATGAATATGAAGACTTCGTGAGTGTAACCTTTTGATGTGACCGGTCTCACCTTTGGGAAACTGGGGCAAATTCTAATACGCACCTGCGCTATAATATAGCGCGTTGAACGAAAAATTTTTTTTTGATCAACAACCGGTGATGTTCGACGACTGACAGACCTAACGAGCTCCTCGCAACACCACCCTAATTTTACCTCTAATCGGCTCGCTTCGAATTAGTTGTTTTCAAATTATCTCGCGATAACCACTTAGGTTAAGTGGGGTTCATTGGTGAGAAACTATCGAGTAGATACCGTAATTTTTTTTAAATCAAAATGCTATATATTTTTATTCATATAACCAAGCATAATCGCACCCTCATTCAAGAGATAAACTCGATCTGACTTATATTTATAAGATAACCTAATAATAGTTTTAATGAGTCATTATTTTTTGTATATTTTTCCCACGTGTGAGGTTCATTAAGTTGAATCAAATGGTTTCATTTGCTGAGTTAAGTTTGTACAACACCATTCGAACATCCACCAATTCAAACACTTTTCATTTTACACACATTCCAAGAATACTGCTAGAAGAGGAACTTTGCAAGAGAGGAGCTTACAATATTCGTCGGTGTAATTCCTACTACTGAACCTTCTTTTAATGAAACCACCCTTAAGAAACCTCATTCAATTGAGGTGTTTAGGACGTGAATAGAAACAAACGATATTTTAGACACCTGTTCTGACAAGCTCATTTCCTCCTTTCCCACAAATTTTTCAAAAATGGAGGAACAATCAATATGATGTGGAGTTTTATGAGTTGATTAGTTCATTGTTTACGGCGTAAATGTCCATAATCATTCGACCGTTGCTTAAAATTGTACAGTACCTCATTCCGCTAATGACAGTAAAATGTGACTTTGTGACTAATCGACTCGTGTTTGTTTCAGGTGAGTTATGACAGAGCGATGGAAGAGCTAAGTGCTCGGGTGAGTGGTATCGAACGACCTGCGACAGCCGTCAATCACTTTTCACCCCCTCCCTTGGACCTTCATATTTGCCGGTCACATTATACCGGCCATCCCTTCGTACGAATGACACGCCTGTGTTGTCGAGCGGGTATCGATTTGAAATTAAGTCGAGTCGAGTGGATGTGGCGTCAATTTACGGTTTTTCGAGATGACTCCCAGTGATTGACGGGAATCCTAGAAATAGAAATTACGCTCAATAAAAAATAGTTTTCGTCCTAAGACAACCCTAAAGTCGCATTGCCTCAACGCGTGAAAATATCAATGTTGGTTCAAATAGTAAAAAATAAAATAAAAATAAATCTCATCCCCACGAATTTCTTTCCCATTTTTAGGCCCTGTAATGTCACTAAAAACGTGATTATTTTCCTTAGCCTTATTTGAGTTTTATTTCTTAACTCGAAATCACGACTCAAACACAACATTATGTGAGTCAGACATGATTATTCAGCTCTTCGCTCTCCTCCCTCCCGAACAAACCATTGCTTCACGCAGCCAAACCGATTTAATTAGAGAAAATGACTTCTTTCTGACAGTTTTATGCGTAGGACCAGCATCCATAAAAGCCATTCCGTTCAGACCGTGCCTGATCAAATAAACTCTAATGGAACAACTTTAACACAATCCCAGTGGACCTTTGGCAGGAAACATTACTGTTCCTAGTTGCTTCCATCACCCTTTTTACCCCCTCCCCCTACGAATTAATTTAGTGCGCCCTAAGATTATACATAAATCAAACTCCCCGCTTCCTTCTCAACAGAGTAGGAAGTCGTATATTCATTCACCAAGCAGACCTCCCCTGTTTCCATAATAGAAAATCCCTGGTCTCACAAACGAAAACATGAGGTTGATCAATCTTGTTGTTGTTGTTGTACATGGTGGAAAGATTTTGATGGATCTTTTCAGTAACTGACACAAATCTGTGTAATTCGAAAATTTGTTTTTGCTCACTGACGAAATTTGATTGTTAGAACATTCCAACTTACAAAAGCCTTCAGAGCTGAATGCGTCTTTGTTGTAATGCCGGCAAATTTTCATGTGTCAGGGTCCATTGTTTTTTTTTTTTTTTTTTTTTTTTTTTTTAATTGAGTTATTTGAATATCCCCTGTATTGTTCATTATCGTATAAAAGTGGAAACCCAGGGAGATGGCGAATCGTGCCGTAGTTGCCACTTAAGCTAATAACAAAATAATCCTGGACGCCAGCATACTCAAAAAAGCCAATTTTTCCTGCGTCTCAATTTCAACCTAGTGAGTTCAAACTTTTACTGAACATGAAGGTTCGTGTAAGGTCTGTTAGAAGTTTGCTTTACATCGCATACGCACATAGCAGAAACGTTTGTCACTAACTAAGAACTAAACTAAGATTTTTCGGTGAAAATCGGTTACCACACGACCACATTGGCCCCAATCGCTGATCAATCGTCTGGGAACTCATCCCTTATTATCAAGGAGGTGTAATAAGAAAATAACTAACATCTTGAACTCCTCTACTAATTCACAAAAACCGCAAAGTTTTAATCGTTCCTCGCACTATTTACTCGAAAAAAAAATCCACTTCAATCTGACTATTTACAAAGGTACAGTTGATCCTCACTGCACTCTCTAGGTAATACGTATTAGCAACAAGGGATGTTTTTTCATCGGAAAACCTTAGCTTCAGATGATTAAAACATATCTTCAGCCGGCTATACGTATCAATGTTATCAAAAGTATTACCAGTTAGTGACAGGCACGAGTTTATCAGAAATGGGTCTCAACAAAACGCAGGAGAAATTGTAGGTTTTTAGAATGAGTTTGCGTTTTGGTGATTCTCAAATTTTTATCTTTAATGCGCAACTCACCTAAGGTAACCAATTTTTATGTGTGTATTTGGTTCCTAAATGGAAAGGAATCAGGAGGTAAAAGTTCATTTATTAAAACCAATTTTTTTCGACCTTAAAAGGGACCTATTGTTTTGGTTAAATGAACTGCAAACATTTCATTAAAAAATAAGCTATTTACCTAAAACAGGAGCCTACGAATGACAAAAGTACGATTCTTCGTGTTCTGTTTCGTCATGAATAGTAATCTTTACCAGGATTTCCTATTTTCATCCTTCCTACCATTACCCCTTTATTATTACATCCCCTTTCTCCTCGTATACCTTCAGCTTTATTCCGTCCGACTCTATCCTCCCTGATATCCCCATTCGAGTCATCGCCATTCAGCCGTTGCTCTCCCGAATTTCTTATTGCCGAGGGTTCATCAGTTATTCTACTCGTAAATAAAAAGAAGGAGGAGCCGCGACCGTAAAACAGGAAATTACTTTTAGAATTGCTTCCAGAAAATGTCGGTCAGGGGTCGTTTGTCCGGAATTACCCGTCAGAGACTCGATAGGATTTTTCATCTTTTTTCATTTTATTTGGACTTTTCTTTCTACTTACTTTCATGTTTTATTGGACTGAGTAATTTTTTCTTCTTGAGGAATAGTCGATCAAAGTTTTATTTCGGCACTAGCTTCTCGTAATATGTTACAGGATCCGTATCATTTTTTACCTTTGTGAATATTGAAGCCATAATTTAGTTTCGATAGCCATATCAACTAAAGTGGCTTCCCAGTCCAATGGGAGCCACCCGTTTCGTAGTACCTAATATATTACTGCATTTCAAGATAAATATTATGGTTAATCAACTGTGTGATGGAATTTTCTCGAAGCCGTATTTATTTTATTTTAGTAGAGGATCACCTCTCTTTCAATTGCAAACTGAAGGGAAGTTATTTCGGAGGGAAAGCCAAGGGTGGCCCGTCAGAACCCAAAGTTGCGACGAAGGGTGGAAAAGTCTTCGACGAAAAAGGGAAGCGGCGCGGGGAAATGGAGCAGTGAGCTGCGAGGGGGTGAAGCCCACTTGACAATAATTCATCACAAGTCCGTCAGTGTCCGGCTTGAGGGATCAATACAGTGACAGACACGCCTGTCCGTCAACCTAGCCTTGGTCACCATGGATACTAAGGCTCTCCCCCCCCTTACCACATCGTCGTCTTCCACCTTCACCGTCCCATAGATACCCGCAGCCCTTTTCTTCTGATGGGGTCAACATTTCCATTTGCCTTGCTCACTACTGTGAAGGCTTATGTATCTATGCGAAGGAAATAATGCATTTATACATTAATGTATGTTTGCAACTACCCATTAAAAATCTACCTAAAAAACCAATATGTGACTTTTTTTTCTTTTTTTTAAGGTTTGTTTAAGCAGCTGTCAATTTTCACCCGGCCGCCGTCATAAAAATATGTTTGATTTTCTCGACGCAAAAAATACGTTGGTAATAAACTTCACGGTTACAGCTGGTGTCGGGATGCGCGATCATTGAAGATTTATTGCGAAACGAAAAAATTTACGTCGTTTGTTCGTGAACGGTGGTGGCTACGGGGGAGGGAGGATGACTTCCATCAATAACAAACGGCTAGCTGTACAGTGCCATAAACAAGTGGTTATAAATGCAACAATAAGTCAGCCATGGGTCGGGTGTTGTGTCTACTACCGGGGACTTCGAGCGGGTGATTGAAGCCATCAGTCTGCACTGCCTCAACCCCCCTCGAACTGACGGGGGTGAAAAGAGGGGGCAGCATAGATGGGATGGGGGGAAGTTCTCTCGTAACTCTATTAAAACGAGAACACCCCTCCCCTTTCCCTCACTGGTACACTTCCGTCGAACTTCTGGGGGAGGGGGGCAGGCATAAACAACCACCCGAAGAGGCGGCTTAAATAATATCGTCCTGGACCTGCGGAGGACCGGAACCTACCGGGGGCAGACGTCCCAGTAAAAGAGAAGGACAACGTTTGAAAGGGATCAATCAACTTGATGTATTCCTTGCCCACTGAATTCTCTTTATACTTTGTCTCTATAATCACTGGCCCTCGTCCCCTCCGTCCCACTTTCCAAGAGGATTTGTATCTATCACAAAAGGGCCACAGCTCGAATTTGTCTTTTGGTAGAGCCCTTTGTGAGAGCGGGGGAGTAAACATTCAACCCCTTTTCGCAAATATTGTTGTTGTTTTTAATCACCAGAAAATATCTACCTATTTCAATTAAATACTAGTAAAGTGAAGTTCTAAAATGAATGACACCGAGGGGTAACGGGAGATCCGTCTCGAAATATACGATAATAGGATAACAAATAATTGTTTGGATGATAAGTGTTTTTAATCACCTAATGCGGTGTACCCCGGTGAAACTACAGGGTTGTATGGACCACCACGCCATCAGCTCTACAGCAATGGTTTTGGCTAAGTAAGCAACCAGGCATATCTTTCCGTGGCACGGCTCAGCATTCAGAAACGGTCTAGTCAGCTTCGAGTGTCGATACTGCCTTATAATCGTCAGGTTGCAGAAGAGAACTTCTATCAATTTAGCCTTTTGACTTCCTTTCAGTCGAGGTAAGGGGGAAAGCTAATCAGATAAGTAGCCGGGGTCCAGAGGCGAACGGCGATAGGTGGAAAGCGCTAATTAATTTGCCTGCTGTGTTGGAGGTGAGGCCTTCCCTTCGCAAACGGCCCCGTCCCTCCACTTCCGGTGCCAATCCCATCCACTTCCAATCCTCCCAAGAGGTGAACCTCGGAGCCCGGGAATTGGAAAGGTGGACTCGAAATTGTGTTTGGCTTCAGCGACGGCCTGAGAGGAGAGTTGGTTTGAATGGGGTTTAGTCAGGTTTCCATCTGAGCGGCCAATGTCCGAGTTGTTACTAGAAACTCACTCCACCTCATGTCCGAGTCCGAGACTCATCTCCCCCCCCCCTCCATCCTACCAACCCACTACCCTCCTTCTATAACTACTATACTCTTCCAAGCGAATCCCCAAGGGCACTCAAGTTCAATTGGTTAAAAGGTGAACTGCCGCTATTGACGCCTTAGCCAACTGAGCCCGAATAATCCAAAAGTGAACGTACAAACGGCCTATCCGAGCATCAACACCATATTATCCAAATGCCAACCTGTGGATAAGTGCTGGTTGTTCCTCGAGCACATTTTCACTCAAACTAGATTAATTTTGGGTTGGAGACAACACAACAGGTATCATTTAAAAAAGGAAATTATCGGGGCAAAATCTCATTTCATGGCTATGCACTCAGGTAAACGAAAATGAGAAAACTTTTGAAAACCTGCGTTAGCAAATTCGCTCAATATTGTTCATTACCCCGGGTGCTGTAAAACATGATTTTCGCAGCAAAAAGTGAAGAACCAATTTTTCCCCCACAACTAAGTCCCTAACCTCCTTTAAAAAATAAATCATTCTTGACCAAAGTGTACCCACTTCCGGAGAGCGACCATAGCGACCACCAAAATATAGTGGTAAAATCTCAAAAACCAATTTGAAACACACATCTTGCCCTTTGCGGCAGACAGTAATTTTGGACTTTAAATCATTGAACTGTAAAAGGCTTAGTGCAATTTAATCTTAATGTTAGAGGTTTTTTTTTTACGAGGGTATTTTGGAAAAAAAAATTAACCATAACCACTTTAGTAGAGGAATTAACTCTGGTATTCTGCCTAGAGAAGTACCTGTGCTGGGGACGAGTTTTGTTCATGAGTTGAGTTGTTCATTATTCCTTGAATAATCAAACCTGTTTTCAAGACGGTGGTTTTTCAATCTCTCCATATGCCCCAAAATTTGACTGTGCGTTTCAAAATGTCTAAATTTAAAAAAAAAGTATAAAAGTCTGTTTGTGGACGGTGTTTTTTGTTGGAGAACATTTTCGAAAATTTTAGTCAGGGTTGGAGGTGGGTATGGGTAGAAATGGGCGCCTACTTTCCTATTTTGAATGTGGGTTTTCAAGATTTTTGGGGCCCCAAGCGTGTGAGTTATAATTTCCCACCAAACTTTTGATACCTACTGAATCGATTGTACTGCACATTCAGTGTTTCCCCACAATCTTGCATCAAGGGAAAATGAACCATTGTCTTTGATGAGTTACAAGGTTTACGAGGTGTTACATGAAAAAAAGGTTCTTTACTGAGTCGTTATGACGGAAAAGTGAAATGTGTGGTACCTACTTCCGTACCGATACTGATTTGACATAATGTTAAATTGAAATCATCGCTAACAGAAGACATTGTTCCCGGACAAGAGGTGCTTTTCCACACGCAACAGGTTCTAGCAGGTTTTTTTCATCCCCACCTCACCCTCACTAGTCGCCCCTCTCATCGCGCGGATGTCCTTTTTTTTCATGGTAGCGGAAAAAGGAGGGAAAAAATGGGGTCAGAGGTAGCGAAAATCAGTGTCCATTTTAACGGTCTCTCGCTTTTGTCCTCCACAGCCGCGGGTCGGAGGCGTCATGCGTATGATTTGAATGACTGACCGCTTCAGTTTTATTTCTTTTTTTTTTTTTTTTATTTTTTTTTTGTCCACCCGTAGTAGGGTTGTCCGTATGAATAAATCAACTTTCGATTTTTTTCCTCCACCCAGATCCGCATACGACGAGGATCATTGCAGTATGTCGGGGAACGGGTTAAAAAAAAAACTACAGTACACCAAGAGGGGTCAGCGAAAGAGAAAAAATTCTTTCTACACCTCATTAATGAGTGATACCTCACTAGCTTTGCACCCCCATTCACTCAACCGCCGTAATAAATCACTCTTTCATCACTCTACCGTTTTTTTACGGGCTTTTTCCCTTTTACTACTCCGATCCTCTCATGGTGTTTTATTTACGCGTTTTTCGCGCTTTTCGAAGGGCATTTGTATCCAATCAAACGCCTCCGGTTTTTTAAGCCTTTTTCACCCGATGATGGATTTTATTCCCTCGCCGCTTATTCATTCGCCAACACTGCACCTGGTTTTAGTTATTTAACGTTTTTTATTGAGCGATTCGGGTGGGTGCGAAGAGCGGTGTCTCTGCGGCTGAAATAAATTGCGTCCGCACTTCGTTTCGTCGTTCAATGAGCACCATCCTCGTCAATTTAGGTTCCTGATAGAGAATAAGTTCAGCGGAAACAATACGGTGAAATTTTCACGATGACCGAGTTTATATTATAAATACAGGCGAATTTTTCTCAATGGTTCACTGGATCTCATCTCTGCTAGAAAACAAATCCATTCATTATGGATTTCGGAATAGGTGTTCAAAAAAAAGAGTAGAAAAGAATAAAGAATCTATCATATTAAGGACTTATTTTATAAGTTCCATCACTCATAGCCACGGTACAGGGACCCATTTCGATCAAGTACATCAGGCATCAAGCCACTTCATATGCAAAATTTAGAACTGTGCGGAGTGTTTAAAAGGCTATTTCAAATTTAGATTCAAAATAACGATTTAAGACGATATTTTCAAAACTCGGGAGGTTAAAAATTACTTTTCACAGGGGTTGGTTATTCCTCGGACCAAGAGCATAGTTCCTTGTACCTCTTCAGGGGGGTCGTTCGCCGATAATCTTGAAATCCGTTTTTCGGAATACACTATTTGACTCCTTATCCCCCTCCCCCCAAATTTGGTTCGATCGGGTTGAAACGTTTTGGGGACCAACTAGACCCAGAAATGGGTTTCTGACCGAAATTTGAGATTATTAGAAAATTTTTTACTACCAATGACTTTACCGGCGGGACTTTAAAAGGCGGGCATTTTCTTATTTTGATCCAGACACCAGAAAAAATTATTTGGCCAAATCGAGGAGATAGACTTTCTGCGTATAGGAATTGGTTAATTATTCAAGGAATAACCAACCAAAACCAAAATTTAATTTTGGTTTACGCTCCGGACTACCCGAACAGTTGTATCCCTTCCTAGTCCCTTTCTAGATTGATTTCGTCGCATCCGTCTATTGTTGACGAATTATACCTGAATACCGTGAACGTTGAGCTAACATTTTTGTACGGCCCCACGAAACGGTCGAAATCCCCGAAAACCTGGATATCTGATCACGAGGGGGAGGCCCATTGCGTGATTTAATTGGACTCACCTCCCCGCCCGGTGCGCTGATTTATGCGGTCAACTGTGAATATAGTTATTTTCCGTCAAATAAATCCCTCAATCTCGGCACTTCATTTACCACCTTCGGATTTTGAGGTAGGAGCTCGTAAATTTTGAAGGTTGGAACGGGATTATTTCGACACCAAAACGAAAAAAAATGTTCGGACTCACGATCGTCTTTGTGTATTGGCGTGGATGAGATTTGAAATAAAATGCTGCCATGAGTGAGGTTTTAAAAATGTATTCTGAGTCTGCCGAGAGTTTTAAGTCGATGATGGAGCAGCTAGCGAATAGGTAATTGCTAATTTTATTCATGTAGGTACTTGTAATTTGGATTCTCATGAACTGGTTACACTTTAGTTAGGTAAAGTAGCAAGAATGAGAAGAAAATTAAAATATAAAAATAAAATCTAGCTGCTGTATATATGTAAGTGAAGATAAATCCAGCTATCAGACACCGACAGCTCTGCTCGACATAATTAAATACCTGGAAAATTCTAATACAATCGAACCCATAGAAACATGACCATTTGATACTCCAGTTCCCGCCGAACAATAAACTTTCGAAGCAATCTACAAGAACAACTATAAGAAAAAACTTCTTTCGTAATTTGTAAGTTGGAAATCGCCAGGAGGAACTTGAGGATCTTAGAAATTGGCGGGGGCACCAGGAGGATTGAGAATGCCATCGCAGATATATTGGTCCTCCAGCTCAAGTCACGTTTCGAATTAGAGCAGATGGTTGGGCCTCAGTCTCCAGAGTCCAACATAAATAAAGTACGGCTATGACTAGTGCAGGGGGGAGGAAGGGATCTGTTGATTTACTACGGTTTTTTTTTTTTTTTTTTTTTTTCTTAACCTAGAAAGGACCAGTCGGCGAAAAAGGTACGATATTTTCTAATCAAAAGTAAATGCAATACCTAATAAATTCCAGTTCTATGAGGTCTCACATCAAACAGGATCCAATTTAGGTTAATTTCACTCTTACGGTTTTGATGAAAATAAATTCGTTAATGAATCTTCGGTCTGCGCTGTAGCCAACTTCATTACTACATGACAAAATCGCGTATGAAGTTTTTTGATCAAACGTTTAAAACGAGCGATATTTGCATAAAAGTGAATTTCACTAGATTAACCCTCCTCCAACTCACCTTGAGACGCTGTTTTCTCGTGAGCAAACTTTACTCCATCACGGTGTTCACCATAAACATGTAAATTACATTAGAGAAGCGAATGTAACGCTTGGAACGGAGTAATGGCGTTACTCATCCGAGTATCAAATATCAGTTTAAAAGGGCGTTAATCGCTTTTTCTTGAGGATGATCCAATTTCGCGTTCAAATGGAAAGATGGCGGTGAAGTTGCGGCGCTACACTCGTGATCTACAAAATTAATTTCACGCAACTCGAGTATCTAATGGCCTTCTCATTCGGAAAACTTTTCATGATGAAGTTATGTAGAGAATTAATCGGGCAAAACTTCGTTGTCGCGGCGTTGCGGTGTCATTTGATTTGAACCAAAACGTGCTTATAGTATGCACTTGCCCCGAAATAAATTGACCAATTAGCAGTTTCCATTGCGTAGGCATTAGTAACCCAACCAGTCGTCGGTACTATGGCTTATAGTCATGAGTCATGCTATACAGATGTTGTTGTATTTAATTATTTTTTTGTTTAATTAGCCTTTTAAAAATGGGCTTTTGTGGCTATCAAGGTCCCAGACTTAAGGAGAGGATCATTTTTCACTAAATTTATTCAAGTTGGCCTCGATTATTTTTCACCAGATGTAGGTGGAAAACAGACAAGTAATGTCATTTTGAAACAGGTTAATTTTTTTAAGAAAAAAAAGTGTACTTATTTTTTTTTTTAATTTCTAGCTAGGTAAATACAGCGGAGAATCCAACTTACAAAAAATATCCAACATAGTGAAGCGATGTAGAATGCACTTGTTATGCGCCTTTATTATTCAATTATTAATGAATTTATTGATGTTGCGTGGTAGTAAATTACATTTATCGATATGTTAGTGACCTATGACCTTTTCCCACTCCTCAAGGGAAATTGTTGTAGCCAATCAAAACCTCGTATTCAAGTGAGGTTTCCCCGCTTCTTAGGTATATTTACACAAGGAAGAAATAGAGAAAGGGCACTTCAACCCTGCTTTCCGCCGTAATTGCGTTTCAACTCCGTTAAAGGGGATTGGTGTTGTGGAAAAGGGTAGTGGAGGGGTGGGCACCTTTTAGCGGGGAAACGCCACAAATCTTCCCAGCCCTCTCCCTCTTAAAAACGTTGGGCCACTAATTTCGGGAAGCGTCTCACCCCGAAAAACTCAAAGACTACTTATCTTCCCTTGGGAGTGATTTCGGATCTAAAGTCCTTTTCCCTACCTCTTCGCGGGTGAAATAAAACCCTCAGGAACGAAACATTAATGGAATAACTTTCGTCTAATTAAAACGGAGAAAATACAATGACAGCAACGTGTTTTTTAAGGTTGAACAACGTTGGGCACTTCTTCGTTTTGGGTCGCATCCGAAAATAGTTCCTTTTCGCGTGGGCCTTCGAGCTCGTCCTTTAAAACCGAGATTTAACATTAAAGCAAACTCAACAAAGGGTTACTCGGCCCTTCTCTCTCTGGCACTCTCGAGCGATAAACTACCTCCACTCCGCCGTTTCTCTGTTCTGCTGTTGCAGATTACCTCTTACGTTTTCCCCGGAAGGTTGTTTCATTTCAAACTTCGCCCGGCGACCAACAAATCTGAAGTGTCCTCAACTTCATTAGGGTGGGGAGGTTGAAGTCGCCTGAGCGAAACTAAAACGTTAGTTCCCAGACACTTTGTCATAAAACAACTTGATGAGGAGTCACTTGAGAATGTGCTCCAGTTGAATCTCCACCGTGTTAGTTGATGATTGTGTTAAATGAGCACATACTCCATTATTGCGCCAAACTTCGAACTGTAGCTCACTCCGACACTGCCTCATGACCAAATGGAGAGACCAAGGATGCTGAAACCGTGTTTGCCAATCTCGTGGTTCTCCTATTTTTGACCGGTGAACAAAAAAAAAACCTTAAAATAATATAGATATTGAATTGAACAGCCGTGCACATGGGCATCACCGTGTGGATCATGGCGGACACTCTTCTAGTATTCATACTAATCACCTCTACGCGTCCTTTACTGGTCTGAGGCTGCTGCATTTCAAATTCTTCCAGGATGTTTTTTTCTCCAATCTTCGAAGTGGAATTTTCCAACAATAAGTTACAGGCACAAAGCAAGGAAGGAGATGACAGTCTACCGGTTTCTTAGTGCAAAGACACATCGGCGCTGATGAGAGTGATAACATTCAGTACTTGCGTAGTGGGGCTTCCTTGAAATTGTCCATTGTAAAAATCATTTTGGGACTTCGCTATCATTTACTAACTTTTCAGACGTTGTTGATCCGGTTGCCTTGCGACTTCCTCTATAATTACATCCTTGTTGACCACGTCAGACGCAGGGACGAGGGAAGAAAACAGGGAAATGCCCAGGAGCGAAGGTTACTTGACTGGAAGCGTGCAAGGAACCCCCTGGCCCGACCATGTCAACCTTTCTGACATGCTATCTTACACATCCCCTCTCCCTCTTGACGCATCAAAAGTTAGTTACCTTCAAATATGAATAGGGGACTCGTACTCAAAGGGTCACACACAGCAATATGCCCAATGAGAAGGGTATTCGGGGAAAAAAAGGTTTTTTCCTTCTCTCTCAAACTTATTTTGTGCGTAGAATGAATCAATCAAAATGAGCTCAGGTCACCCATAAGGTATCCTCTTTGATTTTGAGCCAGTCTGTGACCAGCTCATTTCTTGTTCACCACCAGTAGGGATGTAAGAAAAAGGAATGAAGACATCGCAGAGTTCTCGCTCGCTCTATCAAATTGTTAAGACGCCACTGCAGAAACGCTCATCCCGTTTTATGGGCAAATAGTTGATGTTGACTGTCACAATCCCAGACAAAACACTAGCCTAGATATTGGTTTTATAGTTGATCGAAGAAATTCAAGGAAAACGGGAATAAATATTTGCCGTACAGAATAATAATTATTTTGTCCGTACACGTCGTTTGGACGGAGGAGTGGCAACAAATACGTCTCGGGAGTGATTTTTATGGCGCGTTCAGAATAAACACATTGAATTTCATCGTTTTGTCAATCTCCCGTTGAACCAGGTGTTAGCTCTGAGAAGGCAAAGAGTAGTACAGCACTTACCGTACTGCTATTGTAATTTCATGACTTGAGTATTGCTCGATTGCGTACAAATATGTTATGCTTCAGGTACATACCTACTGCATATGCCAGTAAAAACCTTGTTTTCACTTTCAAACTGAAAAAAAAAAAAAGATAAATATAATCTAAAACCAGGGTAGGTTAGCATTTTTTGCTACGTAATCGCGAAAGCAATAAAATCTTCGTCACCTAATTATTTCACTGGCGCAGGAACCGGTTGTGAATAATTTTCTACGAATAAAATTAGCCATCGAGGTCACAAAGAAGCTCACTAAAATTGGAGGCGGCATAAGACGAACTCGTTGAATGTGATCGAAATCCTCGTTTCCCATCAACAAAAAGTTGACGTTGAAATGAAGTAGCACTCAAAGACATTTAAGCACCCTTTGTGGCGTATGATTTGAAATGGACATGTTCAGTTCAGTTGACAATGGACTAAAAGAAAACGTCTCCTCCGCGTCTTCGACATTAACAATGGGCTCTCTGACACAATGTTGCTGTTATCGCTTCAAGCATTACTTAACCTTCTACGACATCTTATACAGGCGCTCTCCATTCTCTCGGAGAATCCTCTTTGCCTTCGAATGGGAGGCTGAAAATAGAAAATTACAATTACCATCTTGAAATTCGCAGAAGATCCAGCGACTGGAAGGTTTTAATTCGCTCCGCAGGCTGAGACCTTAGCCAGGCCTAAGAAAAGGGAATGGTGATAATGAATCAAGTAGAAAAGGGTTGGACTTGGAGGGGGGTATTAGCAATTGTTTCATGTAATTAGACATGCAGACTGCGGAGTTGAATTGCCACGTTGCATCTGGTAGCTTGATGGTATCTCACTCCGAAGAGGGAAAAGGGGTGGCGTAAAAAGCAGTCCCCAGACGCCAGCAGGCCCTGGAGCATCCCAGGGATCTTATTTTCAACAGAAGGCTATCACATAAATGTTAACGCCTAAACCCTCTTGTTCGGAATTAAAACGGCCTACCGAACCCTCTGCAGAGCCCTCGGCCCGTGATGCTCCGTCCTGCCCTTCGAGGCACCTATAAGGATAATTACATCAGGCGTTGACTCGTTGGAAACAAACTGCTCCTCCGCTGACTCACCCCGGCCATTTGAACTCTTCGGCACTTTTCCTGGAGATACGACTCTTCGTCGAGAGTTTCCGGTAGCCAATTTGTAAATGGAAGGTCCGGTGGGAAACGCCAGACGCTATTGGATGCAGTTACAACCGTGAGTTGTTGGCCTTAAAAGGAGCGCTATAAAGACAATTGGATCCTTCTCCTCCCTGATTAAGATTTAGGCTACTCCAGTTGAATTATAGTATGAAAATACCCGTAGTTCTTGGAGGTCTTAGTGAACGTGACTTTGTTTGGGTCGAGACCATTTTGCTTTGGTAGATTGCACTCCACGTTTTTCTGCCACCTCTCGAAGATCAAAATGGAAACTTCCGGACGTGCCAAAATAGATCAAATAACTCGTCGAGAGCCTGGCCAAATGAACATTTTGATAATGAAAAAGTTTTACAATGAGTTTCTTTGAAAAGTCGCGACATTTTCAAGAACCCCACATGTGTATACATGCACAGGTAATGTAGGCCCGAATTGCCCCATTCAGCCTTATTATCGCCCTGAAGATGAGAGTCACTTTCAAAGTTTGTGGTGGATTATCAACAGCGGAATTTGTTTCAACATTTTTTCTTGCTCATTACTACAATGTTAAGAGATTCGAGAACGAATGTTATATCCGTAGCAGTGAGACAAACTGCTATTTATTGACCTCTCAACTAACTACAATTCAAGTGGCATTGTATGCACCCAGTACCCGCTGAGAATAGTAAAGTAAAGTTTGTCGAGCGTTTCCGACTGCCGGTTAAGTACTGGAAGATTATGAAACACAAGTTTCACCGAGAGAACTCGTACAGCGAGTCATTCTTCTGGACGAGTCACATTATCCCTTACCAAACCCTCGTAATGCCTTTTGGATTGCGGATAATCGTCTTGTGCCGCCTGCATTCCTGCTCCTTTCCAACTATTTTCTATACCGCTATCCTAACTATTAGCGCCGCTCACTTGCAGGTAGGTCAGTACGTGATACTACTCGTATTACGAGTTGTTTTCTCGCCGGTTTTCAATCTCAGCGAAGTTTAACACCTTAAGACATTGACGAATTACTTGTCGTTTTTTTAACGTTTGAATTTTTTAAATTTTTTTTCCTGTTGAGCAATGTAGATTGTTTATCGCACAGATCACCACAGACAAGATGACTGCCAAGTAGCTTTTTCCCGCCAAGTCTGTCGGACGCATGCTAAACTGAGTTCTAGTTCTCCTAGTGGACTCCTCTAAGCGTAGGTTTCGATCTCTATCTACAAGTTAAACCCGGCAGTGGGAAAAGGAGTTCAAGGTGCTTCCCTCTGCTCTGGAAACTGGAGACGGCTGTTGACTCGGCAAACACCGAAAAACGAAAGAGGCAGCTGGGCCGCTCCGGATGAAAGAATTATCGTTATCTTTGATTGTAGCTTCCTTCCCTTTTTCTGCTCCTTTTTCGGGGCTCAAAAACGGCAACCCCCCCTAGAATTGCCTTTTTCCAACGGAGCCCCCGCGCTTTCGTCGTTCCCTGTTTACAAATTTTCTGGTGGGTTATCGCAGTTGTCGCTCTAGAAAGCGGCAGCCGTCCGGGCAATTTATCAGGGCCGGAGGGGGAAATACGGCTCCGGGCTGGAAGATTTAATGTAATTACTTCTTCTCTCTTTTCCTTCTTTGCTCTGAGATGCCCCTGCTGCTTTCTGGAGAGCTCGGGAAAACGAGGAAAGAAAGTTCACATGGGAAGGCAGGAGAAAGAGGAGTGACTGATTTATGTGATAGCAGGAATCATGGCTGCAGCCCCCTGGAAAAAAGGACTTTGGGCTCCTCGAGGTGACGGTGGCGGGGGTATATTTATTTTATACATCTGTTCACTTGGGAGACGTAATGCCACCCGATATATCCTTCTGTATGCTCTCAGAGTTGACAGACAGACCACGAGCGCCTTTCCTTAAACAACGCCAAGTTGTACAGCTCGAAATTGGGTCACTACCAACTGGAACCACTCCAATATCAGCTCATCATCACCCCTGTAGTACTTCGCATCGTAATTTTCAAATTTAACTCGTCCTCACTCCCATTATTGATACCACTAATGCTGAATTGCTGAATAATCCGTTAATATATTTTATCAATGATATTGTTTCTTGTGTTTTAGGTAAGTTGGAGTTTGATGTCGAAGTTGTATTGCTCACCAATGTAAGTCGAACTTGAAGTAATAAACATACGTAGTAGTAGGTGTAGGTAGGTATTGGTCCTCAGAATTGTGAAGAGAAAGACGTTCACAAGATGTTCGGGTTTCAACATGTTCACCCGGAGTTTGAAGAAAGTAATTTTTAAAAAAGTCTCGTGACAATTTTTGTTTTGAGGGTTTATTTCATAGTTACATAGTTCACTTTCATGTCATGTCATGTTTCGTGTTGTACTTTTGTCTCCATGTTCATGATTCTGGTATTGATTTCTTTGATGGGATGGCCGTTACTGAAACTTTAAGGAAAGCCGGAAAGCTAGTTGAACGAAGACTCAAGTCAGTGTCCAGTTCGCTCCGATCCTCGAATTCTTGTGAAACATCTCTCCAACCTTCCTCTTCTACGGTTCTTCCTACTTCTTGAATAATTGAATTGATTGATGAGTTGTCCAAAAAGCGAACTTTGTGTCACTGACATTTTCTGAGTGGACGGGAAGCAACGTGAACAGTTTCAATAATCCGTTCTTCCCTCGAAAAGGCGGAAAAAAATCTCCGTGCGTCCCCGCTCTATCAGATTAACTAGAAAAATAATCCCAAGACAGGAGTTACGTCCGATACGGTAATTTTTCTCAAGGGAGCCGAGATTTATATCACCAAGGATTTACGCGACCAGATGTTACGATATATCTACCTGATGTTATTATAAAACGTTGATCTCTCGGCAGTTCTCCATGTTGATGGCTCTGTAAAAGCAAACTTTCCACCTTCCAGAATTTGTTTGGCCGCCACCCATCATGGAGGAATTTGAAGTGTTTGGTTGTAAACGTTCGAAAAGAAAAAAAGTCAGCTCCGGCGAAATAGTGTTTCACTCGAAAGGAAAACCCGAGAGGACAGGTGTATTTTGACATTGCCGAATTTATAAACTGAGTGTTCTGTTTGGTCAGGTGGCTGCGGAGAGGTTCCTTTCAAAATAAACTTTAAACAAAAATAGTTGGTTCGTCCAGTTTCCTCCCCGTTGGGGGTTTTTCCTCTTTTGACGGATACTTCGGAGTTTTTCACGGGTTTTATCGACGAGTTGCCTCTTTTCCCCGCAAAATAAACCCCGATAATTTAAAACGAAGCTGAAACCCTGTTTATCTTGATGTGGCCGTAATTACTTCGATCCGACAGGGCGGCCCCTCGGGTTCCTCTGGGTTGACTTCATTTGCATCGGTTGGTCGTAAAACGTGATGAACTCTGTTTCAAAAATACCATAAATCTTGCCACAGCGTTCCCCTCATCACGGCGTTTTAACCGGTACGTTTTTTCCACAGTTTATAGATTCCTGCCAATCACGCAATCAACGGTCGGGATTCCGGGGGTGGTATCCCATACATCAGCAGGAAAACAAAATTCAAAATTCAATAAGAACTGTATTAATCTCTTAAAACCTCTGTATCATCTGGGTAATATCATATAAAATAACCTTTTTGACCCTATTTTCGCTCCACCTGCTCATACTTCAAAATAAAATTTAAAAAAAGGAGAGATGATGGAAAGGGGAGAGGAGGCAATTATTCTTCTCCAACATGCTACATAATGAGGTCATCCATTTAGGTCACTGTCCCCCGTGACTCCTGTTACCCGCTTGAAGAGGTCAATTTAAATAAATCAATCACGACGAAACATCATCTTTCCACGCTTTTTTCGACCCAAAACAGCGGTTTTGCGGGTGAAATGGCTACCTCATTTAATCCCCGTGTAACGAGAGACGATTTTCGAGACATCATGAATATTTTATGGTCTTCACTCAGCCCGCAAACGTGAGACGTTTCTAATTGCAGAAAATGAAGAGGAGTAAGGGGAGTTGGGGTCGAGGTCTGAGGAGTTGGTAATCCGAGACCTCCGGGTATACCGTTTCCTACTTGAGTAGTTAGCTCAAACTAACAACCTTCGTTCCCGAAGATGTCGAGGGCCTTCGAGTGAAAGGCTTAATGCTTCAGAAGTTGGAAGGAGGAATTGTCTTTGTGAATAAGGTTGAGACAGATCCCACCTACCCGGGCGATCAGATCCTAACTCGTGAGTAGGATCCTACCCCTCAAAGGAGGCGAATGGGTGAATTTAATGTTTTATTAAGGAATTTGGTTCTCAGGAGTGTGGTGATCATAAGACGCAGAAGTTGACGGATGACGAGGTAGAATTCTTGAGTGCCTAACGATTCTCTTTGTACCTACCTACTTCTCTCGCCTCAGTCCCGCTCCTTGATGTACGTACTAGTATTAAGGATTACAAGGACTCTCAAAGGTGATCCTGATACTCTTGCTGAGCCCAAGTACGTACTGTGATGATACTTCAATATATTAATTTCTCATTCCTTCGGCGTTTTTGTTAGAGCATTAAATAATTATCTGATATTGTGTTACCTAATTAAGACGCACCCCTGAGCAACTGCAATAATTGTTTATAATCAAGGCTTAGTATTGATAAGAGTATTGGAGTCCTTGTGCCAAAGGTTAGCAGTGGCTCCAGTAGTCAGCGCCCTCAGCTCCACCATGCTTAAGGCTTACCACCGCTCGATTGTGTGAGCATGGACAGCCCTTTTCCTATTGGCTTGCGATCTTCCCTAGGTTAAGGGCAACATAAAAACCCTGTGTGGTGAAGTAGATGTATCAGTCAAATACAATACAGTAAAGGTAAAAGGTCTCATTCTAACCCCTAAGAACTTGTGATACTTTAGTTATATAATTAAAGGTGCTCGGAGTTGTTTTCATTCGGTTTTGCAGTATTACAGCGAACATTGAACAATGCCTGTAGTTACAGTTCATGCTGTGTGACGTTCTCGCGAGTAGGGTTAAATAGAAAAACAACTAGTAAAGAACAGAACTATGTGGTTCCAAGAAACTTAAACTTCATGCCCCTGTGACTACATACCACTGAATTTTCTTTTAGTGGAAGCCTATATTGAATCCTCAAAAGATTTTGGGTCGATTAGTAACATGTGAAGTTTGGATTCAGACTATAAAGAAACAAAAGAGGGGTCTCGTTATTGGACGCGTAACATTGATTTGGACATTCTTGGCCCAGTTATAGAACTACTCCTGTTTTGCTTCAAGCATCCATGTTCTATCGACTATATGAAAATACGTGTAAAAAATCAGCCTCAACATTTGAATTCATACTGAATTAAATTTAGTCAAATTAGAATCCCAAAATTGTAAGAATGACGTGGGTCTGATTATTTGAAAATGAAGTGTCCAATAACTGGTGTTCTTAGCCTACGAGGCTTGATCGATTCAGCTTTCTCACCAAATCTCATGTCACCGAAGTTTGTCAAGTCTCTGTCATGCTATCACTTTTTTCTCTCTCGAAAATTGAAATTCCTCGTGACATGCTCAGGGAGGGTGGAAAAAAGAGGTGCCAACCCTGTAACTACGCCTGCACGATAGGATAGACCGTTTGATTTATAGCCGTGAATATGAGGCGTAGTGACCGTCAATAACGGCAACTTATTGAAGCAAAAGCGCTTATTGGCATCCAGAAGGAGAAGCTTATTGACAAGGGATCGTGCTACTTGCGAGAGCACCCCGTTTCTTTTATGATTTTTTCTTCCTTTTTGCTTCTTTTCTCCCCCTCGTCAAACCCCGTAACGTTGGACACACGTCAATTTATGTAGCGAACAACCAGAAATGGACGGACGGTCTTAAAATTTTATTGCGTCTCCTTGGGCTAATGGCGAGAGGAAGGGTCAAGGCGAACCTCCGAGAACATGGCTCCTGGTCGCCCCCGTTTGTTGAAATATGGATAAGCGCCGGCCACTTGCTGTTCACAACTGACAGTAAAAGACAACGTCGACGATAATCCGGACGAAGGTTAAAATGCGACGCCCTAACTTTTCACAGGCGTTTATTGCTCTGGGTTCTCGCACATCTTTTTCAAAATCAATACACTCGTGGAAAAAAAAAAAAAAAAAAAAAAAACGCGGGGGATGTTATTTATTTTTTGCTGCCACGATTACCGGGTAAATTAGGAAGTTGCCTATTTTCATACTGTCCCAACCAAGGCGAGGTAAAAACGTAGGGTAATTTCCCACACTCTTGCCTCAATAGAAAGATGCAATTGCCTATTAGCTGACGAATGCTTGCCGAAGAAGTCCTGACAACATTATGAGATACATCTTTCCGTAAATGAATCGGCGCGGCATCTGAAGTCGTTTTGATGAATTAGTCTCTTAACAGCGGTAGCTCCGTTGGGATTTTCAACTTTTTTTTCCAATCTGCGAGCTGCTGGCCCTTCCTTCAGACCGGGTTAATGCGAAATCCTTGTCACGAAACCTCGTTGCCTGAGGTTCGCTCAAAAACCTCATGCATCAGCGTGTCACGTCATTCAAGAGGACGCAAGAGAAGCTATTGTGGTTAAAAACGGGGGAAAAGGAAAAAACTTTTTGCCGCACCTCTCGTGTGACAGGTCGAGATATCTTGGAGACCATCCTTTCCGTCGGATGTTATCTGTTTGACTGACGCTCCATAGACAAAACACTGCCCGGTCTCCGCAGTGTCTCTCTGGACTAGATCTTTTTTTCGACTTTTTTGCGTTTCCAATGTCAGAGATTGATTGCGATGTAACGTCACTTGGAAGCACTTTGAAGGGCAGCATAAAGTCGACATCATCGCGTTCTGAATAAATGTGGGCGGTTGATGAAGCGTCCAATATCTACTCACCACGCACTGGGTTCCTCTACCCCTTAGAATAGTCAATTTCGGAACGAAAACAATAAATTTTTTTCAACAATTTGATGATTTTTTTTATTACAAGGATCCCATAAAAAGATGAAATTGCGGAGCATTCAAACTCTTATTCAGAATCGTAACCCGAATTTAAGTTATGCGAATATTAAACGAGATTCATTACTCTGAGTCTGTCAAAATTTTGTTATTCATTTCTTATTCACGCGTAACCTGCTTTGAAATGTGAATCTTGGTGTCGATTGCGCATGATACTTAGTGATTTTTAATGTTTTCGCATTAATTCATGTTATAAATCATTGAATTATTATATGCCTGCGCAAGCCCGGAACCGTTTATTTCGTTTCAACGATACCAGCATAATGTAAATCAATGTCGAATCGAAATCTGTTGCAAACTCTAGTAGCATTGCTATTGCAGTAGTTACAATGCATGGTCGGCGGACGGACTCTTACAGAATAAGTTTTCACCCCTACTCCACGAGGGTTTTATTTGAAATATATTTTTTATCGCCGATTAAGAGCTTTTTCGTTGAACACCGATGAATAAATAGCAATGCGGAAGCAAAGTCTGTTGTCGGTCTCATCGTAAGACAACCGAAGGAAAATACAACGTTTCTTTCCCTTTCAAGGAAATCTGGGGTGAAAACGATGGAAATATCTCTGACGTCACGGTAGGAAGTTGATTATCTGGAGATGACAGGCTCAAATAATATTACCGAAGAGACTTCTTCCGGATTCGGACCTTCTTCTGAGAGCGCGGGAGAGGACGCTGAGGAGGACAGAAGTTGTTTTGTTGTGTCTAGTGAGAAGGTGGAGGTGTAAAAGGGGTTTTTCGTTTTGGGTCTCGCAGTCGCGTGCGTGTGACAGACTGGAAAGAAGCAGAAGGGGCGAGCGCTAACAAGATTTGGGAAAAGTTGTGACGTTTCGGGACGTCACTCCGACTGACAGAGTCCACTCCTTCGCGACAGGGACCTCAGCTCTCCATCCCCTCCTGTCCAAGAAGTCTTATTAGAAACGGTGAAGGGTTTCCCTTCCTCGGAAGAGAAGAGTTGTCATTGTTTCACCCCGAGAAGCTGAAGGTGTCAGTTTGTATTTGTCTTTCGAAAGCTCCCAGAGGCGATTCAATCTTCGGGCTATGACGAGGAAGACGACGGCCGAAGGGCGGGAAAACGTTTCTGGTATTTTGTGAACTTGTCGCGCCCTTGTCAGCCAGAGTGATTGGTCTGACAGCCGTCGAGGGTGATGGGGTCATTCCGCCAAAAGACAATAAACTTCATCCCACTCCCCGACTTCGTCTTGATGGACTCGCTGATGAGAAAGTTTCGTATTTTTCCTTTGGCACGACGGAGACATCTAACGTCAGAACGTCACGTTCAACCTCTCCGTCTTCAATATGATTCGACTAATAAGGTTTTGTTGAACTCCAGTTGGTTCCAGCCAACCCCATTTTTACTGACGCTCTTCATCTTTCATCTTTTTCATTCAGTCACTCATTCGCTGATACAAAACATTGGGTACTTTGAGACCTAATGAAAGAAAGATGTTAATCGACTTATGAAAAAATAATTTAACTAAAGAAGAAACAAACAAAAATGTATCTGAAAACGCACAAATATCATCGCCCTTGAGCTTTAGGGGGGAACAAAACGAGTTAAATTAATATTTCTACCGTGTCAATGGACTAATCCGTGGGAGTCCAATGGTTGAGTTCTCGGAGAGTCCCATCGTGAGTGAATCGGGTGATAGGAGCCCCCGAGTGAGGGCATCAGAAGGCATTCCCGAAACGTTGTATTTTCTTTGGCAGGCTACAGTCACAGAAGGGTTTGTTCAGCTGAAATCGCACCCCAACCTTTTATCATCCCGCCATTCCGAGAGGTCCACTACTCTTCAGCAGCACGATTTTCCTTCCATCAAAATACGGTGGGGTCCCTTCGTCGAACTCAAGTGGCAATACGAATGCGGGGCTGGGTGGCTCCATTCCCATGTTAAAGAAGGGCTTCAAGGGTGAATTTTCTCTTTAGTATGCCACCCCCGTTCTGCGGCTTCTGGCAGACAGATTCCACCAGGATCTCATATTAACCCTCCGTCCTGTCCCGGAGATCACTTCAACTTCCAGGGGTGTCCACCTATTTATGGGTTCGGCCCTTAAGAGGCGGCACGAACATATTAAAAATACAATACAAACGGTTTCGTTCGTTGCATATATGAAACGGTCAGTCCCGGATAGGAAAATACGAAATTTCTCACGACGTATTCCCATATTCAAGTGGAACGGAAGAAGAATGAGGCACTAATGCTCGTTGCATTAAGCCCTTTTTCGACATTATTGTGAGATTCTTCTACTGAGGACGCTGTTATGACGACCGTCTCCATGTCCTTCATACTGACCCGTCTAGACACAACTGCGAGGCAAAACTTCCCCTAATCCCCACCGTGGTTTTTACTCTTCTTCTTTGCAATCATTTCCGATCGTCAATAAATATTTTAGATTAAGCCACAGATAACAAAACCCATAAGATTCAAGATCGAGAATTGGACAGTTCTTTCGTACAAAGTTACACGATTGAGTGTTTTATTCAGACTATTTTCCGCATATAGGTAGAAAAGAAATGTTTTGTGCGAAATTTATTCATTTGGTTGGTTATTCCTTGAATAATCAACCTATGTTTTCATGCAAAAGGTCAACCTCTCCGATTCGGCTCAAAAATTTTTTCTGGACGTTTCATGGTGTCTAGATCAAAAAAGGTCAATGTCCGTCCGCCGTCCGCCGTCCATTGTCCGCGCCGTTTTTGGTAGTAGAAAATTGGGGGGGGGGGGTAGGGGTTCAAATTGTGTTTTTTTGAAAAATGGATTATCGAGATTTTGGGCGATCTAGGCGAGTAGGGTGTCATTTTCCACTAAATTTTGGACGCTGAATCCAATGAAACGGGTCCCAGAACGATTGGCACCCACAGGAAGAAGTTATGGGTCAAATTGGGTATATATTACCCATTTTGAATATGTGTTTTCGAGATTTCTGGTACCTAGGCGTGTGGGGTATCATCTTCCACTAAATTTTGGACCCTGAATCGATTGGAATGGGTCTGGGACCCGCCACATCCACTGTTTCCCCCATTCGAGGAATAACCAACCCATGTGTAAGAATTTGCAGATTTTTTAAATAGGAAGGGTTACTTCTTCCTGCGGAATCACCCCAGTATGGCTACAACCTTGATTCCTTGCGCACCTTTTTCTTAGAGCTCGCTGGATTTCCTCGCGAATAGTTTCAACATCAAGTTGAAGAAAGAAGAAAGCCATGCTTCGTATGTGTTGATGGCCGGAGGGTCGAGAAAGGGAAGGAGTTAGTGGTTCTCATCCCGATACAGCTCTTTTCCTATTGGTCGTCAGGGAAATCTACGCGAATGCCTTTTCATAACCCAACACTTCGCTTCGCATTCTCCGAAGACGTTGTTTCCATAAAAACAAAAAACCCCGTTTTCCCACCCTCACATGGCCTTTCTTCGTTTTTTCTCCTTTTTTTCTTTCCCTGAAACGGGCAAAAGGGAAGTGAGCAACTGAGATGGGTACCCCGTATGAAACGTGGAAGCCTTGAGCGCGGATCCACCTAATATACTGCAGGTCGACCCTGAGCTACCCGGTTTTCACTATTTCATAGTTATGATCCGTAATAAAGGTTTTTCTTTTGCTTTTTTTCTTCCTTTTAGTGTCGCCTTTACTTTTGGGGCAGGTCCCTTTCGTTCCTCCACATTCCCTCCTCGTATCCGACTCCCTTCACTGAGCCCGCATACATTAATAAAAAGAGAAAGAAAAACCACCACTCGAACGCACGGAATATACTCCGTTTTATCCTAGTGGCAACAGTGAAGGGGAGAATATATTTTCGTTTCACTGCAAAAGTAGCGAATAAGGAACCCATCTTCTCTGTTTCCACGAGTGTCGTTAGGTTTTATCTTCTGCGCTGTTTTTCATACGTAGTAACAATACTACGTCGGACCACAATGAATTCTGAAGTAGAGGAGAAACTTCGAAAAAACTTCATCGTTTGATCCCTTACACAAGTCAAAAAATCCTGCGTCCTATCGTACGATTTAACGGAAAGCTAGCGAACCAGATTGGAGGGATAGATTGACCAGGAGAGGAATGAAGTCAAGTCATCGAAAATTGATGATTGAGTAGGAAATCTCGCGGATTTGATACACCGACTATTCCCAGTTTTTATTCCATTTCTTCTTAACCTTGAGTTTAATTGAGCTTTTTAGGGTGAAACTTGAGCTTCCAAGTGAAATTCCAGACAAAGACTGAGTCGACTCACAAAATCGTGTGAAATAAATCTGACGTGAAATATAGCTTCAAGAGCAGGATCTTGAGATGGGGTGAAATACGCGTTGAAGGGATGAACATTATAAATAAAGGGTTTTCAGTATTTTGTTTAATATTTCACTATGGTGATGTCACGCAGCCGTGTTTTCTTCTCTTTCGTTATTTGCTCTACTTTTTTTTTTTTTTTTTTTTTTTTTTTTTTTTTGTCCAGGTTGAAATAAAGAAAACAAGCGAAGGTGTAGTCTTGACAGGACTAAATCATTATGAATTACAATGTTTCTGCGTCGGGGAGGCAGGAAAAGGAAGGCTCATTAGAACCCGGGAGTTTCACAAGGTAACGCGGGATTAGAGACGGTGGAAATTGTCTCTTTGGGGGTGAAACGGTGGTCAGGGTGATGAAATGGGAGGGGGTCACGGGGGTCTTTTGTTTAAAATGAGCAGCTTTACATCATTCCTTCCACCCCTCTCCGAGAGGCCTCGTCATTCTCGCCAGGTTTTTAGCAAGATGGACAACTTTAATGAAAGAGACACGTCACCGCCGTTGGACGGACACCATCATTCATCCTGTATGAATTATTAAGGGAGACTATCTTCAGTTCTGAGGTCCTTTTGAGCGCTTATTCTTGTAATGAACCTGAGAATGGTGCCCTTAATGCTGTCACGAATCACTCGTACATGGTAATTTCCTGAATGATTCGTCCTTGATTATCGCACTTCTCGTGGCACCATCCACGTTGTCCGCATAAAAGTGGACCACCCTCTCGACTTTCAACATTTCGCTCTGGGAAATACATCACTAAGGGGCCTCCCTCATGACTTGCACGTAAAATTCAGGAATAATCCTTATGCGCCGACCACTTGCGCGAAAAAAAAAATCACAAAATTCTCACTGAAAAAATAATTAATATTATGGGGGCATCATTTTCTTCAATATTATGTGTGATGAATCTATGGGGCGTAATGTAAAAAACCGCATCTGGAATGAATTTTTCACTAAATTTTTGTGTGAAATGCCAATCCCCATCCTACATTCTGGGTTGCGAATCGTGGTGATTCCGAAATATTGGATTGATAAGAAAAGAAGAAAAGTACGTAAGAACGTAAGAAAAAAAAGAAAAGGTACATAAGGGTTTGAACGGATTTTCCATTCACGGAAAAAATTACCTCCTACCCTTAATTATACGGTAGACCTCTTGAATACGGACTAGTTTCAGGAATAGAACTTGATCCTAAAAATCCAACAGGTTCTGAAATTCCTATAGGCAAAAATGTACCTTAAAAAAAAAAAAAAAAAAAAAAAAAAAAAAAAAATTGAGTAGGGGTTTTGGGTAATATAGAGGGGCTGTTGTTTTGTTTTACTACTACCAAATTACTGAAGGATTTGGAAGTACCCCGGGCTTATTTGGAGTTACTTCACTCTATGTTCACGAAACTTATCTGTTGTGGTTATACTTTGCTCAACAATTATACGCAAACGTATGTAACTGACGCAGTCTTTTATGATTGAAGACGTACACGGAAATTAATTTAAAGCGTGGTTAATGGCTCATGCACTGACATAGTGTGACAAGAGATACGAAGAAATGACAAAACGTATCCCGGTGCCTCGAAGCGCGACAACCAGGTTAATATGCGGTCTTTTCGGCCAAGCTGTTCCTCTTCCCGTGTCAACCTCATCCTTCAACTGTGGTCGAGATTAGTAAACGACCCGAGAAGTTCTTGTTCATGGTGACACTTGTTCTACATTGTGAACCGCGCGATGAATTTTCATTAGGCGAACAAAACGACTTGCAGAGAGAGTTCTACTTCAAGTAGTGGAATCTGGAAAGGATCTAAGGTCTTATTGGTTTCAGTATCTCGATTCCACATGATTTGTACCCGTGTGCCGAAATTCCATGAGCCACTGCGGTTGAACACCAGATCAGACTACTTTAGATGATAGAATTGGAGACTGAACGAGCTGATTTTTATTTGTAATTCATTAGATTGCAGAATCGCGTATTCCCTTTTCTATTTTCCTCGTCTTTCACTCACGCGTCAATTCTCTGGTAAATATTACACTTGATGAAAATTCGTATTGCCAAGTTTTAGGAGCCATAGGAGGAAAAGAAAGTTCCAAGGCGGGAAAACGACCCTTCAGCCTTCGGTCTTTTTTCCTTCATCTAAGTTGTTGCTCACGTTCAAAAGAATACCCGGGACAATGATTGGCATGTGGGAAAGTATTGAAAAGTGTATAAAGGGAAGGCATGACAGGAATGCTTCAGGAAGGACCAGTAATGCTTTCCTTCAAGGGGAGAGCAAAGGGACCGGTGGGCACATAAAACAAAATAGGGGTCGCTCCTTGGGGGGGCTTCGAATGGGCCAGAAAATGGGAAGAATCGTTTTGAACTTTCTTTCTCCTTCCCTCTTTCTCCCTTTTTTCTTCATAAAACAAACTAGATCAATTTGCGCGGCTCCCGATCATATATCGGCGCGTATCGGAACATTATTTGATGGTTGAACAATAAAAAGTGTCCTAACTAATCATGAGTTTTGGTAAAGTGAGATAATTACAATGCATCATCTGAAAATAGTTTATTTTGAGACTGCGTCATCACACACGCCTGTCGTGTCAGAGTCTCCGCTATAGTTGGTCGCAGCTACTCCGTCAAAACGTATCATGAACCTCTCTTTCCTCTCGACTTCAGTCTAGGTTCACTTACACGAATAATGTTCGAACTAACGGCCACATTAGGATGAGCGCTCACATCTAAAAACATCGTTAAAGGAGTAAATGGCTCAACAATTTTTTTGTTTCTTTTTTTCGTTTTACACGTCTTTTTAAAAGAGGAGAGTTCAGTTTTGGCTCCTCACCAGTGTGTTCGACATTAATCGCTGTCGAAAATAGTTTCATCCTCCTTCTACACTCCGTCCCCCTTGAGATTGATGCCTTTCCGACTTAATCTTCAAAATTTATTTTACCACTTCATCACGGGACTTCGTGGATGAGTGACTGATTGATAAAATCTTTGCCAACTTTATTTTCGTGACACTTTTTCTTCTCCTCTCTTTCGTCCGTCTCGCGTTCACCTCCTTTATGGTGACTTGGAGCGATTATTTCGGGGAGAAAATAGCTCTTGACCCCAAAACCGTGGTTGTTGAATAAATCGTGCCAATACTGACGAATGAGGCGCGATGGACGGAATCATTTCGATGATTTTGTTTAATCTTTCTACCCCCTTACGTTGAAGAATAGAAGATCTTATGCTTTTGATTGGTATTATAGATAACCTTAGCAAGTAAATGTAGCCAAGTGATCAGAGTATTTGAATGTTTTGTCGGGTTTTGGCCACCAGGACGCCGTTACATCTCAATTTGCACTTTTAGTTAGAAACATAAAAACATAAATCCGACTTTGCTGCGAGATAGATGAATTGGCAAAAATACGTGTTTACACGTCCTAAAATTGATTAATTATTTGTCGTTTATATCGGGACAGTTCCAGTGCGTAATCAGACTTCGTATGTAACAAGGTCAGCAGCAACTGTTGGCGTATTGGCTGTTCAGAGTTGGAGATGTCCATCCGCTTGAAGAGTAAATGGTGATGATCGGATGGAAAAAGGAGGCGTTTAGTTCATTCCCTTGCTAGCCAATACGTCCCTCTATTTTTCACTGGCAGAAGTGGCCAAAAAGAGGGCGCCCTCTGGAAGAGCTCCCGAACATTTTTTACTCTTTCGGAAGCTCCATGGCGGGACGAGGGGTGATTTATTCATTGTTGACGGTAGCTTGTTGTTGGATGGACGGGCAGCTATTGAGTTAGGGGTTGAACTAATGATTGGGTTAGGTGGCAATCTGTCCTCCCTGACAATGCCCTATTAGGGAAGGGGGGAGGGGGCAACAGGTTTTCGGAAGGCGAAGACATATTGACGGTCCCAAGGAAAAGGTTTGCTATTGATGACCTTTTGCGCGCAACGGCATACCCCTTTCGGTCAGGACGAGCGGCCAGCGGCCCTTTTCCAGCCTAGAGTTCCTGCCACTATGAGTAATGGAGTTCGAGAGTTGACTGATCCCCAACTAATTGTAGCCTTGCCCAAGTCTCGCCGAATACCTCCTCCGTCCGCCCCTCGTTGTACCCGTTTGACATCTGTATTTGTTGTCTAATGGTGCAAAAACTCTTCCGGAGGGACTCTCGGGCTTGTTAGAGACCAACTTTGATTTTCCAACATCGCCAAGAGCTCTGAAGGGAGGCATGGTAGATGACAAATCTCGTGGTATATACGAGGCCTTCAGCGCTAATGACGTTTTGCTCCAAATGGCGGGGCCTTAACTTGAAACGGCGAAGCAGAAGAGAGGAAGGGAAAAAAGTTGATTTTCGGCCTCAAGCTCGCAATGTTGGGCTCAAAAGTAGCTAGATTTCGTCTCCCTCAGTTCCTTCACCTCAAAGAAAATCCTCATAATCTCGCAAGTTTCGCGATGCCGCGTTCCTCCACTGTTAATGTCCAACTTGGATGATTAGCGCCACCTCTTCCGAAAGGAGGTCAAGCGTAATCGGAAGGACTCTCGCTCTCCTTCTCCATATTTTCACATTTTCCCCCTCTTTCGTTCGAACCATTCTACTCATTTGAGTTATAGGAATACATGAGGTTTATTTGGTACCACTTGATAACACATAATTTAACATTGCAAGCTCCAAGAAGTGATTAATAATAAATTCCTCATAATTTGTTTAAATTGGACAATTTAATTTTAATTGCGTTGTTCAAATGGATTTTTTTTATGGATCTGGTGCACTCATAATTACATTTATGCCACAATTTTTAAAAGTTTTGGATACTTGAGAAAATGTTCCTGAAACACTATCGTTCCAGGTCAAGAAAAACTCAAGAGAAGCCACACTCCGTGGACTGGTCCGTTGTTCCTGAATTATGTAAATTACTAGTTTACCATGTATTAATTACCCTGTTGGTGGTGTATCAAAGAGCAGTTTAACGTACGAGTAGCTTGAGGCGAAGGAGAAGACTTTGGTACTGATATGTCAACTATGCAAATTGCATTTCTTCGCTGAGTGAGGCTGCTACGCGCCAGTTGGAACCTTTGTACGCAAATTTCTCTTCCCCACCAACAAAAAGGGGGGAAGCACCATTATGCAACTTTTTTCAGGTTTACACGTTCAGAGACAATGATATACTGCGGCGATCCTATCTGTACGAACTCGCATAACATTATCATCGGGTCTCGAAGGTCGGCGGGCTTCCTTCCATTTTATGATATATGATTTTTACCTTTATGAACCCCTCAGAGTGGATGGTGTTCCAAGTAAATTGTTTCGATATCTCAGATTGCTTTACGATAATGGCCTTGATGCCGCTATAAATCTGTCAAAAGCCGTCTCTTCGTTGGGTCCGTCTGACGTCGTCTTATCAAAACTTTTTGTCTGGTAGGTTTGTGCTTCTTCGAAAAAGATAATTACCTTCCCTACAATTTTCCGTGATAGAGATTGGAGTAGTAAAGTCGTATGTTTTATGGGTCTGTCCAAATTTAGATGGACGGACGAGGCTCCTCAATCCACATTCCCGCTGCTTCGCCTTGATCAAAGGAGTCGCCGCTCCTTTCTCGTTGCTACACACTCATTCTATTTATCAATCTTCTCACTGTTAATTGCAATCTGTTCTTTATTATCGTCCTTATTTTAGGTCTATGGACCGTTGATCTGTACGTTTACACTTTTCCTGCTGAACCGGATCGGGAAAGGCGGATTTCAACTCTACTTTTTGTCAATACTACCAACACCTTTCTTCGAAGTAATCTTTGAACGCGCTTTTTTATAGCATAATAGGTACGGCGCCCAATGAAGAGCGAGCTTTATGACGATGACGAGATTCTAAGAAGTGATTTGATGAGGTCCAACCCGGGGTAAGGAGAGTGAGTATATGCAACAACTGCGTATATGTAGCATGTGTGATTCTCTCGTTTCACAAAGTGGGTGGATCGCGAAGTGCGTAGAGTGACTTGGTGTCTCCAAAGTTTATTATACTACGGATGAAATTCAGGTATCGCTTTATTTTTTTTTTTCTTCTTCTTCTTCTTCCGGAGGGGGGAAAAATACCACGCGGTCTGGGAAGAAACTGAGGACGCCCCGGTTGGCTACGCTTGAGCCGCCAGAGCTGTCAGTGACGGAGGTGTGCCAAGTCGCTTGTCGTCCGCAGGCGCATAAACAATGTTTTAACACTGAGACTTCTCTCTCGGTGCCTTACACCACATTACACTCTGAACGTCCCTCTTCAAGCGGTCTTCAACTGTCACCCTCATCCCGGACCTTTCCGGAATAACTGGGAAGGAAAAGGAAAAGGAAGCGAGGAAGAGGACGTCGTGTCAGGGGCACGACATTCCCCTTCGCGGTGCGAGGCAAAACAAGAAAACATGAATACGACGTTATGAAGGGAAATGAGCCAAGCGAGCAGGAAAAGGCCAGGGAAGAAGTTGTGCAGTGGAATTGCCCCTAAAACACTCGCATAACCGCGGCTTTTATTCCAGGAAAATACAACCAACAAGATTCGGATTCGGTGGGGGATGGTTCGGAGAAAAACGTAGGTATGCTCCAGAAAACATAAGAGTTGATAAATTGCGGGGCATGAGGTTCATCCACAAAATTCATCCTAGAGAGTCTGGCTGATCCACAAAACACAGCCCTTAATCATATCCAGGGATGAGTTTGGTCCTCACTGTAGTGACGCTCTCCCCTACCAAAAGGGATCAATGACAGTGTTGTGGGTGTTACTGCCAATCGTGCAACCTAGATCAATTTTGGCCTGATATAAGTCCATTAAGTGATTTACATTGAAGTGCACCAAGGCACGCTAAGGCCATAACTGCACTCGAGTCGTATAATTGTACATTTAAACAACCCAATTCCACCGGTGCATGCGGGAGTGATTGAGGCGACCTTAGCTAAGATGGGACTGGTGGGGTGGGGGGTTGGTGTTATCTTTGAATAGGATCGTAGCACGATTTCGTGAAGGCGTCAAGTGTGCAAACAATCGCAGCTCCCTCCTTCCACCTTCATCAGTTCTGGGCTCTCTCTCTTTTTCCATTATTCTTCCGTTGGGAGTTCGAATTGTTCAGTCAATCAAGAGGTTTAGTTGCGGTTGGAGCTCGTCGGTCGCCTGGCGCCTGTAACTGCGATTGTGTTTCTTTCTCGCCCAACTGAATCGGAAAAGGATACAAGAATCCTGCTCTTGTTCGAACTGAACAGGGTTGACGTCGAAAAGATAATCTCATTCTTTGACATCCTTTTGCTTACATCAAGCGCCCTAGTCGTCAAAGCGGCTCCTAGAAACCACCGTCAGGAGAGCAATTCGCCATGCCTTGACACTGACTTCCACGCAAGACCCCATTTCGGGAAATTTTAAAACATTTTAGATAATGAAACTTATTGTATGTTTCCATTGGAAATGACGATATTAATAATAATTTGATTCCATAGCGGACACTGATCTGCTTCATATCATATAGGCAAGTTTGGAAAAAAACGATGCTTCAATAGACTCAATATACACAAATCTGATAATGATGTATATCTTTATACTATACTGAATAAAATATAAGCCATAACCAACACGTAGATAAATTCACGAATTTCACATCCTCGCTAAAATAAGCTGTTCAAGCTTTGAAAACGAAGAGTAAATGGTTCGCCATTCATTTCAGCATCAACGACTTCAAAGACAGTTGAAATTATGAATTTTAAGTTACCTGAGTTTAATATTTACTTCGCAGGGGGTGGGATGAAACAAAAGAAAGTTACGAGAGGTTTCATTTACATTGGGAAACGTAAATTCTCTTTCTTGAAAGTTGAATTCCGCCTGATAAAGAAACACAATCGTTATTTGCACTGCTATTCTTTTTCTTTGTAACTGGCTGAAGCAAGAGAGAAACGAAAAAATCTTATATATAATTAAGTAGGAGCCATAGAAGGGGAAGGAGGTGTTTTTCGTTGAAACGTTACTACTTGCCGCTTTTCACAGGGAACGGCAAATTATTTCCTCCCCTCCCCAACCGAAAGCTTTTCATTAGGAGGCGTCATAACTCCGCTGGCCTTTCTATCTTGCACGAAAACCGAGCACGGTCGGAAGTGGGGGAACTGAAATATGAAAATATAAAATGGTGCGATGGGAGATTAAGAAAAAGTGTGAGGCGCGGATGAGGAGGAAGAGGAGGCCGTGAAAGAGCGTAAAAAGCGAGGGAGAAGGTGGCAATAAAAATATCAACTTTCCTGTGAAAATCCCATAAAGAAAGTGGTTCGCATAAAGTTGAACATAACTGAATGTAAAGTTGTTTTAACGTGTCGAGAATTTATGTGAAATATTTAATATTCTACCGGTTGTAGTCGTAGATTTGCCTAGTCCACAGATTTTCTCCCGAAAAGAGGGTTTAAATTTTACCACTTTTAAGTTTGTTTTGCAATTTGAATTTTGTTTATAAATATGGGATTCGAGAGACTGAGAAAAACTGATTGATGAAACGGGTTTCAGATAATATTTAGTGAGAACAAAATAAACAAGAAGAAACGAGAAATCGAACGGAAATTCACTAAAAAAGAACGAAATTTATCCTCACGTAGAATCGTCTTTTGAGAAAAATTTCGTCTCAAGTTTCAGTTGAGATCGAAAAGTCAAGCAGACGCTTTGAACGACCAAATAAAGGAGTTGAAGATTGAGTGTCCTCCTCTAACTAAAAAGCCTGTAGGCAATCAATCCAACTGAACAGAAGGGTGGATAAGTGAGTTCTCCCTTCAGGCTTGAATCTTACTCCGTTCCGACCAAGCTGTATAGAATGAGACAACTCCATTAGATCTTTTTTAAAAAGTTACTAGAATTTCGTCATTCAAGTGATGTGATGCATAAAATTGGTGTAATATTGAATGTTTCCCACATTCTTCAGGAATTTAATGAATGAAGTGAAGTTATAATCTCACCCTTGCCCATCAAGGAGGGCCAAACAGTTCATCAGGCTCGAAATGAATCGCAGTCTCAGTCTCAAATAGGGTAGTTTCACAATATACCTTCATATTTAGGCTTGCCAAGGGGGGGGGGGGGGGTGAAGAGAATATTAGAGGGTCGATCAATTTGGGATATCAATCGATTCAGTGTTCGAAATTCAGGGGAAAATTATATCAAAGAAAGTTATCACTGTGTGCGATCGGGCAGATTATGTCATGGACACAATTATTAGACAATCCGAGTTTCCAACTTCAAAATATTTGGAACATTTTAGAGGCTTTTTTGGTCGTTTAGTGGATGGCTATTTTGAGTATGGAATCTCACATCGTGAAACGTTTCGGGAGGAAAAAAACTCATTCGGGTGGTTCGAATTCAACGGTTTTCCTATTACGAGTATTCAAATGAATTAGGATAGTAAAATTAGGAGAGTAGATTTGAGACTTTTTATTTGGCTGTTGTATAATTTGGTATCCTCGAGAAAATGTATGGACTGCGTAGATTCTTAGAGCTGACCAGTGTTGAAACGACGCATAATAAAAATCGATAACGAACTCAAGCGGCCGACGTATTGATCATGATCACGCGAGAGCCTCACATTTTTATTGACCCGGCGGTATCTGATTTGTGGCTCTACGGTTGATCCGAAATCTCAAAAAGTATTTTCTCAACAGGAAACGCGGAGGCATTCGGTCGTGTGGAGGTGGTTGGAAGAGGGTGTTGGAGGGGAATAGTCCCATAAAAGCACCTGAAATATGTTAAGACCCGCCACCTCCCCTTCATTGCCCGCCTTAATTAAACAGACGTCAAATAAAGTACCTCCCCGCCACCAGCGCCCTCGAGTGGGAGAACTGCCGGGTGGGTTTTGATGGATATTTTATGGTGGCGGTTCAGGTTCTTATCACATGAGTTATCGTCAGTGTGTGAGTGCTCCTCGTGAGAAGACTTCGGTCACTCTTCTAAATCATCCCTTCCTCAGCTCCTAGCCCGGTTCAATCTCGCCCTTTCCTGAGCTAATGCCATTCTCACAGTCTCGAATCATTCCTCCTTCCTAGGACTCGCTCTACCAGAGTTTGATAGTTTCTGCGAATACAATTTTATACATCACCCCTTCATCCTGACAGTCTTCCTTCTTGTCTCTTCTATGAAGCATTAAAGTGTGTCTAGGAAATTGCTAAACATCAGTGAAGCAAAACAAGGAATTTTGTGTGTGTTGGTGTGTATGTGTAAGTACTCGTAAGGCTTCTCTGGTGGCGCCGGTAAAAGGTTTGAGTAAATTAACTTGAATCATACGATGGAATATGCTTTTCATGGCAGTGCCTCCCATCATTATTTCCAGTTTCCCAAGACAAGATAATTTGTGTTATATTAACAATCGGTGAACTGTATTTGAAATGGGTAAGCTTCCAGCCATGCAACGTGGCTTAAAGAAAAAGAAACGACCAGGTGCAGAACGGAAAAATGTTTGGGTGTCTCGGATTTGGAATTTACACACCTTGAAAGGTTGTCGTCAATTCGAACGAATTACCTCAGAAAATTCGGCCTATTTTATATCCTCCTTGATATCTATGAGTTTCTGGCTCTCATTATGGCAACGTGGAGACAAGAGCGAGGACGGTTCATTCCCACAATTTACTTCAACATTATCGTGAAGAAATTGAATGACAAAACGGATTTATTGAAAGATTAATATATTTTCTGGTTCTGGATTTATGCGACGATCACAGTTCGTGTTGTTGTCGACATTCTATGTTGACAACCAAAAACACGATTGAAAACATCTGACAAAATTAAAGGTGACACGGTTGGTGGTATGTTGACATTTTATCCGTGAATTCACCAGCTGCACATGTCAAAATGAGGGTTAATTCGGCCAATATAGGCAACCGACGCCCACATAATTTCTTCTCCTTTTCACGTGCCTAATTTGCTTTCCACTTTTCTTGTATCTTACCTATGATTTCCCCGAACATTTGAGCCCAGAAATGGACCGCTCGCACGCTGAAATGGAGACGAAAAGTGTCAAAGAGCTCGTCGTTGACAACATCATACTTCATTGAGATCCAACTGAAGGATTTTTCCCAAAAATCCTTGTTCGTTCACTGAGATCTAAAATTTTGACTTCCATCAACACGAATTTGGGTCTCTAGGGCGATTCATGTCATTATTTTGGCTTCTATCAGAATTATTTTCGATTAGTTGTTGAAACCGATACATTGGTTGAATGCGTGAAATAGAATGAACAGTGAATACACATCATTACTAAATAAGAGCAAAACTGTTCAATTTTGTACTGCGCTAAATTGAAAATTTTAATATAAATTTTAAATATTTTTAATTTTATTTATTTTTAATATTGATAATTTTATTCTCTTAGAGCTCTTGGAAAATGAAGTTTATATTTTTTGAGCGAAAACTCCCAGAAACTTGCACATGATAAAGGGATTTTAGGGAGAAATCGAAGGGACGGTTATGTCGCAAGTATGAAACATCTAGCCTGCAAGAACACCCGCGGGCCTTATGTGGTTTATAGCTTTGTTTTCAACGTCAACGAGGGATCAGCAGGGGACCCCCTTCATGCCACAAATCATGTCTCGCCTTGCCCCCACACTTTATATATATTCACTTTCCAAGGACGCTTCCAAGTTTCCTTCGGAGAAGACAACCTTTGTGAAACCTATCAGTCTCGCATTTATATTATAATTCTCTCTATATTCGTTGAAATAAATAGCCGATATAAATCATGCGATACTGCAAACCTAACCGTGCACGAGGTATTTTTCTTGCGAATTGCCACAGTAGACGTACGTAGAAAACGATAATTGAATACATTCGCGGACGTACGAGGTGTCTTATCGCTAAGTGCTGAATGTCGTTTATTTATATTCACTTGTCACCAATCATTCGTTGGGTTATAAGCGATAGTTCGACTCTGAACACACCCACGGCGTTTGTTCGTTTGAAGACACAAGTCGAATACAATTATTTCTGTGCGTGATCGATCATTACGTCCGTTTTTATAAATCGTTTGTTGAATAGGATATCGTGTCGAGGCGGAGAGAAAAAGTCCATGATGATATAAGGTGAAATTGTGGAGTCTGGCCGAAGAATAATAGTGCGGATTTTCTGTTTTTGCGAGGTTGGTGGGTGGCACTACTTTCGTGAAATTATTTCAATTACAATCTTTCAGTTGAAAACATGAATGCGCGTCCTAAACTGTAGCACAAAATCCCAGGAGAAAGGTTTGGTCCATCATTTCATCTATAATATTAAGGAAATGGCTACGCTCATAATTTATATATTCCCATAACGATCCTCTATAAAATCAATTCCTTACGAATATGATCATTGATCTATCGATAATCGACTGTTGACCCTCCTTTTTGGGCGAAAGCGATCCATCCTCCTTTGTATGGCTGGTTATTAGACATCGTTTGAGATTCTATCAACGCCCGAAAGCATAATTGCCGGTTATTAAACCGCTCTATCAGTTTCGTCCAGAAATTTTTAAAAGCCCAGTTTTCTCGTATAATATGTCTCATTTTATGGCCTCCATTTTTGATTGACAGGTCAAGTTTCAGTCATACCGATGACGTAGGAATATTGTTATGTTTTGTATGAATATTGTTGATCAAAAATACATTTTTTCCTGACAAAATTAACTTTTTTTCAAATGAATCAGTAGAATGCTGAATTAAACCACTCTTGAAGACCATGCGTAAACGTTGAAATCGTAAAAATACAGCATAATTCCTACATAAATGTGAGACTGCTGTAGCGAAATCGTCCTATTAAAATAATTCCAACTCATTTTACGTTCTCTCTTTACCATATGTTCCCAAACCCCGCAAATTACTTTTCAGTCTTATTTCTAAAAACAGGTTTTCGAGATTTTTGGTGATCTAGGCTTGTGCGGTATTATTTTCCACTAATTTTTGGACGCTGAATCGATTGAAATAAGTCACCATGCGCCTGGTCAGAGGAATAACAACCCATGTAAAGAATTCGCACTGATATAGGCACAATGTAAAGCGTACTGTCAAATTTTGGGGCCAATCAGGGCCAACACAGGTTCATTATTCCGTGAAATTGGCACTAGCGCTCAGTTCATAATGAAAATGATGGCCTAAATATTACTAACTTCCTTGTACATATAAGAGAGAATTTTCACACACTTCACATCTGTTTCTCTGGCGGTTTTGAGTCAACACCTGTTTTTCCTCTTAAATGGGGAAAATGATGTGATAGTGATAGCGTCCGCGATGTATCCAACAGCAAAACGATTTTATAATACTCGTATCACTTCCTCATCAGCGCCTCACATTTTTTATCCGTCCGATTTGAATAACATCATTTTCTGAAGGCACCTAGATGATGAAATGTTGAAGAGTTGAAGCAAAACTATTTATAATATATGATTATAGATGAGATATTCTTTTCAACTAAAAATATCTAGTTTTTTAATAAATAAATTTAATTTATGATCAACATCTTTGTTTGAATTTAATTATTTTTTTGATCAAAATCTAAATGGGATAATCTATTTAGATTAAGTGTAAGTTATAAAAAATAATATTTTTTGTAGGTTTAAAATTATCCATCTTATATTTTTTTTATAAAAAGAAGCGTTTTTATATTTATTTATTTTATGGTGAAAAATTCTCGACAAGGTGAACCGATGAGTACGAATGACGGATTTTAAGGGCTCGAGCATGAGTTTAGCGGTCCGGTTATCCTTGATTGGACCGCGTCGGTGGTATTATGGTCGATTTTTTGTTGTTGTCATTCCTCCACGAGAGCTCGGGAGATTTAAGACTCAATCGCTATAAACATGCTGATGTAAACGTCGATTTATTCAAACCATTTCGACGAGAGGCGGAAAAAAAATCTTTAAATTACGATTGTCTGGATGGTTTTCAGAACTAATTGCGGAGGCTGAAGGAGAGTCTTTATTAGTATCAATAAATCCGGATGATACAAACCAACCAATTAGTTTTATAGGTTTGATCACGCCACCCAAATTCAAACCTTGTTGGGGGTAACTTGAATCATTTTGGAGGAAAGTGGACTGAATAGCCAATGATGACACCATTTCGTCTGTATGTATTCAGAATAGACGAAGTTTTTACCCAATTAATCGAAAACGAAAACGGTTGTCAGAGCAGAATCGGATGGAAATATGATGATTCCAACACATAAATTGATTTGGAGAACGCGAACTGAATTTACCTAATGGTTCAGCCTGATGAGGCCGTTAGTTATGAAGAATCGATATCAAAGTATCTTTCGCATTTTAATTTACGATCCAATCAGGCGGTTTTCACAATGAAATTCTCCCATGTGATTCAACTATGGGATGTTCTCACTCATAACACTCTCACATTAGTTCGTCTTCTCGTCGTGGAAGCGAATAAAGTGAATCATCCGTGTTAGTCATTGGGATCTGTCAGGCCATCAGTCACTCTCCGATCGACCGTGACGCGCAGTGACTCAGCGTTGAAATCGATTAAAGGTGAAACTGTCGCTGTAGAGTAAAACAAGTGAGGTTTCTTCCGTTGTTATTCTCGCTTTAAATACATTTTCTCATTCATCCCAGTGAAACGTGTAGCTTCGGACATAACTTTAATACAATCATTGAACGTGCATGAACGTATTAATTACGTCTCCAAATGGGTATTCTACTAACAAGAATAAATACAAAAACTTTCCTTGTTCCGAAGATTCCAACCTTGATAAATACTGTGCCAGCATGGTAGAGGTTTAATATTGAGTCGCTAAAGACTTTTCGCTGTAGAAAATTAGGTACAGTAAAGTCGTGTGTATCTCACAGCCCAATTGCTTTGGTTTTGGGTGAAAATAGGTATTTTGAGAATGGGTTTTCAAGATTTTTCAAAAGCTAAATTATTATTTCTAAATTTCTATTTTCTGTCGATTAATCTGAAGGGATGGGTAAGAAAGAACTATTTTGGAATTTGATACTCTGGTTAGCCCAATGTTTTGGCTTACTATTCCTTGAATTCCTCGACCCATCATTTTATACCAGCAGTCAACCTCTTCTCATTGCTCCATCATTGACAGTTTGCGTTTCAAAATTTCACGATCAAAACGCTGCAAAATCTTCCACAACGTTTTATCATTCCTTAGCGCAAGACTATGGAGGAAAAGAGTGCGTGTAGTGTCAAGAAATCATTCCAATATGTAGACAGGTACCCATTATTACCCATACCCACCTCCTAGAGGCGCCAATCGGTTCAGGACCCATCTCAGGTGGGTTCAGCGACTGAAAAATAGTGGAAAATGATTCGATGATAGGCCTTATTCCCGAAAATCGATTTTTGAAAAACGCATTTTCACCTATGCATCCTCAAATTTAGGCCAATCAGGCCGAAAAGTTTTAAGAACCAACTAAACCCGTAATGTGGTTTCTTACCAAAATTTCAAATTTGTTAGAAACGAAACGGGGAAAACCTCCAAATTTGGTCAGGGTCGGTAAAAACAAATTTTTTAAATCCCGATTTCGGGATTTAGGTTGGTTATTCCTTGAATAATCAACCTATGTTTTCATGCAAATGGTCAACCTCTCCGATTTGGCTCAAAATTTTTTTCTGGGCGTTTCATGATGTCTAGATCAAAAAAGGTCAATGTCCGTCCGCCGTACGCCGTACACGCCGTTTTTGGTAGTAGAAAATTTTCTAAAAATCTGAAATTTGGGTCAGGGGTCTGTTCCCGGCCTAGGACGGTCCTCCAAGCTTTTCAGCCCGATCGGACCAAATTTGGGCGGGGTAGGGGTCAAAATGTGTTTTTTGAAAAATGGATTTTCGAGATTTTGGGAGATCTAGGCGAGTGGGGTATCATTTTCCACTAAATTTTGGACGCTGAATCAAATGAAATGGAGTCCCAGAACGATCGGCACTCCACTGGAAGAAGTTATGGGTCAAAATTGGGTATATATTACCCATTTTGAATATGTGTTTTTCGAGATTTTCTGGAACCTAGGCGTGTGGGGTATCATTTTCCGCTAAATCTTGGATGCTGAATCAAATGAAATGGGTCTCAGGACGATTGGCACCCACTGATAAGAAGTTATGGGTCAAATGGGTATATATACCATTTTGAATATTGTTTTTTGAGATTTCTGGAAAACCTAGGCGTGGGGGTATCATTTTCCACATAATCATGGACACGACCGATTGGAATGGGTCTGGGCCCCGCCGCACCCACGTTATCCACCATTTTCCCCCATGTTGAAGAAATGAGTCTACTGCGCCTGGTCTGACGAAAACCAACCCTGTGTAAGAATTCGCAGCGTTTTGGATTGTATTCCCAGAATAATCAACCTATTGTTTCATGATAATGGTCAACCTCTCCGATTTGGCTCAAAATTTTTTTCTGGACGTTTCATGATGTCCTGATCAAAAAAGGTCGATGTCCGTCCGCCGTACGCCGTACCCCGTACGCCGTACGCTGTCCATCGTCCGCGCCCTTTTTGGTAGTAGAAAATTTTCTAAAAATCTGAAATTTTGGTCAGGGGTCTGTTCCCTGCCGAGACGGGTCCTCGAAACTTTTCAGCCCGAACGGACCAAATTTGGCGGGGGTAGGGGTCAAAATGTGTTTTTTGAAAAATGGATTTTTGAGATTTTGGGCGATCTAGGCGAGTAGGGTGTCATTTTCCACTAAATTTTGGACGCTGAATCCAAATAAATTGGTCCCAGAACGATTGGCACCCACTGGAAGAAGTAATTGGTCAATTTATGGGTAAAAAAAAACTAAATCACCACCTGGGTTCGAACTGAGTACCTTCCGGTTACTGCCGAACGCGCTAGCCATTTGCGCCATGGCGTAACCTAGACTAAGGCAAATAGCGTGTGGGATATCATTGCCACTAAATTTTGGACCCTGAATCGATTGGAATGGGTCCGGGACCCGCCACATCCACCGTTTCCCCCATTCGAGGAATAACCAACCCGTGTGTAAGAATTTGCAGATTTTTTTGGGAATTAGCCATGTGAGGTTATTCTACTCACTTTTGAACACTAAAACGATTGGAAAATGTTGTACTGTAACTGTTGTCACAATACTCTTACTCTATGGAATAATAAACCTTTGTGAGTGAATTTGCAGTGTTTTTCTTACTTTCCCGCTAATTAGGCCCGCCTTCTACGGACATCTTGATGATGAGTTTTCCCAGACAAGCAGAGATCCACCTAGAAACACGAATGCTCACACAATGTCGAACATTCGCTTAATGACGGGTTTTTGAAACTGTAGATAGGCAACAATGCCACTCTGTGGGGATTTCAATGCAAAACTGGTCGTTTCCAACCGTCAATGGAAAACTTTGATCCGCAAAACTTCTAATTACGAACACTAAATTGATCATCCAGGCTGTTGAATCGCAGGAACTACTCACATAACTTTTCAGACTTTAATTCAATTTAATTCCGTAAACTGTCATGTTCTACAATTTTCTGTGCTTAGCCGGTAATTGTGTGATGTACGTATTAACTAGTGGAACATTTGTAGGTTTTCTAGATAAAAATCAGTGCAGAGAATATAGGTATGTGTTGAACCAGAAAAAATGTTTCTAATCGGAATCGTTGATTTAAACTTTCCCTTTGTACTGTCGTTTGCCCGTGGTATGATATTTTTCTTTCTTCCGAAGCTTCTCGTGAATGCTGGTATGTAATAAGTCGGTTGTTCTTTCTGTTACAGGTAAGTGTGAAGGAAGCGCAGGCGCGAGGATGGGGCAAGGAACGCTAGCTCTCAACGGTAGGACACATAAATCGAACATTGTCGGCCATGTGTTGGGTACAAGCCACCTAATGGCCTCTTGATATGTTTATTGTTGATCGCGCTGGCAGAGGCCGTTGTTAACGCTTTTGCCTCCTCCTTTTCGAAACCCTTTACCACCTTCTTCTCCCCGGCGCCCCTTCTTCATTCTCTTCCATTTTACCCCTTTGTCGACTTTTTATCAACTTTATTACGTCTACTCAGCCTAACACCTTCGACGGTGCTGTTGCTTATCTCAGCCCATTTTGAAGATGAAACCCGAACGTTATCTCACATTGCCCAAGATGTTTCCCTGATTCGAATTGAGAAATTTCCACTCAATTATGCGTATTCGACTATCTAATTTCCCCTTCTAATGAACTTAGTATTATACCCTCATTCCACCTCCTCCAAGTCACAAGTTGAACTTGAATTAGGTTTTAATAAGCTACTCATTTATTCAATTTAGGTTTTTCCCCTTTCTTCAGCACCATCAAAAATGTGTTGTTACATCTCAATCCTAAGACCGTAAACATCGTCTGTTTCCGCCTAAATCTCATTCACTAACATTACACCTTTGGAAAGAACTACGGAAATCTCATCCCCTATGCTAAGACCATTGGGAGGAATTATGGAAATACTTAGCCCGAATCATTGTCCAAAATTGTTTGTCTAAAAGTGGACCGATGGACGGGGATGCCACCCAGAAGACCTAATTGCGTCTCTACTCTCCCATATAACCTATTTAGAGGTAGTTTGAGGATAGAATGAGTATTTTCAAGCCATCCTTAGTACGCTGTTGAAAATTTAAGTTGTTTTCTGTCCTCTTCTATAAAAAAAAAAAAAAAAAAAAAAATACATTGATGCGGAGGGAACCCCGTGAGACATGAGTTGAATGGCTAATCAACACAAAATACGAAGAGGGTGGTCCTTTTCTGTTGGGGACTCTTTTGCTTTCATAAGAATTTGCTTCTCATAATTATATTAGCGGAGGAAGAGGCCAGGTAATTAATTCGTGGGCAACCGATAGAATATCAATTCGACATCAATCAACCTCTCCCCAGATTGACTCTTGGCCGCTCACATTTTCACTTCACGTTGGTTTTGAAGGGGACGTTGATTTAGGGGACCGAAAAATTCAAACAATACACGAGAAACAAAAGCAACTACTCTCTCGTTTTAGTTTGAATCGCTCGAACACACTTATAAAATCCAATTTATATTAAATCCTGATTTGACCATATCGAAACAATGTATATTTATTAATATTTTCAGTCTTGCCAACTTGTAAAATTAGCTCGCCGATTTGTGGAGAAATACACTCGACTTATTCGGTTTCTAATGCCTCGATTTACGCGTCATTTCGACCAGTCCCTCACTCTTTCACCCTTGGCTTGATTCAAATTAACAGGCCTCGTGTGAGTCCTTCCTTTCGCCGGATTTATATTTCAAATGAGTCGAGGAATACTAATGTCGACCCAGCGCCGTTGAGGCTCGACGACAAATTGTTTTTCACACGATCTTTATGTGAATATATGTACTGCGCACCATGAGGATATGAGAAGGTTTCTTGAGGTACGAATAAAATTGTTTTCACAAGTTTGAGTTTTCAGTCATTCACCTTCATAGAGTTTGAAGTGCAGACATAGCCTAAACTTTGTCCTGTTAAAAGGTGAAGAATGAGAGTGGATTGTCTCAATTCAAATTAAAACATTCCAATCGATTCGTAATATCTCCGAAGGAGGAACGGAAAAGAACAAAACTCTCAACAAACGCCACTTACAATAACGAATTCATTATAAAATGTTAACCGTTCCTACGTCCCGCAATTAATTTCGGATATTCGTCAAAAGTATTAAATCATTTTAGTTCGCGTAATTATAACGAAGACGAAGGTGAATAAGTTGCTTGATAAAATACTAGGTACGTAACCTGTTTTATTCTAATGAAGTGAATATATTCATAACTCGATGGAGGAGGCGGGAGTGTAATTTTGATGAGTTACGATCTCGATCTGAGTGATAAGATGTGGGGAAAAAATCGCATGTTTTCAGAAGGCCGGTAATTGAGCCATTTTCTTCGTGAAACGAAATCGAAGCCGTTAGGAGAACTTTACTTTTGATACCGTACGGTTTCTTTTGTTTATGATTGTTTGCAATGATATTAGTTCGTAAGTGGACAATGAGACACGTTGAAAATCGTACATTTGAAGTGATAGTCCACAAAATTTGACGAAAGGAGGCCATTTTCGGCTTTGGTTGGCCCTCGAATCTTTTCAGCCCGATCGGACCAAATTTGGGGGAGATAGGAGTCAAAATATGTATTTAAAAAATGGATTTTCGAGACTATCTAGGTCTGTGGGGTATCATTTCGTCTAAATTTAGGATGTTGAATCCAATGAGACGGATCCTGGCACCCACTGGAAGATGTTATAGGTCAAAATGGGTATCTATTCACCCATTTCGAATGTGGGTTTTCGAGATTTCTGGTACCTAGGCGTGTGGGGTATCATTTTCCTCTACATTTTGGTTACTAAATTGATTGGAATGAGTCTCCATCCTCCTGGTCTGAGGAATAACCAACCCATTTGAAAGAATATGCAGCGTTTTCCTCTAAACCTCGTCATGTGTGGATCTACAATTTGGGCATGACGAACATTTTTCAGCTGTCACTGTTGAGTGATCATGGTTGTTAGGTGTCCCTTCTTTCTGGTGAATGTCCTTAATCGTGCCGGCGAGCTTCGATTTAAGGGAAACACCTCCGATGTTTACTAATAGTGTAGAGTAGCTCCATCAGAGTACTGTGGGGGATGAAATTGTGTTGAGGGAGCGTTGTGTGGTGTGACTGCACTGTCTCGACATCATTTTCAACGATATGAGAGGCCGAGACACTTCGAACACGAAGTCTGGGGTCGGGATTTGATCGTTGATGCCTCGACAGGGTTTGACGCTTGTTTTATATGGATATACCCCCTCCTTATCTGGCGTATTAAGTGACAACAGGGCCATAATACGAGGAAGATAGGCCTTCGACTGGTTATGGCGGCGACGGTCCCGACCTCCTGAATTCCTTTTCTAAGCGAAAGACTTTTCGAGAAATCGAGATTAAAGCGTATCGATTGCTTCACTCTGGAAAGCCCAGACAGTTTCTCGCCCTCCTCTTCGAAGCCTAGGGAAGTCGTAGCAGAAGAGGATCTCCCATAGAAGCAGAAAACGACTCTGGATTGTGGGAGGGGTCTCGTGAACAGTCCCGGGAATGGCGGAGGATGCAAGGGAACTGTTGGATAAGCAAGCACATAAAACTTTATAGTTACTCCCCGCCTTCATCCTCCTCGCTATTGCCAATACATAACCTTACCCCTCAGAGCCGCATCACGACCAATATTCCCTTCCACTCGCCGTCCTACCATTGGCCATCCTTCTGTATAAATCGGGCATCTACTGCCGGCCCCGCGTCGGTACTTAATTTGAAGTCCGGATCAAAAAAGCTTTTGTCGTGTTTCAACCTTTAGGAAAGTTTCCCATACCATTATTACGAATTTACGAGGTCCGTTTGTCCTTTTTTCTCCCGGTTTCCCATTTCTATTCCTCCCGCTTCCCCGCCCATTTTTATTTTCTACACAGAACCATCCTTTTCTGTAGTTATAAAATATCCATGTCCAATAATAGACTGTTGATACGAGCACGGAGTGTACATACGCGATCGAGTGAGGGAGAAATCGTGGACAGAATTCAAATCGAGGATAGAAACGAGCTGGTCAATGGATCAATCAGAGCACTTTTCTGTATGAAATACAAAAGATCGACCCACTTAAACACAAATCAGCCAAGTAATACCCACATTGTAGAGTACAAAGTATTGCAACTGGGGAAATATCATCTGAACTATGTCAAAAGTAGCCTAATGATTGACGATCCAGAAAGATTATTGAAATCCTCTTCATGGCAGTTTTTATGCTCATAAACGAACCGATTTCACTGTAAATTGCAGCTATAAGCAATTATCACTCATCTTGATACGGTAGAAAACCGTGAAAAAATGACAACGAGAGACGTAACCATAAGTTTAACGAATCATCAAAAATCGAATTGATGAAAAACGCTGCAAATTCACACGCCTAAATGTCACAAAAGGGCCGATGTGGCGTGTCCCGGACTCATTCCAATTGATTCAGCGTCCGATTTTTTGTGAAAAATGATACCCCACACGCCTAGGTATAAGAAATCTCGAAAACACTTATTCAAAATGGGTAAATAGATTTAGACCCATTTTTACCAATGCTACCCCACACGCCTGGACCGCCGAAAATCTCAAAAATCCATTTTTCGAAATACACATTTTGACCCCTACCCCACCCAAATTTGATCCGATGGGGCTGAAAAGTTTCAAGGACCAGCTAGAGCCGGGAACGGACCCCTGACCGAAATTCCAGTATTATAGAAAATTTTCTACCACCAAAGTCTGAGTGGATGGGGCTCGACGAACGGACATTTTTGCTTAATTTGATCTAGAAACCTTGAAAAGACCAGCAACAATTTTCGGGCTGAATCGGAGAGACTGAATTTCTGCATGAAAACATAGGTTGGTTATTCCTTTAATAATCAACCAAAATGAGATCCTCGATTATCGTGCGTCAAGTTTATTTGTCGAATTTTCGAAGAAAATAGAACATACGTTTTGAGTCTTCATAAACCCAGAATTTTTAATTATGCGGTGGTTCACAGTTGAAGCTGTTAATGACAGATCAATCACAAAAATAGGATTCCAGTTTGTGATCAATTCGAGCGATATACCTAAAAGGTAAAAACGAGTTGTGGGGCCAAAGAAAAAAAAGTGATGGAAAAAGGCCGGGCAGTTGGAAACCGTGAATGCCCCTGAAAAACGTAATGGGTCCGTATATTTTTTTAATTAAGGTTCAGTATTTTTTATTATCTTCAGTTTTAATGTGTCAGCCTCACGGGGGTAAACGGGTATGGGAGGAGATATATTACAAAGTCGGCGTGAAATGTAATATAAGCGAGTTTCCGAGAGTTGGGCACAGCCAGGGAAAAGTGGGGAGGAAAGTCGGTCTTACTGGACAAGGCATTTCGGTTAGAATTAATCCGAACGACGGGAGGGGGGCGAGGTTGGCAGCCGTGGGGGGTAGAAGTGTAGGTTTCTCCGTTATTTATAGGCTTGAGTCATCAGTGTAACTACCCTCTGAGACCATTGTTTCCCGGGGACATCCCCCCAGCCTAGATGGGACAACCATCAAAGAAAATTATTTATGTCCCATTTTAATGCCGCGTCACCATTAAATCACTCCGGGGAAAGGTTTTTTTTTCGAAAACGTCCTAGATGGAATAGCGGGGAAGGGTTTTTTAATTCTTAAGGGATGCGAAAGGGTGGGAGGGAGCGCGTGCCGAATTTGTGATATAGAGCTTTTCACTACTTGAGACGAAACTGTCGACCATTTGGGGCGTTTATCACTGTGGAAACGCTTTCGAAATTCTCCCCCTGCTATCCGGTTATAATAAGGGCATCTGTATGCCGCTTCTTATTAATGCAGTAAATCTTCATTTCCTCGTTCAACGTGTCGAGGGGAAAAGCGCTGATACGGATAAAGGGGACAGCGAACCAGCACTAGCACCTTAGGACCTTCAGTCGAGGTTTCGGAGGTGTAATATCGCATGAGAGTCCCATCTTCTGTCAGGGATTGTGGTTTCTTGATTTCTTGCCTTGCACGGAGGGTTAGGACGAACGTTTAGTTGTCGTGCACGTACTTCGAGCTCAAATTTATTGCGCAGTTGCGGTCACTTGCAGTTCATGTCTCGAAGCTCATAACGATATACTGTCGGGGGAGCTGTCATCGTTTTTGGTGTCCATTTTCAGAAAATGAACGACCGTTCTCATGTAATTGATATAGACAGTGTGGTCAAACGTCAAAAAGAAAGGAGACAAGCCGAAATACGCTTCTGCTCGCTCTAAAAGACAAACTGAAAACATTCAATAAATAAAAACTTCGCACGATCAATAAGTCTGCCATCATTCAAACTAATTCTGCAAATTATTTTCCACCTTCGTTTATTATTTTCCAGCGCGAAAATTCGTTTAAAAACTACATTTGGTCCATAATTTTCATCTAGTGGAGTGATTTTTGTTAGTGCATTATTAAAATCTACTGGGTAGAGTTCGAATAGAGTCGATGAGCAAAAATATAAATTATTTAAAAAAAAGTCTTGCGTCGTTGCTGAATTTCTGCACACAATTCAGGTGACGAGGATGTTGCTATTCACATTTCGAGGTCACATTTTAATCAGCAATTTAAAGGTCGAACTTCTAAGTACGGTCTTGTAGGTACGTACTGATTTCTGCAGTTATCAATTGATTGCCCATTTTTAGATGGGTCAATCAACACGGTTTCTTCACAGAAATCGATTGAATTTTGATTGGTTATTCCTTGAATAATAAACCTATGTTTTCACTGCAGAAAGTTAATCTCTCCGATTTCAGGGCCAAATTTCTTCTGAACGTTTCAAGGACCTATATCAAAATAAGCAAATGTCCGTCAAACGTACGTCGTCCACTCCTATCTTGGTAGTAGAAAATTTTCTAAAAATCTGAAATTTCGATCCTCAAAACAGCCCAATTGGACCAAAGTCGAAGATAATGGGGGACGGGGGGATAATGGGTCACAATGTGTACTTCGAATAATGAATTTTCAAGATTTTTGGCGATATAGGCGGTTGGACGCTGAACCGATCGGAATGAGTCTCCATGCTCCTGTTCTGAGAAAAAACAAACGCATTTGAAAGAATTTGCAGCATTTTTGTTTTATGTTTCCAAATTAAATGTGATTGAATGACGTCATGTCAGATTTGTTTCTGCGTCTGTATTACTGGTTTCGCTTGTGGATGATAGCAATGGTATCGCGGCGGGGTCATGGTGCTCGGAGGTAGACTAGGAGGGGGGATAGGGTCCTGCACCTCCAGAAAACGTCCGATGACCCCCCTCCCCTCCCGTCGACCCGTCGCCCACCGCCTCTATCATCGGAGAGGGGTACCTGGGGTCACCGGAGTGGGGGCGGTTCGGAGGGCACTCCCGGTGATCGTAGCTAAGTGGATATGCAAAGAGGATCGGGAACCTCCCCCACCTTCGCGCCCGTCCTCGTACAATGAGGTGTTTAAATGCAACAACCGTCACGCTGACTTTAGTAGGCATTGCTACGGGCTGCGGGCCTCCTTCGGCCCCTCTCCTTCTCACCCGTCCAATCTCACTTCCATCCCTCTCTCTTCTTTAAAGCTTTTTTTTCTGATTATGTTTTATCGGGTGGAAAATAGTCCTTTTTTCGCTCTCAGTTCTTCTCTTCGACAATTACCCAGTAGCTGGGAGTTTGTCCCTCCGATCGTAAAAATAAATAACTTTCTGAGCGATAGAAGACGTTATCCCCCCCCCCCCCCCTAAAAAAACCACCACCCACCTCAAATACCCAGCGGCGTGCGTCCCACCATCAACTGAAACGCAAAAGGGGTGCCGAATCGTAAACTAAAAAGATATTGAGTCCGTGTGGTTCGTGTGGCATAATTTTTTTCTCCCCTTCGAAACCACAACAAGCTGATACGTTCAAAAAACATAAGAGGGGGAAAATGAAAAAAAAAAAACTTGTTTTTTAAATCAGGACTGATGCACGAAGCGATCTCTAGTGGATTAGAACTGGATCAGGATTTTCGACATTGAACAACGAAGTTGTTGGCTAGGGGGTGGTAGAAATCACCGTTAAACCTGAATTTTCTCGCAATGGATTCGTTGATTTTTGATACCCTAGCGGTATAGTGTTGATCACCTACCCTCTAACTCTAGCTTCAGACAACGGTGATCGGCAGAACACGAGAAAAAAATCCAAAATCTGCACCACAGCCTCATGAACAAAATTTGTATTGAATCCGACTGTTTGTATTTCCTTGGCACCCCGATAACTGCTTAAAATTTGGGAAAATTATCTGTAGGTCTTCGATACTACGATCTGGATAATATTAATTAGCGTAGAAGTATAGTGCTAGGAATTAATAAATAACCGTTGCCTCTCCTCTCTCTCCTACCCCTTCCTCTCAGACACCGAAGTCGAACATAGAATCTTCGCTTTTGAAAATATAAATGAATCGTAGTTTTTCCAAGAAACACGATGGAAAATTGGTTGAGTGACGTCGTTTTCCGACCGGGCAGCTCATTGATTTTACCCACGAGTGAGAAATTGTTGGAGTTAATCGAGAGCCTGAGATCCCCTCCTCACTTCCTCCATGCAAGGCCTTTAGCTCGCTGGGGTGGACGAAGGCTTTTGAATTAGATGAGGGAAATGACGAGAGCGAGCCAAGAGCAGGCATGGGAGGCCTGGCGGTTGAGAGGCCCTGTAGGGGGGGGGGGGGGGTCGAGGGGGTTATTGGTAATGTCCGAGAAGACTTGAGACCCCGTCACCTGGTTCAGAAAGGCGCACAAGTTCACAAGCTCTCGTCCTCCTTCCTCACAGTCGACAAAACCCCTTAATAATCAACTGAACCCCCCTCCCTCCCACACTCCTACCCCTCTCCCTCTCTGTACTTCCTCCTGAGAGCAATCAAGCCTTTTACCCCTTCGCCGAACACTTGCCCATGCACACAGCCTCAGCCTTGCAACTGACTTCAAAGCATCTTTCAATCTCCCTCCAGCGATATTTGTCCCAAGTGTTAATCACTAATTGGGTCCCCTCCCCGGCCGTAGCTGACCCTTTCCCTGTGTGGACTTGACCCTAATCTTAGCCTTCCAATCTACATTTTCAAAGGCGAAACAAAGACAGACCGCCAACTCGACGACATCATGTTAATTAAAATATGAGATTTGCAGCTGACAATTCAATTTTAAACGGAGTCCGTTAGGCAAAATTCAATTTACCACGGTGACGTTCAACACGAACTTCATTCGCGGCTTTTCTGCTTGAAAGGCTCACAACGTAGAACTCGTCTATCCTGAAAAGTAAAACTCGATTCCCTTTAGAAACGTCAAGAGTGAGCCCCGGTAATTCTTCAAAAATTCCATTAATATTTTGCTTCCGAGACTGCGTAGCAGCCGAGTTTTCACCTTTGAATTGAAAACCACTTTCTTGCTACAAAATAAACAATTCTACTCTCGATTAGCGTTCCCGAGCCTCCTGAACAAATTTGGTTTTGCTATCAGTGTAGTCCACATTGTGTAGCACAGCTATATCATACACGATAGCATATGAATTTCTATGAGTCGTGCGAGTTCTAAAAAACCTCCTTTCAGTTCAACCACAATCCAATCGGCTGTATACTCCGCGAACGCGATCTTCTATTGATTGTTTTATTGATCTGCCCTGCATAAGGCTAAAAGCCCCCTCTTCCTGCAGGACAGTTACATATAAAATCAGTCAGGTCAGCACAAAAGAAACGAAAATTTCTACATTCAATTAATTCCCTCATGCTATAACCGGTTGTTTCTAGTTATCTGAAAGTCGAAAATGACACATTGTCGAGGTCACACGAGGAAGCTCACGTGCTACAACCATGGCAGTGCATTTGTTTCTTCTTTCCTCAAATAGTTAGGAATAGGTACTTCGTAGTTATTTTGGCCTAGGAATTACACATCATAAATTGACGTATACTTTTTTTGTAAATAAAATTGTTCTGAGAGCATCTGCGGGCTGAGACGTCCCAAGAAAAGGACCTGCGCACTTTTAGAACAAATACTCGTACGTCATGCAAAACGTATTTTTAGGTTTTCCCAAATTTTCTGGGCTGTGAAGATAATTGAGTTCAGCTGTGGAGAGTGGCGAGAATTCGATCAACATATTCATTCAGTACGGGAGGGTTTTGGATCCGACGGGTGATGGGTTTCTAGTGTGAAATGGATGCGAGGTCCCGTCACGGGCCCCCAGCGGGCGACCGGACGTCGGGCCGAAATTTTAATGGCAGTTGGTTTTGTGCAGGTGTAATTCTAACTAGCTGTAATCGCCTCCGTTGTTAATCGACGAGCGCAAGAGAGCGACAGCGCCCGTGGGGGATGCGGTTCTCCCTTCGTGCGCAAAACGGATTTTAAACAATTAACCGATGGAGGATGTCGGTTTTAGAGGAGCCCTAAAAGGACGTCAGGGGAGGGGTGCGTCACGGGGTAAAACGGGACACTCCTGAATATGCAATGAGGGGAGGAACGAAACGGGCCTTTCGGACGTACGAAACTCCTCCGGTTCCTGGGGTTTGTCGTTTCGTACGTGAAACGGGGGGCTACGACGAGGCCGAGGGGGTAGGGAAGGGTGCGTCCGGATTCTTGTCCAAATAATCCCCGGGGATATTGGCCCGAAGGCTGGTTATCCCAGAGAAACTCGGAGGGGGTTGCGGAAATGAACCAACCCCTCTCCGGCTTATCAATCCGCAAACCGACCCACTCTCTTATCCGTGTAGCTCTTCGGAGCGTTCCTCATTCCTTACCCTGTGCCACTTTCGGCATGCCATTCCAACTGGATCTGGCTGACGAGCGCCGCAACTTCATGCATCCTGAGGTTATAACCTGAACATACAGGTTCTCATCCACAAATTCATCAAAATTAACGATTTATTTTTCATCATGAAATGAAAATTCTATACATTAGTCTGAGCCACCGTATGGTTCAAAGACGTGGATACATTACGTCTATTGGCTACCCGTCAAGAACATGAAAATAAAGATTTCTAATATAAATTAATTATTTCGTGAAAAATGAATTTCGCTTGTCCTTTTGAAATGGAATAAAGTTGCGATTAAAATCACTAGCGATGGGGTTGCGGAAACCCATTTCAATTAAAAAAAAAAAAAAAAAAACGTTTTAACGTTTCGTGGAAATAGACTCTCGGTAGATACCACCGTTTTTATGGAATCGCGTATTCTTTCACTTATCATAGGTCGTTTTGAATCAGTCGTATGAAATATGTATTAAACATCCCATCCAGGTGTAGAGGCCATGCTGTTTTGGCGTGTTAGCTGCTGTGATATTTTACCCCATGGTTGATTATGATGAGATTTGAGCATGTGTAGGGACGCTGGTTGCAACATAGTCCTACAAAAGTGGGGGGGGGGAGGGTGTAAATAGGCTTATAGCCAAAATTCGAGGCTGCGAGCTTGTCAACGTTCTCTTTATAATTTGAGCAAACATGCCGTTTTTTCTAGGTTTGGAGAGAAAAAGGCGACAAGACAAGAATGCAAGAGCTCTTGTTCTTAATTTAGTATTGAACACAGTGCACGGGCTCCCCTTTAGCGAGGATTAAGCGATTTATCAACCCCTCAGCCCCCCCCCCCCCCCCTAACGGCAATGAAAAGGCACAAAAACGAACAGTTGGACACTTGACAGGGAAAAGGAACCGAGTGATCGTCTCGGGCCTGTAAAGATCTCGATACGACTTTCTTTTGAGAGTTGGCTCTATACGAGACTGATCATTTTAAATTAATTATCCACCCAGTTTCTTTTCACGGCGCTGAAGTTATTTCGTATTGGATTTTTCTTCTTAGCTGAGGTAGTATGGACGTGTGGGAACACGACCAAGTCACAAGTCGGACGAGAGGTTTATTTTCGTAGCGACTTCTCGGTCGTTTTACAAATTAATTGAGGCGCATTATGAAGAACTATTGTTTCTTTTGAGGAGAGCTGAGTCACTAAAGGACTGCAAATAGTTCATGAGTTTCAGAAGCTATTTAATTTATTTGCAACGATCCAGATAACGTGGTTTTTTAAAATTTTAATTATAAGCTATTTATTGTAAATTATTGTTATTTTATAAAGAAATTAGTCTTATTCTTTTTCATGGTCTTAATTTTTTTTTAAATGTTAATGATTTGCATTGTTTTACTATGTAGCCCTTACCCCAGATTACATAAATAGGAGGCGATGCACCTTGCGAAAAATCCGTGTTAACCCCCTTGTACCAGGGCGCCGAAAGGGGTTGAGACCGTAAACACAGTTGCGGTAGGGTAGTGATGTAAAAGGCGGAATTTTTACCACCCGTGGAGCCCCCCTTCCCGTTCTCACCACTCCGGGTGCCTTCCCTCTCACAAATACCGTAAGTGGGCGAACCCCGCCCCTCCGGGCGGCGCCTCCCTTTCCGTAAACCGTGAGCCGGGCGGTAGCGGGATGGAACGGCGGGGGGGTCTGCCCCTAACCTTCGCGAGCCGCGCTTTTGCGGGGGAGTACGTTCCATTCACGAGTGTAATTCGAGCAACAGGGAATTCCTCAATGAAACTACCCTCTCACGCTTCCCTCACACTATAGCACTACTGCGGAGTTCACCCCTCCTCGTGATCATCCGCCTGAGTCAAGTGAGGAGCAGTCGACAAGTTAGTACGGAAATCCACCCCTTGTACGAGTCGAGACTACTTTCTCCCAAATAGCACTCAAACTCTACATTGAGTAGTCTCTCCCACCAATTCGAAAACAAATTAATTTGTAATAACCCGTTCTAATCATCAAAAGTAAAATTAAATTACCAATATTTCGTTGATGGTCATAATAATGACCAAAATGGTGTTATCTCTTTGGGGTAGGCCTCATCGTATAACCTGCCGAAGCGGTAATCCCGTAAAATGGCGCATCCAACATACGGTTTTCCATTAAGTCATTCTTATTGATTGTACTACTCACTTCCTTGTACTTTTGAGTTTATTTTGTACTGAAAGGACGTTTTAAGGGGGGAAACATTGTTTGAAAATCTGGGAAAAGGGGAAGAGCAGGAGATGAATGGACCTTTTGATAAAGACTCGTTTGAGTGCTACAATTATCACGGTCTGGCGAATAATTTGAGCGGATTCTCATGGCCATGGTGAATGGGTATTTCAGTTCAGGATATTTTTTGTTATTTCCAAAATTAAACTAGTAGTGATGTAAGCCCCCAGGCTTGCTGCCTCCAGAAGGCCAGAAGGGAGGGAACATGCGCCAGGATGTGCGCGCAGCTTCTGCCCAGACGTTGCATTTTGGAGAGAGGCCCAGTGCTCACTCGTTGCTAAGGTGCCCAACCAGGCGGTCCTTGTCCAGGTGCCCCTTGTTGCTGGGGCGCCCAACATGTTGGAGTCATATATTTTTGTAATCCTGTCGTGCAAGTGCATCACACTTAGTCCATCCTGGCTTTGTCCTGTGCTTGCTCTGAAGTGAACTCTGCTACCGTGCTGAAGTCGACCGAAGCTGTAATATTGTGTTCCCCATGAGATAAAGGACTCAAGTTAATAAGCCTTGCTGTGTACCTTTGGGACAGCGTGCCCCCTCCTGTTTTTCCTTCGACGTCGACGCCATTTTCGTCAGCCGGTATTGTTGCACTTGCTCATTAAATTGTATTTCATGTATATCATAATTTCATGTATCTTGTATTAATTGTATTTTACGCTCCACATGTTGTCTATTTTGCTTTGTCAAATTACTTTGACTTCTATCAATTCTAGCCCAGGTTGAGGCATATTCTCCTTTGCAACGAGTCCTTGTTTTCAATTATAATTCAGTTTGTATCAATGTATTTCATGCTCATCCTTGGTATCCCTAGTTGCTCAGTTGTAAGTCTTGGACTTACATTGTGTAACCTCTCGCTAGGTCCGTTCAACACCTCCGAAGAAACCCGAATTAAATTATAGTAAATTCAAACACATTTTAATTCGAGAGAGGCTTACAGTATCAAAAGATCGGTAAAGTAGGGAAACTAACTCAGTACAGATTATCAATTATTTAGTGGGGTCTTGGAAAATTGCATTCACCCTCCTCTTTTCGAACGTCCACTCCTGAGGACGACAAGGCCAATATGTGCGCCGCACCCTTCTGATCATGTTCCCTCAACACGGATTAACATTTGTACTGGCGCAAATCATCCCCCGGGGGACGTTCACCCGAAAGATCCCTTTGTGAAAGGGGGGGCCGTGGTCAGAGGCGGGTTGCCAACGCAAAAATGTAAATTGTTCCTTGTGTTGTTCGTTCCGAAAAACGGAAAAGAGGGAAAAAAGGGGTGGACAAGTTGTGTCCTTTTTTTATATTGTAACCATCTACAAAACGGGGGAGAATTCTAACCCATCAGGAGGTATTTAACGAACAGGCCCATCCTTGCCACCCTTTATACGCATTCGCGGTCGTTGTTACGGTTTTTTTTCTAATTTCTGCGGAATAAGCGGGACGTGGTGGAAAAGTTAAAGGTTGACGTTATACGACCTGCTACCCTCTCCACTTAGTCCACGTGCGCGTTGAGAAGTCCTGAGGGGGAGGGGGGAGGACTTTTATCCGACGCACGAACTAAACGAAATTCTCATGCCGAAACGACCTGAAAAACGAGACGACCGCTGAGGCAAACAAATTGAATTGGAACGATAAAATAGAAAAACAACGCAAGTTTTATTTTTCCACGTCTAAAGCGCCTATTTCATGTATTTGACATCGAAACCGGCCACGCTGCCATAATCAACTGTCGTAACGTAACTACGAGTACATCCCGTTCACATTTATTTATGACATTTTTTATTTATTTTTCGCTTTGTAAGCTAACTGTGCATGTGACTTTGTTTAAGATGTTTTCATTTTTCACCTTGCCAAAGGGCACCGTATCAGCGATGGGAGGGTACACATTGACAGTGCTACCACGCTCGAGGGGCACTGTTTTACTGAAACGTGGACAATCCCTTAAAACTCTGATTAATTTAAAACATACCTCCTCATTTCTACTGTGTTTTTGAAAAATCCACCATCCATACTATTTCTGATGTATTTGACGAGTTGTTCCCTTTTTATAGTTATGGAGAAAATCATTGGAAAACCAAAATTTACTAAATTTAGACCCATGGATACACCCCATTACAAATTTGTCATTTGTACGTACGGTTTTATTCTATCGTTTTAGTTTTTAATTGTATCAATTTATTTTTTTGGACTGTGATATAGTGTAGAAGAGTACATGTATGCATGATTATTACCATTATTATTAATTTTTTTAGTTAGACGAGGTAATGTGACTGGACTGACGATCCGACTCCAATGAGAGTGATGAAAGCAGGATGGAACAAGAACATTCGTTCCCTCTTGTTGTTTTGATATTCAACATTTTTTAATAAATGTGACGCAGTGTAAGTGGCCATTATTTGGTCAGACATCTAAGTTGGGGCAGATTCGATCTTTTCTGCAGACAATCGCGTAAGGAGGGGATGTGAGGAGGGGTAGAAATTTCTGATTTATCGGTGATTAGTTGGAAAAGGGGCGAGAGCAACCCCCAAACCCTTTGCAGCCCTTCGGACTCGGGAGGGACATAATTGGTTGAGATAAACTTCTTGCTAATTCAGTGCTGATGATGCTCCTCTCGGCTCAGCACAGCGCCAGACACTGCAACTTAATTGGCTCCCTTCACTTCTAGCCTCGAATCGAACCCTTCCAACCCAAGTAGCGGGAGCTGAGGCCCAGTAAACCCAGTTTTCCTTTTACCTTCGATCGCTGTCCTCTTCCCAAGGGCTTTTCCTGAACCGGTGTTTCGCCTATATTAATTTAGCCCCGTCCCATTCTGCTACATTGATAATCACCTTCGGGGAATTTACCCACTAGAAACAGACTGGAGCGTCAAGGATGTATCGATTCCTAGTTAGTTTATAGCTACATCAATCATCGTGTCAACCATAATAAACAATTTATTCCATTTAACGGGTTCGTGATGTTGATATGTAACAGGAAATTTCCATACAAGTTGGCGTACCTAGGTGGCTGGATCGAAAAACGATGGATTGGAACATTCCATCGAAATCGATTAATCAACTTGATAGACTTGGGAAGGGCCAATTTGGGGGAGGGTAGGGATCAAAATGTTTATCGAAAAATGGATTTTCGAGATTTTACGCGATGTAGGCGTGTGGGGTATCAATTTCCAATAAATTTTGGATGCTGAATCCAATAAAATTGGTCCCAGGACGATAAGTGCCCACCGGAATAGGTTATGGGTCAAAATTGGTGTCCATCCACCTATTTTGAACGTGGGTTTTGGAGATTTCTGGTACCTAGGAGTGTGGGGTATCATTCAACTAAACTTTGGACGCTGAATTGATTGAAATGAGTCTCCATGCGCCTGGTCTAGAAACCAACCCCTGTGAAAGAATTATTAAATTTTCAATCAGAGACAACTGAACAGATATCAGCAAGGTTCTTGACAGTATTGAAGTTCAGAGAGACTTCATGTAATAAACAAATACTCTCATTGCTTGCGTACTTTTTCACCCCCATTCGCTGTGTAAAGGCGGAAGAAAATCGATTGCCCACAACTTCGTGAGTAAGCATACAAAACACCGTATTAAAGGCGGTTTGAAAATTTATTTTTAACAGAACCCCCTCCAATTGTATTGGTCTCCTCCTACTCTGAGTAATGCGATAAAAGTGATTCATTGTGACAAAGTAACTATAAAAACGTCTCGAGCGGCTCAATGAGTGCACATCAATTTCATGATGAAGGTAATGGAAGATTGAAAAGACTTTCGGAACGGAGGGGTTGAAACGAGCGAACCAAAACCCTCGGTTTCCTCCACCAGATCGATATTTCGCCTGATAGGATCGCTCGGGTGAATTAGATGGTTTTCGAGCTTAAATTACCGCCGTAATAATGTTTCGGGATGTTTTGTATCGGAAAATGCTTTTCCTTATTGGGGTTCTGATGTCAAATAACTTTGAACGGTAACTTCATACCTCAATTGCCTAAGTCGTATTTACGATGACATTTTGATAATTTTGTCGTGGTGATTCCAAATCCCGATTGAAAACTCAAGATTAAAATTTCAATTTATTCTGCGAAGTACTGGGAATGATGAAAGTCATTTTTGTCAATGACATCTGCAAAATTAACACTTTTTTGTAATTTATTTATTGAATATTACGTCTGTTCGTAGGACCTCGTCGGCACCGTTTCCGAGTTATTCACGATTTACGATTTCTATCGTGTTTTCAACCTGACGTCACTAAAACGGCCATAAATCTCGTAATTTACAAGATAATCTCAAATCTGAGTATACCGTTGGAATGAGAGTCAAATTTCTCTTTAGATGAGCCCTTCAACGTTTCCAATAATATTGAGTACTGGTGTGAACTGATTCGGCCTTGGGAAATGAACGAAAACGAGAAAATTTGTCATGTTCACGGAATTCGGTATTTTCATGAGAAAACCAAGATTTCGGCAAACTTATTGTATTTTTTATTCCACGCATAAAGTCATATTTGCTCTCAAATTATGCAAAGAAACTAAATTTGAGTATACCGTTAAAAAACTGGTATTCTTGGGACGTTTTTCCTGGAGAAAATGTTTCTATTTTCAGGCTGAATGTTGGACCGAATTAGTGAATACAAGTACTCAAAGATTGAACCTTTAGAAGGGAACATTGACTCTCTTTCCAACGCTGTATTTAGATTTGAGATTATCTTGTAAATTACAGGAGTTATATCAGTTTTAGTAACATCACGTCATATCTTAAATCGTTAATAACTTGGAAACGATGCCTCTAAAAGAAACATTCTGAGGGATGCATTTTGTTGAAAATGAGTTGTAGAATCGACCTATTGAGGACTGACGCTGACACCATGTAAATATGTGTATTTGCGTATTATTTGTGTTATCTCGTTATGTACGAACCTACCTAATGAATCGTGGTCTTTCCAGCATTCACGTCAATTTTGCCTTGTAAATGGGTTTACCATCAGCTTACCGCAATACCTAAATTGGAGGTTATTTCTACTGAATGATTCTCTACAGCCACATTTCATTGTCAACTATCCTTTATTGTGAGATCGTTAAGCCTTTCAGTTGGTTCAGGGGCCAAATAACAGTAGCTCTCGTTGTCGTACGGTAGTTTGTTTCAGTTCCTTAAAGAAAAACATAAATTTACGAGACGTTTCGCTTGATTGTGCGATAGCCTACCTCTTTTGTTGATCTCTTGGGGGCTTTTGTTGAGGCCAAGGTTAGTTCCCCTTGTTGAGTCATAACCTGCGACAATGTCTTCGCGTGCAGATGAAGGGACCTCTTATTGTCGGCACCAGCCCATAATGGCCTCAAATGGTCGCACACTTTTTTTCTCGCCGTCAGTAAAACATTGAAAATTATGTTCGTAGCCATCATGTTTCAGGTTCCATCAGGATGGAATTCCTCCAATCAACGTCCGATATCTAGAAATAAGACGACAACACGCCCATCAATCCTTTGAAGTCTCACAAACAGTAGAAATAGTCCGCCAATCATCCATCTGTTATAACCTAATCTTTTCTGAGGCCTTTAACCTTTTTCTGCTTTGTGAATTTTCAAAATTCACCATCCACAATTCATTTCCGGACAATTCAAGCAATTAAAGAGGGCGACAAGGATTATCAACCTCTAGCGGCCGAGCGCCATGTGGTTTTTCATCTGGAGCTCGTTTAGATTTAGCGATATCGTCGCCGTGCGAGGGCGGCCATTGTGGCCAAGATGGCCAAGCAACGCCGATTTTTTTAGGGTTACCATTGACAGAGGGGTTCACGCGCGGTTTCCCCTTCCGTTCCAAACAATTTGAGTGTAGATACATTGAAATGGAAAGGACTATTACCTTCGTGATATTGTAGGCCTGTAATATCTCTACAATCGGTGTATCGGACGGACAGATACCACCTGTTATTTATAGTAAAAATATTCAAAACCATAATGCAATTTTAACTTTATGGATATGCTTCAGCATGATGCTCCAAAATTTTCTAGTTTTCTTTTAATTCTAGAAAGGGTTGTTCTCTTAGTGAGAGCATCGCGAACAAATAAATTTACTTATCGAATACATAACGTGGGCTCCAATTGTGCAATTCCCCCATTATTCACTAACAATAGCTCCTGATTCCAAAAGACATCAAATAATTTCCGAAAAACCGTAAATCCACAACTGGTTATAGCTCTTTTTTTTTTTTTGTCGAAACGAGGGTCGGTACTAACAGGATTTATGACGAATTTTTCGCAGATGTTTTTGGCGCAGAGCCGTCGAAGGCTTTGAATAGCCAGTAATCGACACCTTCTATACCCCCTCACGAATCATATCTCCGTGCCCTCATGAATAGCGAAAGATCTCTTTTTCCCAAAAGCTTCCCCGTTATATTTTTGATTTACGTCTGACGTTGCTTTTCTACCACCTCTGAAAGACGCGGCCACGCCCCGATTTTTTTCCCTTCTACCAACAATATATAGTAATGAAACGGACTCAGATATAAATCTCATCGACGGTAAGGTTTTTGACTCTGAGAAACCACCCGAGGGATATTGGTCAACGAATGAGCGTCAAAATGGAGGGAAATATAGTGCTGTACGAAAAATGCGACGTGAAGTTTGTTCGACTATTAATCATTTGAAAGACTCTAAAAGTCAAATTGCCTTAGTGAATCGACGTAAATAGGGAAGGAAGATATTCAGGGAAACAATTTAGTTAGTAAGCGAATTATGGTGGTGACGTGTGATGAGTGTAGTACTCACTCATATTTTATCGAGCGATAACTCGGACGTCATCAATGCAAATAATTCGGACGAAGTTTTATTGTTTCAATGATTCGCGTAGTTAATCAGATGCAATAGCAAAGACCAACGAGAACAGGACTAATTCTGGTTGAAGATATTCGACTCCAATAAGCAAAAACGCTGCAAATTCTTACACATGGGTTGGTTATTCCTCGGACCAGGCGCATGGAGACTCATTTCTTCAACATGGGGTAAATAGGGAAAATAGTGGGTGCGGCGGGTCTCAGACCCATTCCAATGGATTCAGGATCCAAAATTTAGTGGAAAATGATACCCCACTCGCCCAGGTACCAGAAATCTCATAAACACATATTCAAGATGAGTAATATATACTCTATTTGACCCATAACTTCTTCCAGTTGGTGCCAATCGCCCTGGGACCCACTTCATTGGATTCAGCGTCCAAAATTTAGTGGAAAATGATACCCCACTCGCCTAGATCGCCCAAAATCTCGAAAATCCATTTTTCAAAAAACACATTATGACCCCTACCCCGCCCAAATTTGGTCCGATCGGGCTGAAAAGTTTGGAAGATCGTCCTAGGCCGGTATCAGACCCCTGACCCAAATTTCAGATTTTTAGAAAATTTTCCACCACCAAGAACGGCGTGGACGGCGGACGGACATTGACATCTTTTGATCTAGACGCCTTGAAACGTCCAGAAAAATTTTTTGAGCCGAATCGGAGAGGTTGACCATTATTATGAAAACATAGGTTGATTATTCAAGGAATAACCAACCAAAAGTACCAAACCAAAAGGTCGCGAGTTGATTGGAATTTTGACGTCAAACGGGGAATACACGGGGTGGGGTGCCAAGTTTTAAACATGTTATGCCTTGCTACAACACTCTGAAGAGTCAAGTTGTATCCATTATAATCCATCGTTTTTCAACGATATTTACGGTCTTGTGGCAATAGAGATCGTGAACAATACAATTCGTGAGACAAAAAAAAAAAAAAACTACGAATCAATATAATAAGTAAACGATAACGTTGTTCCGTGTAGGCAATTTTATTAATTTTTGTCATTCAGCGTGAGCCAAATTCTAGTGTATAACAGTTATGACTCCTGTTGTTGGTCCAGTTTGCCTTGTTGCTTTGATTACAAAACGTTGATTAACCATCCTTGATGTTGAAAAAAATGATGCAAACGTCTTCTCTCTAAAAGGGTTCGGTGAGGTTTTTTTCCATAATTCAGAAATTTGATGGGATTGTGCTGTGATTCAGGGGAGATTTGTGAGGAAGTGGTGAATGTTGCTTCATTTTTATTCGGGAACGCTGGGGAGGCGTCGATTGCAATGGAAGTATGGAACCATCGTCGGATTTAATAATGCAATTCAATACGGCATGTTTCTCGCATTTCGACATCAACAGCTCGAGAGAAACAAGCGATTGCGTTGGCGTAGGGGATAACTTCGCCGTCGTTATTGTTTCCGTGCAATACTGCATGAAACGATCCTGAAGTCGTAAAATACTGCCCTTTTTGAATGATGCATCCGTATGATTTATTTTGGACGGATATTATTGCCACGGGGAGTGAATGGTTTTCGTCAGCAGCGTCGGGTGCTCGTACGAGGGCCAAAAATGCAACTTGCGACTCATCTGGGGGGTCCCAGTTGATTTATTTCGGACATCGTGAATGATATTGTCAGAAGGGAAGCGGTCACCCATCAAACGCAGCAATGAGGGTCTCGTCCTAACGGCCTGACAGCCGTCAGATCACATTTGAAAATTTATACTTCTGCAGAGGGAGATGAGCGGTCGCGGGTGGGGAGGAAAGTACGAAATAAAAAGAGGGCATCACAATATAAACGCGGGAAGTTTCCAAAGGGGTAGTTTATACCGTATGCGGGGGCCCAGGGGATAATGCGTGACTTGGAGCTCGTGTAAAGGAATCAATAGGCTGATTTATCGTAGTGTAAGTTTCGTCATAGTGGTGCCGATACGACACATTAAATCGGCAACTCCTGGCGTCCCATAAATAACGGCGTTAAACATTGGGAAGCCCTCCGGGCGGCATTAATCACGTTAAAAAGAGAAAGAGCGAGCCTGACCCAGACCGTATTGAAGAGAGAGAGTAATTCGGTACAAAAGAAGAGAACGTAAGGGTATTGTAATTAATAACTTTAATGGGGCGAAGCAGTTGTGTTGGGTTGTCAACTTTGAGTGAGTTATGTCGCATCTGCTGTCTCAGTTTCCCTCACCCGAAGCCGTCCGTTCCCTTTTTTCCAACGACCCCGAACATTTCATGTCCGAAGTTGCCAACAAACAAACCCAAAATAAGAACTCTGAAAGGAAGGCAATTTGATTGACAACGTCGGAACAACACAATTAGAAGATTTTAGTAGCTATGCGGTTGGGTGCTTACTTTGTCTATCAGGCAAGGTAGTTTTGCAAAATCACTTCTACAACAATAAGAAAGAACCACCCGATTCAAACTTGCTACCGTACGTGATTGAAGAATCATTTCATGCTAATATTTCTAGTTTAATTGAGGTTATGGAGCTTCTACATAATTTTTTTTTTTCTAAGTTTTTATTAAATTTTCCATTTTATGATTGGTATCAAATTGAAAACAGAACAGGTTTTTCCTAAATCACAAACAGTGTCGATTCGACTCCCTCAGGAAAATGTATCAAGGTTAGGATGTTCGTTGCTTAAGAGTTAATCAGCATAGAAAAACTACGAAATTTCGTATTTACGAACCAAAAAAACGTATACAATACGCAGGAGTTTCCTCAAAATCGACCACCGTAGGGTGAGAAGCGTTCTGGGGTTCATAAAATTATTTTTGGGTGATTTTCGAAAGGCCGTATGTGTTTATTACGCCATTTTTGGACGTAGTTGAGCTTCTCCCTGATGAAACATTTACATCATCTGAGATATGAAAATCCCACCCGAAAGCTCCTGGAAAGTGTCACCAACTTTAATCAAGGCCTTGCTGGGCTTAAAAACTAATGCGGCAGAAGTTGGTGAGAATATGAAGAATGCAAATGTAACTTGAAGTCCTCTGAGGGAGAAAACATTAAGCCAAATCCCCGAATAACCATTTTGTATCATTAACAGAAAAGAAGAAGGTGTAAATAATAAAATGTGATGAGACTTTTGCTGTCTCTTTTCCCACTCTTCCCTTCTCCATCAGCTCCGCGAACTCTTATACCATAAAAACAAAAGAGGATTATGTAGGAGTTTTCCCCTCTTGGGCATAATACAGCAGTAAACCATGTCAAGTCTGCAGTTCAACCCCTACCTCGAGGCTCAAGGGTGGAGGAATTGAAGCGCTATCCTTCAAAAAATATTTTATACCGCCCCCGGTGAAGGCGAAAAAGGGGACGAGTAGAAGTGAGGGGGGGATCTAGTGGTGAAGAGAACGGGCTAGGGGGGTGGGAGTAGCTTGTCAGGGTTCTAGGGTTATAATATGCCCTACGGTAGCCTGATTTATCGGGCAATAAAGTATTATAATTAAAGGGAGGGGTGAGGGCGGGGGTGAGTTTTCGCCGTAGGGAAAAACGCGGGGGTGTCACTCTGAAGGTTCTATCTATAAATCTAGGCGGGTAAGGCGGCCCAACGGAAACACCTCCTTAAATCAAGCTTCAGATGACCTGCTGGGGGGCCTGCCCCTCTCACGTCTCCCGTCTCTTATATTTTTCTTTTTCCTCGTCTGACGCAAAAATCTTGGAAATTGATGCGTTTAATAACGTCGGCCAACCATCACTTGGACAGTTTAACGGTTGCTTTTATCTTCGTGAATCATTTTTATGGCACTTCTCCTTCCCATCTTCGGAGGTAACGTTATGGTCTGCGCCAAGGTGAGGGGAACCGGATACCATCCCTTAGGTACGGGAAATGGCTCCTGGGCCCTTGGCGTTTTATTCTTGCAGGGCTGTTCGTCAAGTTTTATTGTGTACTTACTCGGGATATACAGCTAGATACGTCTCTCTGCAACGTCGAAGAAATTTCGGCCCAACTGCGGTGAAAGTTGACGATAATATTACGATATTTGACGATATTTGCCCCAGAGTGTTGGACAGGACAGGCGGTTGGATAAATCAACTAGACTTAGACTACTCTTCACGATACTCAAATTTATCAGCAAGAATTCGCGCTTTTTCTTCTTTTATTCTTGACAGTTGAACACAAAAACATTATCTTTGATTGTAAAAGTGATCAAGAAGAGGACTTGTGCCGACATTTGTTGAGTTATATGGAATGATTGCGGTTCTTGTGCCGCACCCTAGCAAGGGTTAAGACAACAATGACGAAACACAGCAACTCTCTATTTTCATGGCAATGAAGTTTCCTACTCTGTGATTGAGAGATTGGGGTGGAGGGGTTGCAGTATTCTTTACTGCAATATTATAGTGCTGATGAGGGCTCTCGTCCTAGACATTATTTTATACAAAATATCACAATATCACATTGTCGATCAATAGTACAACCTGATGTTTGAGAAAATCTCTTCACGGGATGTCTGAATGATTTCATGTTGCGGGCTTATCATCTTTTCTGGTCAGCAACACGATAAGTGAGAGTTTTTCTTCTCTTCGAGACTTATAATCACCGTTTCAAATCACTCGAGATTCATTGTACGATTTTGCGTTCAATCTTCGGAGGCATATTACGAGACGTCTTATGAAGATAACAGATGTGGCACAGCTTTGGTTTTCATTTTAGAAATCATCAGCCACTCGAACACTTTTGTGATATTGCGATTACTCAGGTCCGATTGGTCGAGTGCTTCATAAACAATACTGCTGCCGGTTCGAATGTCAATATTGTCGTGGGGAATGATTCTTAGTTTGGTTGGTGCGCATTCCATTTCGATCCTATCCAAAGCCTTCGATCTAATGATTTTCAGCCGAAATTAGCAAAAATATCACCGATACTACGAGAGTGACGTTTCTTCATTAAATGAAACCTTGTGGAGATCAGCGACGCCAAAAGGTGTGCAGCTAGTCTTGTGGTTCTTGATTTTGTCAAATTTCAGGTTTCCTTGTTAACCTTGTTAAGCTGCCAATATCCTACATAGTGGTTACCTCAAAAATCTGCTCTAGCCCCTGTTCACAACTATTGTATAAATTCAATTCAGTTGGTGAATTTCTCTCTTGTGATCCGTAGGGTAAGAAGTTTTACGAAATCCGAGTTCGTAAGTTGTACAAAGCGCCTCTGGGATGCCTCGATTTCTATGCTCCATCAGCGGGTTATACTCTTGACGAAAAGTTGTGGTCCTCGCGCTCGATGTTGGAGAGTGACGATGCTTTCTGGGCACCATATCCCCCACTTGGAGGCTCCCCGAGGATGAAAAGGACGTCACTTTTGACTGATTTATGTCACATCTGCTGCTTCTCAACGACCTCCCCACCCTCCTGGGGCACTTCGCGCCACTAACACTCACTACCGCCGTCGCATCGCCCTACAAGCTTTTTCGGGATCCTGCGTTATAGCCCTCGACCCACGATGCCATCCTATTATTCTCTTTTTTCCCTCCATCATCCGACGTTTGGGCGTTTCCTTCCCTCAGTTCAAACAGAGAAACCCAGGTGTTCCATCATCGATGATTTAAATCACGACACATGTCTCATGTCTGAGGGGTCCTTTCCTCCTCGGTGCCCAGTTATGTTCGATCTTCCTTTCCTACCTGGCTCGAGTTTCAGCTATTGTCTATACGATTTGGTATCTATTCCTCCTATTGTAGATGGACAAAACAAGAAGGGTCGTCCACTGGGAGAGTTGGCTCCAACAATGCACCACGCAGCATCTCTTTCGGCGTACATTTACGTATTTACCGCACCATTTGCGTTAGCCGCTTCGGCCTGTTGACTATACTCACCGAAGGCCTACGAAATCGATACAACTATCAATTATCAATCGAACACTTGAACAGAATTTTAATTTTTTTTCTTTTCATAGTTGTGTTGATTTTAACTCGCTGTAAAGGGGGAAGGAGGACCAAAAAGGATTCAACAGTGTGTTGTCCACTTTGCAGTCTCAGCCTCGAATGCCCATGCATGTCGTCATGCCTTTCTTGGTGAATTCACTGTCAATATCCTATTGTACCAGCGCGATCATCACCAATTTCAGCCGGCGACCGCGCCTCTTGTTGCTCTCACCCGAAGAAAAAAAGGCGTTGAAAAGAAACAAAATAGAAGGTAGCAAGGCTTTTCCTTCGGGAAAAAAAAAAATCCTTTCCTCCGCCCCCTTTGGCAACAATGTGCCGATAATTGTGGTATGTAGAAGCTCAGAGGAGATCATGTAGGTGTGGATAGGGGTGGATCAACAATACCCGACCCTTATTTTCAACCCTAAAAGGCATGCACGACCACTCACCCTTTCAGCCTTTCCCTATCTAGCCTCGTTTTGGTCTGGAACGATTTTTCTCGGCATTCATGGATTTTCCCCCTTTTCTATCAAATCTTGCACGAAAAAATATAAAAAAGTCCTTTCTATTCCTGTTGAGTTCACTTGGACGGAAAAATCATGTTGCAACAGATTTTCAGCGTGCGTAGATGACATCTCATCTTTTACAATAAGAGATTTTGGTTCATGTGGAGCTAGTGAACGTATAGTGAAAAGATGGATCATGTTTGGATCTCAAGAAAAAATTCCACAACTTATTCCACAGAGGTTATTCACCTGAGTAGGAAACCGTATTTTTGAGATCTTTAGAGTTGACAAATTTAAAAAAATCAAAAAAAAAAATCAAAAAATAAACATAAAATTCAATTTTTAAAATTAAAAAAAAAAAAAAAAAAACAGCGAGGGGGGACATTACGGTTTTGAAATCTTAATACACAAAGGGCCAATTTTACTAGGAAATTTTCCATTTTTTTCTAATAGAAGTTGGAATTTATTTTTTCCCACCAAGACAATAATCCCGGTAATATATCGAATCGACTGCCTTGTGTGTTCTTTTCTCACTGACGATCAAACTTGATGTTTTCCCAAGGTCGAATGCCACCCGACCGCTCATAATCCGGTCGAAAAAGAATCAGGATGAGTGACAACCGAATTGTTGACGAAATGGCAGTCCTTTCCCATCGTAATCACACGGTCGATCCCTCTTGACGCTTGAAGGACCGTCTTTGTATACCTGTCGCCAATCTTCCAAATACAAACAGACGAACCCTGCAATTTTTGAATCGGGTTACGAAACTGTTTGAAAACCTCACGTTTTTTGTTCAGTATAGTCGTTACCGATTGTCTCTGCTACACCTCCTAGGTTCACGTACAAAAATTTGAACATCACTATAATTATCAGAGCATGTAGTTAACGTTGACAAAGGGAACATAAAACTGAAGGACTATTCCCAGTCATCAATGCCTCCTCCCTCAAATTTTTGTATTTGAAAGGGCAGAAATTTTGTTTGTCTATATCTGTTATAATAAAGGTAGTTTTGGCGATTGATATTGAGATTTTCTTCACGACCAGAAGTAGAGCTAATGAGTTTTGATTCAGCTAGAATCAAGCTCTGTGCCTGCGCGCTTGTTTTCCCTCTAATTATCCATAAAAAGTTACTCACTAAAACTATCAGGAACGTAAAATCATTAATAATGAAAGAATACGAAGAAGCACATTGATTTTTTGTAAAAAACAAAATTCAAGCAAAACATCCGTCGCGAAACATTGCTTGATGCTAATCAATAAAAAAAAATTAATATTGTTCGATTACTATATTTCTCATAATGATGTTTACGTTTCGTTTCAGGTAAGAACCACCCCTCAACACGCATTATCTCCACTTATTCTCTTCATTATGGTAACGTAACGCAGTCTTAAGCCATCTTCAACTTTCCATTTGAGGCGCAGCCCACATTTTGAATCGGTAATCCTCTTTTCGAAAACGAACTCATTCCGAAGTAATTCACGCCACAATTACCCCGATTATGCAAATGGAGTTGATATGTAGATTTTCAAACTGACATTTTTTCTCTACATGAACGACACCCGGCCCCGACTTCCGCTTCATTTCGTCTAAGGAACCCGCTATCCGATATCAACCGGACGGAACTCATCATATTACGATGAAGACGTTTCGGTAAATTGAAATAAAATTACATCGCTCGCCATCTGTCGCTCATTCCGCTGGTTCTATGGTGATCGGCTACGATATTCACTCACCTGCAGCTTGTTAAAAGAGTTACCACTCCATCAAATTTCAAACTTTTGGATCTCAGATATTTTCTCATGATTTTTTTTTTTTTCAAAATTCGCCTCGTTTTGAAGCGGCATGACGAAATTCCGCCTGTTTCGATCATAAATCATCATATTTATGATTCCTTGCTGTTTAGCAATTATTATGCGGACAACTCGTGGAAATACATTTACTTAGGGGGATTATGTACTCAAAATGAGAGCAGCCACGACTTAGGTACAAGTCACATCGTTAGGGAGAATTTTGACCGTGATTCATGAATTTTCATACTGAACCAAAAATGGCCGATAGTCAACCGATGGTATTTCATGAGATCTCCCGTGAACGTTTTTGTTTTTTGAAGCAGTATTCTGGTTTTTCCGTCAACAAGTCAAGTAGATAGTTAGAGGAGGTCAATCCAGGAGGGGCGGGAAGGGATAGAAGAGGTTAGTTGACAATAGCATATTGACGTAGTAAGCACTTGTCATTTGCACAAAATAAAATAAATATTAGTGAGACTGACCCTCCAATATTTTCACATCCATAATCTCACTTTCCCCAAGGTTGCGGAACATTGCTGGAACGACTTACTGAAGTAGAGCGGATACTCGGATTGCTCCAGGGTGCTGGTGGGCTCAGTTGATTAGCTGGAGAAGTTGGTTGGTTGGCTCACTTGACCTTGCGATGGTCGTCCTTCCGTAAAATTCCCTCTTTCCGACGAGCGGAAGGTTCTTTTTTTTCTCTCCTTTTTTGAATGAGTAAACAGAAAGGGAAGAGTGGCTTCGGTGTAAAATTGGGATGAATGAGGTATAGGAGAGTAAAAGGCAAAGGCGAGTAGAAAGCCCTCCCTTGCCGCCGTTCCTTCACCCCGGCCTCATCCTCTCCAGCTTTCTACCACCTCTCCTCTGAAGGTTTCGGGGTGCGTGCGCCGTCCCCGCGGCCTTCCCCCGTCGATGGTGGAAAGGGGGATGCTTTACTACCCTCAGTCACTCACCGGACGCCGATCCGTTCTGAACTTTGCTCCGCGTTAGGCTACTCGCTCTTGTCGCACTCGCTCGTATCGTACCCCGCCATCTAGCGTCGTCGCTGTATCTACATCGATTTCAATCTAATCCACCAAGTTGGCATCCCTTGCAGCACGACGCATCTCTCTCCTCTTTGCTGGTAAGTCGCAATGAATTTTTTCTAAGAAAGGAAACCCGAGTGAAACCTCCCTGCCTGGTTATCTGTTTTTGTTTACGTTTTGTGTCGGCTCTGTCAATCATCACTTCCGTCAGGCTTTTTGTGAAGCTACCCTTTTCTATTGAAAACACTTGCCAGACTCTTTCATGCTTTGGTCAACATCATGCACCCGTCCTTTCCTCAACAAGGAGGACTTGAGGGCTACCGATACTGGAGACTCAAGCTACCATTAAATTTTGTCCAATATCTCTTTGCGCCAAATCTGCCTTTAAAAAATGATCATCCTAAGCCCTGTTTGCCATCTGTTGTCCTGTCTAACAATTAATTTCACAATTATCGCTCAACTCATTTGGCTCTATATTTCGCGGTAACCCATAGTTTCGTCGGTGTTGGGGGCACGGATACAGGTGAAGAAACAAGCACGTACAATTTCAGGATAGGATCACATAAAAATGCGTTGTAGTTAGACGATTTCATTCGAAAGAGCGTTGTCATCATCACTAATCTCTGTTAGACAGTGTCTGGCATGTCTCTCGGGTCCTCAATTTATACAGGAGAACAATTGTGAACACATTCGGAAATTATTTTACTCATATTTTACAAACCACTCTTGTAGTCTCCGTGGCTAATCTTATTTTATTTCTGACTTTTGACGAATACAGATATTTAGCTGATAGAGAATTTTCACTATTTGATGGTACCTAAGTAGTAGAAATAAAATAAAGATTGTGAGGTTAAATTTGATTAAGTAAAGCTAATCTTCAACGTATCCCCGCGTATCCGCTTGAGCCTGCGCAGGCGCATCCATGCCGCAATCATCGCACAACACTCAGAAAATGATACTCCTATACAACGCTAGTTCTGAAATTAATACTACTCAAACACAACTAGTCGTCAATATTAAAAACGTTTTCAAATCAAATACAAGATTATGTATCATTGCATCGTAGTCTTTGTATCATGCACCGATAGGGCTGAAACCTTAATATAGAGGTGTCTTCAAAATATTCATAATTTATCTAAGTTGCTGTTATTAGTGAAATTTCAATTTCTTAAACGAAACCTCTACTCAGCCAATCAATTTGAAAATTCCTTCGGTTGAGGTGGGCGCCATTTTGGAATAGGTAGAACGTAAGCCACCCCCCCCCCCCTTCCCACTCCCCTCACAATCTAAAGAGAGGTTCCATAGAAAAATTATATTACTCTCTATACATACTGCCATGCTACGCGGACAGAACGAAAGTTACATCGGTAAGGTACTCTCTGTTCATCCAGTGTTATTTATTTATTTTGTAATGAATTAATGTCAACGTGACTACGTAATAGGCATGAAACATAAAGGGGTAAATCCAACTGGGATTTTGATTTTTGTACGGGTAGGCTCAAAAGAGTAGTTCACATCACTAAGACTCATCACCAAGGTTTGGAGCTTCTTTTTGTCATACTTTTGGGTTTTGATCTGCTTCAAGTTTCTATTCTATACGATGAGTGTATTATATTATGTTGGTATTACGATCCCAAATCTTTGCTGAAGACCGGTATTTGAGAAGTCTTCAATAAATCAGTACGTGACAACCCGAGAGCGTTCGGCATTTCTTTTAAACCTGAAAACACATGCCAACGGACTCCGGTACCACAGAGAACGCAATTAAACGCAGGAAACACTAAGTTACGAGAAGAACTGCTCTGGAATAGTTTTAAAAGGAATGACGAATGATGAGGCATGAGGATGACGAGCGGGAACATGAAAAAAAATCCCTTGGCGAAGCCAAAGCAGATGGGATACGTAGGGTACGGCATTGTCGGGGTGGTTCTTTGAAAAGGCGATTTGCACGGTCCGGGTCCTGAAAAGTGAAATATATGGACGAACAGCCGTCAGGGATATTAATGGGAGCTCGGGGCGAACTTAACAATAAGTAGGCGTCAATAGTGCGTCCGCCAGATTGATGACAAGGCGTTGGATTATTAATAGTGTCCGGTTGAAGGTTCGAAGGAAAATTGCCTTTAGGGATGACGAGCACCGAAGAAGGTTTTCAAAAAGCTTTCGCTCTTCAAGAAGTGGGGGCTTCTCGTTTTTACAACTCCGCTCTTTTTCGAAGGTTCCAAAGACAAAGAACAAGTCGACCGTGGAAAAACCACGGGTTGAACAGGAAGCAACACAGAAAACAGACAAAAGGACGATTTCCAGAGACATCATTTCCATTTTTCCGGCAAAGGGAGGAGGGAAAGAGCTAACAATCGGAACGGATTCAGTTATCAATCCCTTTAGCCCAGAAAGGTTTTATTTTTTTACCTACTGGCTTACATCCTTTCAGGTTCTTCTTGAGTGTAGAGGGCGGAAGGTCGTGTTAAAATAATATTTTTATCACGGTGACTCCTTTCGTCGTCGCTACATCCTGACCAGGTGTTGATTGCAATTTGATACAAAACTACTGGAATTTCTGGGAAGATATTGTTGAAGGTTAGAAAGCGGTTCTTACAAATATTTTCCTATTATGGTAAGAAAATGAGATATCTCTAGTAAAACCAACAAACATACTGACCAAACGAAAAGAAAGCTTATCAGAGGGACACTAACTGGAGGAGTGACTGATAGCAACTTCTGTTCAGGTTTAACAAATAAATGATCCTCCGCTGTTTCAAGCTCTATCTGCATCTCGTATAAATAGGGTAATCATCCGAAATTGTGAGGGATTTTTTATTTTATTATTCTCGTATCATAGCTACATCGCATAAGACACAGATTTTGTGGATGTAGGTCTGGTTTTTTGATGTGATGAACCCCAAAGATATGTTGTTTCTTTCCTTGTCAGAATATACCTCACAGCATCTGTCCACTAACGCACATACCACCTGATGATAGCTGACTGTCACTGGTCGGTCTCCAGACGCGTCTTACGTTTTGTGTACTCTCCTTGAACACCCTTTCCTCCGGTTTGTCACCGGATACCACCGGGAAAAGAACAGGTAAAGATGTAACACGATTCAGATCAGCTGCCGACAAGAGTCCCAACTTCCGTTTGAGGAAAAAAAAACCTCAAAAAAATACATCATCAACCGAAGGGTCTCTCGATATAGGGTTACTCCTGCTCCCCGCTGACCGGTGAAATGGACTTTGATGACGTGGCGAGTAAACGGTTTGATGGAAAAACCTTGTCAAACGCATTAACAACCGAAGGAGAAACCTGAGGGGACGCATATAAATCTTCATGATGGACATTTTCGTTGTATGGTTTTTACCCAACGTTAGGAAACCGAAATCACATCGATTCGATAAATAGGCACGGAATCGGCGCATTGACGATATAATGGGGGTTGTGGCTGATTGAATGGCATTCGATGAACGGCTTCGACAAAGGAACGGTATCTGATGAATGCGCTTTTACTGTCGAACACTGTGGTTATCAATCGTGGGGTGAGCTGCTGGTGAGCAAAAATAGTGCGGAGCAGGAGGTGACGTCTGAGTCGGTCATAGATGGCGATATGCGTTCTAGACTGAAAAATATCTCTCGTCGCTTTTCGTTTTGTTTTGACGACTCGTCTCGCGTTTATGTCCAGCGACTTTGGTGGCATGAACTGGTCGACAAGGGGCGTCCTGATTGACGTCCCTGAGCTCCAGGTCTGTTAATTATAAGGACGTCACCGCAGGCCATACGGGGCGAAGCGTAATGACCAGGTCGTTTTCGCTCTTCCCTTCGATCAGATAGCGCACTCCTCCTGTTAATTTGCATTGTTGGCTCTTCGAGAGACCTGCAATCGCACTAAGCCATCTCGCATTGTGGTGGAGCTTTTTTGCGTTCCAAGTCCCTTCGAGGTGTCACACTGGAGGTTCCTTATTTTTCTTTCTCTTTTGGTATTGTCGCTTGGCATCCCTGGAGCTTTACCCATCTCGGATCGCATGGCAAGACGGTATTCATTGTTTCCGATATAATTGTCCTTTCGGCTCTTTTTGCGTTCGAGTTCTAATTCTTCGAATGTTTGTCTTAAGTGGATTTCAAGGTTTCTTACCAGCTCGCCTTGCATAAAGGATTTTTCGGCGATGCTTTGAAAATGTACAGAACTCCCAGTACAATACATTAAAAAATCGTCCTCCTGAAAGCGGATGACAATGCGGATCCTAGCTTTCCCTAAATCTTAAGCTGAAAACGTTCCTCAGCTGCGTCAAGTTTCTGCGTCGAAAATGTGTTGGGGTTGGAGTCTAGGATAGCAAACACCACTCCATCTTTTCATCCCTCTGTCATAACCATTAGAAGCCTTTCGAATGCGATACGTTGGCGCCTTCATTTATCAACTTCAGACAGACGCTCTGTTCAAAACTTGAAAGAACCCGCCGACATCGAGGACAAGTGTGAATTCTCCTGGAACGAGCTCCAGGTAGAACACGTCTCATTAGCGGGTCCAAAGAGCAGAAGACACCCTCCTGGGGATGCAGAAGATATAAGCAATATCCTTTCCTTCAAGACTCCCTCGAGGGGTCGTCTCTCGAATAGAACCGCAATGCGGTTCAGACGTATGTAAATCCATGAGACAACTAGATGCACTAATTACCCCGTTAAACTATCCTGGGGACTTTGCTGCAAGACACATGTAAACCTAGCGTGGTTGAGGGAGTGGAACCCTTTATGCAAGGCTGGATTAACTTCCAACTGCCTCCTTCTCCGTGGGGTTGGATGTTTATTGCTTCAAAAGAAAGTTATATCCTACTTCTCGAGCTAATGCAAAGACTCGTTCTTGTTGCTTGAAGACTGTTGCCTGACACAATAAGGGTGAAAGTAATCTCACAGTTGGCTCGGTCTTGCAGTAGCGCTTGAGTACCAGTAGCCCGATTGGAGCGGGAATGTTATCGATGTCTGCACAATCACATATCGATGAAACATCAATGATTGTTCATTTAGGATTAAGCATGACGCGTACTTACGGGTCTTGATTTAGGCAAATAATATTATATGAAGGTCTTAATATAAATTGCTCAAGAAATGACAATTCAAAAGGAGAAATTCTTTTTTTTTTGTAATTGCACAATATTATGAGAATGAAATATTTTCAAATCGGTTTGGATCTATTTCGATGGCATCGTAGGATTATTGGTCTTTCGCAAACTCTATGGCGTCAGAACTGAGGGCAATGTTGATAGAAAGTCCACCATTTTCACCCAGCATCTCTTGAGAATACGTGATGATGGATGAGCCGATTATGTAAGAATGATGATAACTAGAAACTCTCTGCCTCAGCGAATCGAAATTACAACTGATTGTAGGTACGTAGTGATGAAGATTTGAATAAAACAGAAGATGAAAAGGGTTTATTGTACGGCAACAAGGGCAGGGTCAACGTCGGATTCAAATATGGAAGAGGTAGAGGAGTTGTCAGTGCCTTTGTCACTCAAACTCCTGTTTTATTGATCAACCAGACAAGAAGAACCCATGTCAAAATGAGACCAAGGGCGGGGGACGAGAGTGGTAAAAAACTCCCCGAGGGCATTTTCGGTTATAGCAGAAAAAGAGTACGAAGGAGAGGATCAGTCATTATAGGGTAATCCAGTTATGGCGTCAAACGAACGGACAGACAGACAGACGGACAGCCAGTCAATCAGGTTGACGTGGGGGTTGCCAGTCTTGCTCAACGAGCGCTCAAGGTTTCTGTCACTGAATCCTACAGGTAGACGCTCAGATCTCCCGCATATCCTTTTTCTACCTTCGAGGGAGCTGTTTCCAACGTTTTTAATTGACTTCGGTGTAAAAAATTCAACGCGAAAGAATAAACCACGCAGATTCATTTTGCGGAATTGGTTCTGAAGTTGATCTCTTTCTTGTAGATGAGAAGCGTATCTAATTTTATGGTCATGTAAGAAGGGTATCATGCGATACTTTGATGGAAGCCGTCGATCGTCACAGGTTAATGAAAAATGCTGTCACAACTTTTTGTAATTTTTTTTCTTCTCCAAATTCATGAACTGATTAATGCTCCTGGAGGAGCCATCCATTCACACTGTGAATCTCATGAGATGATGTGGGTAGTGGTAGGCTCTTGCTAGTGGTATTCCGTGTCTGGTTGTGCATGGAGTTGTCAGAACAGCTAAACACAGAATTTTGGTAGTCGATTTGCTTAAATTTTCCAATCGTGGATATTGGGACTTACACTACACAATACTAAAGAGAAAATGGTTGTAGACAATATTCTTGAAAATGTTTCTTATACATATTTGTCTTGTATTTTTCCCCTACAATTATGCACACTCTCTTTATTGTTCTAATAGACTTAAGCAACTCTGAGCGCCAGGCTTATATAGGACGGAAAAGTAGAAATACATATCTAAAAGGTACCAATCTATACACGAATATTTTTGTTATAAGGGGCCAGTAAGGTGAGACCGTGTCCGAACACACGTCCAGTTCATTATGGACCGCCTTGGGCGTCTTGTTTGTACGGCAGGTGAACAGTCCCTTTGCCTTTCTTGCCTTCAGCCGACGGTAAGTCAACATAGGAATGTTTGTTTGGAGGGAGCTCGGCTCACGTTACGTCTCAGGTGAGGAAGGTAGGGGTTTGCCTTGGAAGTGGAAACGACTCGGAGGACCGGTTGATAAAATCTGTGTTCCCTGATTGAGTTCGATGGTGCTGGATGAATAAAATAGAAATCCTCTGTGGACAATGTACATTTATATTTGAAAAATGTGTTCCACTTGAAAATTCCTTATACTTGGCAACGTCCCTCAAAAACTGGCCTACTCTGATTGAGATCTTTACAGTTAGGTTTTGAATAATCTACTTCAAGATCTTTGCGTTGCACTTTCAGCCCCAAATGCTGACTAATTTGAATAAAACTGTATGAACGTGGTATCTCTATCACGACTGCTCTTTGCATTCACCGTGTTCCAGGGCTTGGTTGTCATTTTATTGTTAAGCCTCCCTCAGTGATAGGCCTGGTGGGTTGAAATTCAAACAGGTGCCCAGCCATCGTGAGCCAGGATGTTCAAAATGGATTAGTCTTGTTAATTTCGTCGGCTCGAGAAACAGATCGGCTCTTGGAGTGGGGAAGAAGGCAATCTGAAGTTCGTTACGACGGGATAAAAGTCATCAAGTTGGGTATGAAAACTTGACGGCACAATCGCTTTCACGATTTCAAGTTGATTGATGCGTATCATATTAGCACGTGTTCTGGGCGCATGAATATAGGAGAGCGATATGCACATCGGTAATTGAGTTTTGTTCCTTATTAAAGGGCTTCAAGAGCCTCGGGGGTTCGGTTGTGAAGTGACGGAACCTTTCAGTCTTCTCTGGCTTGGAAAGAAGGCGCTTCAACGTCAAAGGTGTGAACGACAAGTGACAAGCGATGTTTTCTTCGTTGCCTCTTCGTAATTACGTGGCTTCAAACAGGCGATACGTAGGATCGGATGCGAGTGTGCGTGCGAAAGAGGCGCGCTCGTGTGGGCGTATCGTTCCTGACAAGAAAAGGGGGTACTCAGGGTCGATCTACCCTCAGAGAGCATTGTCAAGAGATGCGGGGCGAGAGACCCAGAAGACCCAAACCCAAGGCACCGTCTTGACAATGATGCGTCCCGTCAGTGGCTCGTCACTTCTCAGGGGCCCCTGAAACGTCGGGCTTTTGTTCTGAAAACAGACACACATTCTCGTATCATCGCTCATTGTTCCTTTCGCCTTTCCTTCTTTGCTTCTGACGTAACGACAATTACAACCGCGAAACGGTGGAAAGGGTGGGGAGCTACAGTGCTGTATATCTCTGCTGGAGTTTCAGGAAAGAGATGGGCTTCAACCAATCACAAACCTCCGCTATTGTTCTGTCTTTAGAACAAACCGTCCTTTTTCCCTTCAAAGAGGACCTTTTTTGTTTTGTTGTGGGAAGCAGCGACTACTTTTCGGGGTCCGAGCTAAAATATTGAGTCTCTTCCTCTCTCGGCCCTTCCATATCAGTGCCCCTGGGGGATTTCGAAGATCTTTGTCTTCAATGGCTAAAAGACTCTTCCATCGGTATATTTTATACTTGTCATATCCAAGATCGTTCTATTCCACTCAAACAAAACCTCTTAACTCGTTCGGAAGCTACCTCAAACAGGCGACGACCGGAGTACGGTATCGAATTCATTCTCTACGTGAATTGTTCTGAGGATGGTTGTTGATGTCACTGCATCTTCCTGAAAGGTTGTGGGTTCCATTCGCCTTCCACAAAATATTTCGTAAAAAGATCCAAATTTACTAGTGTTCTCACTCCGACTTTCTGTGACTTTAGGCCGTGGGGATTATGAAAACGAAATTTGGGTATCAATCGACTCTTCACGGAAAAATTCTCCCAAAACCACAACATCAAGAGGGTAATAAATACGTATTCATCTCCTCTGAAATTGATCTTTCTGTAAAAAGTGGGGTCTTCGGATGAGAAGAAATCAATGTCGGGATTCGGGAAAAAAACGAAAATATATAGACACCTACTTAAGCAATTACCAACCAATCTTGGGCTTTTGGATGAAAATGAAGTTTCCACCGACCCGTTCCCTTCGTGAATATATCCTTTCTAGCTGCCTCCTTTTTTTCTGATTCTCGGAAAACTCATTTTCTCTCTTTCCCCATTCCACCTCTCTTCTGAACGCCTTCATTTTTTTCAAGATTTGTTTTCTCAAAGGTTCAGAAAAGGGGGAAGGGAAGTGGCGAAAGGAAGAGAAATCATCAATGGCAAAAGATGAAGTGGAGGAGGCTTCGCCTGAGGGCAGAACGTCAGTCGCAGGGGAAGGTCTCCTTTTGGAGATTGCGATTAGCATATCAGAGAGAAATGAGCAATCCCGCCTCGACCGAAAACCTAGCAACACTTCTGATTCAATTAGATTTCCTGCTGAGAGTACCGTTGCCTTTTCCCTTTCGTTTTAAATTCGGCGAGGCAATAAAATGGAAAAGAGGAACGAAATCAAAAATTAGTATCTAATATTCGGGGACCCCTGTAGGTCCTTGAGAAAGCTTTGAGTGCACCTATTTCCAAATATATTTATACTCGTAGCTCAAGACATAATAAATAGCAAATATTTAGGTATCACAATAGCTAGCAAAATGCTATCATAATAGAAAGACGACTGCAGTTGTACTTCACAAAATTGCAAGTACTTAAGTATTATAGCCACGTAACAAAATTGTTTTCTTGAGCGATAACTACATAATTTGGTTATTTTTTTGGTTTGGTTTGCACGGATAGAACCACGTGGAACTCGGTATTGAATTTTCGGTGAAAAACTTCAACCTTTCGTTTTACTGGGACTCAAAAACGCTGGATGTGTAATATGTCATTATGTTTTTTCTTAACAAACACGTGAAATGAATCATTTGACACTTTTAACTTTTTCTTTGGTGTATATAAACATTGAACGCGATTGCCTGAACCCATCAGGACTCCTATCGCCAGATCTCAGAATACTATTGGAGGTGGACGAATGGCAAAAATGGTCCTCCCCCACGACGAACGATTTCCCTCGTCGGCTGCTGTGACCTGAAAGGGTTGCTATTTACCGAGAACAAAGTACTAACTGCAGTCGGGGTCGCATGCAGTAATGGCTATCGGAGAAACAAGAGCTAACCTCGAAGTCCCGTGTCATTATGATGGAAGTGGAGGTCCCCTGAGTGGTATTGATCGACGAAAATGAGGTGAAGAGAGTTCTTCAACTTACCCTGTAACAAAAACACCGGAGGAAAAGATATTATTTATTTAGGACGAAGGCCTTCTCCCCTGTTTGAGGGACTGATGACGTTGGTGTTATTTTTCTTGTTTGCCTCCTCCGCTTCATCCCAGCTGAGTGTTGTGGGAGGGGAAGGGAGGGGGTCGTGATGTTAGTATGCTAAAGGAGTTGCCTTTAGGGTTTGTCCCCCCCACGTAGTTCGCCTTTTCCCTGGGAGAAGGGTTTTTTGGCTGGAAAAGGAATGAACGAGCTCGAGCTGATGGCGGGATGCGCAGGAGAAATCTTATTTGGCCACCTCGTCAGATCCTCTAATCAACTTACACACTCTCCGGGTTGCCCTGCCCTCATCGTTGATGACGATTGCTGTTCTTTGTTAATGTTTTCCACTTTCTTTCCCTCCTCACCCTACTTCAGCTCCGTCTTGCCAATTTGCAGTTTCTCCCGTGGCTCTTCCCACGTCCAGTCATTCCGAACTCCTCTTCCCCCCTATCATCTTACTTTTCCTCTTTCGGGTGAAATGGCTAGAAAGGGAAGTAGTTCCCGAAATTAACAAACATTACGCTCTTTTACACAAACTCCATCTCCCCCACCATATTTGGGCCCCGATCTAATGTCGGTCACACGTTAGTGGGTACTTCTCTCTTATTAGTGGGCAGGTTGTTCAAGTCTGTTGTTACAGTCATGACACTTGTGAAGGCATATCGATCCTTTTTGCTCTCACACACCAGCACTTCATGGCTTAGCCTTGAAATGAGAGAAGAACAGGGGAAAGCAAGGCCTGTTTGATAAGTGTCGTATTCGTGCCGGAGTGAAGCGATAGTTTTGTGCTGTAGCTGTGCTCCCATAAATTGACCTTGTTGAATGAACACAATAAATCTTAATGCCTCTTTTCAATAGCTACTCTGTTCACCAACACTCTCTAACACTTCGCCAACTTCACTTCTGCTGTAAAAAAGAAAATAAATAACACTTTAACGTGATTTTTTGAATTTCCAACGATTCCGTTTAACTACCTATATAACCGGTTCACAATGTAGAATTTGGCCCTAATCCATCATGGATTGGATTCATTCGATCAAAATCAATGCTCTACCGAATCGTTCGTCATAAGAAGGGCATATTATGGTAAACATGTTGGCTGGATGTGAAAAGCTGCGTGAATGTCGTCCTCGTTATGGTGCGCGTCTGATGGAACGAGATTAATGGAAATGAACGACGACGATAATTTATAATATTTGATCAAGAGTTGGCATTGTTTTTATGGCCGTATGCGATTTCTGATCGACAAAAAACAAGAATGATGGAGCGCATCGCTTTTGTCCGATCATCCGAACATCGGCGGAGGGGATATTGTTCATTTCACGTGGGCGGCAATGACAAATGGCGCTGCTCGTTGGAGTCGGTGCAACTTAATGATCTAGTTAAATGTGACAGGCCATCAATTAATGAAGAACCGCAGCTGCGGAACGTCCTTCCAACTCCCCCTCCTGTCAGAATGGTCTTCCATTACAAGTATTGTTCCCGGGGACGTCTCTTATACCCTCGATACCTCGATTCGATGCCTTTGATCCTTTGGACGGATTCTATCGGGTTCGTAGGTATCAGTGAAACGGGTGGTTTGTTGAGGGTGAGAGGAAACCCCTAGGGATGAATGTTGAGACAAATGTACCTCCAGTCCACTACCGAGCAGAGGTTTGGTGCAAATGGTCAGCACGTCAGTATCTCAAAATAGGGAAAGGAATTTATTAAGAGCTTTGTTTTGCTTAGAGATCATTATAGGAACGGTTTAATTATTTTATGTAATTTCCAACGTAATTTATGTGTAACCAAGCTGAATTCACTTCATGAACTATACCTACGACAACTGCCTAACTTGAATGAGAAATCCTGTGGAAATGTTTGAATTAATCTGATTCGGGCTTCACTCACTCGGGAGAAACAACGGAGGAGACGCTGGAGAGGAGACTCGACAGGCCATGTGTGGCGGGTTGTTGAGGGGAGGGGGTCTACTCGTTTAAAATGCGCAATATAATTAGACGTTAAAAGACTCTAATTAAGGCTCTTTTGCGGCGTTAAGAATTTACCGCGACGCCTTCCTGAGACGGCGAACATCGTCGGGTACTGCGTTACCGTGTCGTGTATGTGGAACGCCATCAATCAGCTCCTTACCGACCGCGAGAGCCTTTCCCACGAAAACCTTTTTATTTTTATTTATTTATTTTTTTTAAGGGGGATTTCTTTTCAACTTGATTCTTGCCGAATCGCGTCTTATCGGCTATCGAACGTTCCAGGGACTGGCTGGGATTGTTTTGAGTGTCGCATGACGGCGGTGCCGCCTGGTTCGCGCAAAAAGTTCGTGTTTGCGCTTTTGCGTCCCATTACCCCTAAGAATAGACTTAACAAAAAAGCATCCGGCCGCCACGTGTTCTCCGTAGCTTTTATCAACGTAATTTATGTGCATCCTCAGCTTTTAATGAGTCCCGGAGTGAGTTCTTGGGCTTTTCAAACGGAAGGAACGAGCGAAATGTTGACTGACATGACCAGAGTGACGCGTCGACAAGCAACGCTCGTAAATTGGTCCCAGAGCGAAATACTGCGACTTGTTCAGCCAATCAAACTTGCAGCCCAACTCCTTTTCACGGGTCGCTCTATAAAAAACATGATTTATCGCTCGTAAAAAGAGGAAATGAAAAATTTGAAAGCATTGAACGGGTTGAACGTGGATTTGCGTGATTTGTTGATTATACTCGTAGATATAAGCTGGCTGTGGATAGATGAACCCTTTCGCGCAATCTTTTGACCAGGTATCGGCTCTTCTTTCACAAAAAAACAAACAAATAATGATTGACAATTTTGAAATAAAAATTCAAAATATAAAATAAAAAGTCACATAATTTGCCTGCGGTACCCGATCCGAGTCACGACACGGCGGTTAAGATCGAGACGAACAAGTGAGAAGGCGTCTTTTTGCTGCACAGGAGCTCTCTCGGCCAATCCGCTGCATCCAAGCGGTCTGAACAATAGGGGAATAAATCAACGCAATTAGAAGGTGCATCGCTTCTTGCAGACCATTGGGTTATCTTGTTCCCCACTCTTTACATGGAAGAACATGGTGGAAGAGGAGATTCTCCGTCGAGGGAGGCCGGACGAGAGGTTTTCGAATCCACGAAGTACTTGAAGCTGTTTTGTAAGTTAGATGTATCAGGGCTCAATGAGCATTTGATCCTAACGTAGAGAAGATTAACCTCATTATGCGAGTATATAACAATGATTTATTAAAATAGTGACCAATGTGTTAATTATCTAGGAGGCAAAAAAAAAAAAAAATATATATTTCAAATATTTAAATATTAATAAAATGATGTAATGTGTTATCTATTAGCCGATATAAAATACTCTATGAAGTAATGGAAAGGACCCAACGTGGTGAGTCACCACAATTCTACCGAGCTATGGTGATGGCCTGGCACCGTTGCTCGTACGTTTCGTGTTGTGGGCAAAATGAAAACTTTTCGACAAGCTGGATGAATTTGAACGATTCATCAATGCCGGCTCGGCCAGATAGTGACCGTACCCCTTTTAGTGTGAGGGGTAAGATCGATGAAGCGACGCGAGTTCAAACACACATATTTTAATGTGCTCATCAACGTCACTAGTTCCCACTGAACACGAGAGATCCATCAATCTCTCCCGTGCGAGGGCCGCGGAGGTTCGGAAACTGATAAAAAGACTGACGAGGCACCTTCGACCGGGCGGTGGGCTCCCATCAGTCAACAAAGTGCTACTGTCCGGCTCATTTGACGTAATTGATTAATTATGACGGATCGGCTCGCCGGCGTCCGGTTCCCGTGTTTTACAAATCAGCCCCCCCCCCCCCATTCCTATCACCATCAACCGAACGGAAACGTCGTGGTGGTGAAGTAGACAGTGTCAATGGTCATCGATCGATATCTCAGCAACTACGTCATCAAGCAGCCATCAAGTGAGGCACAAGGGATCCACGAGCAGAGTTTCTTTCATATGCATTGATTCGGTAAATCGTATCGTATTACAATACTGGCTCACACTGGGACTCACAATAGTGTGTCTCTTGTATTTTTTACGTCTTTATTTGATAGCATTATGTTTAGGTTCGTCTACCGTTCAGACCGTAGGAATAATACTCAGAATAAAATATTTTGTTCACTATTGTAAGAAGTACGTAACAAATACCGCCATCCAACTTCTATAAAATAAATTTAGCTCATATTTTTCAAAAACAGGACTTGATTCCTCCATAAACAGTCAGGATACCGTGCTATACTTCGGTATATTGTTTTAAGTGAAGCGATGACGGAAAGTGATAAAGGAGAAGCCAAGTTCCCATCAAGAGGGCGGCAACCCCTCCAAGACCTTTGATTATGTCATTGTCTTTTCAGATTCAATTTGACGATATCTCTTAAGAGAAGGACCTTCCAAGGTGGTTCGCAGGGCCTGGGCCTGCTGATGCCAAACTCTACCGGCCCCGGAGAGGGGGAAAAGGGGCTCATTGTTTTTCGCCCTCTTCAATCGGTCTATTTCGCACAGTTCTCCTCATTGTTTCATCTCATTATGACTCAAAAGTTTTCACGGGGGCTTCTCTCTTCTGGCATTGTCAGTTGACAGCGGAGGTTTTGCGCCCTGATAAAGAACTCAGGTGCGACCCAACCCTTTTCCTACCCAGTTTGATGAATTCTTACTCGTTTAATTAAACGTCGCCTTCATTCCGTCGTTTTCTATTGGATTCCTGGGCGTGAATTTTATCGGAATCAAATGTTCACGGGCGAATTCATCTCAAACAAATTTTCGGAGCCTCTGGCATAAGGCCAACATCAGAAAACCACATTCAGACTCAGAAGATAATATCCGTAATAGCAGTTTTAGACTTGTGGCCATTTCCAAATGGGAATGATCGGTAATTCAACCCATTTTGCATGCCCACCTACTTAATTTATTTCTCGTGCTGAAAATATCCTTTATCCTTAGTTTAATGTGAAATTCGGAAAAGGAATTGTCCTTTACTTCCAGGAACACATTTACTTAAGGAGTTTTGAGTATGTTAGTGGTAAAGGTAGCAGTAGTAGTAGTAATGTCATCGAATATTATTATTCGTAAGTGTTTTCCCGTTGGTTAATCGTCCGTTTCTGGCATCACCTTCTCATACTTCCGTTTATTGGAATTCGTTGTTCGTTGCTCTTTCGGTTTTCTCGTCAAATGATTGATACGCGGGAACTCTGCTGTGATATCGGAAACATTTTCTGCTAGCAATCGCCTTTTTCCGCACCTGCCAAACAAGCGGTTATATTGACGATATCCTTTTCTTCTTCGGCAGATTCTTTCCTACGACGAGCCGAGAACTCCCTCATTTGTCGGTTGTCATCCCTCTTTCTCTTCCCTCGCAGGGTGTGTTATTTTCTCCCCTCATTTTTTACCTCTTCACGCCGGCATGAAGTGATAACACGCGAATATCGAGAGATGACGAATTTGTGTGGTGAGGGATGGGGGATGAGCAGGGTTTTCGGGTGATTGATACCAACCAAACCGGGAAGTCCTTTGCCCGGATCAATAAATAACTCCGATATTAATTAGCGTGTTCGTCCTGTCACCGCTCTTGATTGATAACCGCAGTTACTTCCATCATTGGAGAATGAAATACCAGTCTACTCTCAAAACACAAACCACAATTAAGCTTTGAGTTGCCTCTGAAATCCTCATTGATAAGTGAAATTCGATATTCGGAAGTGGTCAGTCTTTTTTCATAAAAACCCCAAAATAAATTATTCGCCCGGCTATCCTGTAATTGTCCTTCATATAAGATTCATGATGGAAACCGAAAGACTTGAAAAATACGACTTCTGATACGGTTGTTGAAATATTGACGAATTTGAATAATGCTCGAATGTACAAAAACGGTATCATGATTTTATTTTAAAACAATTTCTTTCAACATTGTTTCGATGAATATTTCCGACTGATTTCTTAAATCAGAGACCTGAGAAATGAAACCTTAACGAAAAATCGTTTGAAATGTGGAACATAAATATTCAATAGTTTTCTCCTTTTCTACAATATTTATTTTCGGTGAAATGCCTCGAGATACGTTATTGGCTCATCCTTACCCACGACGTTGAAATGTTAAAAGGGTTCAACCTTGAGAGGGTGGTAGATAAGTAGGTGTTTGGGGTAGAAGCCGGTTGGGGGTCCTTAATCAAGGACCAGGCGAGGAAAGGATTGATGGTCTGAGTGTTATTGCTATTGCCTCGCTAACCTGGTGCTAAGTGGCCTATCATTAATTACTACCTTCTCTCAATCTATCTCACTTCTCTTCAGTCTGTCTCTCAAGCGGGCCTCCTTCGCGCCTCTCCTATTCCCCGAAGAGAATTAAGACAAAGCAAACTCCCTGACAGGGTTTTCTCTCTTTAAATACTTCAGCGTAGCAAACGTTATTTACTTTCTTTTACATGGTCTTGACGAGGATTCTTCGTGTTTGTTTTAGGGGAAGGCGAGGGAGAAGCACCTCCTGAAGCTCCGGAAGAAGAAGGTTCTCAATCAGGGGAAGAAGAAGGAAGCATTGGCAGCGGCTCGACTGCGGCTTCTCCGCCGCCTTTGGAGCCTGCCATCTCTGATTTGGAACGAAATCCTATCAGGTACATATCCACTATTTTCTTGAACACTGTTTTTCATAAGAGTCCCTTGTCGTTCGTAGTTGTGACCTATATTGTTCAAGAGCGTTATGAGTGGTTTTTTAATTGTTGCAGGGAAATGAGCCCTGGCCATGATTCGCGAGGCTCGTCCATGGTGAGGTCCCCCTCGAGAGATTCTGTAAGTTCGGAAAGAGTCACTCCAATGCCGGCTGTCAGTCCTATCGCCCTCTTACCACCCACAGTCTATCCCCAACAGCTCCACAGAATGATGGCATCACCCCATGGCTCTGTGTCACCTCTGGTCTCCTCCTCATCACCACCTATACTAATGCCTGTCAACAACATGGTGTCCCCGCATTCAGGCGACCAGTCGCCGGAAGAACAATCCCCTGCCGTTCTCGATTTTAGCACAAAACGAACTTCTTGTGAATCTCCTGTTCTCAATTTGAGTAACAAGTCCAGTAACTCTCCTCCTCCTCCTCCAGAAATACCCTCTAATAGTCCCTTAGACCTATCTGTAACGAATCGGAAACGAAGTATTGACGAATCACCAGCATCTCAGTCGCCATCACCTCAACCAAAGAAACCACCCCGGCCAGCAGATTTCAAGCCTGTCGTCTCTCCTTGGTCGTCACCCGTTGTTGCTTCTCACTTCCCATACTTTGCCGCCGCTGTTGCAGCAGCCAATAGCCTGTCGCCTAAAGGCAACAACCAAACTGATGTGTGGAATGGCAAAATGAAAGTTCCCGAAAAAGTTATGGGCCTACCTACTAATGACGCTACCAAAGCATTAGAAAAAATGAGCGAGCTGAGTAAATTTGGTGGAGACGATTTTAGGCCTGCTGGAGGCAGTGCTGGGAATAGGCACAGCGCTTGGCAGTCTCACTGGCTTAATAAAGGAGCTGAACAGGCCAAGGACGTGCTTAAATGCGTATGGTGCAAGCAAAGCTTTCCTAGTCTCGCTGCAATGACAACTCACATGAAGGAGGCTAAACATTGTGGAGTTAACCTTCCATCACCAATCATTCCTCCTCCTCCCCCACCTGTACAGCCACAACCTCCAGTGTCATCGCCATCTAATATTTCCCATATGACGCCCCCCTCCAGCAAGTCTAACAATCAATCGGATCTTAATCTTCTGATCAAAGAGACCATGCCCTTACCGCGGAAACTAGTTAGAGGGCAGGATGTCTGGCTAGGCAAGGGTGCTGAACAAACGAGGCAGATTCTGAAATGCATGTGGTGTGGTCAGAGTTTCCGGTCATTGGCAGAAATGACTAGTCATATGCAACAGACGCAACACTACACAAATATCATTTCTCAAGAGCAAATAATTTCATGGAAATCTGCGGAAGAAGGGAAACCACCAACCGCGAATCCAAATGTACCTACTGGTGCACCATCGAGTGGTGCGCCAAGTTCTGGCGGAGGAGCAGGAGGTGGTGGAGGAACTGGAACGACCAGCAGTCATGTGAGCGCTGTTCTAACGTGCAAAGTCTGCGATCAAGCATTCAGTTCACTGAAGGAGCTCAGTAACCACATGGTGAAAAATTCTCATTACAAAGAACACATAATGCGATCTATCACTGAGAGTGGTGGGCGAAGAAGGCAGACGAGAGAAAAGCGGAAGAAGTCTTTACCTGTTCGAAAGTTACTCGAACTAGAACGTGCTCAAAACGAATTGAAGAATGGGGAAGGTATAATGCTTATGGGGAAGCAAGGAAGAGATATCCACTCAGCTGGGCGAATCACTTGTGAGAAGTGCAAAGAAAAGATTGACATGGCCGTGTTTGTCGACCATATTAGACTTTGTGTGGGCCAGGACCACAAGAATTTATTGAAAAGTGCGCTACTCTCCCCAAACGCAGTTCCAGATCCCCATGCAATAACTCAAGCCCTAAGAGAATCAAGCCATATGAAAGAGGAGAAGAGAAGATCTACTGCTTCTCCGTCAGCACCTACTGATCTCTCGGTAGCACCTGGAAGTCCAAAAGATGGGAAGAGTGAAGGAAAAGGAAGTTCTCCGTCAGTTTTGAATGCTATTGAAAAGTTGATTGAAAAGAGTTTTGATTCTAGAGCGCGTCATGGAGGAGGAGGTTTTGTTGGACCGGGAGCACCTGGACAAGCTCCCATTGGATCAAGCATTCTCAAGCGACTTGGCATAGATGAGAGCGTAGACTATACCAAACCTCTTGTCGATGCTCAAACCATGAACTTATTGAGGAGCTACCACCACCAAGCGAGTGCACATTACAGGCGAGAGAGGAGTGGCAGTGAGTCAAGTTCAATATCTGAAAGGGGTCGATCGGAGTCCATGACGCCTGATCGGAAGTATGATCATGATAGGTACACCCCGCGAACAACTCCGGAAAAACGTATTCAGACACCTCCCTCGAACAAGCCTTATGAAGAACCTCCTGAGTCGGAGGTACGAATTAAACGGGAATGTTCAGATGATGAGGTGCGTGTAAAAAGAGAACCGGATGATGTGAAGGTAAAAAGGGATCCAGAAGACTATCCTGTAGATGGCCGAGCAGAAATGGCTATTAAACAGGAAATTGAGAATGGAAACGAAGATGAAGAAGATCGAAGAAGTTTCCACAGTGATGAACCTGTAGCAAAGCGGATATGTCAAGAAGAGGACAGGAGGTCTCAGGCAGAAGATGAGGAAGATCGTAGAAGTCAACGGACTTCTGCAAGTCCTGCCGCTAGTCCAGCAATGAGCTTGAGGCCTCCTTCGGGAGACCATGTTGCTAGTCCTTGCAGTCCAGCCAGCAGCGACAGGTCAGGGACGCCACGAAGTACCACCGACAAGAAATCTTCAGGCAGCCTGGGAGCGCTGTCGTCCATGTTTGACAATCTGTCAGGTTCCAGTTCCAACGCCCAAGGCGAAGGTTCGTCTAGTGGTGGAGCCAAAGGGTCGAGCCACCCTTTAGCAGCGCTGCAGAAGCTCTGCGACAAGACTGAGACCCACGCTCCCAGGTCGACGCCAAGCACACTTCACCCTTCAACCCCAGGAACGTCGACAACCCCCGCTCCTTCAGGAACCGCTCCCGGTGCCATACTGGCTTTCAGCTGGGCCTGCAACGACGCTGTCGTAACCGCCGACTCCATCATGAAATGCGCTTTTTGTGATACCCCCTTCATATCCAAAGGCGCTTACCGGCACCACTTGTCCAAAATGCACTTTGTCAAAGACGGTGTTATCCCTGACCCCGTTGCCCTAAGAGCCCCCTCTAGCTCTCCTACGTCCTCTGGGCCCAAAAGTACAAACGGAAACAACAATAACAACGGTCCATCGACCTCAAGTGCTGCCAAAAGCCCCCAACCCACACCCCCATTAGAGGAGAGCCCACATTCAAAGTTCCTCAAATACACCGAACTCGCTAGACAGCTGTCCAGTAAATATGTATAGGTCAATCAACATGTACAGTCCTCCTAATGCCATTCCTTTGTATAAATCCCAAGTCGTTTTGCTGCATATCTCTTTATGCGTGATAGTGATAGTCGGTAGATGTGTTATAGCGATCTCTAACTCTGAAGTATACCTTACCTTTACGCCTTCTTAAAACGGACAGGATTACTGGCGTCCTTAATATGTACACACTATGTATACTCAATGACACGTGATATACTCTACATAGATTCGTTTACTATATTTATTTTATCTATTAGGTTTAACTTATAGGGGTGAGTCGAGCTGGAGACGAATTTGTTTCTCTTCTAATTTCGTGAATTTTGTTTCTAATTTCCTCGATGACACGGACTATGTCTCAATGTTTCATCAAACTGTATCATACTGTATCATATATTGTGTATTGTTTATATCGTTTGTACAAAGTCAATGAAGTTCGTCAGTTAGACTCATCCCTTCCTGAGCGATCTCCAGTCGCTTGTTCATGTATACGTATACAATTCACGTGTTTGTCACACTTAAAACTAGCTATTTTAGCCATTGTCTTTTTGGTATTATTCGACGTGATATGTACTATTCTTTTTGAAAATTCAATGAAAGGAAAAAAAAATCCCAATATGAATAGTTATCGCATAACATTTAAGAGGTTTTGAATTTCTTCTACTACGATATACGCATTTAACTTCTACAATAAATTGTAATCTTCCAAGATGAATCATTATTATTACAAAAAACCAAATTAAATATTTGTGTGGAAGGGGTTTTCTGGATCCGATAGTCATTATTTTCACAAGAAGAAAAAAATTAACGCTGTTGTACATTATGTATACGCCAATCAAGTCATGAAAAAATATTTTGCCTGCGAAAGCTCATTAGTCGTAAGTGCATTGCAATCCAGGGTAGAATCAAGGAATGACATTGCCATTTGATGGGGTTTTGTATGAGGATAGGGAAAAAATGATCTGTGGAAGTCGCTACTCGTTGGAAACGTAGTTGTGTGGTAACATTTCGGTATATTCGTGAGTTTTTTGTTGTGTGATCCTGTTTCACTTTCTGCGAATACGATTACAGTTATCGACGTTAATTAAATTAATCGTCGTATTCAACAACTCTGGGTTTAGGAATTTTATTTTGGAGATTTTAACATTGGGTGAGAGTGAGCGTTGGGCAATGAGGGGAAACGTTTCATGTCGTCATGATATTCATTGTAATACTACCCCAACTGGGGTCGTATCGTCTTCTCTAGTCGCTGCCTGGGCTCAAAATTGTCTTTACTTTCACACAGAGCACAGCTAGAAAAAATTCTATAGAAACCAAATGGTTGATGTTCTATTTTCGAAAATTGATATTTGATCACTTCACCTTCCCCTGCACTGCGCGACCTCAACCCACTTGTCGAGCCAAATTTATTTCATTTTATTTTATTTTTCAAACCGATAAATTATTGTTAGATGAGCGAAGAACCGTAAAAGATGCCGTGTTGTTGAAGTAACCGAAGTAAAAAGTAAATCAAAAAAGAACGCGAAAACTCCGGACCCTCTTCATTTGTGAGCAATCATTTCAGGCGGAAAAAAAACTCTATCCTTGAAGTAGCAGTGGGAAATTCTATTCCGAGATTCATCCATTGAACGTCATTCTGGCTTGTCACTCCGTTCCTCCCTTTCTCTTCTAATCAAACTTGATTGATATCAAACGCAGCTGACTAATACGAAAATAGTCGCCTTTTCCGTCGTGACCCCAACTTTCTAATAGCACTAGAAAACGACGTGCAATCTGTATAGTTTGCCCAACGGGCGTAAAATCGTGTGTATCTCCGATTTTCCATACTATACTATTCATACTAAAAAACAAAGTATACCGAAAAAATGAATATTTTTTTTGAATTATTGACAGCAAAGCTTATACTGTACATTTCTTTCTGAAAGGTTATCTAGTGGTATTAGAAATTAAGGTTGTTAGGATGTTTGTACAATATTGTCCACAATAAGGTTTATTCATAAGACTTAATTTTGAGAAAATTCTATGTGACCAAATGAAAAGTATACGATTCTACGGTTTAGAGAGAAATTGGAAAAAATATTAATTTACTATGCCTGAAAATTTGGATTATATAAGGGAAGCATTGTTTTCGGTTTTCAAGACGTTCCACTTATTCTAGCATTATTCATAGATATTGTATGAAAATTTGCATGTGTTCAATTTGAATAAAAGAAAAACAATTCTTGGAAGATTCTTTTTGTTTTTCTACTCTCATTTTTTTAGGCGAAATACGTACATTGAAGAAAAAATGTAATGGATTCCGTAAAATGGTTAAAATATTATAAATTTGTTATGATGTACAAAATAAATCATGAAGAAAAAAGCGTTGGAATGAGATGACTTTTAAAAAAAAGTGTCAATCGAAGAAAAAAAATCAGTCATAAGGCTGTACTATGCTGTTGATGTTTCTTTTATTCTAACGATATTATTAATAGAATATTATTGATTTCAATAAAACAAAGTCTTACCGCTGATGTGAGTAATTCCTACCTTACACCTTTGTTTCTCAAGGAAAATTCAAATTAAGAGGAAAAAGTACTGATTTCACTGATTTCGAAAACTCCTGGGGACATAATATGATAGGATTTGGTTGATCCGAAGGAAGTAGCAGTCTGATTCAATCAATCCATATCCGAGGTAGAAAAACAAATGATATTATTGAAGAAGAAGAAACGTAGCAGCTGCAATATGTACCCCTAAAACATGTCAGAATTTCGTTAATGACCCGGATCAGTTCCGGAAAAGTGCTTGTCGGGGCAGTTTTTGGGAATCTCTAGAATACCTAGCTGATTCATTTGAGTGTTTAACCATGAAATTATCCTCATTAAAATGTGTCGTTAGGAACCTCAGCGCTACCTAAAGATCACATTAATTTTAGCCTTATACGAGAGAAATACATGACCGAAGACGAAAATATCCGCAGCTTCGACACGAGCTGATCACATCAGAGCGATCATTTTCAGCTTAAATGCGAGTAGATGTGTATGGTAGGTTCATCAGTAGAAATTAAGACGTATTCATATATTCATTACTATTGGGTGTACTGACGAACTGAAAACCGTTGTGAAATTGAGAGTGACTCGATTTCCTCTACCAAGGTAGGTATATTTCAGCTGTCGGTGGCGTTAAGTTTTTGGTATCTTGCTAAAGAAATAAAGGGGGGTAGCTCTTTGGGCCCTGGACGGCAGGAAACCATGGAAAATGACCAGATATTCTTATAACTACTTATAATCTGGAGTAGGTATTTTTACTGTGTTGGGCACATGGCAATAAAATTAGGATTGATTATTTTCGTATTTTAACAGCGATAATCTGAAATGAGTACTCGAAACCCCAATAATGTGATGTACAAAACGATCTTAAATGAAATGTGTGAAAAAATTAAGCTTTCTCTAAATGCTCATTAGCTCCTCAGTAAAATTGTAGTATCCAGTCATGTGTAAGAAAATAGCTTCAAATGCGAATTCGAATGGTGATGAGGTTCTGGTGAAACAGGAAATTATGTGAAAAGTTAATAGACTGCGACGGAAGCGCTCCCCGCAATCAAAATTGACGCCCCCACCTTCCTCTGCCCTTCAAATGATTTGACGATAACTGCGAGAAATCCAATGATTGCAGGTGATGGCAGAAAAGTCATTACCTTAAAACACACAACAGCCCGGGGTCCGTGGGTAATTAACGAATGACAATCCAAACCAAGGCATTTGTTATAAATATACAGGGTGGTTTTTTTATGCATTTCGTAGGACTCTGAAACACAAAAGCATCAGAGAAGTGAATAAAATTAATCTATTCAAATGCCGATTTTGAGTCTGACTATAACAAATAAAATTAAATAGAACTAATCTGCGCTTTTTGAAGTGACTAAGAATGTCCAATAGGTTGATTGAGAATGTTTCTAAATTTCGAATCTTCCTCTGATGAAGAGGATAGATCCAGCCCTAATTGGTCACCTCCGAGGGGCGTCGTCCATTCGCTTGGCAAACCTTTCAGCTGAAAAACGTTAATACCGCCTTGCAAGGCTGGCATGGAAGACACACGTCGTACTCCCAATCGTCCTGCGCTGGCACCTACGGTCGTATTTGATAAACGACAACATAATGAGCAGGGGGTAACCAATGAGATAAGCTGGAGGCTGAAACCATTTCATGTCAAAACAGCAACTGAAATTAAATAAGGTAAATATTTTTCACCTAGACTCATGCCTTTCAGGCTCTACAGGACGAAGCCTAACTTTCTCGCATTTCTTGACTCCTGTGTCTCTGTGTCATGCATGTTGGATATGTGTGAGATTTTGGAATCCAAAATAGGCGTATTGAATGTCCCGACCAACCTGCGAAACCGTGAACATTGTACATGAACCATCGGCTAGTTATACCACCTTCCAGGCTATTTGTGAACCGCCACTTGACTATTGTGGCCGTCCAGCACCGACGGTGAAGGGAGTCCATTGTTTCTGAATGCTGAATACTCGTTCCTCTTCAGCTCTCCTGCTCCGGGAATACGCGTAAAACGTGGGTGACACTAGTTGGAGTTGGAAAATTAATGAGAAACTCCCATAGTGAGCATAAATGCAACTCTGACGCTCCAATTATCACTTGACGGTGATGAGGAAGAAACGATCGAGTTGACGTTCTAATATCGTTGCGGGGTCCGTTTGTCTGCGGAGACCGCAGCTACCCCGTTGGCCTGCGGATGAACCGTGAACGTGACACGGGGAGAATAACACGGGTGACACAAATAAGGCCAACGGAGGCTCAGACTGACGAGATGCGGTCTGGAGCTTCGACTACTGCGCGCCCACGAGGCAATGCAGGTGGAAATGCAAGGCCTCGCACTTCACAGTTAACGCTGACTAGCCCTCTGACACCGACGAAGAGAGGTAGATTTAATAGAAGTTTCAATCAAGTGGAGCAATTCTGCTAACGAGTCTATACAGCATCTTCAATCCAAAATCTCCAAGACAAAACTGGAACAACGGTACATCACCTGAACGCAAGCCGGCCTGGGTGTCTCTACGAAGTCAATTAACCTTCATAAGGCCAGTTCAAGAAGTGAAGAAAGCGCGAGAGATCCTGAAACTATTAGTATAAGAGCAACTTCAACATTGTCGAGTACTAATTGGAGCTGCCCACGTAATAGCATAAATTGTTTTTACTAACAACTTTTAGGTTGTTTCGTTTTGTAAGTTGCTTTCGAAATTTGGGATGCAAACGTATTTCCGGACTATTTTCTCACCTAAAACCTGCTGATTGGGTAAAAATGACTGAAATTCCAGCTGTCAGCCAAATTTGAAAAATCGGTTCTCCATGTTTCAAGAACTGTGCATTGTGACCTCCAGGTCACCTCAGGTGGTAGATATCCATTTTGATCCATAAACATTTGACTTTTTGGATCTAGACACCTTAAAACGTCTAGAAAAATGTTTTGGGCCGAATCGGAGAGGTTCACCTTTTGCATGAAAACATAGGCTGATTATTACAAGGAATAACCAGCCTATGTTTTCATGCAAAAGGTGAACCTCTCCGATTCGGCCCAAAACATTTTTCTAGACGTTTTAAGGTGTCTAGATCCAAAAAGTCAAATGTTTATGGATCAAAATGGATATCTACCTACCCATTTTGAAGGTGTATTTTTGAGATTTCTCGTACCTAGGCGTGTGGGATATCGTTTTCCACTAGTTTTAGGACGCTGAATCGATTGAAATGAGTCTCCATGCCCCTGGTCCGAGGAATAACCAACCCCTGTGAAAGAATTTGCAGTGTTTTCCAACTGTTGGATGACATTTTTAGCGCTCAAGATCGGCATCTACTTTCATAAGCTTACGTCAACTTTTTTCTACTTTATCAAGAGATGCCGCGGTGGGTCCGGCAAAGATCGAGCTCTAGAGACTTGCTGACTTTGGACGAAAACCTGGTTGAGCAAACACTCCTTCCCATCTCTTTGGCCTATCTTTTTAATTCGGGACACGTACATAAACAACGTGGGACAATATTTAAGTTGGAAAAACGGGGTGGGAGGAGTCTCCTTGGGTTCTCTCCTGTCCGAACCAACTTTTATCAACTGTAATTTACAGCGGGCACCCGCTATGAAGGACCGTTGGGCGGAGTTGTCGGTCTCCTTGGCGTCTCTGCCAACCGCATTTATACGCTGGGATTACAAATGGGAAAAGATCGCCTCTTCACGGCTGACACGCCACTCTGAATGTATTTTTATCAGTTTTAATCGGTTTTTCTTAGCATAACAATACGACGGCCAAGTGTCGTCACAGTTTCCTAGCGAACATTGATTGGATCTGAGATTGTTGTATTGGCAAAAAATACTATATGAGCAGGTTGTCGAATGCGAGATGTCTTTGATCATATTATATCGATTCAACACAACAAATCGGACAACAAAAAAGCAGGGACCGCGGCAGCCGTATGAAAAATCTTTTTTGAGGCATGATGGACTAAATATTGTAAAAGGAGTAGAATTTTACAACCCATTCAAGGTAAACTAGGGCTCTATTTTAGCTCATGGAACCGTTGGATGGGGGACTATTGGAGGCCTCAGAACAATAGTTGTTCACATGGAACACAAGAACTAATTTCTCCTCATTGTCGATCCTCCCTGTGTTTCCCGAAGCAAAAAAGTCCCAGAAACCCTCCCAATTACGATTCGATTTCTGAACTCAAATTTTTACCGCACCGATTTACCTGGGGACCGATTATTCGTATAATGTTTCTAATGATATTTTTCAGCTATCTTTCAATGAAGTACTGAGTCGCACTACTACTTTTACTGTCAATTCGAAAATTTCTGGTCGCATCTCAAGTCCTTATTGACCAGTACGACTATCTTCAGCAGCGAATGGATTTGCTCAAGGTTCACCCTAGTGTGAGCAACACTCAAGAGAAAAAAAACGCGTTTTTCGCCCGCACCCCCTCATGCTACACTACCCTTTTGAGAATCTTACGTATTCATAGACTCGCGCTTGAGGATCGTCTCTTCAAGACCTCATCTATTGTTCCACCTCGTTTTCCCTCTTACATCTCGTCCCCAGCCGAAAATCTCATTGTCCCGACCTGGATTTATAGCCTCAGCCCAGCAGCCCTTCAAAAGAAGTTAGGGCACTTTATTGGCACCAAGCATGCATTCACCCTATAATGATTGATGCCCAACTATCCCTTGTCCCGACCTTTCTAATTAAAAACTAGTTTTCACCGCTTCACCTTGTCACTCCCTTATTGTTCACGATTGAATTATGGTTTTGGATACATTTAAAAGTACATTTACGTCTCGAAAATCTCCCCACCCCTTTTTGAACTAGATCTCCTTATAAATTTATAACGAAACTTTCGGTGATTTACGACACATTTACATTTATGTCCACTAAATCTAGACTTGCACCCCTTGACTAGTTGAAGCTTTAAATCATACACAAAATCACAGAGTTGAAATGACGGGACTATTCACATTTCTCAACAATGTCTCCAACCGTTTAACCGCCGAATCAAATTCGTGAGGATGTTCTCCCTCTGTGCAATGGCAGTAGATTTCGTTTCAGTGATTTTTTTTTTCTTACTAAGCGGGCAGTTGAACGAACCACGAAAAATGTTAGCATTATGTTTCACATTTTATTGTTTTCACCTAAATTGTATAGACCATCAAAACAACCAGAGACGGGTAACGGCTCTAAGAGAAGCAGCAGAAGAATCATTGTAATTTTGAAACCGGTGGAGTATACTAAAGACGAAGATTGTCGTCCTGCCCTCGTTTGGTGTTGAACGAGTATGATGGAATAAGCCAAGTGAATAGGTGCCAAGCAGGTGTCTGCATTGAATACTTTTTCGTTACCACAAAATTATCAGCTCCATCACGACTCCTCCATCTGCTCGCTACTTTTCTTATGATTCCGATTCTTTGAAAGCCCTCCGTCAAGGCTGAGACCATCTGTGAGTAACCTTTCAAAGATGATTTTATTGTTCGTCTCAAACGTCTAATTTACCGCTCCTTCTCTTTTCAACTTCTCTAATGAATTTCCCTCGTCATCTGGAGACGTTACACGAATGTGAGATATTTTCTCCTCTTGTCCAGTTGTAAAGGTCACACTTCGTACTTAGTGACGATAATTATCAGTTTTTCAATACTCATTTCAGGAGGTTGAAAGTGGTTTTTATTTTTCTCACAAAGGTACATCAGATAACCACGGCCAGAAGCCGCTCAACGACGGAAATGACTGGAATTAGATTCCTGTTCAAGAAAACGTCTTTGGAAGCCAAGTGCCGTCTCTACCAACCTGAGAAACAAAAATACGCCAAAGAACCACAATAATGTGGCAAGCATGAACGTGAAATCAGACCAGTCCATTTTAGGTGTAATTAATTTTATGTAAGTTAGCTTTGAGGTGTTTGAAACCTAGAGGCGTCCTAAGAGGTTACACATTCGATAAGTCGATATGGAAATTCGAGGAAGTGCTCGCTAGGAGTGCTATCGTGCTTCTGACTCAATAAAACGTTATAATTAATAACCATACTACAAGTTATTCACGTGAGCAGGAAAGCCACAAACAAATTGAACAAAACTCGTCAAAAGTGGCGTGATAGTGAAAATGACGTCATTGATTACAACTGGCCCCAGGACGGATACTAGCACGCTGTAGAGGAGAGGAGTTAGTTCAACGTTCGATTATTCCTTAAGTTTCTTGAACATTTGCGATCGATAATGTACACACGGATCTCTTCAGATCACCCTGAATGCATGGAACAGTGAACGGTTATGAGAGCTCATTCGGAGTATTTATCTTAATGAGAACTCTACCATTTCTCATACCGAACCGTGAGCAATGCAAGGAATGGCAAAGTCACTGATCGTTCTTGAAGGGGTTTCCATACTAGATCATCACAAAATGTCCTTAATTCAGGGTGAGAACATTCGTGACACAGTAGGTTGTGAGAAAATTGAAGTATAGATGGTTCGTTCGCTTGCCTTAAATTAATCCCTCACTCCTGACATACGGCCATTTTTGTCAAAATGGTGTTATTCATTCGCCTCAAACACTATATTATCATATTCTACGTAAAAGAAGGCACTAAAAAAAGAGGTTATTTGTACGAGGTGGCACAAATACAACTCTAATTCTCCTGCATTTAGCTCTCGGACAAGAAGAATAATGCCGAGCAAAGCCAGGCACAATCATAAATACTGCGGATGTTTTGCAGGGGGGCCTTACGTCGCTCGGGTTCCTAAGAGTAATTTGATCTGAGCTTTTAACATGTTTTATGGCGGAAGACTGAGGTTGTAATTCTTAGGGATATTTGGCGCTGGAGGTTCCCGTCATAGCCGAAAGGACTTTAATAAATAAGTTGTATCCTTGGGTTTCTTTTCCCTCGAAGAACTGGAGGGGTGGTGTGGGGAACACCATGGTGGAGGGGAAGTGAAGAAAACGAAGAAATTCCCTCTTCGGTCAGAAAAGCGCCAACCCATAACCACAAGTCAAAGTTGCCGTAAGGAAGCGCCAACGCGAAAGGACGATTCCTCTTCGGGATAAGAAGTCCTTCTTGGCAATAAATACGAGATTGAAGGCCACTAGTGGAGCGCTCATATATTGTCCGCCATGGGAAAGGTTTTGGTAGCTTTAAAGGTTTTGCCCAATGGCCACGTAGAAGCCACTTCCAGGAGCGAACGGCTGGTTCAGATGGTGGGGGGGGGAGTAGTGGACTCTGAGTCTAGGCATTTGGATGTGGAAAAAAGGGGGGCATAGGACTTCCCTTTCCTTCCCAAAGATAAAGGCAAGTTTCCGGGGAGACCCTTCTGCACCATTAGGGATAGCGTGCCGCTGGAGACTTTATCTCCGACGGTGGATCGACCATTACCGAACAAACCGGGGATACGGGCAACTGTAAATACTTCAGCGTTTGCTCTCAAGGATTAGAGATGGAGTTATTTACTGCCAGAAGGTCCCCCCGGTTCCTATCAGCGGCGTCGTGGGTTTTCGCCCAGTTTTTGCGGAGGCTCCTTCAGTCGACGTCGGAACCTTAGGAACCGGGCTCCTATCAAATCCGGACATCTCAGGTTATGGGCCACTAATCGGCGATGGTCGGGTTTTCACAAGATACTGCAGCCATTCGGGAACACCGAGATGCTCTAACGTTCAGTCAGAAACTCTGCGATGGGCTATAATTCACATCAGGTGCTACTGGAAGGTGCTATTTGACTGTTTTCAAACTCAGGAAGGAATCTTATCGGGTACTTTTCAAGCCAATAGAACTTTCATTTAGATTGCATCCTCAGCCATCAGAGCCGTCCTCGAAACTCATACGTTCCACATTCGACCGCTTGAACTTACTACAAATGGGACCAAGAATAAATTTCTATCATTAATAGTAGACCAAACGTGAACATCAATTGAAAATATATCAAAAATGATGAAGTTACAAGAGCCAAAAATGTTTTGAGTGTACAACTTTGGTTTTTACAACTAAATACTACCTACGTATAACACGGGTTGGTTATTCCTCGGACCAGGCGCATGGAGATTCATTTCTTCAACATGGCCGGACTCATTCCAATCGATTCAGGGTCCAAAATTCAGTGGAAAATGATACCCCACACGCCTAGGTACCTGATCTTGAAAACAGACATTCGAAATGGGTAGATAGGTACCCATTTTGACCCCTAACCTCATCCAGAGGGCACCAATCGTTCCGGGACCAGTCTCATCGGATTCAGCGTCTAGAATTTAGTGGAAAATGATACCCCACACACCTAAATTGCAAAAAATTTCAAAAATCAATTTTTCAAAATACACATTTTGACCCCTACCCCACCCAAATTTGGTCCGATCGGGTTGAAAAGTTTCGAGGAACCAACTAGAGCCATGAACAAAAATTTTCCATTTTTAGAAAATTTTCTACTACCAAAGTCGACGTGGACAGAGTACGGACACTTGCTAAAATTTGATCTAGACACCTTGAAACGTCCAGAAAAAATTTTTGGGGCGAATCGGAGAGACTGACTTTTTGCATGAAAACATAGGTTGATTATTCAAGGAATAACTAACCAAAAGTTGAGTTTAGCGACAAGCAGACATGCTTTATGGAACCAAAAAATCGCTATCATGGCAATGAGATGGAATAAAGTATGTCGAGGAATGTTTTTGTGCATGATTGTATATGTACATGAGGTACATTGTGTACATGAGGTGAATTGTGGTCACAGCATCAGATCAGTGTTTCCATTCACATTTAGTCCGCCCATTATCTCTACAAGTGAAGCGGAAAACGAATTAATTCCCTCCAGCGCTTCATCATTGTTTTGGTCGTGGCATGACGACCTCCCCCTACCGAACTACTCGAGCTTTGTTTGCTGAAGCTCTTCTGCCTTTAACGTGACGTCGAGGACAATGGGAAGGAATTGCCCGCTGTTGGGGACTACACGAAAACCTGTGGTACGAGGAGGAAGAGGGGTGTCTTGAGGGAATTTTGAGAGGTCCTTCGGTTCCAGAGTTGTCGAAGTTTGACCGGCCAAAGACAATGTTTGTCCTGGTGGCTGGTAGAAGGACGAACGGAACCAGAGAGCGAGTGACAATCGGCACCGCGACGTCTTCTCCAGGCTGTAAGGCTGCGGATGATGAGATGTCGTTCGCATCAGCGGGTTAATCTGCCCCTCAAACTATTGAAGCGAACTCTACCCAGGGCCACCGTATTTTAGAAAATCGTCCGTAGAACTGATGAACTGACTCGAAGGGGAAGTAGGATGACCCAAAACTTGAAGTTTTTCTATTCTGGCTTGCCAGCCAACTGACCCTCTTTGATTTACCAATATGAATACTTATTTCCTTCAGTTCCCACCTGACGTTCCGACAACCATCGAATGAGCTCACATGATGATTACTTTAAGGTTGTACGAAATAAATCGCTATTATAGTTAGTTGTTGTTGAATAGGCACAGCTCAGTGATTCAGGGAGACTTAGAAACCACGACGAATCTCTCAAGTCTTTAAAGTACCTGATAATCTTAGATACCTAAGTGAAGGTGTGCCGAAAATCCGTCTCACCAAGAGTCTTCTGTTACCTGTTACTGTTACCTCCTAAAATCTGCTGCTGCGGTACGTAGATACAGTCGGATGCGCTCAAAGATCCAACCGCACATCTCCCTACTCTACCTTTGCTCAGTGACAATTGTTGGATTTTCATTTTTAAAATGATATTGGACTGTAGCCTGGACAAGGTCACAGCTAGTGGTATGATAGATAGATCTACTTGTCGAATTCCCCACATGAGCCTGGCAGATGCACCAAAAGTATGATATCGGATCATGAAGCTCACGCAAATCTCAAGTGTGGTGTTACGAATGAACCTACCATAAAGACAAGGACTTCGAGAAATGACCTCTTCAAATTTGATTTAAACGTCAAGCAATCCGATATATCTCCAATAGCCGACTTTTACTATATACATCTGTCACTTGAAGACTTCAAAATCTGAACTGCTTTCAAGAGGTCGGATGAAAGACGGCAATGAAGTGACGATATCCGTACAATGTCTCACGAGAACGAAGGGGCCTAATAAGGTTGTGATGGAGTCCTTATTAATCCAATGGTCAAAACGAGTGCTCATAAAGAGTATATCTCACATGGTGTTGTAGAGATTAAAGGACTTAACAAACCTAATAACGGTTTTTATTAATTTTGACATTTTTGGACTCATTCATATATTTACCCATAATGCTGTTCAAACCTTTTAATCCAAATTAAGTGTTTACTATACTTGCATTTCCAAGAAAAGTGATGGGATGTGATGCATATTTAGTAAAACTTGAAAATGGCATTAACTACCGAATTTTGAACGATGTGGCCCTGTAGGTGATTCCTTACCAATTTCATGGAAAAATTCGAGTGTACATGCGGAGAACCTGTAGGTTTGATATCGGATGTAACCCAATATTTGATATAACCCAATTTTGCCTTCTTCAACAAGAAGGAAATACTCCCTTATTCATTTTATCAGATGGAATTTTATTTAGTTAAAAAAAAAAAAAAAAAAACTGTGCAACTCAATTTGAATTTTTTACTCGTTCTCTTTATTCGTCTCATCTTTTGATGATATCTTTTGTAGTGTGTTGTATTTTTAGCCCACACGATGCCTTAGAAGTAACAATTTCGAGATTCGGACGGCGAATAGGGTCCGGTATAACTCACGGTAGAGCCATAATATAAATTAATTTGGACCTATTCTGCTCATTCATACGATTACGGCATTTCTGGAGAGAAATATCTTCCTTGATTATCAATTCCGAACCGAAAAGCGGCATCAAAAGTATTGAGATTAGGACGTTTTTTTCCCACAAGTTGACGAGGCTTAAAATTATGAGAAACGAAGTTTTCATGCTTGGTCAAACTAATAAGACAGACGGTACCTACCTGCCAACGTCATCCCTCCCTCAACTTTTATGAGGATCATCTTTCCACGGATCACTCTCCTTGGATTAGTGATACCCGATCGAAAAAGGAGTGATGTGGGAGCTTCGAGGTTTTTTTGCGGCTTCTACTTCTAAAAAAAAAAAAAAAAAAAAACTGGTGGGCTTGTTTTTTTTAACTCTATTTATACAAATGAATTGTTCTTTTCAGCTATTTACATGAATTGTATTATGTCCTAGTAGAGAGTTCTGAATACCCCCCCCTCCCCTCCCAGTCTGAGATTCAATAAAAATAGTGGCAATGGAAGCTAACAACGAATGTATTGTGTATAATTGTAACACTTGAAGAACACTTGCATTTTCCTGTATTTTTCCCAAGTAAAATCTTTGTCAGTTCATTCTAAGACAGGTCCCCTCAATACTGATCCCTCGAATATTGTACACTAATCAAGGCTGATGAACGCAAATGCTCTTGAGCGCTATCCGCATTTTGCATCGTGAAATATATCTCAGCTCTATTGTTCAAAGTGATCTAATAATAACATAAATCCCTCTTAGTAAAGAAGTAAAACGTGATGCTTCAATGGATATACATACATTAACAACAATGTTTAGAAGGGAGGTTATTCAAAATACTTTTTCTTATTCTTCTTTCCCATTTGGCATGGGCGCGTATAATGTTTTACGAACTACACACTAGGGTATTGAAGCAACAAAATCACAAAAGAAATCATACAATGTCTCTCTGTAGTAGCTATACACAATGCAACCTGTTTACCGGAGCCTACGATAAATCAGAACTACGTATTGCGACTATAATAATTATGATGGTTACGTATTTTTTTTCGCTCAATGTGACAACCCGTTCCATACGAAACTGATTTATTCTACTTTTGTTCCTTTTCCAACGTCAAAACGCTTTACGACAACATTACTCGACAGGGGTGGAGAAAAAGAGTCGTAAAGTTGGTAGAACCTTCTTTTGAACTGGTTGTCTTTTGAAAACTCGAGTCGCACACGGGAAAAGACATTGCACAAACCTCGAGCGCATATTTTATTTATCAAAACGCTTCACCCCTTCCAAGCCCTTAAACCTCGGCCCGAAGCTGTAAAGGTAGTCAGTGTTGACTTTATAGCGTCGTAAAGTCGAGTGATTATTCTCCGTACGAGCCCAGTCCGTTGATGTAACGCCTTTTACCTTTTACAGTGGCGGTTTCTACAAATTCGAGTGAGTCGGTAAATTAAAATGTGGCACATGTGGTATCGAAAATGCGCTGACTTCGAAATCTTGTGTGTAAAAACTAGGGCGGGGGGAACGAAGACAATGGGAAAGGTAAGATATTGACTGGGGCTGAGTCTGGGCAAAACTTTTTTTTTTTTTTTTTTCAAAAATAAGTATTATAGAGGTCCCCCAACTTTTCAGCTTATATACACAAGCTTTTTTTTAGCTCGCTGATCATAGAACAATTTTTATAAAATCTTACTTGGAATCCATCAGTACATATCTGATCCTCATGTCATCTGTGGGTTATCCATTTGAAAAAATCTGCAAATTCTTACACACGGGTTGGTTATTCCTCGAATGGGGGAAACAGAGGGTGTGGCGGGTCCCAGACCCATTCCAATTGATTCAGGGTGCAAAATTTAGTGGAATATGATACACCACACGCCTAGGTACCAGAAATCCCGAAAACACATATACAAAATGGGTAATATATACCCAATTTGACCCATAACTTGTTCCAGTGGGTGCCAATCGTTCTGGGACCCATTTAATTGGATTCAGCGTCCAAAATTTAGTGAAAAATGATACCCTACTCGCCTAGATCACCCAAAATCTTGAAAATCCTTTTTTCAAAAAACACATTTTGACCCCCCCCCCCCCCCCAATTTGGTCCGATCAGGCTGAAAAGTTTCGAGGACCCGTTTCGGCCGGGAACAGACCCCTGACCCAAATTTCAGATTTTTAGAAATTTTTCTACTACCGAAAACGGCGCGACGGACATCGACCTTTTTTGATCCAGACACCATGAAACGTCCAGAAAAAATTTTGAGCGAATCGGAGAGGTTTACCATCATCATGAAAACAGGTTGATTATTCGTGGAATAACCAACCAAAACACAGTAGATGCGCTGACTAAACTGAGCTGATGCCTGAGGGATGCCTTGTTGGCTGTGCAGACAAATTGAACATCTTGGTTATCAATTTTGAGAACTTTATCGCACTAACAAGGGTTTTTCGCTTCGATAATGAACATAGCTAGAATAGCCTAAAACGACAAAATGATAATGGGAAAGCAAGTTACGGATTAAGGGAATGAGTGTCAATACAAACGAAGGATTCTACGATAATATTAGGACTGCGTCGTTGTCGATTCAACCTACTGCGACAAGTACAGTCAAGCCTCCAGGCGTGCAACCAGAGCAGAGCAGATAAATATAAAACGCTTATATTTAACAGTCAATATACTTAATATTACTTAATATTAACAGACAAGATTATTTAGTCAAATATGATGTCGTGAACATTTTTTTGATGATTTGAGTGAGCACAATGTCGTTTCTACGTTCGATTATTAGCAGAAAGACCGGCCTGGTACCGCATACTAAGAAAAATTAAGCCAATCACAGTTGAGTGACATGTTTGGCAAAACCCACTTTCACAATAGCAGCAAAGGATAGTTGGAGGGAGGACGCTCGTCTCTTGTGATGCTGTGGCCAGAGAAAGCGCCCTTCTTAAATTTCTTCTGTAAATTTGGACTTTCCAAATTCGCGAAGACACACGCCAAAACCTGGCATACCGATTTGGTTTGGTGATAAAAATAGTAGAGCTCACGAATTCCCTTTCTAAGGATCGTGCTTACATTTTCCAACACCCTGAAGGATAAAAGCATGTATTTGAATACGTGAACACAATAAGCAGACCGCGGTGTGCTCAGTTTCATTGTCCGCCGCTACTTGGATTTGATACGGCGACCACTGCGTGATTTACCTTCTCGAAGGTCAAGAAGGGAAGCGGTCGACAAAAGGGGCTTTACCGGTGAGCGTGGCGAATCTCACTGGTGGCCGTAGGAACCACTTTTGTGTACCGTTACGCGTTCATTTGAGTAACGTTAAAAAACGCTAATTTACGACGGACGTCTTTTGTTGGCGGAGGGAAAAGATTTGGGGCGTCCTGGGCGGAGTCAAAGTTGGCATCACAGTTTGGCAAAGCCACGCATAGTACGAACTTGCATGAGAATGACAGCCGAAGCCTCCGTAAATAAATTACTAACATGCTTTTAGCAATCTGGCAGCCGGAGAATGAATATTAATATATATTTACTTTATTCTGTCGTTCATTCCCTTATTTATTTATTTATTTTCAACAACCAGATAAACGAATCAAGATCCCTGAAAATTTGAAATTTTTGGAGGAAACGAATGACTGAACTGACCAAACGGGTGCCTATTGTATTCCTGGGTAGCCTAAAATTATAAAAACGAAAAAGAAGCTGGAAAAATGCGACGAGCAAGGAATCTCCGCACCTGAAGAAGGCCCATAAATCCACACGTGTCGCCGAAAAAGGCTATCTACAGCGAGATCCGAACGATACGGATCGAGGCAATGGAAGTTACGAGGGTTGTACGTGCGGTACTTAGCAGTAAGGCGAATTGTGGGTGTCAAAGAGGAGGCGGGGGATGATAAAGGCGAAAGCGAAGAAGAGACAATGAGGAGAGGACAATGAGAGTAAACCCGGTGATTGAAAAGTGCGATAACAAGGTGGACTTTACCGGTCCATTGGATAAATCAGTGAAGAGTCACGCCTATCCATGGGTATGTGCTCGAGCGGCGACTAATTAAACGGGAGACTTTCGCCAGGAATAAATCCCGCGTCTGAGGGGACTCTTTTCCCTTCGTGTCACTCCTTCGGCAGCACATCCGATTGGGAGAGCATTCGTCCCTTACGCCTGATCCCGTCAACCTGAAGACGACAGAAGTCTCGCATTTAATTGCTTTTATCTGGAAGAGTCCGGTTGGTCGCTAATTGGGAGAAGGTCCAAAGGGGAGTGACGTGGTCAGTTCTGGTGATTCTGGGCCATGCCAATGACGCCTACCTACTTTTCCTAGAGGAAGGAGAGTTATGTGGTTGGTATTTGTGATCGTGGGGCATTCCAATGACACGTTGAGGAATGACTGGGCTGGTTATAATGATCATGGACCATGCCAAAGACCCCTATCTACTTTTCCTACAAGAAGGATAGCTGCGGAGTCAGATCTGGTGATCTGTAAGTGACAAGGGGGGTTGTAAGTAAGTCCAGGCTAATGCCACCTAATCACATTATTTTGAAGACAATATCGCACCCGTCGTGGAATACTGTCACATCGCGAAAAAGACCAGATGGGTTCAAGGTTATTACTGTGAGTGAAAAGATGCACACAGTAATCAGCAAATGCAGCAGGCGAATCCCCTCAACTTGAAACTGTACCTACCCTTGTCCGGCGGCCAACTAACTGGACTTGCGCTTGGTGCTTTATTCTTACGAGGCAAAAATTAGACAACTGCCGTCACAGAACGAAAAAAATGAATTTTTTGAGATGTGACGTTAATTCCACGACGGGTTGCGATATATACGGACATAATAATAAAGGAAATATGAAAAACATTAACCAAGGAAAGGAAGGGTACGTCTAAGTGTATACATTTTCTTATCAAACAAACATGGCTTAACAAGCCATTGGATACAGAAAGAACCGAATAAAACAGGGAAAACCCCTGGAGCCCCCTTTTTTTACCCGAAATTTCATCTTGTATTTTGAGATAAAAATTTGACATGAAGACAGGATATAAGATAACCAAGCCTCGTATTGTTGAATCCCGCCTTTCTGAATCCCATTAGGTCCTGGGTGTGCGTAGGGGGAAGGAGATCCTGGATCATCCAATAAATTAAACGATTGACTAACCATTGTAATAAGGAGGACATCAGTGCAGACAAGCTTGGACCTAATTCTATGTGGGAATTGACCAAATTTTTGCGGGTTGATCAATTGTGAAAAGAGGACGCAGGTTCATGAACTGTTGCTCTTGCGTCTTTGACTATCGGAGGTAGGACAGTTACTTAGGTATAGACTTGAGTACGGTCTCAGGAGGTAATATCAAGCGCTCATATTAGTACGATCAGGATCACTGCTCATGGTGTGTATTCAGGATCAGGCAAGGTCATTCAATTTTCCGCATCGCTACTTTGACTGACCGTGGTCAAACACTAACCGGGGAAGCCGTCAAGTTTCGCGAAAGGCAGAAGGGGAATACACCCCCTCCCCCCATCCGCACCATCAACGGTCGGGCAGACAACTTCAAGAAAGATAACGACGATGTGCGATGGAAGCGAAAAATCCCGAGGCTAATCACACACCTTCGGAGTCTTCATTTGCCGGGCGAGTGATCACAAATTGAGCCACGTCCGACCCCCATCGTCCTCTGGGCCGAAGGATCACAGGTGAGAGATGACGGGATCGGATCAAGTTAGCGCAACTTCTTCAGACCCCCCCCCCCCCCCCCCCCCTAATCTACCAAATACGACCTGTTACTTGTGGAGATAACGAGCCCTATCATGTTTTACGGATCGGACGACATTAAATGCGACATATCACGCTGTGTGATTCCAACTGTAAAGAAAGATAAATTCAGGGCATCGAACTCGCCCTAAGTCGATACCAAGTTTAAATACCTACCTATGTTTGTGCCGATTCGGTACAGATTGACCACATATTGACAAGTTTATCGCTCTGATTGGAAATGGAGCCCAAAAGAACATCTACCGAGTTGCCTGAACAATAATGATTTCTTCATCAGGACCATGCAAGATCAAGATGAAACAAATTTTTTTTACAGGACGAAGGATTACAAATTACGACTAATCTTTATCTAGTTCATTCTCAACAGACGCTCATTCAGACAAGTAAATTCCAAACGCATAAAACTAGTGTGAACAGAAGGTCTGATCGTTTTACCAGGATGACTACTTCCAACGCGATCCCAGATGAATTTATTACAATATCTACATTATTATAGATATTATAAATATAATTTCTATTTGGTTATAATTTCTACAGAATTTCACAGTTCCCTTTTATTCCCATAGTTTGTGTCACATGTTTCAAACCTTCAAGGTTTTTTTTTCTTTTTTTTTTTTTAACAAAGATGTTAATTATCAAATAATTTGAAGGATTCAGAAACTCGAACTAGAAAAGTGGTGGAACTAATCCAGGTGTGAGTAATGAGAATAGTTACAATCCTTGAATATTACTGTTTGTTCAGCGAAGGTGATAAACTCACAACGTGTGTGAGGGTGATTCAATTCACAACGTTACTCTAGTTTGCTTCATTAAAAACATCGAAATATTACAGTTCTTAAACAAATTTATCGCGCATAATCCGACATGGTAAAACATTCACAAATGAGTCGGGGAAAATAATAATTCATCCCCAGTTATTAATCAAGGGTTTCTAATGCGTTTTCACGTACGTCATGTCATGAGGGAGGGTCAAATATGGGTACACGGAAAGAGCAGATGTCTTTAAATGCGCGCATCTGCTTGGCCCCGCGAGAGCGGCAATTGGACCATTAATGGTCTGCGTCAATCATAAAGACGATAAGACGAGTCATGGACTATGGTGTGGCAAGAGACGCGTCATTCATAGGGTGTTCAACTCAGGAAGCGGTAAGCGGTAGATAGATACAGGAAAAAAGTAAATTGTTCTCCGCAAATTTACTAGCTTTCGATACCATCTGTGTTTACGTATTTTTCAAATATTGAGTGATTATTAACGTAAAATTCCTTTATGTAGTGATTATTTGTCTTTTACACTGTCTTTTTTCTAAATTGTTGTTGCAATCTGTTGATTTATTATGTAAAATACCACGTTCCTATATCCTCCTGCTAGGCCCGCATACGTAGAAGAAGGCAACCTCTGTTGCGGAGGTTTAAGACCATTATAATAATTGTAAGCTACGACTTGTGGCTTGAAATAGGATATTTTTCGTGTTTTGAGGCTGAATCGATTATAGAATTTTCGATTGGGAATGCGCTTTCCTCCGACTTCAGCTTCTCAAGGTCGAAGTTCGTGGAGAGAAGTCAAAAGTCAACTTTCTGTGTACGTACCCCGAAACGTACAAAAACGCTACAAAAGACGCTAGCCAATGAAATTCTTCAAATTGTTAGGGGTAAGTTACCTAAGCACGGCGGTAGCCCAAATGGAGTCTAAATGTTCGTCTCTTGGAATTCGCTGCACCTTTAGAGGCAGGAGGCGAACACTTTGAGTGAGAACTGCTTAGTTCAATTTGTAAATATATACATATTGAGAAACTATTTTTATGTCTACAGAAGAAGAATGATTCATCATGCTATTCAAATACCGCTTATAAACCTACCGTCGCCTGTAGCATTTTGACGAAACAAAATTAAATTTACCTATATTCCTAAATTTAAATTTCTGCACCTGCTGAAATCGTTTAAATTTAAATAAAATCATAATCTTTAAATATATTTTCTGTTGTACAAAATCGTCTTTTAGCTATCTCCTGAACGTTTATGCTCTCAACCCTCTCTGGACCAACATACTCGTAATTTTGACATTATGCCAAAAAAATCTTGAATGCGTATGTATGATTAAAAGAACTCATCAGTTTACAACCCCCAAGCCTTAACCGTTACACGTCTCAGTCGAGTGGATTGAATCATAACTCGAATCTCAAGAGATCGAGCTGCATCGACCCAGAGTAATTCTCATTCAATACAACGACCACCGATGAATGTGAGTCAATAGAAGAAGTATGTCAATCGAAGACGACCCAGGGATTCTATGTGAGCAGTATGAAAGAGGAGGGGGTTTCAATCAACTATACTCAAACCCAACTCCCAATCACATCAGGCGCGGCAGTACATCACTGCCCTCGTCTTTGAGCCGTCTTTTATGTTGCTCGTGGGAAGGAAAACCGTTTCATTTCCATTTCATTTTCTCGAATGAGAAGAGGACGTGGGGGGGAGGCTTTTTTCCTTCTTGAGCGTCGTATTTATGAGCGTGTTTTTCGAAGAGCTCAAATAACGAGTGATTTAAAAGGTTTGTCGAGGAACGAGGTCACGTTTTGATGACAAATACAACCAATACATTGATGGGAGAAGAGAGACAAAAGTCGCTCTTCCAGGACTTGATTCTCCTCAAAAAATTCCCAGATTTTTATACAAAGTAAAGAACAGGCCTCAATTTAACTGTGACCCTGATAAATCAAACGTCATTGACTCTTACAAACATTTTGAGTCACTGACATTCACAGTAGGTTTACTACGTTTATGAAAGAGGAATGCTTGGCACATCCACAACTGCTTTTAACAATAGTCATTAGTCCTATGCCTTCTTTCGTCTCAATTTATTAATTCTCCAGGAACATGGAGAAAACACAATAAGATCATGAAACATGCTGCTCCTAGTTTTTTCAAGCTTTCCACCGATGGACAGGCATTACAGAAATTAAAAAGGCACAACAAAAAATATGCAGTAGGCAGGTATGTTTTTTTTTCCAAATAAATGCAAAAAAGAAAAGCAAGAAAGAAATCTTGACGAAAGAGATGCCAAAAGGTGTGGAAAAAGGTTTGAACCCAGTGTATTTAAAGGGACGAAACATGACACCACAAGGTATATGTTTGTGTGCTGCTTGTCCTATATTCAATCTCCAGAGAGGCCTGCTGTAAAGAGGGCGGGTAGGTAGGTATGTACCTTCGAATAGGCTTGAATCTCCATTGAGATAGGGGGTGTTCTGAGCAGGATAATGACGGGAATGAAGAGAAGAATGATTGAGATAAACATTCGCGGGAGGAGCGAGCCAGGACGACATCGCCCAGGACAATGGGGCTAGGAAGCTGACAGGGCTGACAGACGTGGAGCTAGTGACAAATAGATTGGGATGGAGTGACAGGAGAACACCCTCCCCACCAAGTTGTCAACCCCCTCCCCTCGACACCCCGCCCATTCCGATACCGCCGTTTCAAACCCGCGTTACATGCCAATCACTTCTCTTGCCCCGCTGCCATTGGATAATGGCAGCCGGTCTCTGGGCGGCGGGGGCGGTGGAGGGAGGGGAAGGAAGCCGCTTAGACAGAGGAGCGGAACGGTAACAGACGTGCGGAAGGGTTTCCCTCTGTCGAGCTTTTCCATCAGACAGTTTTAACTTCATTTTCACGCCTCTCTCGGAAAATGATATCGCGGGATTTTCAGTGAAAATGCCGTCAAATCAATGTCAATCAATCTACCTACCCGACATCATTCTTTTCATTCACATCAGTCAAACAGAACTGACACGGACGCGGGTACGAAAATTGGTGATTCGCCTTTTTGCGAAATTTACGTCTTTATCTTCGTTAAAATGGTGTTAGTTTCGCCCATCATGCAAATAATTCGTGGTATTAAATATTATTCATACTTGTTATATCGTGTACATGCAGCGGCTACAATTGACGGCAAGAGCTTTTGCGTAATCGTCCGAGAAGCGATTTTTATTCGTATCCAAAAGTATTTGCGGTCAGTGTTTGACATTAAGTAATCCCCTGAGCTTCAGCTGAATTCTAAAAATTGTAACACAACAATAAAATATGCAAGAAGATTGTTGGTTTAGAGCTGCTTTGTTGGTATATTTAATTCCCTTCGTAACTTTTGGGCAAATAATCGTTTGAAACTTCTACACCCCTCGCCCCTCCTCATCCCCTTACAGGGAAATATTCAGCCAAGGAATTGATGGTGCGACCCAATAAAGTGAAACACGAAACGCAACCATGAGGACAGATAGGTAGGCCGGATAGGTATTGCACATGATCAAGGAGAGAGGCCAAAAGTCATCCAAGCGTACAAAAATCACCAAACATAGCGCAAATTACATTTCTTGTATTTCCAAAAATAAAGTAAGTAGGTACGAGTTTATACTCTTGGCACAAAGCGGTATTTCGGGTAGCTAAAGTCAAATCTACAAAATGTTTGATCAGAATGATATCTAATTTTTTTAAACGTGAAAGTTTAGACATTCTCCGGTTTTCGAGTTGATCCAGAATGATTTAATATTTGTATATTCTCAACGCTGTAGACTCTTTACTACTACATATTCAAGTAAGTTCTGTTCTCAATAAACAAATCGACGCCACTCCTAACGGGCTACTCGCCTGTTGGCTTCAGCTCGATTTTATCGCCGTCACGTGGAAAAGATTGTGAGGGCTATCGATCAATCAGTCGTCAATCGACGGTTTATTATCTTTCACAAAGTTCAAACATCAATTAATCAATCGTTTGTCAGGAAGTGATGGGGTTCCTACTCAACACTCGTTCGCCCGGAATACTTCCACAACTTCACTTCCAGAAATTGTCGAGAACCCCTTTTTCTATAATGAAGGGCAATAACCATTTTTCAAACAGGATTATCTAAAGAGTTTATTGAAACGAAAGTAATTGAGGTGAATATTCTGTAACGTTATTTAATTTGAACTAATCGTTTGGTCAGGTGTGTTACTCGACTCGTATTGCTGCGGGCTTGGCCGACTTAAACCGCCTGCTGCTACTATACTGAACTTGTTGAATGGCCTCTTACATGATAATGTTCTCGTGAGATTGCTCCACACGAGAAAAAGAACGGAAGTTCTCAATGTAGGTGACGCTTCTTTGTGACCAGCACATGGCGCGAGAACCGTCGATACCATTTATCAAACACAATAGTTGAGAAAGCTGGACGAATAACGCGGCAAAAGGAAACTTGCACCTGTTACAATGACCTGTTTTCTTGGCTACTGCACCTTTGCAAGTCTCGTTAGTGAATATCATTTATTGAACGGTTGTGAATACGTACGCGCTACAGTTAGGATTCAAACAACGTACAAAATGATATTGAGATTATTGAAACATTATCAGGACTTGATAGTTCATTTGATGAGACTTAGATCATTTGCAAAAAAAAACAAAAAAAAAATCTACCATTAGGAGGGACATTTTAAGGGTTATTATTATTTTTTTTAATGATTTAATTCAGTCTCAAAAGGTGTTTATAGGGTACTCATTTTCATAATGCATGTTGCTTTTTGTAATGTTGAATTCCATATTAGAAACGTAAGAATGTTATTTTATACCGAATCCAATTCTTTCGGCGTATCATTTAACGCTAAGAGTGTAGGTCGAAAACCAATTTTATTGGTCTTAAGAGCAGGTACATCGAAAAAATGTTGATGAAATATTCAAATTTCAGACATAGACAATTTTTTTCGATATCTATGAATGAATAAAAAAAAAAAATAATAATAATGCACAAATTAGGGAGATATAAATCCATATTTTCCTGACCGTGTTACGAAAATGAAATTTTTTTTTGTGATTATGAGACAAATAAATGTGCATATTTGAAAGGTAAGGTCGAAATCGAGAATGAAATTCTTGGAGGATTTTTTAGGAAATCAACTGTAAAATCTAACGCTGAAACTGTACATATTTATCGTGTGCCAAAATTTTGGGATAGATTATGAAGTTTTTGGGCCTTATTCTGAGGTCGCATGTGAAATATTATTCTCCGTACTCCAAGAAGAGTAAACCGACAGAACGAGTTTGACCCTCATCAATGTTTCGCCATTGATCAAATATCGACTTGCCAGCTCAATTAGTAAGGTGGGTAGCTAGACAGCAAAAACGTGTTGGGTTCTCATTGAAAACTTCTGACAACCTCGCATTACTGTCAAAAACTCTCCAAAGGCCGACTGATGGTAGGTGGGTGGGGTGGGGGAATACGGACTTCTCGATTTCTTCCGATCTATTGACAGGGAGAAGGGCCGCTGAAAAACGATTCATTTGACGTCCATTATCGACAGTTTCCTATCACTTACGAGCATTATCGTGCCGTTTGTTTCTCGAATTCGCTTAGAAACTTTCGCGATTGTCCAGCAACGTTGACCGGCCTCCCACTGAGTTTGAGAAGTCACTTGACCACATAAAAGACCAACAACATTCCGTCAACTCAATCGAAACATCATTATTTGTTCTACGGACAAAACGTCTCCTTGTCATGGGTTTTCGCCCGAACGTACATTTTCCCCAAGTTGTGGAAATGAAAACAATAAAATGAGATTGCGTGATTGAGTGCCCCTGGAGAGTCTACGGTGGGAAAGGGAGAAGTTTGTGACAGGGTCCTATAGCTGTCCAGTTGGTTTTCTATCGAAAGTACAGAAGAGTCGATCGTTTTGGCGTTTCGATGGCTTTCTAGTGGATCCCATGATGCGACAGGCGGGGCTTTCTATGAAAGTCTCTTAGCGAGACACCGAGTGGTCAGATTTTCAAGTGACTTTGAAACTCTTTCCCATCTCGAATAGTGTTGATGAGCGAGTGGTTAAATTTATTTACAAAAAGTCTCTATGTTTGTAGAGACAATTATCTAAATTGATAGTTAGGTTGATCGAATAGGTTATAAACTTACTAAAGGCGTATCAGTGTTGAGGGATGCCGCGAGTCCGGTTGATGTTGGTGGTAATTCTACACCTTTCTGAAAATGAAAGAAGAGAGACAAATGTTAAATAAATTATATAAATCAACATAGGCACACTAAATTATATAAAAACTACATAAATTATACAAATTATATCCTAAATCAACACTTGGCTATAAACACTCGTACGCTTTAGGTAAATGATACGGGGAGCCTACCATCCGTCCTAGAGCCGATTAGTTGTACTTTTATACTACTGAGATCAAACTACGGAATAACAGTTATTAAAAATTTTCGGGTGAAGGATTTCATTAGGAGTTGATAGAAAATTAATTGTCTCGAAAATGATTATGATCAGATAATGCCTGAAAATACATAAACGACTGTGCTAACTCTCCGGAACTTTGGAAAAGGCATACATAAAATTAAAAATTTGTGGTGGATCTAGCCTACATTACTAAAACCTGGTGCCGAGGTAACTTGGTAATCATTTTTGAGCAGAGGGCCAAAAAAAAAAAAAAAAAAAAAAAAAAAAAAAAAAAAAAAAAAAAAAAAAAAAAAAAATCTGCAAATTCTTACACACGGGTTGGTTATTCCTCGAATGGGGGAAACAGTGGGTGTGGTGGGTCCCAGACCCATTCCAATCGATTCAGGGTCCAACATTTAGTGGAATATCCACACGCCTTGGCACCAGAAATCCTGACACATACAAAATGGGTGGATACATACCCATTTTGACCCATAACTTCAACCAGTGGGTGCCAATCGTTCTGGGACACACATCATTGAATTCAGCGTCCAAAATTTAGTGGAAACACACGCCCACACGCCTAGGTACCAGAAATCCCGAAAACACATATGTATTCAAAATGGGTAATAAATACCCAATTTGACCCATAACTTCTTCCTGTGGGTGCCAATCGTTCTGGGACCCATTTCATTGGATTTAGCGTCCAAACTTTAGTGGAAAACTATACCCCACACGCCTAGGTAGCAGAAATCTCGAAAACACATATTCAAAATGGGTAATAAATACCCAATTTGACCCATTACTTCTTCCAGTGGGTGCTAATCGTTTTGAGACCCGTTTCATTGGATTCAGCGTCCAAAATTTAGTGGAAAATGACACCCTACTCGCCTAGATCGCCCAAAATCTCAAAAATCCATTTTTCACACAAAAACACATTTTGACCCCCCCCCCCCCCCTCCCAAATTTGGTCCGATCGGGCTGAAAAGTTTCGAGGACCCGTCTCGGCAACCTTTTGGTTGGTTATTCCTTGAATAATCAACCTATGTTTTCATGATAATGGTCAACCTCTCCGATTCGGCTCAAAATTTTTTTCTGGACGTTTCATGATGTCCTGATCAAAAAAGGTCAATGTCCGTCCGCCGTCCGCCGTACGCCGTACGCCGTCCATTGTCCACGCCGTTTTTGGTAGTAGAAAATGTTCTAAAAATCTGAAATTTGGGTCAGGGGTCTGTTCCCAGCCGAGATGGGTCCTCGAAACTTTTCAGCCCGATCGGACCAAATTTGGAGGGGGTAGGGGTCAAAATGTGTTTTTTGAAAAATGGATTTTCGAGATTTTGGGTGATTTAGGCGAGTGGGGTGTCATTTTTCACTAAATTTTGGACGATGAATCCAATAAAATGGGTCCCAGAACAATTGGCACCCACTGGAAGAAGTAATGGGTCAAATTGGGTATTTATTACCCATGTGGGTGACTTCAGCCGAATAGACAAACAAAACACATCGTCATATCCTGTTGTTTATAACCAGCTGTTAAACTTAGCAACCAATTTTGAGCAGTTGCCTACAACAATTTTGATCTAGACACCATGAAACGTCCAGAAAAAATTTTTGAGCCGAATCGGAGAGGTTGACCTTATGCATGAAAACATAGGTCGATTATTCAAAGAATAACCAACCAAGATGAGGCTGATTGCAGGATTTAGGTCAAGGCTGTTATTAAACAATGTTTGCCAAATTATTTCCCCAAGCAATCCTCAAACGGTAGGTCACCTATTACATTTAGCTCGTGCGCTTTTGGGGACTTGCAACTCATTCTTCCCGACAGAAGCTGCGGCCCTTAACCACGTTTCGGTGAGTCCCGTCAAAGCCGGCTGCTCCCCTAATGTACGAGCTCGCAAGAGATGAAAACGGGTGATATGATCAGTGCTGCGGAGCTCACCACATCTGTAGCCTGCGTAGTACCCGTACACCTATAATTTCGACATTATTATGGGGACGAAAGGGGCGCACCTGGTCCGATTTCGCCACGGCCCCACCATAAATTGTCACTGATGAAAGGGGAAGAGAATCTCGTCCCTTTTCCCGTATCGCTTTTTTGAGGTTAAAAACACCGATCAGGGACATCCAACACCCCGCGAATTTCGATTCCCCTTGGAAAGAGTATCAGGATATGACCAGAAATCACCAGGGATGTCGCATAATGGCCACGCGGAGGGCCACGAAGCACGTAGAAGTGTAGTTTACGACCCATTTTTCATTTGGCCTGACCCTGTGATGCGATTCAGGTGAGTTTATTTGGCTAATCCCTCGCTCACAAGCATAATTATGAGCACTTCCATCGGCAATAGAGATTTTGACAACCTCATTGCTGTTTCATGAAAACTGAATTTTGAATTACATCTCAAACACATATCAATCACGTGAATGTTTTTCATGTACCAGGTTTCAAGCAGGTACGAGCCATTGAAATGAAATTGCTCTACTCACTTCAAGTGACTGGTATTCTATGCGCTTTTTGGTTGGTTATTCCTTGAATAATCAACCTATGTTTTCATGATAATGGTCAACCTCTCCGATTCGGCTCAAAATTTTTTTCTGGACGTTTCATGATGTCCTGATCAAAAAAGGTCAATGTCCGTCCGCCGTACGCCGTACGCCGTCCATTGTCCACGCCGTTTTTGGTAGTAGAAAATTTTCTAAAAATCTGAAATTTGGGTCAGGGGTCTGTTCCCAGCCGAGATGGGTCCTCGAAACTTTTCAGCCCGATCGGACCAAATTTGGAGGGGGTAGGGGTTTTTTGAAAAATGGATTTTCGAGATTTTGGGTGATTTAGGCGTGTGGGGTGTCATTTTCCACTAAATTTTGGACGCTGAATCCAATGGAATGGGTCCCAGAACGATTGGCACCCACTTGAAGAAGTAATGGGTCAAATTGGGTATTTATTACCCATTTTGAATATGTGTTTTCGGGATTTCTGCAACCTAGGCGTGTGGGGTATCATTTTCCACTAAATTTTGGACGCTGAATTCAATGATGTGTGTCCCAGAACGATTGGCACCCACCGGAAGAAGTTATGGGTCAAAATGGGTATGTATCCACCCATTTTGTATGTGTCAGGATTTCTGGTGCCTAGGCGTGTGGGGTATCATATTCCACTAAATTTTGGACCCTGAATCGATTGGAATGGGTCTGGGACCCGCCACACCCACTGTTTCCCCCATTCGAGGAATAACCAACCCGTGTGTAAGAATTTGCAGATTTTTTCCTGTGAAACCTGACATTATTGCACAGTAAAACAATACCATATTGTATTCTCTAGCTAGCTTAAAATACTCGTATTTTCAATTATTAAAATTTTTGACCACCTTAGAAATAGGTACCTACTCCCCATACCTACCTGACCCATACCTACCTCCAGTGGGCACGGTCTGGTCCGGGACCCACCTCAATGTATTTAGCGTCCAAACTTCGGTTGAAAACGACACCCAACATGCCTAGTTCCCAATAAATCCCGAAAATCAAAAACCAAAAAATACATTTTCATCCATGCCCACCCAAAATTTAGTTAAATCTTGCTGAAGAGTTTGGACCAGCTAGAGCTAGAAAGGCCCTGATTAAAATTTTAGATTTTTAGAAAATTGTTTCTAACTATAAAAGGGGTGGAGGCGTGCTGCATACGGTGGACAGACATTTTGCTTTCTTGATCTGGCTATCATTAAACATTTAGTGTAACATTTTGGGGCCGATCGGAGATGTTGACCTCTCTATGACCTTGGGCATGATTACATCAAAAAGAACGGGAAAAATAATAGCAAGTATTTAAAAAACGCTGTCAATTATTTCACAGGGGTTAGTTATTGCTCGGACCAGGAGCATGGAGACTTATTTCAATCGATTCAGCGTCCAAAATTTAGTGCAAAATGATGCCCTACACGCCTAGATCGCCGACAATCTCGAAAATCCATTTGTCGAAGTACACATTTTGATTTTCCTCGAACATTTCTCGAACCCATTTTTACCCACGCATTCCATTCGTTTGATCGGACTGAAAATGAGTTAGGGAACATCTATATGGCCTACAAGGAATCTACAAAGCGTTAGTAGAGCCTGTAAGGTGAACTAGCCTCCATCATCTTCGTGAAACGTTGACCACAAAAAGTGACAGTAGGTAGGAACTCATGTGCGAGTACTCGTAATAAATTAGGCTCAGGCCTGAGGTTGTTTAAAGCCTTGCTTCTAGTACGCAATCCTGTGCATGAGTTGAGTCTAGACGGAGCTTTCCCAGACTCACTAACATCGTGATCCACCAGTGGAAATAACTGAATATTTTATTCGAAACCGAGCATAGTTTTTCCCCACCATTCCCAAAAGCCATGAACATAAACTAGAGGAAAGCAGCTATGACCGCGTTATGTCTGCGGGTTCAACTCGACATAAAACTTGATAGCGAGCGGTTCTTGTCGCGTAACTACATCGAGTTGACCTATTTGGTCGGGGGAGCTCAGTATTTAATGAGAAAGAGGAAGATAGAGAGTGGGGAAGAGATTTGGCTCAAAACGCGAAGGAAAAGGGCTACCACAGACCTCGCGGAGGCTTTATAAAGAGGAACAATTCCAAAACAATACCAATAAAGTAACCGACCCTCGGTTTTTGTGCTCAGTACTGAGTTTTCCATTGTGGGATCTCCGTCCCGCTTGTCTCTTCAGAAACGAAATTATTCTCTAAAGCGGGCTCCAGGGTGGGATCATTGTGAGTTACAACTGCAAGTCGGTTTCTCAGTTGTTATGTCACATCCTAGCAGTTTTCAAAACTTTTTTTCTTTATCATCGTCTTCGGCAAAATAAGAACAAGAAAATCTTGAGAAAGAATCAGTACAGTTCGTTTCGTAGTTTTCAAATTTATTTTCACGCTGTTCCTTCCTCGTTGTTTCTTTTCATTTCTCTTTTGACTTTCCTTCATTTCGCTTTTCTCCAGGATTGTGTTTCTTCTCTCTCGTCCTTTATTAAAAGGTTTTTCTTTCGACGAGTTGAAAATACGTTGATGGGACGTCCTCCGCTTGCTGGCTGCCCTGATGCGCCGAATGGCCGCACTTTACAAACTCTGTCCGCTTTCCTCTCGGAGGGAAAAACTGTTGAAACTTCGTTGATTGAGACTGATCCACAAGATTGCGCTCGACAGAATTGAATCCCCCCGCTAAGCTAAGTGCATTCTGCTCGAACTGAGCCTTGTTCTACCTACATGTCCCAACTTTTCAGCCGAACTTACACGTGTACCAGGGCCAGCCTGTTGTATTTGTTGTAATTTATCAACTCTGCAAGCGCCATTCAATATGTGCGTAATTGCAGCTAATAATCGTCTAATAGAATGTCTTTTGTATTAGGAGATAAGGGGCATTGTCGATTAAAGCCATAATGTTTTATTTTTGTTCTCAGCTTCTTTTGAATTTTCGCAAGCTTAGCCAAATCCAAAGGTTAATAACCCACCAACCGACTGTGAGAACGAAATCCTTTTTTTCGAAACCCTTAGTCTTATCTCACATCTTACAACAAACGTCACGTACATACGATAACACCGTGCTTTTCGTTTAGAGCACGGAGTATGTAACTAAATAACTTGAGAAATGTAAATCGCCAATTATAATTTCATAACAGGGTATTTGGGCGGTTTGGGCACCCAAACTTATCTTAATTTGAGGTTTAGCCGGCGCGTAACGTAAGCTGATAGAATACAGAGCATGTTAGAAGGGTGCGCATAAATATGTTTTTAGCTCAGATTGATAACAACGGAGTAGGAGTACCGGGCAGTGTATTGTAATTATCGTATTCCATTTTTACATATCTAGCATACAAACATCGGGGTTGCCGCTTAGGACCAGAGAATCCAGCTCCTCTTCTATATAATTTCAAGAGTAACAAACAAAATTATTGTTTAAAAAAGAAAATAAATAAACATTTTGTTTTGAACATTTTCTATAGTCAATATGTACAAACGAATTTATCGCCTAATCGCCGTGAACCGGAAGGGGGTAGGGTGGAAATGGATAGTTCAAGTGAGTGCTTCGGCGAGTGAGGTAACATTTACCAATAAAGTTTGGATTCAGAATCGGTTCTCTGTATCAATTTCCGGACACCACAGGTAGTTAATTATGGGGCTGATGTTGAAAATAGCTACATTTTAAAGAAAAAAAACACATTATTTTCACAATTTATGGGACCGCAAAGGTAGGCTTTTCCACACGAGTGAGGTCCACCCAGAATAATTATACGATTGTGGAATAACTTGATGCGTTTTCCTAGTGGCTTTAAATTTTATTATCCCTTGGTTCCAACGCTTTGTTGGAGACATACATAAACATTCCGGTTTTCGAGCATAAATAATCGGGCGAATAAAATTGAATCTGTCGTGGGATCCTCAATAATTCCTTTCAATCCGGTGATAGTCGAGTCGTCACACATTCATCATATATCAGACAATAATACATTTCGGCAGTTCTGCGAGAGGGGTAAGTAATCCTCAGAGATTTACCGATTCAGTTGTCACCAAACAGCGTACCTTCTCGTAGATCAGTCCTGTATCGTTTCCAATTGAATGAGAAAAGGACCCTCAGACACAAACTCTTCGCGAAAAAAAAAGGATTTTGAAAGGTATCCCTCACCGGCGTAACAAACCGCGATAGCATCAACGAAACCTTATTTATATCATGCGGTTCTGTTTGAAAGGAAGAGGGTTGTTTGCCTTATGAGAAGGACATCAACAAAGATCGCGTTAGTTCTGGGCCCATTCCCACCCTTAGTGGTCGAAGTTTCGTCATCTGGATATTTTTTGGCGGTGAATTACGGGCTTCTCAAGTGCTCGTTGGATGAGGGGAGCTGCGTCGAGTGGTTTGTTGGGTTTCAACTGTGCCGATTTCGTCTTGTTACTCGGGATATTCAACGGGTGTCTTTCGACACTGTCAAGTTTCATAATACTCTCTTTCTTAAAAAACTACTAATGTTATATTTGATGCACACTCTCTCAATTTGACACCTGTCAGTAATGTATAATTTCCAGACAAACTGAGTAACCTGCCGTCTCATGGGGTGCAAATAAGCTCTAGAATGTTTCGCACGAGAGCTTGGCTCACAATGCTGGAGACGAATTGAATTTACCGTCACGTAACTGGTCTGACTCATCACTAGATGGTTTCTTTTGATGGCCAACCTTCACGGTTGATTGATTGCGGTTTAACTGTGACGAGCTCCTTCTAATTCCACCTAATTGATATTTATGGGCGGAACGTCGTCTCGTCCGTGGCAAGCATCAAACCGTCATATCTACTTTAGTCGACATTATTCGACCAATTGACGATTTGTCATTTCCATTTTTCCGATCCAACTTGAGGAGGATGTCATTTTTCTATCCCGTATCTCGCAATTACTCTTTTTAATGCCCCTCGGCTGGAGTTCGGTTTTGTTCCGTATCCTTCAAATGGTGGTAGTAGAATTAAAAGAATGAACCGATGCATCGCCTGAACGAGAGTGACCCATAAATCGAACCTCCTGCAGGGTGGAGTCGTTGATAATATGGTGGTTGTTTCTGGCAGCAACTCCTCATGGTCAGCATTAAAACGTGAATATTTCCGCGAAATAAAATAGAAGCGTTGTAGCTTACTCGATGCGCATTCTAAAAAAAGTTTGATCTCAACTAAACATTTGAATTTCTAGTCAACCGTACCAACACTGGGTAAAAATGAACTGAAAAAAGGTCGTTCCGATAGCAGGTTTCTTGTGGTATTTGCAACTTATCTTTTTGTCACCGACCGTGTCTCTTAACTCGCTACAGAGGCCGCTGACAGATTTATTTTCTGGGCCCTCGACTGACGGGTATACGGCGTAATAAAGAGGAAGGTAATGCATCCAGGAGCTCGTCCTTATTTATAGTCCATCGGGAAGGGAAGGAGATGAACCGAGAGTTATCAGGCTGCTTGTATATCACTGGCCTTCCTCTCGCTTACTTCGGACGAGGAGTCTCAACATTCCCCTGTCCCTCATGTTACTTTCCTAGGGTTATACAAGTAAAGCTTCTAATATGTTACCGGGTATTCATCTTCTCTCCAAGATAACCTTTAACCGCTTAAAAATAGAAGAATGCAAGTCGTATACAGCAAATAAATACAGCGCACCTCAAATGATTGGTGTTCATAGCTCCTCCTTGTCGCATACTTTTCATCTTGAATTTACAATGACCATCCTTCTAGCAAGTGATAATCAATTACAGTTGGATATACATTTTTGAAAATTTACAAATCGGGAGAATTATTGAAAGGAAACTTCCCGAGCAAATAGAATATTATTAAAATGTATAATTAAAAAAAAAAAAAAAAAAAAGTATGAGAGTAAAATGAGAGAGAGAGAGTAAATGAAAAATGAGAGTTTGAGATTAGAACTAATGTCAACGTGACAAATATATCGATCATCGCAACTAAATGATTGAGTAACCAATTTGTTTACACCAGATTGTGGACAAACTTTTAATAACAGTGTTCATTTGTTTTTTACCACTTTTATTTAATATTGTCTAGCATGACACGTCGAAATGTATTGCTAACGTTATTGCCACAAATGCGAAAAATGCGGGTGAACTGGTATAGGAAATGAATAAAACGCCAACATGCTAACGTTTTGAAGGGAAAAATCCACAACTCGCGACGAATATTAATTAATGAACAAGTGCAAAAATAACAGAGAGTTCCATGGGTTAACATCCGTATGGTTTTTTTCAAATGGGGATGTGAACCAGAGGGGTTTCCAGAGGCGATCAGGGGAATGATAGAAGTCTCTTGAAACGGGACTTTTTTTTCCCCGATTGGTCGAGGGTGTGGCGAACGGTGTTTGTGTGCAGTTGCATCAATTCTGTAACGAGCTCTCCAGTTTTAAATTACGTCGGTTAGTCCGGACAACCTTTTTCAAACATAAATCTCATTTTCTGCGGCCTTTTGCCTCAGTCATTTCCCGCTCCGAGTGCGTCGCGTCCTCCTATTTACCCTGTTCTCGTAATACCCTAACCATTCCCCCGTAGTGATCGGATCGCACAATTGATCGCTCCCTCAATTGTTATAAAAATGCGATGTATTTTATTTTAACCGCCCTCGTGTCCTGTAATCCGTCATCACGAGTCAACGTTTTCAACGATGTTGCAATTGCGGCGCATAATATATGTGTAATAATAATAACTATAATAATTATTAAAAAAAACTAAATAATAATAATAATAACCTGTAATACAATTCTGATCTTGGCCAGATCTCAAGATGTAGCCGGATATCTACACTCAAGATAAAAGACGCCTAAAAGACAAGGGGAGGGAGAGAAAGCAATTTTGATAGCCATCAATTGAAATGACTGAGGCCAGATTCAAAGGAAATGGCCAATTTAGTGATCGACAAAGAACAATTGACGGGATCCATGTGTCAAAATTGTCCAATGAATTTGACGTGGTAGTAAGGGCAGGGGTCCTACGTGTTAACGCGTGTCTCCTACAATCGAATGGGGACATTACATGGGTGCCTGTAGGTACTTGAATTGCGTAATTCGCCTAAACAAGCGAAGGTCTAACTAAATGGTTGAACTCATTTTCACGAAGCTGAGGCATGTAAATAAATATTGTAATTATCTGTTATGTTATTCAAAGTTTCATGAAATGTCAAGAGAAGATCGCGCGATATTTCATGCTGCATCATTTTCATCGAATCTCCCCGGCTAAGCACCAATAAATCAAACATTGTTAAATCACTCTTATCTCAATTCTCTGAGGGGCAAGTGGGGAACTTCACGCGGAACAATTTTATTATAGGTACAGATAAAATTGATCTACTTACTCGAGAGTGGAATATATCACACGCAAACCAGGCAATCCTCCACCTTCCCAGGGTCCAGGAAGTCCTTTGAAAATCGCAAAGGGTCCTCCCAGTCCTCTCATACATACACGACTATCTTCTTCCTCTCTACGTTCGCAACCTTCGAGAAAGATGAAAAACCCCGGGACAAAATAACTTTCTCTCGCCGAAGAGGAAAAGGACCCGTTGGAAAATAAGTAAAAGGTGCGAAAGACGGGAGGGTATAGCGGTTAAAAAGAAGGAAAAGTAGGTGAGTTACGAGCAATAAGTGTGACTTCTTGTTTATCTCTCAGGGAATATATAACTTGCCAGACATACGGACAATCGCTTTCTTTCTTGAGACTATTCTTTACTCTATGACATTCGAAAGGAAATTACCTTGCGGTCCTCCTTCGTATATAAATATCGTTTCCGAACTCCCTCGAGCAACTCAATTATTGACTTTTTTCAATCTTTACTTTAGGATATGAGCCTCTTTTGCGTCTTCACTTCGGAAAAAATGTGTTTCACCACGATGATTTCGATTTCCTCACCATTTAAGCGAACGGAGAATTACAGCAGTGTAGATTATTGTATCCAGGAGAAAGGAAATAATTCTTGCAAGGCTTCTGAAATTTATGGGGGTTGACGATGGTTTTGGTTGGATCCTAGCAATTTTTCTCTCTTATCTCTGTGGAGTTTTAGGAGTACAGACGATGGAGTAAGAAGGTAATGAGTTCGAAGTCACTTGAGTTTGAACATGCACATGGAAACTGGCGACTTCAGTGATACAGGTTGACGATATGAGTGCAGGATGAGTAAGTTGATGCATAGTTCCACATGAAATAACATCGTTTCTTTTAGGGATTAAAAAATAGTGGTTAAAATACGAAAATGTAAGGACCCTTAATACTCCCCTTTTCACTATTTTTTCGTATTGTTTTAATAGTGAATGCGTCATAAGCTGCTGGTTTGAGAAAGAAATTCAAAATTTGGGCTATGACCCCGATACGTTGTCATTTACAACATTTACAAAAAAAGTTTTCGTCAAATTGGATACCTGAGAGGTACAGAATTTGACAAAGAAACATTTTGTCCGAATGTCCAATATATTGAAATGATAATTTAATAATAAAATAAGTTGTTGTTTTTCCTGCTTATAGTCTGTCCAAATATGATAAATTTCTCGCAAAAATGGGTTTAATCCCTCTTCCCTTCTCGAAATTACATATTCCTTTCTAACTTCTGTACAGAAGAAGGCTAACTACTGGGCTGTCAAGTTGCCCGTCTGCCTGCCGGTTTCCAGGGCGATAACCTTCTTGATACAAAAGAAACCACGTCGGCGGTGCGTAAAGGAAAATGAAAGCCATGTACGCTGAAATATTACTGTTATAATCCAGCCGTAGAAATTCATTCGGGATGAGGCTCGCGTGATGTGAAACCAAAGTGATTTAATGTTATTTACTCGGGGAACGCACTCATAATCGTCTCCGCGAGAGAAAAAAAGGTCCTGGAAAGACGTTTTATCCCGCTTCCAAGTGAGTTAGGGGGATGGTTTATTTCAAACAGTAAAAATAAAGTGGGTCTGGTTTTGAAATGTGTGAATCATAAAATAGTCGAACGAGAGGGTAGTGGCGGAAAAGATGGTGTGGAAGAAGCTTATCCATGGCAAGAGTAAGAAGTTACAAGACGCTTCATGATGATGGGGTTTATGCTGGTTGGCCCTGTGTCGGTGGAATACTTCACACATTGAATCTCATTATCACCGTAGGAGGCTGGCGAAGAGGTCACTTTTCCAGCGCCGTCAAAAGAGCGCGTTGGAAATGGGCGGTGATATAAATAATCGCCAGGTTTGGTATTGTCGTTTTGTAGCCAGTTCATCTTCAAGTGACGCGCAATTAGTTGAACTCGTCCGTATGGTGCTTACAAACTAACTTAGTGAATCTCAATGACGAACTTAGTCTTGCCAAGTAGCCAATATGTCAACTGCCCATCAAGGGTTAAGATTGCTGTGCCCAAAACATCATTTGGAGGGTCAGGTCTCATGCAGCAGGTGATAAACCTAGCCGTGGAAGGGATTATGGGGGACCTGTTGTTCTTGGATTCATGTCAGACTGAATTAATAACGGCTCGCAGGCGGAGAATACTGTGCCACTACCATTCCTGATGGAAACGTGTGTGAAAAATTCAATCTTCGAAAAGTTGGACTCAATAAAAGGGGTTTTAACCCCCATTTCAGTCAGCTGTTAATTTTCTCAGAGGAGAGAAACGTGTAGGAAGTCTCGGATCCACTACTAGATCCACTTCTTCGCAGATATTGGATCACTTATAAAATTGTCCGATTGGTAGTCAATTCCTTACTTGAGGTAGTAGTCGCCTTCGCGAGGGTGTTAGGCCTTGGGCAATCAATATTCACGAGGCTCCTAAGATCGTGTCAAAAGCCTGTTCATCTCCTAGTTGATATCCGACCGATGTTTATGCTGCCCTCTTCAAGACCGCCCTTTGTTCCTTGAGTTTATGGGGCCGAGAAACGGAACGGATAATGAATCAAGACCATTTCCACCTGCCCTCACAAACTACATTTCCTTGGAGGTTTTCTTTACCAAAAATGAATTATTCATCACATCATTCGAGGTTTTATTCATCGTTTCACAAGTTCAGTCTTTCATAATGGGATTGTTGGAGTTTTGAAGGAAGAAAAGATTTTTCTGATTATCATGACTCATCAAACTGAACGTAGATCTAATTATACTCCCATTTCTTCCCAGTAAGTAAAAAATAAAATAGAACCAAATAAATCTGCTGAGATAACTACTGAAAAATTCAGAGTCCACGCCAGTGTGACAATCGATTTTATCAATGACGAATGCTTAATAGGGATTTCTAAGCCTCAAATAGACGCTTTTGACACACGGAATGCATGTTAAGTCACCAAACCAAATTCTAGCACTCTTCCCTTGTGAGCTAAATCTGAAGAGAGGAATTATCCCTGATCTTTCAACCTCATAAAATACGTTTGCAGAAAATTACTCTACCTTCTTAATTGTACGATCTCGATAACACTTATTAAGTGCTCCCGCCATTCGAAATGCTCAATAAATCTCTTCACTACTTCACCATCAGTGTGGTCGCTAGGTAATAATTTGTAGCGGTTTAGAGACTGGTTGCCCATCTCAGGAGGGTAGGTCACGGAAATCGAGTCAACCTAGGCCGTCCAACAGGGCGGAGGTTTGGCCACCAATGGGATTAATGGTCAATAACCGTCGGAAGATTACCTGGTATCCCACGGTAGCCTTTCGAGAAAAAGTATCGCTTCTGGTTCCTCACGACTGCCAACCGAACCCGAAGCCCAAATAACAAAAACGCAATCAAAACGTCGTCTGAGGAGGGAGATAAAATGTAATTAATAGACATGAAGGAGCACTCCCGCCTTTTGATTCATTCCTAATCTCAGTCTGATTCATGACCACGATTTTCATCCTATGAAGCGCGTCTCGATATGGATGTTTCATAATCGCCATTAAGATTAAATTAATGGCGGTTCAAGAATCGAACTTCTCCGACCGTCTATCAATTGCCAGTTGTATCGTATAAGTAAGGAGTTGCAGTGGAACATGTACGTTCCAGATAGCGAAGCAATGCACTGCCGCTCCTGACCGATTTTTGAACATCATGTAGTTATATTTGTGCATATGCTACTGTATTTTTGTTTATTTACCCAAATAAGGCCGACATGGGAGTATTCTCTATACTCACTAAGACGCGAAGAAATAACACAGATAGAAATCGTCATAAAAAGAGTATTGTATCACTGGTGGTGATAATGTCACCATTATATTATATTATATCAGTATTACTTAAGGTTGTTCCACAAGTTGGGTCAAAGACCATGAGTATATTTGGCTTGATCAACTTGTAAAAACGAGTCTTGAGAAAAAAGCATTAGGAGTGATAGAACAATTTTTGTAAGATCTGTCTAGATTTTAGGATATTTTTAGAAAGGAAGTGAAGCAAAACAACACCCGGCACCATCAAACCAAGTACCTCGGCTTATTTCAAGCAATCACATGCCCCTTGCATTACCATATGAAATTCAGTATCAATTCCCTCACTTCCTCTCCATTTCGTACTAATGAAAGCACATCCGAACTGTTCTAATTACAGAGACCGAGGGCGACAGTTGGTCCAAAAAAAGTGAAATGGACGTGGACAGTGAGCCAATCATTTGACTTATCAAAAACGCATTGTACTTGAGTTAATAATTGAAAATCGAACCGAGACTGAAATGATAAATGTTAATTCAATTCTGGTTTGATTGTAATGAATTGATATTAATTGACAACAGACAGTCCTTACCTATATCAATCGAAAAAGCTTTCAAGGACCCACTTATTTCATTTTCATTATTTAACGACGCCAAACGGAACTTAAACTTTTTCGCGACCCCAAAATAGTATAGGTAATTGTGCACATGATAAATGCATACGGCTTTCAGCCAGGACAAATTTAAATTGTCACAGACAGGAAAAGTAAAAAGGTTTGTAAAAAGTCAATCGAGGGAGGGTGAGCGGCCGTGTTAAAATTATATGTCGACAGTTGAGATTTCGAATTGCCCAAATCAATCGATGTCTGATGGGAAGTGTGGGGTCTGCAAGGAGGTGTCGGGTAAAATCATTGCAAACATTAAACGAAAAAAAAAAGTTTCCGTTAACATATTTGTTAACCAGTATGTTAGCCATTCGTCCATGACCAACAGAAAACGTCCTGCACTCTTCTCCTGCAAGCATTAACTAAAGTGCAAGCTCATTATACCACACCTGTGGCTTCAGAGAATGCAGGCAATTTTCTGTACAGCTCATCATTTTTTACGAAATTCTGGGGAATAGAGGTAAGAATTTTGGTATAACATTACCTACCAATATCTGTCGTGATTGGACTCCTTCCTAAATGTACACGAATTAAACATGTTGCCCCAATCAATATTATCGTTATTATGAATTAATTAAATTATTGAAGGAAGAGTCACAAACCCAATAGTACGAGAAGAACAAAATTAATAACATGAATTTTCGTCTCTTCCTCAAATAATTGGACGCATGTAGAGAAATTTTAATTACTTTAATTGCCAAGGAAGGAGTTGGGCTAACAGTTGGAAAAGTTACACTCCCTTGGAAAATATGGGCGGACATCGCTGGACATCTTGTTGAACTACAAGGGCTGTTCTTGAAGCAATTAGGCTGTTGCACATCCTCATCATCTCGGATTTTTCCATTTGTGAAAAAATTACTAATTTGTGTAGAATCTACCAAGTGCATTTTCAATACCTTAGGTTTCTTAATGCCCTGTCCATGAGTCTTTGTGTACATAATTTGTACATGTCGCGCCGTCATCACCGCCCGCAAATCACTCAATGTGATTGGATGCCAAAAATGGTTGCATATGCATTTGAGTTTGCAATACTCTCTTAAATTTTTCGTTTCAACGATATAATGAAAAAAAAAATCATTTTCGCTCCGGAAATAATGAAAATTTTGACATGGGGAGACGGGGAGGATAAGTTCGATATCACGAAACCGCAAGTCAACGCTAAGTCCCCTCAATTTATGCCCTTCAACCATCTGGCGGTTGCCGCCCTGTGATTCCCCTGCCACCGACGAAGGGCACCCCCTACCAACTCTTAAAGTCTCATTAGCTCGCTCTCATAAACACTCCTATCTTATTACTGCTAAGATATCAAGGTCCCGGAGACTGGCACCCGCTTCTCCTTTTCCCACTTTACAGCGGCTGAGGGGCTTTGGTGATTGCTGCCTCTCCTCCCCACTGGTGATGGAAAAGCCGCAAACCTCCCCCCCCCCCCCTCACTGTCGAGTAGAATTAACATAAACAAACGCCCTACTTAATGCGCCTCCCCAAACGTATAAATTAGTAAATGAATCCAATTAGCATTTTTCTCTCTCATTCCAACTGCAACGTACGAACGATTTTATTATTCCCGCGACGTCATTGATGTCTATCTGTATGTCTTGAGTGAAATATCGCGATATCACCCGCTTCAAGTCAAAATGTCTGGTGAACGTCCATGTTGTCCGAAGTTTCCTAGGGTTTGAGAACGGAAATCCGCTCATGAATTCTCACTCTCATTACCATGAGAAATGAGTTGGTTCATTTTCCCTATAGACGATTTAATAGATTGTATCATTCAAGCGAATAGAAAGCTCGTGTTTTTGGATACACATGTGATATATTATTATCAAAACTCCCACTGGATATCTACATCACGATATAACTTCTTCGTATGAGTACAATGACCAGACGCGTAAAGCTTGCATAATATACTCCATGATGGTTTTCAAATTATCCAACATCGAAACTGGAGAATGGTGAAGGAGTGAAGAAGTGTTATTGTAGTCACCTAATAAGGAAATCATTCCAGCCAATGAGCCAATGAGGTCATGTTTTGTACATTATTCCGTTGAAAATATTAGGGTTCTCATTTTGCAAATCACTGTAATATTCCCTTATGCCTCATTGACTAGTGGCGTTATCGGCATAAGCTGTCTAGAAGAGCCAGCGATCTCGGGGGGTGATAATTGGGAGGATGTTATCGAACATCATACGCCGATCAATGGATCAGCCCCCTTTTCGGCAAAGTATAAACAAAGAGGTAAACCCTCCGGATGAGAGAAGGATTCGTGACAATGTTACGCAAAGGTTTTTGAGGGTCGCTCTGTTGAAATTTCGTAACGTTCAAGGATGATTTACTCAAATTCGTAGAGAAGGGAAGAGGACGAGAAGCTCACGTAGACTTCCCTTCAACTCGGATCCTCGCCCTTATTGTTGCCATTAATGACACCCGGGTATAGGATTACCTGGACCGCTTGATTTAGGCCCTACCCCTATATCAAGGGAACCCCCCCCCCCTCTTTTCGCTCCGAAGGGATGAATTTATGACGCTCAATTCAAACTGGGATCTTAAATCAACGCTCGGGAGCCTGTGAGAGAGACTTTGGCATTACAACAGTAGCGGATGATTTGGACGCGCTTAGTTTATTGCCGTCCCTGCCACATAACTTCGGATCTAACTGCCACGTCAATCCTATTTCCATACCCTTAATGTTATTGGGAGCTTGGGGAGAGGAACTGAAATAATTCTCTCCATCGGCGCGAGAGATTTATACGTTGTCGGATGAAGAACAACTGGGTCCCCCGATGGGTGTGACGCGGCTGCAAAGGATGGCGTTTTACACGCTCCGTAGCTCATAAAACAAACCTTTCATACTCTACGATTCCCCGTTACTTATCTTTCTTTCTCGTGAAGGGAAGAAAATATTGCTAATCGATCCCCAAACAATGGTAGGCATGAGATTTCCCGTATTAAGTTGTTCGCGCAGCACAAGGACAGAGGCAGTCTCAACAAAATTGAAAAGTCTGGCGTTCTTTTGAAAATTCCACGGTTTTTTCTAAAATTTATCTACTAAATAATGAACATATGTTTATTTATTCATTTATTTATTATAAATACGGGAACAAGCCCCATTACAATAAAAAAAATCGTGGCAAAAAAAAAAATTATTATTAATGAAAAAAAAAAAGTTCAATTCAGTGGAAGAAGAGACCATGACAACTTCTAATCGTCCACGCACACAGTCACAAAGGAGGGGCAAAAAAATCACGAGGAGATGTATTCAGAGATGACAGAGATGTTATCTCCGACTTGCCCGGAAATTTGAAATTTTATTATTCACGCGATTCCTACAACAAAAGACAAAATACTACTAATGAGTACCATACGCCGTTTGCTGTCCTCTCGGTTTTTGCCGTCAGAAATTCATTATTTCATGAATTTCAGCCTAATCGCCAAGAATATATTTTGATGACGGGTTTTCGAGATTTCTGGAGTTATCTTGGGCGCTGAAACGGTTCTGGTACTTCTCAAACGAATCGTCATAAATGGGGCCATAAACGTACCTACCCATGTTATTAGGAATATTTTTCAAATGTATACTTTTTGAAAAACTCTGTAAACAGGTATGTGTACAATCCAAAGACCTCAAACATACTTTCTCATACATACCACCTCACTCACTATCGTATTGTTGCGAGCTGGCACCTGCGCCCGTCAAATGGGCTGCCGGCGTCGCAAGATCAACGACCTGTGGAGGGCTAAGGGAGTCATTTCGAGGAATTGTGCGTCGTATCGAATTGGCTGGAACCTTCCAGAACCAGGGAAGGTTCCAGAACGTTCTCGGCCAGGCAGCAGGTATAAAACGGGCCCAGAAACGCCGCGAAGTTCAGTTCAGTTCGGAGTCCGGATATAGACGCTTCGGGTTATAAATCGTAAATTATAAATAGTGCGACAACAGCGTTACAATCATGTATTGTGATTCTGTCATTGTATAAGTGCGCGAATGTGAACAGTGTATTCAAGTGAACGATTGTTACGAATGTGAACAGTGTATTCAAGTGAACGATTGTTAATAAATTATTTACTAAGAACATAAATCGTTACAGTATAATTATTAGCGGCGTTCTGTGTCATATTCGTTGACAAGGAAATAACTTACGGCTTTCTATAATTATTGTTATTTAGTTAGCCCTTCTCCCTCCCCTTGGTTAGTTAGCCCATTTGGTGTGATAATATAACAGTAATATTAGATACAACAATTCCGATGCAGGGTTTTAACTTGTGATATCTTCCCGATAGTACTCGTTCCAATGAGACGGCGAGGACATGCAATGTAAGTAGTAAGTACACATCGTTATTGGAGGGAAAGAGATCTTGAAAACTTATATCAAACCCACATAATATGAGATTGTAATGTTATTAAAGTTTGAGATGGAGGAAAGAGAGAAGGGGGAGGGTATATTTCCGGAGAGTACCCTGTGTCCTCCGCAGTGCTGACTAGATATAGATATTTGTCGGTTGTTATTGGTCGTCTAGAGGCCGTAATCATAAAAGGGTCTGAGACGTTGACCGAGATGGAAAAAGGAGGTGGGGGAGGATAGGTGGAATGGTGGTGAGGGGAGAGGGGTTATGAGAAGGTTCAGCCTTTTGTCAATATAGCGTCAAAACTGGCAATATAACGGAGCAAAAGGCGGAAAAACGTGGGAAAAAGTCCCCCGAAAGGAAAAGAGGAAAACGAAAAGGAGAAAACGTTAAGGGCTGAGAGTGAGAAGGAGAAGGTTTGGGAAAAAGAGGAAAAGGCCATTCTGACCACTTGACACTCAGCTCGGAGTTTCAACACTTCTCACAGGCGGTCGCACACGGTTTTGACCCCCTCCACCCCCGTCCGAAAACCCGACTCATTCCATACTTTTTTTACCGGCCGAAAGGAGAGGGTTAAAGATGGTGTACGTGGCTCAATCATGTTCTCCAAAAGCCTTGCGGTGAGTTTCGACGGTTTTCGAGGTTTATGAGGAGCAAGCGTGGGAGGGGAGGGGGGTCACGTCTTAGGATTAGTTTGGTGCCTCGCCAATCAGCGAGGGAACGAAACTTCTGCAACATTTCGCCCCTCAATCAGAGAGGACCTTCTCTTCTTATTGTTTTCATTTCGAGAAGAAGAGAAGAGTCTTCCTTCATCCGGGCGAGGCTTCAATTTTCTCTCCTCTCCCTCATCACCACCGATCCTTGCACTTTCCCAATAAAGATAATATTTATTTTGTTTTGAATTGTTGAGACGACACAGAGCAACTCTAATAACGGGAGACCATTTCCGCACATCTGGTGCTCATCTCGGCTCCCTGCTACTGATGGTTGGTACGTCTCTGTTGTCCGTTGAGGAACTCAATATAACTTTTGGGTCTTGAGGCCACATATCAGATCACAACAAATCTGGTCATTATTGTGAAAATTGTGATTTATCAGTGGAGATACGAAAGAAGCAGCCAGAAAATATATCATTGCAATAAAAGGAACTTGGAATTAACGAAAGCGATCTGTTACAGGTTTATTGCGGTGATAAGACAACAATACAAGGACAAATACTCATTAAATTTTTTTATTCCCAGAAACAAATGCAGACCATTTCTGTTTAGCAATTCTTTTGGCTCTACTAAACATGTCTTTGAGAGATTGTGTGTAAAGTTGATAGGTTTGTTAAGAAAAGCTTAGCACTGTACATGGTGGGGAGTCTTTTGTTGTATACATGGTGGATTAAATAGCCTCGCACAAGGACCGCGTACGAGGTGATTTTCAGCTAAGATCCTAGAAGGAGCCTACAACTAGAGGTGTAAGAAATATTTACCTCGATCCAAAGAACCCTAAAACCCGATTCAATGCGATGAGGCAGGTTTCACTGGAAGCCATAAATACAATCAGGGGAGAAAGTTGCAAGGAAATTGACGTCGAGCTAAAGAACTACAGAGTGATGAAGATGAAAAATCACATAAATCACGGAGGATGGAGTGACGGACCGCGGGTTTTGGCTTCAATTAAATTAGCGAATACTGTTATTCTCTAATAAAGCGTTACAATTTAAATATATTCTGTCCCTATAATAGTACGCGAATGTAATTTAGATTCTGAGCATCCGAGCTCTTCAGTTTTTGAAAATAACCCGCTGGAAGGCCTCTTGAATTTTGTGCCAGACAAATTTACATCCTGATTAGGTAATAACGCCAGTGTGTCTCATTTCCAATAAATTTATTCTCCTACTAAAACCACCTCTCACAATTCCCATTTTCTTTTCCCTCCAGTTCCAATGCAAACATCAAAATTCTTTCATAAATCCCCTTCCCCACGTTTCCCCCTCGACCATCATAAATCCAAAAGCACTTTAGAAGAACCTCCTCCTCCCCCGGTCCCACACCCACTCGACAATGAAATGAGGTTGAAATGAAAAGTCCTGGACCGTAAATAAAGGCTTGAGCCAATTCTGGGGCTTAGCACAAATCAAAAGATCTCCCGCTTCCCTGCCTGAGTCCTCCTGCTCCAGAGGTTGGTTCTTGAAACGTTGAGTTATGAGCTCGATATTAAAATTTTCTCCCTTAGCCTAGAGATACCGATGTCGACGGGGCAGCCGAAGGTGTTGCGAAGCGGAAATATCGCACTGGAACGCAATGATGAACGTCAATTTTTGTCGTATGACCCGGAAGAGAAAATTTGTTTTCTGACATCACTACGGAGCACGTCATTCATCGTCTGATTCTCCCAAAGTCCTTGGAACCCGTAATGAAGTTCAGATTATCTTCATCTTGAGAGATGGTGAGCAGTTTCGATATGGGAAGCGTCTCATGTTCAAAAAAGGCAGACGACAAAAAATTCCTACCACCCTTATTCGATTTATCATTTGAAATCGGGTGATTGATGTGATTGACGTCAGTTCTTGAAAGGGCTATTAGCGTGTCCCACTTGATTCCTTCAGACGTAAACCGACTGGAACGAATAGTCTCGAGACTGGCACACCCATTGTTCAATCTGCCAGAGCTTCATCTGCCTGGCAACGTCAAGCCATGTCTTAGGGGCGCCATCAGTCCATCAAAGGGGGAGCTGTTCGGTTTCAAAATTTTTTCTGGCCATCTCCCACCCTAGTCTTAGTTTATCTTCCACGTTCTTCCTTTCAAGAGTCTCCTTGTGTATGTGTATGCATGCAAGACAAGCGTACACAGATGACAACTCACTCCAGCAGAGCATTCTCATGGAGTCTTAATCGCCTCATAAGTTGCAGCCACAGTACAAATATTAAACTAAACATGTCGTAAGTTAAGTGCCCGGTGCAGTAAGGGATGTTCATGCAACTCAAATTAGCAGAAAAGACCTATTCTAGCGTTAGTGATGCCTGAGCAATGAGAATTGTACGGTCACCACGACAGTAATTGAAAATTGAATACATGCATCGCAAACGTGTTTTTTGGTAAATTTCTATAGTGAATTTGAAAAAAAAGGATGTAGTTGGGGGTTATAACTCTTGGGTGACAAAATATCCGTCGTAGTACCTGAGTGATGGTGTAACGTAATAAATTCGATGTTTTTGAAGGTGAACTTTCCTATTATCATTCATAGCAGCGATACTCGAGGCGCAACTCAGACGCCCCTCCGAAATGTACATCATGCAACCATTAACCAAGAATGGCTATGTGTGAAATAGAGTGGAATTATAATTCCCTTCAAATGCTTCTTACATTCAAATTACTTCACCTGCTCTTTCGGTCCTCGAAATGAATACGTCCCTCTCACAATGTACTTCACAGGAGGGGGGTCGCAAATCAACGTCTTATTGTCCCGTCTGTCTGACGCAGCGGTTTTCCTTGACCCGCGATGGTACCCCTTGTTGACATGACAGGTAAACAAATCGTTATTTCGAATCACATAATGATTTGCTCGAGAAGTCTTTACTATACCACAAAAGAATGTCTTTTTGTCGAACGCGAGTCTCATTCAAATCATGTTTTCTGGTTACTGAAGTTACGCTGCTCATTGCGATGGCCTTTTCTACGTATTACGATAGTTCACATGAGTATTGAACATGAGTATTGGACCATTGATTTAACGACCCAATTCATTTCTTACGCACAAGGGGTGAGTTGGGGACTTTTTGAAGAGAAGGAAATTATCATAATCTTTACTGGAATCCCTGTTCCGGGTTGCCGAAAGGGAAATGGTCCGTTCTTCACAGAATCAACTTTGCAAAGGAAACAAACATGCGCTTTGGAAAAAACGCTGCAAATTCTTACACACGGGTTGGTTATTCCTAGAACTAGTCGTATGGAGACTAATTTCCTCAACATGGGGAAAATGGGGGAAACGGTGGGTGTGGTGGGTCCCGGAACCATTTCAATTGATTCAAGGTCCAAGATATAGTGGAAAATGATACCCCACACGCCTAGGTACCAGTAATCCCGAAAACACATATTCAAAATGGGTAATATATACCCAATTTGAACCATGACTTCTTCCAGTGGGTGCCGATCGTTGTGGGACCCATTTCATTGGATTCAGCGTCCAAAATTTAGTGGAAAATGATACCCCACTCGCCTAGATCGCCCAAAATCTCGAAAATCCATTTTTCAAAAAACACATTTTGACCCCTACCCCAGCCAAATTTGGTCCGATCGGGCTGAAAAGTTTGGAGGACCGTCCTAGGCCGGTATCAGACCCCTGACCCAAATTTCTGATTATTAGAAAATTTTCTACTACCAAAAACAACGTGGACGGCGGACGGCGAACGGACATTGACCTTTTTTGATCTAGACACCTTGAAACGTCCAGAAAAAATTTTTGAGCCGAATAGGAGCAAAAACCTTGCATGAAAACATAGGTTGATTATTCAAGGAATAACCAACCAAAAGGGATTATTTATAAATGAATAAATACAGTTAAACGGAACCGAGAAATTATAGTCACTCACGCTAATTAAGTTTTCGACTGATGTTTGTTATTCCATTTTTCTATAATGTCATGTTAACCACATCCATTATTCCATGTTGTGAAGGCCCAGAAGAACTTATACTTATTTAAGAATTATTTATATTTAAGAAAACTTGATAAGCGATCCTGATTCAAGATAATAAAGACAGGTTCAGAATGATATTTACGAAAATGTTGTGCTTTCTAGTCGAGAAATGGGACAAAAGGGATTATTGGCTCGTGGAATAGAGTAGGAAACGGATGGAAACCGGGATTTTTGGAAGAGATAAGGGATTTCGAATACGATACAGCTAAACTTCCGTTTGGTGCGTTTGGGCAGCCTTACCCTGTTTGCTAATAACGATGATTCAAAACAATTAATTCCTCGAAATTATTTATATAATATTACTATTTATGCGTACGTGTTGTCTGGAATTTTTACTGTAAGCACATGACCTGTTTACGTCCGTAAAAGGCTTGTTCAAGAGGGATTACCTAGAGGCGGGGAAATATTGAGCTAACGCTACGGAGAGCGAACGTGTTTTTTTTAAAAAAGCCTCACTTTATTTTACAAGTTAGTTCAATCAGTAAATGATCAAGAATCGTGTGTCGAGTCTTGTTCTTCTCAGAGCAGCTCGAGCGGAACATCAGGCACATTGAACTGGGAGAGCGTAAGAAATTATACGTTAGGCTTTCGGTGTCGCCTGAAAAGTTTCTCACGTTTAATGCGAGACTCATTAGTCTCCTGTTCTTTTCAGCCTCCCTCTGACCACGAAGGTGCTGTATGATGTTTAACCACGATTCCCGACCTTCCAACGGTTTCTCACCGAATAAGTTCGATCGCGAATGCTTAGTTGCAAATAGCAGTAATGAACTACTTCTTATCAGAATCAAACTCATCCAAGATAGTGCCTATTTAAATAATAAATAGAAATGAGAATCCAGAAACATTAAAACGCACACCTAGATACGTTTAATAATCATAATAACAGGACCTTAGTTTATTCAGACCTTTTCATACTCTTGTGTTTTTCCAAGTCGTTCTTCAGCTCCTTACCATTCGATTAACAACCAACAATGTCAAAGGAATCGTTACAGCCTCATCTTGGAACTCCATAACTCACCGATTCCACGGAAATAAATCTGCCAGGGTCCCGAGAATGATTTGGGTTCTCAAGGCGTAAAAAGCGTTTTAGATTATCTGGAAGATATTGGGGGAATAAACGGACCCGTTTTCTACTGGGTAATTCATAATCTGGCAGATCTACTTCTGACACTTCATTATAGATTTATCTTATCCCTTGAGGGGCTTATGAGGTCCGCATGCCGAACTCGTAATATTAAAAAGTTCCGACGAGACGAACGATTTATGCGTGGACTTTAGTGAAGGTGCATGAGATTCAAAAGGTTCAGCCGGAGGGAAAAAGAAAAGTGAAAAAGACTCAAAAATGACTTTTACGAGGAACCCGTGGAAAACACCTTATGAAAGTGAGACGTTGAAAGGTATAACTCAGGACACAGAATTAGGTTTTCATCGAAATAAGCCTTCGAGGCGCTCATTTGAATTCAAATAAGGACGCAGATATTGATTAATGAGATTTTATAGGTGAGGAGTTTGATGGTCGCGTGATATGAGAGAGTATCTCAAAGACGGGGAGTCCCACTGAGTTCTGATGAGACTCTCGCGGAGGAAGTTGGCTATTCTATTAACATTCTGTGACCATAGATCACGGGCAGAGGCGAAAGGGGTTCGAGCATTTCATGGATTTATGGCGGTATTACGCCCCCACCGGTTTTAACCTGAGAACTACTGAGGGCCTCCCTTTCCATCGCTTGTTTTCCCTAGGGCCAAGATAATGGTTCTTTTGACCCAAATGTTCGTGAGACGAGCATGTAGAAGGTACGGAAGTGGAGCTGATACAGAAACTTCACCTTAAGCATCGGGAACACGTTGCATGGCTTATACGTCGTACACTTTCGATGAAAGCAAGACGATGTGGGGGGATTTAGCTTATATGTTGTGTTCATGACAATTCAGGATTTTGATTTAACAAAATGTCAATGATAAATTTGCTATTTCAAGTTCTAAAAATTCGTCATTATTCGCGCTTTTGGTTAATAAACCGTTAATAAACCGTGGTTAATAAATCTGAAAGCACTGTTAGGATTTGAAAGTGATCTTCATATTTACATGTCCACTGCCGAATCGCTAAGCAAGGTCATGCAGGACCTATTGGAACGTAATTATAGCAACTGGTAAAATGTTTGTAGTTTATTTAATTCAAGAAATAAGGTCAGTAGGAATTTCTTGTAGAGCACAACGTGGCTTGCTCCGGCAACCTGTTTTAACCCAGTAAAAACCACGTATGGGTGGAATCCCACCCAAGCATTTTTTTTTTCAAGCTGCGCATGCGCCAACGTTTCCTATCTCCCCCTCTATTTCAGTACCCTCCCATACGTGACAGAGGAACATTTTTGAAAACCTTGGCCACTGATTTAGTTGAACCATGTTTGAAGGGGAGAGCCCAAAATGCCAGAGTTCCCAAAATGCTTCGCTTGTCAATCAAACATTATCTAGGTGAAGAGCAACCTCAACGTCCAGTTCAACCACAGGGTACAAGGAAACCGAGATGTGATGTGTGTAATGAAGGGAGCAAAACAAAGGATAGGAAAGGCTATGCATTCTGTGAAAAATGCGGAAAATGCTTATGTGGTGAGCATAAAAAAGTAATTTGTAATGGCTGCCTGAATAATGATGATTCAGATTGAAACTATGTACCTTTTTTCGTGATTTCCATCAAGTGGCTTGCACCCCGAACTGGGTGCTCCGACAACCTGTTCAAGAGGAAGAGCTAACTAAGGTCCCCCAGAGATTTATACGTTCTCACACAGGATTTCGGACCTTTCAGACGGTTGAACAAGCAAACTTTGTTCAGACGCTTGCGATACTTCCACACAATTTCACCGAAAACGTTAATAGTATATTCAGAAAACAGAAAATTATAAGATGGTACGTGTGTGCAAATGCTTTCATATTGATCTTTCTTCTGTAATGCCCTGGGCACGTGTTCTCGTGCTCAAACTGGTTGCTTCCTTTCCCTGTTTTATTCAAGAAGATGAATTTTAAATCACTGGATTGGTGAAGAGGATCTCGTCCCGTTTGATGCCTTTAGTCTCATTGTGTGACCAGGCCAACATGCAAGTCAATCACCACAATCTGTGTGACCGCGAACGACGTAACATCGCTGCTCTGCATAATCGTATTGTTCATTTTCCGGACTTCACACAGCCTTATTGACAAAGTTAAATTTTCCTTCAACCAACTAGCAGTCATTCTACGAACCGCACGAAAGGATTAGACCCGTATGGCAGAGCGAGGAGATAAGAGTGGCAGAGCGATGGTGTTCAGCACAGCAGGTACGAAAGGAGCACTGGTCGACGGAAGGAAGCAGGAACGCTGGCAGAGGTCTGATTGTGTTCCTTCGGCTTGTGTTCCAGAAGCAAGCGTTTTGACGGCCTTCCGGAGCCCTGAGAGGAAACCAAAAGCCGACCCCACCCCCAGGCCACCCTAGAAACTACAAGTTATTCAGTTATCTTAAGCTCCCTTCTCGCCCTTTGCCCTTACCTCAACCTTCTCTCAGCTTTTCGAGTGATTTACTTCACATCCCCTCCCGCCAACGAACCCTAGCCAGTGTTATCACACACACAATTTATGTTGATTATCAACCGGGCCGCGTATTTCATGCTAAATAATTACGACCTAACCTTCCTCCCGTCCTTTCCTTTTGCTTCCTCATCCCGTTCTCTTGCGCCAACCCCTTGAGGACTCACAGTATTAATCATAATCAAGGAACTACCCTGGACATTACGAGTATCGGCTCCATCCCTTTGCCCTTCCACGTATCTAGATCTCCAGTTAATTTAAGGCCCAAAGGGTATCCAACAGAGCAGTCCTGTAAAAAATGTTGAGGACAAGTTTGGAATTCGTAACGACTTTAATCCTTAACCCCATGGAAATCCATTCAAGTCGAATAGTGTGAGGATCGATCTCCAGATAAGAAAACAGTACACTATGCTTATTAATGTTATACTACGGGACCTTATATGATTGTAACAGTCTGAAAAATCTTGAACTGGTATCGGTTTGATTTCTTCGGAGTTCGGTTTAGACAATACAGACACCATCGTTCCACAGTTTTTGCTCCCACCCTAACAATATTTTTCATTTTCTTCGCAATCTCTCTGCAGTGGAGCTCTTCAAGTAGCTCAACTCAGAAAGTAAACGTTTACGAGTAGGAATCCTGTCCAAGGCAATTTCATTTTTTGGGCCTGCTCGAACTTTTTTCAGCCCGAGCTGGACAATCAGTAGGATGAAAGCGGCCAGCCCCGAAGGGGATATTGGAGGATTGCGGCACCGAATCTCCTTCCCATAGTGTGGACAATAGACGTCATTGAGGGTTGAAGAGGCTCCAGGGATAGCCAAGCTCCTCCTGTGTGGAAATCGGGAAGCTTTATAATTAAGGTGGAACCTCTTTCCTGAGAAGAGGAATGCGTTGCCGTTGACAAGGCATTGAGACCGGGCGGCCAAGCTGAAAATTGGCTCTAGAAACCCAAGGGACGAATGCTCGAGTGGGTGAAAACGCTCCCCTAAGGCCACAGCCCGGACATCGCTGAACGCCTAAAGCCTGATTCCTTTCACAGCTGGCGAAATTGTGTTAATTAACCGTCTCTAGAATCCGCCTGGAATATCCTCCAGAAAAGTACGTACGTCCACGCTCCACTCTTCATCGACAAAAACACCGCTCCATTCACGGAGGAGCCTTAGGAATTGAGGCTGATGGTTTTCATTTCACGAAACGGAATTATTATTTCTGAATAACATATGAAGAAATCTCAATGAAAAGCTTATCATCCCTTTGTTCTCAAACACAGTTAATTCAGAGGAATGTTCAAAAACTGAACATAGTTTAAAAAAATTGAATTACCAAAGACTAGAATGTTGAAACTGGAAGTTAGAATATTTTTGATCGGTTTTCGGAGTATTTCACGAGAGTTCGCATGCTACTAAAAGACATCGCAAAAACTTGAATCACCTGAAACGATAATGTATCAATAAAAATACTCTACTTCCAGTTTTTGTACTAGGCGCTATTCCGTACGAAATTAGAGTGCGTCGCAACTTAGGAAAAGTTTGATGATAATGTTCGTTGTCTTCATAAAAGCCGAAAAATTAATTTGATGCCTTCGAATCAGAAGAAAGTTCGTGTTAACAACCTGAAATCCCAAGGAAAACAGACATAATGAAATGGAGAGACTACGAGGGTTAGAGCTACCCACTCAAAACAACCCCTCTTTCCATAAACCGTCCTGAGCTCGGCAACCCCCAGAAAGTGACAAATTGTCATTTGTAAGGGCTACGGAGCCTCAAGTAGTCTAATATACATCTAAATAGATGTAAATTACAAAGATCATTACTCAAGTAGACAACTTCGAGTGGGCCTGGCCTGTTCTCGTTTGAAGGGATCTTTAAATTTGAATTAGGAGATCATCCGTCTGGTTTGCTCTCTCATTTCAACACCCGTCTTGGATAAAAGGAAAAAATCCCAGCCATCTGTTGAGGGGTAGCAATTCAACCACATTGTTGTGAGGTACCGGGAGAGTGACGCTGTTGTAATAAATTCGTGGGGAATGAGGGCAAGGTCACTCGGGAAACAAGTACAATGATTTCGGTTCGGAATCACACACAGTCGGTAGCGAAATAGCATTTAAATAATAGCTTATTCAAGTATGATGACAGTACGGTACCTACGTGATATACTGTATTCACCATAAAAGCTAGAAGTAATAGCTCGATGGTGGAACCAAAAGAAGATAACATCTCATCAAAGTAGTCAAGAGAAAAATGAATTTAAAAAAGGCAGTGCCTCTACCAAAAGGTGGTTAGTATTTTTTTGAAAATCGGACTTCAACGGAATTCAAATTTCAAAAAACTTGTTAAAAAATTAGAAAAAAAATTAAAATCAACTGATTATTAATTTATAGATGAGATTTGTCCATTACACACAACCGGACGTGGATAATCAAGAATTAGTATTAATTATATTGGAATAGATCATTTACAAGAGTAAATCAATGATTGGTAGCTGCGGAGATGATTATTTCATTTTGAAATCCACATTGTGGTCCCGGAACATAGTTCAATTAAAGGAAGATACCAAAATAGAATTGCAATTTGTTTACAACTTATATTCCCTGATTCATATTTCGTTCCCAAACCTAGATTTATCTGTAAAAAATGTATAATACAAACTTGATTCTCTAGAAGAAATTCTCCCCGGAAAGAGAAATTATCGTACGATTGAAAAGCACAATAGCTCTGGATACCAAAGTGTTTTAGAATACGTTGATTTTAAGAAAATGTTTCAATTGTGGAATTTCGACATATTTTAACTTCCCCAAACTGATATACAAAAACGCGATTGATGAACAACATGAAATAACTCTTTCCAATGATGTGATGACGTTTAGATTTTTATGAAGTTCGGATAGTGATTGATTATTAAAAAAAAAAAAAAAAAAAAAAAAATCTTGGAAGATTCCTGTAAACTAGTTTTAGGCAGTTCATGTTGCAAATGAGTTATCGAATCACCCCTGAAGCCATAGAGGGTTCATTCAGCAGGGAATGATCGTGAGGGATGCACTTCTCTTGGCAAGGGCATGCATCGTGCAGGTTTGGAGGTTTAATTTAAGTAAAGTTGGACAGCAATGAGAGGGTGATGAAGCGTTGACGCAACGAGATCGCAATTGACCTACCATGTAAAGAAGAGAGATAAAAAAAAAAGTTTTGAGTTTTACCCAAGGACAGTTTATTGTATGAGTAAGTCAGCAAATATGTGATTATAAGGGACGTCTGCTGTCCTTGGATACTAGTCCATTTATCGTCTGCCTCCTGAGAAGAGAGTTGGGTGGTCAGAATCGATATTGTCTCATTGTGAAGGGGACGTTAGCCCACTTGAGTGAAATCCAGGTAATGGGTACGTATTGAAGCAATTACCTGCATCAAGCTCTGAAAAATCCATGAAGAATTATTTTCTCTTCGATCAGAGGAGACAGATGCATCCTTGTGACGAACGAGGCATTTGCTGTACTTAATCGCTCTCCCCTCTCATTATTCTCCACTCGGAATTACTCTCAACTAAGGTTGTTTGCAGATGGAGACCATCCATTTGAGAAGCAGATCCTGGGATGTCCCCGTGGCCATTGCCTCAGGAGGTATTAGCAGCTAACGATGAGGAGGCGGGAGAAGGCGAACATTAGGCGAAACTGCGGTGACAAAGTAACAGCGGTGAAGCAGTAAAGTTATAAACGGGGCATAAATAACGGAATAATACTGTGTCCGGATGTCGGTTTGAAGAAGGAAAGGGGTTTCGTAGTACGAGCTCAGTAAATAGTAGCTTAATGCCGTCGGTTCTTGGGGGATGGTGTCAAGAGGACGAGGGGATTGGGAGGGGTTCCAGAGCCGCGGGACTTGACAAATGACGGACTTCTGACCGTACTAAAGAGGTCGCCCTCCCTCTTCAGAGAGGCAGGAAGGGGACTTGAGTCAGAACGTCAAGAAATTTACTCGAACCGCCCTCTTTTTTCACCCCATCCGAGGTTTTTCGCTTCTTTTCGAGGATCTCAATACAAGTACTATCTTCTACTCGGGCTAAATAAAAATACTTCAGTCATGCCAATGCCCTGTACCAAAACTAGAAGTACAGAAGAGGACACTCATGTTTATTTTCACAATTTCCTGAATATTTTTTTCGGAGCTTTTTCAAATACCAGAACGCGGAATCTTGGCTCACCACCTTCGAATCAGAGTGCCAAAGGATGAAAATAAGCGAAGATCAGCGCTCCGAAGTTCTACACCTATTTTTGGATAGGTTCTTCTACAGATTGGTACTCAGCTGCCTGGAAAATGTTTGACGGCAACAACCAGCAAGCTTGGAGCGATTGGACCCAGTCATTTTTCGGTACCTACATTGATAAAGGTTGGTCTGACGTTGCGTTCGCGTATAATTTTATATTCATAAAAGGGTCATTAACAGAATACGCAGTAAAAAATTACATTTACTGGTCGAAGCAGATCCTGATCTCACGGAAAAGTCTAGAATTATGCTCATAGCAGTAGGCTTACCCCCATTCATCCGCGAGAAACTAAATAAAAAGATAATAATAAAAGCATATAAAAATCCACTAAACATCAGCACCAGTTTTTGATAGGTTGCTATCAATTTACATCATAGTTGATGCAAGTTTAGAGGGGATAGGAGCAGCACTGAAGCAGCCAAAAAAAAATGGACAATTAAAACCAGTCGCATACTTCTGGAAAAAGTTAAACCTTGCACAAAAACAAAACAAAAAAAGCAATATACTTTGAGTGTTTGGCTATTAAGGAAGTAGTTATGTATTGGCAATACTGGCTTTTGGGAAATAAATTCACAGATCATAAGCCCCTGGAAAATTTACGCATAGTATCACGAACCGATGAGGAGCTAGGTGACTCAACAAATTATCTTCTTCAATATAATTTCACAATCAAGTATAATCCAGGAGAGTCAAACGCAGAAGAGGATTGTTTGACGTCTGTGTTGGATGAGACGACTAACGGCCAAGATATTATGAGAACCGTAAACCTTCTAGATTTAAATGAAATCGTAACAAGTGAGAAAAATATTTCTAAAGGCAACGGCGATGTTATTTAAAACATAAAGAAGCCTTCACAAAGAAAAATATTCTTGAAAATCCATTTTTCGAAATACACATTTTGACCCCTACTCCGCCCTAATGTGGTCCAAATTGGACTGAAAAGTTTCGAGGACCAGCTAGAGCCCACCGTTCCCTCCAATCGTACTTAAAATTCAACCCTACAAGCTGCTTCACTTATGTCATATTGTCAAGTCCTTCATAATGAGACATGCGTGAAAAGGCACTCGACATCATACAACTATGAGAAAATTTTGTAGAAGGTAGAGCAGTTCGATTGGATTAATTGCATGTTTTATTCTATCTTTATCCATACCAGTTGGGGAGATAAATAACACATCTGTTGAAGCTTTTCCTTGCCTGATTCCAGAAAATTGAGTTAAATGATATAACACGTTAGTTTTTGTTTCAGTCGTTCATCACTCTCCTCAAGAGGGAACGCAAAGCCCTTGTTGAAAGTAACTTTCACCCACCAAATCTCGCCAAATACTACTATAGTATACTATCGATATCTATCTACTATAACTATCTATACTATAACTTACGATTTACTTAGCCAACTAATCTCTGACAGACAGTAAAACCTGATTGTGTCTATCTACGCCGCAGTATAAAGCCTTATAACCGATGCGATACATTTCTATATAGTTTCACTCATTGAAATATACAAACTCGTACATATCTAATATTGTTCCATATACCAATCTGACACAATGTAGATGTGCATCGTTGATTTGGATGAAATACGCTTGAGTATGAAGCTAATAACCCGTGCGGCTCGAAAAGTCACCGTTTTGACGAGCGTCATTTAAATCCACCTACCCGAGTCAAATCACAGCTTGTAGCAGGTAAATTGAACATATCCAAATGTAAATTATCTTTAGTATCGCGGTCTCATTGTGCGTACTGGATGACGAGGAAGCGGGAGCCGGAGTGGACGTTACATGTTGTCTCCGATTGGCACATTTGACTCGAAACGGCTGGACAAAATACCGATTTATTCATGAAGTTCGAACGTGATTTGCCCTGAATTTGACTAAAAATGGTTTTGAAATGTGAGCATCTATAAAAGAACGGCTGGGAAGGCGGATGGGTGGCAGGAGGTTATTTGGCCCATTGAATATTTTGCGCAGCTTTTGTTGGGAGCCGCCGAGGTCGCTAGGTGACGCGCTAATTCCACTAATGCCAATCTCGATTCGTGTCCTGCGTTCAACTCCCTCTCCCAGTCCACGTAGGTTGTTCGTGGACCGATTTTGAAATATTACCTACCGATGAATTGTCAATGTGATTGACGCCCATTTTCTCTTTCCACTGTCGAGTTTTACTCCTCGCGTTTCCAGTAAAAATTATTGTAATATCGACAGCCATTGTCAACCTCCTGTCGCCTCTAATGTAACGAGCAATAGACTGTGTTGCACTGGGTTGGTTGATTTATGCGACTTCACACTGACAACCAGTTCCATACATACAAGTAATTGAATAGATGTGTGTTTCGGTTTTCGGTCGACATTTTGACTAAACTGGAGTCGATCGGCTAATTCAGATGATTCCTTATTGGATGAAAAATCAGGTTGGTTTGATCGAGATCGCCAAATGGTGATTTGATGTTTGTCGAAAGTATGAACGCACATTTGGTAATCGCGAAGCAGTTTGTGATAGAGTACTTTCATGGCAAGAACTGTAGAGATGTTATTAAGTAAAATTGTTTGGAAATAATTTGTTCTGGCAGGAAGTCTAAACAACTGATTGTGGGAAATCGTCCAAATGTACGAACTTTAGCGGACAGCCTTTGTTTGAGCTCATTGAAAGCCTCACTCGCCGGACGGGATCCTCAATGCGCCAACATGGTACCTCTCTTCCAAAACGACACTTCCCAGGCTCTGACTCCTAACATCTCCTGGCCATCAAATGTAAGGTCGTTCAGGATCAAATATTGATCTAGGTGAGAGGTCGGCTTTAAATCCTGAAGGCCCTGGGCCTCCTTTTAATAGGGAGGCGGTGATAAATCTGCAAGGGATGTTGTTAGAATGGGAGCGGGTAGAGGCTGGAGAGGAAAAGAGGCAGCGGTAGAAGTCTGATGATTTAAACAGGCCTCCGTGTAATGGCGCCCATAAATAGCCCTCTGGCGGACTCTCGCACCGATAAGCCAATCACAGCTTCTTACTTTCAACACTCCCCGCCGCCTCCGACCGCCCCTCCACCTCTCGCCGCCCCCGCCAAATTACGCTATAAATTATGTTTATGGGCTTCCACAAGCGACGTCCCCCGGTCACCTACGTGAAAAATGATTTTGAGTCATTTATTCAAGGAGCTATGGGGTTATAAAGAAAGGGCGGCGCGCGGAATTTTAATTATTTCTTTCATTTATTTGATTTATAATAATATGGACCTTTTTTCAGGCAAAACTCAGGAACTATTTGTTAGAAATGATAGCACTTACAACTGTCAACTTTTCCGCTTTTCATAGTCTTTTCAGCCATTTGTTTCAGACAAAGCATTTTAACCTTCTCTTTGGCCAGAAAAGTTAGATTCGGCGAAGTTTTAAAACCTATAAATTACTTTGAATGTTTTTTTTTCCAGGGTTTCCATGCTTTCTTTACAAAAACATTATGAAAACATAAAACTACATGGTTCTGTGGATGATAGCGAATAAATAGCCTAGTTATCAAATTGCGAAAAATTGGATCATTCATGTAAACAAATCTATAACCCAAAAAACTTGATTTTATTTCATGAAAGTGAATTATGTAAATATCGTTTAAACATTTAGAATTAATCTCAAATGTATAATCTAAACTACGTTCAACTATTCTCTAGTGAATTTTGAAGGCAACTGTGGAACGTCTGTTCCTAGTTCGAAAAACCTTGAATAGCCAGCGAAAATAATAAGGGAGCCTACCATGTTCTTCCTCTGCCTGAATTAGACGAGCAAAAAAAGGTAGAGCATGATGAATACGCGCATCGCTTGCAAATGACGAAGATATCTGCCAGGAAGAGGGAACTTTGACGGTTGAAATTCGCCCAGGGCCAACATTTATGCGACAAGTTTCAGTTCGGACCAGCCGTCCTTATCTAATTTGCCTAAGTACGATTTTCCCAACCCCCGAGAGGAAAAGCTTCGTCGAGCAAAACGGCCGAGAGAAGAGAAAGACCGGTGAAGAAAGAGCAGTAAATAACTGTGAATGACACAAAGACATAAATCAGGTTAATCTGTGGGAGACGGAATGTTTTGTGAAGGGTTGGCACGGAAGGGAAGTGCTGACTGGTGGCAAAGAAGCGGGATAAGGCGCCTGTATTGTGACTCTGAGACCTACTAAAGTCTGTGAACACTGTTCAAGAACTGAGGCTCTAAATTTTGTTGATGAGAAACAACACAGCAGAGAGAAAAAAAAACCTCTCTCAATTCTGTAAGGCTCCTGGATTTATGCTCGTTTCACACCAAGTCCCTCCCGTTATCTTCTTCGTGACGGAGTTGAAATAAGATTGTTTGGTGTAAATTCACAATGTCACAATGTAAGAACAACATGATAGTGAACACATTTTTTTGGTGGCTTGGTTGTAAAAATTACAAACTCACTAATCCATACATTCATCAAAATTACTAATAAATAAGCGATGGAGAAGATGTAGATATTCCGCATTATGTTCTGCATCATTGTTGAAAAGTCAGCCTATACCAATAACAAAAGGTCATTTCGGAAACAACGAAGTTTAACAACCTCTATCACTCTCCAGCGAGTTGGGAAATATGTGACAAGACCTTTTCAAAGTCCATAACTCTTCAAACGTTTCTGGACTATTAGCATGAGCGGTATTGCTCCGGCGGGAACGTAGATTATGTAGGCCCCGTGTAAAAGGTCGGGTTGACTTTTTAAGCTTGAAGGGAGTTAATTGTGCTGCCATCGCACCTATAAATTGTTGCCTTTCTCCCCTCCTTGGCAACCGCCTTTTTTTCAACCCATCTTCGTGAGAGCTTGACGCGTGTGTGATATACGCGCGTTCCATAGCCGCGAGGCTTCCTCAATAATGGGATGATGTAAATTTTCGGGTGACCCGGTAAACAAAACCTCATTTTCTACGTGCGGTCCATGCGAGATGAACGATGTTCTGCCTAGCGAGACCTGATCTTTGATTGACATGATCTGTAGGAGCGTTAAGCTATCGACATTCTTAGAGGCATGTGTCCAAACAGCAAGCATCAGTCAATGTAAAATGTTGATGGAATGAATTCTCTCATATCTTCTTCCTCCGAGAATACAATCATCAAGGCCATGCATGGTTGAAGTGGAAAGTCGCTGTCGGAGCACTTGTGCTGCATTCGGTTAAGTAAAGAAGCTACAATTATTTTTTTTCATAGACGTTACGTATTGTCTCGCCTCCTTCCTGCTTAGGTCAGCACATGACTCTATATAAGCACCGCGCCGACCTCCGGCCGGCAGTCTTCGTTCACTCGTGCTGAGAGCAAGTTACGCCGCCTTTTGCGACCGTGTCATTTCCATTTCAATATTGTGTTGTGTAGAGTCACTTAATCGATTTTGAAATAAACGTTTTAAAAAAAAGCAAGTTGAATCCGAAGAACCATAATTTAGATGAACCCCATGAACTCCCATCACTCATCACGAACCAGAGGTACGACATGCTTAAAACGTATGCCATGAGTACAGCTCAGAGGTGGATTATGACCTCCGAAAAGAAGGAAAGGTCCGACAAGTCAAGACAATTAAGCTTTGGATGAACCAACGGTGCTCGAAAAACAGCGTTATCGGAGGTAATCACTGTATAGAGGATGGAGTCCTACGACAGAGATTCTTCCAAAAAAAAAAAAAAAAAAAAATTGGTTTTTAAGGGATTTATATATTCCATAACAAAACGATTCGATTGGCAGAGCGCCTAAAAGCAAAATATTTTGAGGCTTAGGGAACAATGTTACTTGAATGTTAGCTAATATTACTTAAATGCTTGAATATTTTCAAAATACCGCGATTTTTTAATCTATCAAAAAGTGAGTAAGAATAGTATTTTTCCGTTGAATCGATTACGATGAGTTTCGATCCGAACGCCCCACTGAGGAGGGAATCGTAGAAAACACTGATATTTTGAAGATTTCTTCTGAGTTTGTCTCTCAATGAAATGATTGTGATGTAACCCGTATAATTTATTATAACCCATCACCGGAGGGCTTAACATGTCAATGATGATGGGCATTTTCAAAATGGGCGCTACTTTGTAAAAATAGAAGTTTTTTTCAGAATGTATAATTTAATAAAAAAAAAAAAAAAATTTAATAAATACCTAATTTGGAAAATATTTTTGGGTCATTGTGTTCTTTCCGATTTCATAATTGTGTTGCAGTACAGAAATGATGAAAATGTCAAAAAACATTCCTCTATTCTTACCATTACCAAATCATACTATTTTTAAAAAACCGCGGCAGGAATGACCCTCTCAGGAGTATCCCATGCTTGAAGTGGACGGCACAATCAGGTGGCTGACAAGCGAGAATCGAAGTCTATGGCTCTTTTATTTCCTCTTCACAAGCCGACCTAGTGAGGAAGAGGGGTGTAGATGGTGGAAGAAATAAAGATTAGATTTACAGTTGTTGTCAACCTGGCCTCTGGAGCATTGACGTGACGGGGATGTGAAAGGTTCAGGGGTTGGCCTATTCTCATTGAAGGTGGACGTGACGTTTTCGATAAGGACCCGTCAATCTCAAATCAACCAAGGCCCTCTAAGAGCAAAGGCCTGCCGATTCTTGACCGTAGTCATCGGGTTTCCACTCGATCTGTTCGTTCTTCAACAAGGCCTCTAACAAGTCGACATGGAGTCTTGTTAATCCAGGGCCTATTGTGCCTCACTAATATACCTGCTGATAAGTTTCTGCCACGAAGGTTTACCTCCAAGAACTCCAAAATAAACCCACGTATTTTTACTTCGTTTGTACTTTGAAAATCAAGTCTGAGCGAAATGACAACAGCAGTAGTGAAGCAATTTCCGGACGCTCATTGACTCATAGGCCATTCATTTATTAAGCTGCTTCTAATGAATGGTGGTTTACGTACAATGTTCTATACGCAACCCAAGTACAGCTAGGAATGACATGCTCTCTGCTGCTCTCAATCCTTTTGTCACACCAAGATTAAGGCCTTGAGCCAGGTGGATTCTTTCAGTCAACTAAAGCAACATTTTCTCATTTGGTGCGTTATCCGCGACGTGCCGGGGGGATTGAAGTATAGAGAAAGGTTGATGGGTGGCTGTCAAGCAGCTTATTGCTATCCATCACGTCCCGCATCCCATCCAGCGCCCCTCGCATCACTTTTCCATCCCTCCGTTCCAACCACAGCCCGCGGGTCAGAAATCGTCCAATAAACTTTTCCTCGGGATGGAAACACCTTTAAAATCAGCGCTCGTAGTCCCATACATCTCCCCCAGTGAATAATGAACTTCCCTCAACGACCCATCAATCTACTTGGAGCTGCTATTTTCCAATGACAGGTATATGGACGATTGTAATCCGTGGGAAGCTGGTAGGTAAACTGCGATTGTTCGGAAATGGCTGTTAGCGAGTGACATCAAAGTTCATTTCAGATAGCACCATGACTCGAAATCCTCCACCGTCATAACACCATCGGATTGTTACCTGGAAGAATATGCGACCGATACTGACAATTTGAAGGACGTCAGCATGGTAATGTGAAAGTGTTTTTTAAATGTTTGTCAGTTCACTCCTTGTTCTCTATTTATCAGAATAACGGTAGACATCGTCGTAGGAGCTTGTTGATGATAACACGTTTGCTTAATAACCATCCATTGAATAACATTCGGAAAACTCTTACCAGCATGATTAAAAAGTGATCATGAACTTCGATGAAGCTGTATCATTCATTCAATGTGACAGCGCCGTTGAATTTTGCATGTTATGTTAGGCTAGTATCACACAATACTCGTTGTGATGGTTAAATGACGAAAACAGGAAAGCAAGGCAAGGATAAATAAAAGTTGAAGAGCGGTTCCGAGGGAAAGTTTCCTCGACTCGCGAAAGAAGATCAATATTCATCAATCAAACTTGGAAGTTGATGCAGTGGGTGACATTGATGGAGCGGGCCCTGACAAGTAAAATATGAGTATTTAGCGTCTTTCAACCCCCTTCTATTCGAGGGCACTCACCGGGAAAATGGAAAGGGAAAGTAGGAAATTTCCAGGGCGTTCACCATATTGGAAACGCGATGTAAATCCAGGTAGTTTCTCAAACTAGAATTTCTCGCGAGGTTTTTCAAACTAAAAGTCTAAGAAATGTCACCCCTCTTTATTTGGGTTAAAATAAAAAATAACCGCTATGTGTATAAAAAGACGTCAAAGAGGTGGGAAAGCTGGGAAAAAGAGGCGATCAGAGTTGAAATATACACGGTGATTTGGGTTGACGGTACTTTCTTATTTATACAGGTGACTCCCACCCCTCCCCATCTCACATTCCCTCCTCTTCTTGCGGCCCTTTTCGTCAGAGCCCGACCTTTTGAAGCCGTTCTCTCTTTCTAGCCATTTTCAAGTGACATCTTGTCATTGTTTCAACGTTGATGACTGACCTCACCGTCCCCACTGATCCTTCTCCATCCTGTCGTTTATTTATCTTACTCTTTTCAGAAGGTTGCCCCTTTTCATGGGCCTTTCTATTTGGTCGGGGGTTCAGGGAGACAGTCATTGATCACGCAAGAAAAATACGAACAGGCCGAGAGAATGCTTTGACTCTCCTCTCCCTCCACCATAAGTGAACTATGGTTCATATTTGTGCGAACGGGATACATTTCTACTCGCAACTCTACAATTCATGTGCAAAAAGGTAAAACTTACAGACACAACACATACACGTGGTTTATAACGGAATCCTTTACTGCGAGGTTTTGGAATTCCATATTCGGGGCTTGGGATTTCTCTGTGACTAATACTCGTAAATTCTGTCCACCATTTTAGATATTGACTTGTTAATGTTTCTACGGAATCAAAAATTAACGTGCACCAGGGGAGTACAAATGGAAAGCCTTAAGGGTTACGACATATTCTCGTCAGTTTTCAGTCTGATGGTGTTCGCTTTAAGATAAAAAAAGGCGGAACAGAAAGGGAAAATTCAAAAGAAAAAAGAAAAGAGCGAGCGAATTGGGAAGTATGGGGTTTCATTTTCTTTAAAGACCGGAAGGAGGACCATAAAGTCGGCGGGTTTGCGAGGAGATAACTTCAGACGTAACGAATTCAGGTGCGGAAAACTCTTTAAGAAAATGTCCCTTCACCCCCACGAAGCATAAAGAAAACCGGGCAGATTGGAAATGCTAAGGGCAAGGAGTTGAAGGAGGTGCAAAACGTCGCTAAATGTAAATGAAACTTGTATCTTTGAGAAAAAGAGAGAGGAAAAGAGAAAAACGGAGGAGAGGAGTAGTGGGATGGCGCTTCCTCACAGGGCTCAGGATTAGCATTTTGTAGTTATTTATCCCCCCATCAAGAGGGAGACAAGTCCTGAAACTGGATGAGAAACCCCTCGTCGCGGGTTGGGGGTTAATCTTGATGCATTTTATTGCCAGTCTCATTGAAGATTTATAATGGTTTTGTAATTAGTGGAAGAACCGTGGAGATGGAAAGGAGGGTTGACGGGGGTTTCGCTTTCCAGAGCATTAAGGCGCTCTGCGAGGGGGCAAGGGGCGGGGAAGAGGACACGGGGTTTGATATATCAAGGGGGTAGGTCGGTAGCATAGAGACGACCGAATTATGAAAATGAGACGAAAAGACGAGAGCGGAGAGGACTATGCGAGAAGGGAGGTGATGAAGAGAAGAGAGTGGAAGCGGAGAGAGACAGAGGGACCAATAAAACAGGAGACACTACTCTCTATATCCAGAAAACCGCCCTTGTAGCTTTTCCTCAGCTCTCTAAATAGTTCAAAGCGAAAACCCACCACTGGGAAAGGAAAACTCTTTTCTCTAGGCTGACCTTAATTAACCTCGGAAGTCGGCAATATGCTATAAAGAAAATGTTCTTCTTCCACTTTTCTTCTGCTGTTTCATTCTTGTCCATTCTATGGACCTGGTGCAGTGGGTAAGTGAACTTACTCGAACGAAATAGAAACTAGAGGAAGAATGCAAGATTTACCGTCTTACCTTCTTGATTGGAGTTGATTTTTTTTCTGATTCAAATTGTTTTATTAGAGTATATAATTCGAATGTATGCACAACGGGTAATAGGAAATCAGGTTTCAACGGTTTGCAGGGAGATTATTTTCATTAACGTAAATTCATTATTTCAACTATGCTGGAGAAGTAGGTAGTACGTACGGTTCCTACCATAATTTGATAACGTTTTCAGCAAAACAACCAACTACAAGCCAGTTTACCTTGACAACAAGGCAATCCTATACGCGAAAGAGGGAAAGAATTTGTAATTTGTCGCAGAACTGACTGATTGATTGTATGTTCTTATTTATCAACCACGGCTGAGGTAAACAACATGGGTTAAGGTACCTAAACTGAGAGAGATGTAATGACTTATATCCATAAAATTGATGTCAATAAAACAAGCCCTTTTATCAGAAAAAAAGGAATCAATCAGAACATAAAGTTCTGAATTGAGAGGATTATTGCTATTCACTTTTCACAACAATCGATAGAACAGAGAACAGAACTTGGATGAGAACCAAACAAAATGAACTTGTAATGCAATGATACAGTTAGAGGCAACACGTCATTTGTTATTTCAAAGTCGGTATTGCTCCTAGTAGGTCATGAAAACTAGTCAAGAGAAAACCAAATTTAGAACAATGCTTAAGGGCCACTTTATCAAACATTTGAAACAGGTTCAATCCCTAGGGGGTTAAGTTGAAGATTCCGGCATTTAAAGTTACCGTCCCTTACGAAAGCGGTTTTGGTTTATTATTTGAGTTTGTAATACTCCTACCAGGCGATTCCAGTTTGATAGCCCGAAATCCAGGCGGTCAACCTACTGAACTCGTTGACTGCTGCCATTTCAATATGGCCTCATAGCTGGTTTGTTCATTTTGTATATATTTTGGTTTGCGATGCGTGCAATGGTTTCTCATACTCAAGATCGACTTGAATCGTGTAAAAGTTTGCTGGACGTAGCTCTTGGACATGAATGAACAAGGAGCATTGAAATGTTCTCTATCATCTAACGTTCAGTTTGGGAGCAAAATGTGTGTTATTATATTATGTATTTATAATTTATTATAGTATGTATGTATTGTATTTTAAACCCCTGGTATACGAAGAAAGAGGTTTTGTTCGGGATTTTAGGAGACTTGATGAATCTAGGACGACCATAGACTTGGACCGGGACACGTATGCTTTTTACGCATAACTGGAAGGTTACGCGGGATAGTATAGCTCACGACCCTTAATTGGCGTCTCGGCACCGTTCGCGCTGAACGATAGGTCAGTGTACGTTTTAGATAGGAATGGTACAACATTAGGAATGGGACCGAAACATACGTAACTTTAAAATAGTTTTTTGAACAATTGTTGACGATTTGTCATGATTGGACTAATAGTCGTTAACAAATCCCCTTCATCTCTTCTTTCGGTCATGCACAAACCTGCCTGAATTTATGGTCTAGGCTAAATCCTAGTTACAATCAAACGGATTCAAGCAAAATTTTCTTCATTCCTTTAACTTTTATTTTATTTATTTATTTTTTTCAATAGAGGTTTTTTATCTGGTTGCTGCCAATTTGGTACCGGTTGTAATGAGATCACCACAATTATAGAAACCGTTCTAGCCGTCATTTTCCGCATTTTCGTTTCTTTCCTCATTTTCCTTTCTCATACCAAACGTACGACTGGAGGAATCCATACATGTACGCTGGCCAATTTCAGAGAGAATAACGATTTTTCGGATGTTTCTCAGGAAAAAAAGGGAATCCCCCGGCGATAATTTCTGGGCAAACCAAATAGAAAGAGCCATTCTTAGAGGTGGTTATCTCGTGCGCAACTTGGAAAAAAGAGGCGATGGGCCGAGAAAGAAAAGGAGAGCCACCTGATTTACACTACTCCGGGTATTCCCTTATAAATCCGTTCGCCTGACCAGATCTTATCAGAAAGGCAAGGAGGGAAAGGTTTCAGGGAAGAACTGTGGGGGTCGTCCGTTTGACTTGTTTATAGTCGAGGACCAGATCTCTTTAATTTCCTCCCCACCTCCACTACCGTTTGGTAGGTACGTTCGATCCGAATAAAAAACTTCCTCCCAGTTTCCGAGCGTTTGTTCCCTTCTGAGAGACGGGATTGAAATGTTTATCGCCTTTCATACTTCGTGGCCATTGTTCTTCTTCCCTATAAGCTTCAGAACAGACCAGTAAGTCTCCCGTTTTCTGGGGGACCAATCGTATCGCTCGGGAAACTTGTGATGGATAGCCAAGGCTCCTTCCTTTTCAAATCGAGGATATTCGTGACTTGACAATGGATAATCTGTAACCTGGGTTCCATTCAATGCCACTCTGCGATTTTGTTCCTGCGCGGAATTTTGTACCGTGAGCTTCAATTTATGACGACAAACCCATATCGAAAAATGAACGCGCACTATCCTGTCTGTTGATGTTCTGGAGAGACTGAATTTGTTGAGAGGAACTTTCGCGCACCAGAGCGTCTTATTGGACTCTTTTCATACCACGCCATGCCATCGTCTTGTTGTAGCTATTGTCGAAGTTGCCCCAAAGTCCAATTTGGTTGACTCACAAGCATTGAACCGCGTGTTCAAAGAATTTTTTCCTCGAGTACGTTCGACTGGATTTTTCGAAAACTAGCATATGACCGAACACAGCAACTACAAGTCATCCCAAAAGTAACAATCCAACCAACACCCACTGTTCATTTGATAAGGTGAGTGGCAGAATGTTCAAGAGAGAAAAGCGAATGTTTACTATCAACCATTCAAGGTAAACTTCATAGGATCTACCTGATCTGTCATCATCAACAATTATTCAAAACTTTTCTTTCTCGGCACTGTTAAAGGGATTAACTTCTCGACCTAAAGGAGGACTCTACCTTAATCAAATTGACTGATTCTGGTAATTTGTTCATGAACACACAAGTTCTGCGGTGAGCCGCACGCTCAATTATTCTGATACGATCCATAACGAAACCTCTGATCAATTAAAAGGTTTTAGGACTTTCGGTAGATGACCGTAGTACCCGCTAACCCCCAAATACCATACTAACACTAGCCATAATCTGAAAATATTATAAGTAGGTAAACAAGATAAAGAATTACAACTTTGATCAACGTGATTTAAGAAAATGAAAGTGCTATAAACAGCAGTTGTGACTGAATCAGAACAAATAACATTTTCCAAGGATTGAGAACAGAACTTCCATTTCCTTTTCAGCAACTGCTGTTGAAGCGGGTACACCTCAATACTAATTCTCCCCCACACTGTACAGCACAGTAGGTAAATCCTCGGGCGTTCACGACAAGAACAAAAACGGAAATTGGCCAGCTCTAAGTCACTGGTTGACACGTTTGCTTTTGAACACACAAGCCCTCAAGGGTCAAAAAGATCAAGCTCTTTGGCATGGAAACAAAAGCCATTTGCCTCTCAGCTACCATGCTTTTCTTTCATTCAGTTGAGCGTTAAAAAAGTGAATGTTTGGCCAAAGAATGTAAGTATAAATATGTCCATGAGACCAGGGATACCAGGATATTTCTTGACACGGCCTAGAGGGATCAGAGGGCGTTGAATATGAATTCAACAGGAAAAGTAAGGTTCCTACCTAATTCAATTTATTTGGATGTTGTCAAAAAGAATATTACTTGAAACAGGCAGTAGCAGTTTGAACATTGTAAGCTACTGGTGGGTAACTCTACTGTGGACATCGGATACTACTTTTTGTAACCGTTTTTTGCCCTCATAAAATGTTTGTATTGAATAATTCGTCGAGATGGTTTCTTTAAAAAATGATATCCTAACTATGTCCTTACTGGTGGGCACATTGCCTTGAAAAATTTTTCAAGGATGAGGCTTGACACGTCAATTTTCGATCAAGACTACTTTCCTGTCTGAAGGAATGCGAGGAGTGAAGCTCTCAAAACCATCTTGGACGTTCACTTTCGCATTTCGTTACATTATTAAGAGAGAAATAACCCCCGACTTCCCCGTAAAGGAACTACTAAAGTGTTGGGTCCCGCACCGCCCTGCGCAATATATTTCGTGATGAACGTCAAAACATCAGATGCTCCTCTCAGAAAGTAGTCCCTAAGTAGCCCCCCCGGTTTACACTTAGCTTAAATTTTAACTTATGCATTTTTAAGTTGGGAAAAGCTCTACCTCCCTGTCGAGGACCCCCTTGTCGTGGGACTACATTACCGCGTCCCTCGCTGCTTAAGGGTTTGTCACCTCTTCTCTAATTACAAAGTGACTAAGTCTACTCTTTATGTCAGTTGGTGGTAATGGAACCCTCCCCGCATATACCCACCCCCATCTCCATTGGGTCCCAAGATACTCTTTTTTTCTTTTCACGCTGCCTGTTTGAAACGCCTTGCGCAATAAAAAGTGCCCACCCTCAGCTCAGCGTTCTCTTTGAGCCCCTGCAGTCTCCCTGCACAGTAATGGGTGGCCCTGAATATTTTAAACATCCCTATGTTTACAACCGTTACTACATCCTTATTATCAAGAGTGGGTTTTTTAAAATTAAAAATGTAACCTGTCCAGCGCGGTACTGCCCTTCCAGACACTGGAGGGTGATCGCTTTAGAAACGACTAAAATTCGTTTGAAAACGCGTACCTTATCAAAGATTATTACTAATAATTTGCTTACATACATTTATTTGTAATGAAAATGTATCAGAAACATAATCTTTAAAGTTATTCCATTTATAGTATTGGAGCTTTATGGGTGGCGGACGTCATTGATGTACGTAGCATTTAACTATTACCCGTGATCAGGAGGGCATTTCTGGTGGGTGGGAACATAGGATTCTCCGCAACTGATTAATGACGTTCCTACCAATATGGCAGGCATGTTCAGTTTAGAGATCGGCTCTCTGGGGTGAGAGATGTTGGTGGTTGTGCCTTTAACTGCGGGGTGATCATTGATTCTTTTGCCAGATGAAATGAGAAAAGGGAACGCTCTCGTAGGCGTGTAATTAGTAAATGCGTTAGTATTCCCTCATGGTAGAGCTAAGTGATTTGTGTTCACACAGAGACAGGGGTTTCCACATGTTGAGGCATCCGTCAACGGCTCCTGTGAATCCAGCTCGAGCACGTCCCTGCACCGACGTACGCCATCTCTCTCAGCTTCCCAAACCCCCTAGTCGGCACCACTATAAATCCACCGACTCCTCCTCCACCTCCAGCTCCCTCGAAGAGTAACGTACACTTGCCTGAACGAAAAGGAGGGAAGTGTATGCCCGGACTGATTCACAACAAGCACTTCCTGTTCGGCCACATAACTTAGGGCCCGAAGGGAAAGCTCTGGTTTCCTTGTGATGGCTCCGAGGAAAAGCCTTGGCAGGCGCAGAGGTTTGGGTTTGCCTTGCGTTTTCACCAAGTATCGACACCCACCCAGAGCACAACCGTCGCCTGCTCTTTTTCCGACATAAATCCCAACTCCTAACCCTTGTCTCTGTCGCGTCACAAACTCCTTCCTACCCTCCCTAACTTTCTTTAGATCGACTGACTGATGGCGGGTCCCAATCTGAATTCCCTCAGCCTTTTGCTCCAAGCATTGATGCTTCATCCGCCCCTTTCCTAATACAATAATTCTTCCGCGTTCCGCTGGACGCATAAATCACTCCCATTCTTGCCCTGGATGTAAAATATAGCTCCTTCATCATGATAAAATAAACGAGTTGCGTTGGAAATTCCTAAGAAGTTGGCACCCTGAAGACTTCCCTCTCCACCTTGCTACCCCATTCAGTTCACAGTTTTAGCGATGTAAGTTGTCAGTAAGTAGTAGTAGCAGGCTTTGCATGTAAAAAACAAAAAAAAGTAACACTTCACCTCGATGATTGGCACCAAAAGACTGTCATATATCCAATATGCACTTGTTGTCCAATATGAGTCAATCTGATTCGTTTAGGCTTTTCTAAATAAGAACGTGAATAATCTACCAAAGCAATGAGATTATGTTCCAGAATATAATCATAATATAATAATATGGGGTTTAAAGTGAATGAATAGTTTTGAAGGATAATGTCTCAAACGAGGAAAAAAACGTGTCTTTAGCAAGGAATTTTATCAACAGGACTCATTGTGGTAACTGATAACCCTCAGAAAAAGAGTGAATCACTTCAAAATTTCTTGGAGTGGCTGGTGACCCTATTAGCGTTCTCGGATTACGGAAGTTAGTCAGACAAAATACCTGAATTATTGATCCAAAGTAATTTGACTGTTCTAATTTTCATTCCAGATTCAAATAGATATATAGACACCGTGACGAACAATGCTTGGTGCTGAATTTTAATGACACCCGCTGACACGCTTTGATGGGCTCGACAGGACGTTCGTTTGATGTCCTGTCAATTCCCTCGATGACCGTAATCGGTTCATATTTTATAAAATATGAACCGACTACCTTTTCATACCCGTGTCACGTCAATCCGCAATACATCGAATCCTCCTCTGAAACGCCACCGAGAAGGAGTGACACGCGGGGAGGGGATTAAAATGAATTTTCGACCCTTTCCCGTCCCTATCAGTGAGATACCGTTCCGAAATTCCCAATTATTAATTAATCACATCCGTTGACAGATCCCTAACTGAAAAGTCTGTTCCAGGCTGTCCACCACTATTGAGATTCCTATCGTTCTCTTCGACGGTTCCCTCCAATCAAATAAACAGCCGAATTCATTATTTTAAAGATAAACAAGTGATATCGATTTTTCAAAATATCGGAACAATAATAAATCATTGGTAAGTCTGTTGGATAAGAATCATTAATGATGCCTTCTAATATTTTCTACGTTAAAAAAATGTTTAACGTAACCAAATTCCAGTTACTCATCGGACTCCAAACACCCTCTGAAACATATTTCTGGCCCATCGTCAGGACGTTGTGTTTGTGACCGTCCAAAATATCTTAATCGGTAGATAGCGTGAATAATGTGATTTCTGAGCGGCTGTTCAGTAAGATTCAAGACCGTGGAAGGATATAGCACCAGAAGGAGCCCTCGGGAGCACAAAAGCGTCACCTCTGACCTCAGATGTTGATCAAAAGTGGAAACCATTGTTGTCTCCTGAGGTTTGCACACAATAGGCCAACAAGGATTGACCACTGTATGTTAATGGTCCGGGGCCACTCGGATCTACTTGCCCGCCTTCCTTCCCAGCGAGGCCTCTCCTCTCAGAAACATCCCATTTCCCATAGTGGCCGCTTCTCAAGCAAAGCGAAGGTATGTCCCCTTATAATAAGGAGCTCTGTGGAGTCTTAGTCTTCTTATCTGGTCATCTTCTTGCAAAGCTTGCTCTCCATCCTCCCTAGCACTATCTCTCAGCACCGTATAGTATTTCCGTGGAATCCCGACTTGCTCCTCTTTGTCTCGAGTCCTTCCAGTTTACCCCGCCAAGGGCCAGTGGCGTTTAATTATTGCCCTCCAAGCGAATGTCTGCGATATTGTTCTCGGTAGCCAACATTTCTTCATTCCCTTGCGAGATCGTCGGATTGTTAAGTTCAAGAGTACTATTCTTAGGATTGTTCCAAGTCTCCATGGCGAGAGTTTGAACAATGGCCTAGTTCTTGTCAATCTGTAGAATGCACGGTATGCGAATTTTTGATGTTTTGGGATAAGACATCTGTCACTCAGCTTTAGTTCTGCAAACGACTGGTAATGTTCGCTAGGTATATGCCAGGGTAGTTGCATTATCAATCATATGTAATTTGGTCCCTTTGACCCTAAATCAATCGCCTCATCCCGCATCCTCATATCCTGATATTGGGAACTCATCTCTGCTTGCACTGTTTTCCCGGTAATAGCGCAACCGTCAGACAACTGATAGCCTCTCGTTAGCCCTCACATACGTGGTCTTTCAAGATAAGAGACGTTTTGATTTCCCCATCAATCACGAGGTTATCGAGCAACGTTGTTTGCGCTGATTTTCAATTGATGTCCAATGGCCCATGGTCTCTAAACACTTTCTTGCTGATCTCACTTGGTAAAAATCGTATTGCCAGTGCGCGGACATCATTTCTTCTCAAATTTACAGTTTGATGTCGTTGATAGTAATCATTTTTTAAATTTAGGATCTTATATGAATTGGACGTGCAGTATAACTTCCGCCTAATGTCATTTACGTCTGCCAACACCATCGTCACTTTTCGTTGGAAAGTCAGAAAGGTATGCGAAGGCATTGATGCACCTACACCACCTGCACCCAATCAGATACAACGTCAAGGCGTCGAGCCACTCAGCGGTTTCCCAATTGTTATGATCGATTTGGGCTCGCAACTCGTCCAGGTGATGCGGGCTCTTCGTCTGTCAGGCCCCTCAAGTGGTTCCTTGTGGCATTTTTTAACTGAGGGGAAAATGGAATGAAATGGTCTCCCCGTGTATACAGCCAAGGAAAAAATGAGATATATGTAGACAAACATCCCCTAAGTCTTCCAGTGTTTTAGTGGATCGTGAGTGGTTCCGTGAAGAAAATTTTAAGAACGTTTCTAAAATAATTATGCAGAACGTTTTATCGCTCATAATAGAAGGATGAAGCAATTTAAATTTGCCTAAGCCAGGTAGGTATTGAACTCAAAACTACGAAAACCCACTTCAGTTTGATTATACAACAATGTGGTACTGGCACCATTCACGAGGGTATTTTTCCAAGAAACAGCAGTAATTCCCTGAATGACATTTGAAACTCATAGCTTGGTTTCATGTTATCACTTGATGGCATTTTGAATGTTAGCTGTTATTACGTCTAACCTAAACTACAATGAGTTCCCAACCTTTGTTTACCTCAAATAAATTTAATTGAATCAAACCTAAAGAAAAATTCAAATGGTAAATCCAGTAATTTTTTGCAGAAAATACGACTTTCTCCATCATTCTCATAATTTTCTTTTGTTAAGGAGTGGGAAATGTATACGTTTGGTCCCTGGTGGTTTGCCCGGGCTTGGCAAATTACAATCCTGTAATTTTGGTTGTTTATTCCTTGTATGATCAATCCATGCAATGTTGCCTTACGATGGCAACCTGTTATACCTGCGCAAGACTGCGCCTGAGGCCGCAAGGCTAGCTATAGCTAAATCAATTGTAATGAGTCCGAGACACTCCACGCTCACGGTTTACCCCATATTTCCCATTCTTCTGGTCCAAGGGATTAGCAATTTATTTTTTAATAAGATGAATCTTCAGTGGAGGGATTTACAACTGTTTTTTCTTCGGTTTTAATGCTTAGAGGAAAATGTGAATATACCCCACATTCCTGTCCTTCCCACCAACGACTATGATGGAAGGACCATCATATTTCCGGCAGCAAAAGAACTTTTCCAACCCTCTCCACCGTTTCCTCTTCACCGCCTGAAACCTTCTAAGCTTCAACTTCGTGAGTCAAGTTCTCTTTTCTTCTGACAAGTGTCACATTTTTTGATTGAAGCCACTTCCTACTCCGTCCTTGGCTGTTCCGTCGACGTCGATCTTTCTAACGTCCCACTTTTGCTTCATCCATTTATGTCAGGTGAACCCTCTTGGAACATGGGATTAACTCGCACCTCACTCTAAAAAAGTCATGCCTTCTCGAATGAAAGCCATTCTTCTTAGGCGGATTGGTATTTACTCATGAAGTTGAAATGCTGCCGAGACAGGTATGTCGCTTTGCACTCGATTCGAAAATAGCCGAATCAAGAGTAGGGATTGCAGTTGATAGAATCAGCTATGGATTGAATATCAGGCCATCTTTTCTTCAAGGTGTACAAGAGAGGTTAATGTAATTTCTGCACACCACACACTAGTTATCAGTGTGACTAAATAAATATTACAACACTGTCAAGATAATCCGGTTCAGCGAGCCCTATCAATATCCCTTTATCATTCTAGTTGCATTTGTTCATTTTCTAACGGAGGTAAGACCGTACAAAAGGCTTTTGCTGGGTTCTTCCGGTCAAAAATCTAAACAGCAGATTCGCATGACAAAGTATTTGGCAAGCTTTTCAGACCCAGTGAATGTTGCTGCTCTAAACCAACAGCTCGTCCAGGCATAACAATTGTGTAGAAACTATTTTCAGCCGAATGCTGCGTCCTGGTAAACACGTGGGCATCAGTTATAAATTTTGCCTTGAGGGCCTGCCTAGCTTTGAATTTCACTGGCTCAATGGAGAGATAGAAGAAAAGGTTTTGAGTAATGAAAGAAAGACTTGGCGCTCTATTTCTTCATTAAGGGGGAATTCCTCACCCCTCGCCTCACTCCCACGTCTCCAGCAACACAGAGCCGTAGATTTATAGGGATATAGTGTTTTCATCATCGGACTGTTGTCTGGGGTTGTTTTCTTGGGTGAGGGCTCCGAGGCGATGCTCCAGGACGGGAAGGGTAGGGTAGGCAATGAAGGCTGTCAGCCTACCATGATGGACGTCCTTACATAAAACTGACGAGAACCCGGAGAAGGGAGAACCTTGGGCGGAATGGCCCGCCCGAGCACACTATATCACTTTTATGACTCCCATCTTCATTTTCATATTTCATATTTGCATTTTCTCTGCCGTTATAAATCAGGGAGTTTATGGCTAATTAGGCGGGAGGGCTCCCCCTCCTCACACCCCTCCAGCAGCTTTCCTCTCCCCTTTCCCACCCTTGTGGAAAGCTTATCGGGGCACATCCCTTGGTTTTGCAGACCGACCGACCCCCGACTCGCCCGCCGACCTCTTTTCTACCCCCCCGGTTTTCCGGCCTCTGGGGGCAAGTTTCGTCTAATATTGTTATAAGGGAGAGAATACCTCCTATCACTCCGGGGTATTCTCGATCCTCACCCTTTCTTACATATCATCGTGCATCTGCCTCGGAAAAACGTTCCCTGTATACCAAGTCTTGAATGACGTGTACACGTACCAAGAAAATGTGAGCTTCTGCAAAAGCACAAATTTTGTCCTTATTTGGCGTAATCTCTTATTGCTAAGCAACCTTCTGACTAATTTTGATACGAAATAAAAATATAAATTATCTCTCATAGCTGAAGGTCTTATGATAATTTGTGATGCTCATTTGTAATTTGCATTGATGACAATTTTATGATAAATTTACCCCATAAGCCCCAAACCACTCAAATATATCTGTAGAATTTAGATGAGTTCAATAATATCACATAGGTACATTCTACATTCTTTATAACGGCTGTGAACTATATTTAATTTTGTCAGAAAATCTGGGGACGATGTAAGTAAACTATGGTAGAAGGATTTTCCCCGTGGACATTCGGATTTACATCATGTGATAAATGAAACCACCACTTGCTTTGAGGCTGGATTTATCATCACTATCATTTTATATTATCACATGTCTATCTATAATAATAAAGTGTGGAGTACAATAATATAATATTGCCCAAAGGGACATGTGGTGTGAGATTACATATACGAATTATTGAGAAACATCATAAATTATTAGATTCCTTCCAAAATTGTATCACTACTTGGTTTGATAATCTGAAGTGAATCAAACGGGTTCTCTTTAGTGACCTCATTGAACAATATATAATCAATTCATTTGACTATAGAGAAATACACACATGGTTTGACCCCACACTTGCGACACCTATCGCAAGCCATGGAATAAGTAGGATTCCGATTGTAGGATGATTGGTCGATAGTGGGGTCGGTCGCAGCTGATTATAACAGTCGTCCTCTAGCGTCGTACTCTCTCCTACCTCATTAGCTTTATATGATTGGTAGTTTAGCAGGCTTGGTTGGAGCGAATGGATGAAGATGAAGAGAACCAGGCTATCGCTACAGGGGTGGAGGGGTTTGTCATTCGGAAATGGGAGTATCCTATACGCGTTCGGAGCAATGAAGCCAGTTAATGCCACTTCATCAATAATCATCATTCGGAGTTTCGAACCTACCCTCCCATTTTGAGCCCTATTGATGCGCATAGACGGATATTTATAGGGCTGTTTAACCCGAAACGGTCACTACATTATGACCGTCAAGGATGACAGTAGCGCTGGGCTGATTACAAGGGGTTGCGTGGTAATTATAAATCAAATTTAAAGCGCGAAATATGAGAGGTTCGTGCCTTCAGAAAGCTTCGCAATGATGGGAATTAACATCATTCGCCTGCACCGAGAAAGATGGATTCGGTGTGCAACTCATGTGCCCCCAAAACATGAGGTGTCGTGATTTAGCTTAGACTCCGACAATCTCGACGGTAATAAATGAAATGTGGTGGTCCGATAAAATGACACGCGACTTAATATTCCAGACGATAATAGACGTACCAATGAAAAACGCAAGTAAATGTGTGACTCGATCGTGTAGACTAGAGGGATATCAATTGTCACTAGTTACCAACACTCTTGATCCGTTTGGCACTTCGTGTACATCTACATTTTCATTTTTTGTACATCTACATTGTCATGGGCATACTAGTGATACGAAGAAACTTTAAGCTAACACCAAACAACAAACAAGCCCTGCCAATTTTTCTCCGCGGACATCACCTCATCACAAGAAGCAAATTTTCCCCACTTCGTATCCCTAGTATCAAACGTGGAGTGTTTCTGTGGAGCTTTCATACGTTGCTACAGAGCAGAAGGACGTGAACTGATATGAAAATGTCTCACTATATTACGAGTTGAAGTACTAACTGCTCCTTTCTCGAGTTCCTGGACATTCTTTAGTAGACAGTAGCTAGGTATCAACATCCTAGCATGCGCTAATCCTACCGGCTACTTTACCCATCACAGCTAAGCTTGATCTAAATCCACCTGTGACTTTGTCCTGCACGGGCCAAGCTTTATCTATTCCCAATTTAGACTTCGGCCACTACCAACATATAGGAATGAAGTTCTCGAGATGAAGGCAAAAATGTTACGAAAAGAATGAAGCTGTCGCCGTCACTGCGATATGGAATTGTATTTCTTAAACGACCCTTCCAATGGAAGGCGGTAGTTATTGCAAATTAATGACCGTTTCCAAGGCGACCATGCTTCTCGGATGAAGTGATGAGCAAAAGAGCACGAACGGCGCTCCTCCACCAATACTTCAACAGACGGGAAACCCAGCTAATTCCACCTCGGTAATTATAATTTGTACATCTCTCTACATCATTCATAAAACAGTTTCATAGGTAGCAGATACATTTAAAAAATAGTGCCATTTCAACGTTAGTTACAGTAAAGTTAGTTACACGAGTAGCGTTCATTGTGCAACCATGAACGAGTCTCAACCGTACAGTAAGAAACGCTCTGTCAGACCTTAAGTCTGAAGGTGGCCATAACAACTCTTCTACATGAGAGGCTATGGTCGGAAGCAGTGTCACTCAACGACGCTCTGACTCTTCTGAGTACTCATGCAGTGGTAATAAAATTCTGAAGCCTCAGTTGCTGCGCTAACTAAATGAAAATCGGATAGCCTGAGGTGGAGGAGTAAAGTGTGCGAGGAGTTTTGGTGGGGAGTCACAGTGACGGAGAATAAGATGACAAGGGAGAGCCGCGGACAGAAGGTTGACACGACCCCCCATGCTTTCCTTTCCCCTTACCATCCCTCCAGACGAAGACCAGAAAGAGACGGAACGCAGGGAAACATCTCCGGGCGAGAAAGAGACGGAGGCAATAAGAAGAGGAGGGTGAGAAAGCGGACGAGTGTCAGAAGAAGACGAGGTCTGGATCGATACACCTGATGCAGCTGTCCAACTTGTGACGTCATCATCCTCCCTCCGCCATCTACTGTTCCTTGTTTTCCACCTTCTTCTCAATAGGCTCATCCCGAACAGAGCCTGGGACGAGCTGGTGCTGGAAAAGAAGTTACCGACCGGGAATGTGGCCTTTGCATGCAAGGTACCTAATTTTTCGATGAACTAAGCCTCTCTTTTAGGCAATGTCTGAAATCCTCACGTTCTGTTACAGTTCGCCAAGTCTAATCTGATTTTATTGGATGAGAATTCGTCCACCCAGTAGGGACACTAGAGGCTCTATAAGTAGTTACAGGTGTTAGTAGAGACTCACCTCATGAAGACTGAGGACTCACCCTTGGCAAATCTTCCTAAAAACCGAAGCATCGAACTCATCACACCTCAATTTTCAACACTACCCATGGATGCTTTAATCGTGCTTTTAGGAAGGTGCCTAACTGCAGTTTCCCTTTATCTTCGCGTGTGTCGATACCTTCAATCTCCATCACCCATTGAACCCTCAACCCTCTAGCGAGATATGTCTTTATCTTGTGAAAACAGAAATATCTTCTCCGTAAACATTGACCCAGGGCCTCTGCAGTCCGGTGCAGCCATTGTTCGCGTTACGTTGGTAACTGTATTGAAATCTCATCAAATACAAGTGATATCAGGGGATAGACAGCCTTCCCATCCTGTCAGTCTTCCAACGTCAACCGTATCTGATAATTAATTAATATCTCCTCAACAGCCTTCAACCCGATTATTCATCAACCCCCCTCCCCCTCTCACCAACAATCCAACGACCCTTCCATCCTCCAGCCCTACCCCTTGCCAAACCAATGATTGACATACCTTGTCACTTTTGGGTCGTCACCACTCGCAAAACGATCAATTCACATTCTTTCACAGTTATGGAATGGTTTTTTCCCTTCATTAAAACAAGAGAGAGTATGAAGTAACCTACGCAGATTCATAAATCTATGAGATTTTATAGGGGGAGATAGTACGTTTTCGTGACATTTCTAGAATGAAGGCAACCCAAAGTTACTGGGAAAATATAAAGCGACTTTCTTTCCGAAAAATCAGCGATCCCAAGTTATAATTCTGATGGATCTGATAAAAGTCGAGAAAAAATGAGATCCTCACATCTACCCCAATATATTTTGTCAGCGGCAGAGTCAGACGTGGGTGAGAGCACGTCAAGCCCACGAACCTGCCTTATCTTTGATTTTACTCCGTTTTAAAATCCTCCGTTCAACCCTAATCTACTCTCAAACATCAAGAGCAGCCTTTTCTCTCAACTTTATTGTGATATTTGTTAATTTAGCCCCGTTTTCCGTGATATAAACAAACAACAGGGCTCTCTGAACAAAAAGACTTGACATGAAAACTCTTCCACTGAAAATGAAATACGGTGATTGTTCCGCTTCTCCCGAAACTCCAGAGGTTATTATTACTACTTGAACCTACCAGTCCGTCATGTCCATGTATGAGTTAAATTAATGAAAAAGATTCAGAAAAAGGTCCCACATTACGTAGGAACTAAGAGACTTCATGAGTATATGACATATTTCGAATCAAGGGTCAAAATTCAGAACGGAAAATGGCTTTTTTATTCTTTGAACTTCCAATGACCAATGACCTCTGCCAGTCGTCTATCTACAATAAAAAGTCCCATTTTCAGAATCAACGTATTATATTATTATTGGGGTAGTACGCGTCAACTCGAGGTTTCACGCTGGAAAATATAAGAGATGTTCTTATTCCTCTCACGAACATATTTTGCAATTGTTAAAATCGTCCTTGGTTTTTTTTATATTAATAAGTTAAAAAACTGCTAAAGAATTCAAACATAAACAAACCGTAAATCCTCGCGACTTATCACCAAAAACAATACCCATTTTCAAAATATCCTCCTTACCCACGTGTAACGATATCTGGTGTGCAGATCGATTTTGGTTGGTTATTCATTGAATAATCAACCTATGTTATGCAGAAAGTAAATCTCTCCGATTCGGTCCAAAAATTTTTCTGGACGTTTCAAGTTGTCTACTAGATCAAAATAAGCAAATGCGCGTCCGCCGTCCACCACCCACGCTAACTTTGGTAGTAGAAGATTTTCAAAAAATCTGAAATTTTGGTCAGGGACCTGTTTCATCCAAGGGCCTTAGAATATCTTGTTCCAGAAGGAGAACAAACGCATTTCATGCTTGCAGCGTATTTATTAATTTTTTTTTTTTTTAATCCCTTGACCAATGTGTGCTATTTATTCAGTTTTCAGAATACATGCTGCTTCGACTGGCCTCAACCGAGTTTCAGGACTTTCTTACCAAAATGAACACTTCGTCGTGGAGTCGCAGGGCTCACAGGAAATCAACAATAGTCGTCAAAGGAGAACAAGAAGAAGATTCCGTAGGTACCGTCAACTATAGCCTACAATTATACGTTTTTCTATCACTTGTCAAGACTTCGAGTTGGCATTCAAAACTTTCCCAGTTTCCAACGGTAAGAAAGAAAGGAAGTTGACTCGAGAAAGGCAAATAGAAGTCAAAAAGATAACAAATTTTTTCATTCAGTGTACAACTTGTGTCAATTTTATTTGAGTTGTAAAAAGGTAGCTTTGGAAGAAAAGGGCAAAGCGAAAAAGGGTGACCCCCGCCACATCCACTCCTTCTCACCCTGCAGTGAATAACTTCCCCAAAATGTCACAACAGGGAGGTGAAGTAAACTTTTCTTGTTAAGGGAAGACAAAGAATGTCGTCGGAGAAAGAAAAACACCGGAGTTGTTCGCCCCCTCCGTCGACTGGGGGCAGGGAACAGTGGCCCTGGAATTTAAAGACCATTATGAGTTAAGACCTTTATAAATGTAGGTTGTGTTTGACGGGTCCTAAGGTTGACAATAGGACGGAGATAAGGTCGAGGTACCTTCAAAGGCACCCGGAGAAAACGCCTACCAACACACCCCCTTCCGCGGAGCTTTTGTTTTTCCTCGGTGTTGATGAAATTTAGAGCCCCCCTCTCTCTTCCCACACCCTGAAAAGGAGGGATATAGATGAGGCACCAAAGACAAACTACGGAGAGCCATAAAAGCAATAAACGGATAAGAGAACCCTAGCGCCCTCGACTTTGGGCTTTTTCTCGTTGTTTTTGAGAATTTATATGCTCTGGCCAGCCTCCTGTGGGAATATTTTAGCTAGAAAACCTGATTCTGACAAACTCGGCGTTTAGAAATGAGAAACAAGGCGATCATTAGGTGAGGAAGTATTAAATCCAAGGATATGCGAAAATCATTGTGTTCTGAACATGCAATAATTTATTAAACAATAACTGCCAGCGGAATGCTGCCATACTCACACTTTCAATAGACATACTGAGGCCTCTCAAACAAAGAGCTTAAAGAGCTTTTGGTGGACGTACGATTAAGGTTAGTCTCATCCTAATTCGATTCCAATTGAATTTGAATTACGTATAAATTAAATTATTGCTAAAATATTCGATTACTCAAGAGTCCACCGAACTTGTACCGAGCTTGTTGTTGAATGCGGTCTCGTATTCAAAATAAGAATTAAATGAACCGATTGATTGAATTTGGAGCATAAGCGTTTCTTGATGAATCCAAAAAACATTTCAACGCCTTTTGCCACCTTACTCTTTAAAGGTATTCGTTCATTCAAATCTTAGTCCTGAAATAACGACAAATCTTCACCATGTTAAGGGTTCCACTAGAGTAGATGAAGTGAAAACTTTTTATCGAAAGGGCAATTACATGTAAATTTGATTTTGCGATCATGTTGCTTATGTTAGTACGCAAAAAAGGAACATTTTTGGATCCAGTGTAACATTTTCCTTTCATTGATTATATTTTGATACTACAGTTTGAAACAATCGACTTGTCAATCGATTTAAGTGTTGAATGAATTTAATAGGTTAGACCGTTCATTTCTCAAAGGTGACAAATATGAAGTATTGTCAAAAATCATCAAAAATTAATTTGTGATTGACGTTTAATTAAAGCAAGACGTATTCGAGGACACCGATGTACTTACTCCTGTCAAACCCTTGTCAGTGTGAGACACTTCGAAACGTAAATCGCGTTGAAAACGGTAGGATAAGCAATCACGTCACGTGAAGAATAATGAGATAAATATTCGATTCAAAATAATAGATGTCAACGTCAAAAACCGCTTTCCGGACGCTCAAGCTGGAAAAATTGCGATGGCTTTCGAAAGGAAAAATCAAAGTATAAAGAGCTCGGTTGGTGGTGTAATTGAGTCGCGTCATTCCAGGTGAAGATCGAGAAGGGTAATAGGGATCAATCAGGCTGCCCTGTAGAAAGGAAAAGTGTCGAAAAACGTCAATCTAAGCCATTTGATCCGAGGGCAAAAAGAGGATTTTTTATACTTGGGGGCAAAGGATAAAAAGCCCCAGTGGGTGAGTTAATCGCTGGAAAACAACTCCGACCCCCGGCTCTTTTCTCCTCAGTTCATTCTACAGGTTCCAACATCCATCTGGATCTCCCGCGCGTCAAAACCCCCAAAAACCAGAGGATCCAACACCCAGCGCGTTATCCGATTAAAAAGACTCCCACTCCACCGCGGGAATCGTCCTAAAATTGACGCTGACTGATGGATGCTTCGTAAAAAAAAGTCGTTGAAAAAAGGCAAGGGGGGGGGGGGAGATATTCTCCGCGGTTTGGGGGAAAATAAAACTGGCAGAAAAAGTTAGGCGAGGGGTGGACAAAAAGTCAACATCGATTGTAGGGATGATGGTTTGATTCATTCGTGGATCTGGCCCCGCAGACATTTGTCATGTCAACCGTATGTCTGCGAATCATCCCGAGCCATTCCGCCAGTCAACCCTCCGAGCAACGGGCCGCGGCTTCACTCGTCAATCCGCGAATCCCAACTCCCTTTTCAACCCCTTTCGGTTTTATAAATGACTTGCCCTGCAATTTTTTCCCCCTTCACCCGGTTGTTGGTCGTTGTTACTTTTGCTCTTGCGTGAAGATAAAAAAAAAACGGATGAGCTACAACAGGTCTCTTTCCCGTCAGAGTCAGCAATTTGACGTGACAGATCGTGTGCTTTCCCGAATTCGTATCAAATCCTTCTCGTCCTGACGAATGACCTCCTTTGTCCAATCTGGTATACTCTAAACGCTCTTTTTGTTACGTTTTTTTTTTTTTTTTTTTTTTTTTTTTTTTTACGCGCTCCCCATGACCCGATTTTTGCCAGATGTAAATGAAAATCGTTAATTAATTCCCGCGCCACGTTGACAAACATATTTTTCCGATCGCCAGAATTCTTAGAATAATATTGCTAGTATTTGATAAAAGTCAAGTCATCCAATAAATATGCTGATCAATTTGAAAATTTTGCTGAAGTAATGAAGAAAAAGAAAGAAATCCAAATGATAATTTCTATCTAGATCTCTTACTGCATTTCTGTGCTTCTGGAGTACATGAGGAACGAACTGAAACGCTAATTGCTAATTCATAGTGATGGGAAGAGGGACGATTATGGTCAAACAACACTGATGGTTTATGTAGAACCAATAAGAAGGAAGATTAATCACATCAATTATTCACGCAGCAATCAAACAAAAGAACCTTCATCACACAAATTCGCCTCTTACTCCTTCGTAGATTTCCTAAACTAAGAAATTTCAAACATCAACCGCCTACGGAGCCATATTTTTTTCAGAGAGGCTTTGACACAAAATACTCGTATTTCTCAAAAAAGCGTAGCTTCATGAGCCAAAGGATTGATGGCGTGCTCAAGGAGTCTTCTCTCTGCACATCACAAATCTTCGTTTTCAGCAACCGAGGACTTGGCTCGCTCCCTCTATTCTATATTCCACTCAAAATGGAAATTGTTTGAAGTGTAACCTTTGTTTTGTCAAAGAGCAGTCTCACAAAACTCCGTTCTATTCTTCTGGATTAAAGTTCACCAAGGTGCAGGCTTCAATGAAGATGATATAATATGAAAATTTAAGAAATTTTGTTTCTATCTCAATTTGACGATTTTTTAACAGACATTTCTAACTTCAATTTTCCCAAGATCAACTCAAAATCTCTATTCATTTCATGTCCTTATTCTAAATAGTCATTGCACGAGCTCGTACAAAATTATGAATTTTATGGTTCTCTTACCTTCGTCGCAAAGCATGCCTCGGGCAAAAAAAGCTGAAGGTCCCCTGAAAAACGACCCAAATGAGTTAGTCTGGCGAACAATGTATTTTGCACAACGCTGCAGATTTAGTTCGTGGGATGAGGGTAATGTGAGCATGGCGACATACGGAATGGTTTCTCAAGGGTCAGGTTAGGCAGCGAATGGAGACAGAAAATCAGAAAACTGGCGAATGATTGGTGCTCTCAATGATTCTGACGACGATTAATGCGACATTAGTGCAAATTCTTACACAGGGGTATGTTATTCCTTGGTCCAAGAGCATGGAGACTCATTCCAATCGATTCAGCGTCCGAAGTTTAGTGGAAAATAATGCTTCCTCGCCTAGATCGCCACTGGTATTAAAAATCTCGAAAACACACATATTTGAAGTGGGTAGAAAGATACTCATTTTGACCCATGACCTCTTCCGGTGGGCGCCAATATTTGTAAGCCCCAGGCTTACTGCCTCCGGAAAACCAGAAGGGAGGGAGCATGCGCCAGGATGCATGCGCAGCTCCTGCCTGGACATCTCATTTGGAGAGAGCTCCAGCGCGCACTCGTTGCCAAGGCGCCCAACTGGGCAGTTGTTGCCGAGGCGCCCCTCGTCGCCGAGGCGCCCAACATATTGGAGTCATATATTATATTTTTGTAACCTATCATGCAAGTGCAACTCACTCAGTCCATCCTGGCTTTGTCCTGTGCTTGCTCTGAAGTGAACTCTGCTACCGTGCTGAAGTCGACTGAAGCTGTAACATTGTGTTCCCCATGAGATAAAGGACTCAAGCTAATTAAGCCTCGCTGTGTACCTTCGGGACAGCATGCCCCCTCCTGTTTTCCTTCGGCGTCGATGCCGTTTTTGTCAGCCGGTATCGTTGCGCTTGCTCATTAAATTGTATTTCATGTATATCATAATTTCATGTATCATGTATTAATTGTATTTTATGCTCCTCATGTTGTCTAATTTACTTTGTCGAATTACTTTGTCTTGTATAAATTCTAGCCCAGGTTGAGGCATATTCTCCTTTGCAACATGTCCTTGTTTTCAATTATAATTCAGTTTGTATCAATGTATTTTATGCTCATCCTTGGTATCCCTAGTTGCTCAGTCGTAAGTCTTGGACTTACATCCCGTATCCTTTCGCTAGGTCCCTTCCAAATTCTCCGAAGAAACCCGAATTAAATTATAGTAAATTCAAACACATTTTAATTCGAGAGAGGCTTACATATTGATCGCCAATAATCTTGAAAATCTATTTTTTAAAACGCATTTTGACCCCTACCTCCTCCCTTCCTCTCAAAATTGGTCTGATCGGGCTGAAAAGTTTCGAGGAATGAGTAGACCCAAAAACGGGTTCCTGAAGCGAATTTCAGATTTTAGAAAAATTTTCTACTCAAGTCGGCGTGGACGGCGGACGGCGTACATTCGCCCAGATTTTTTTTTTTTTTTTTTTTTTTTTTTTTTTTTTTTTTTTTTTTTTGCCGAATCAAAGAGATTGAATTTTTGATTGAAAACATATAGTAGGTTGATTATTCGAGGAATAACCAACCAAAATGAACTGTGAGTTGATAGAAATCAACTTCAAGTAAATGTTGCTAAATTGATGTTGTGAAGTCATTTGAGTGCACCAAGGCTAGTTATTTATTTATATAATTTCTCCTTTTGTTTTGAAAACTGTGGTTTAGATAATCCTGGCTTCATCTAGAATAAGAGCCCTGGCGCAACGTGAGAAGTTTACTGCGCTTTACTTTTAAGTGAAACGGTGTGTTCATACCCAGATAATAGTGTGTATACCCATGGTACGAAATAAACTTCTGTAGCTTTTCTCGTAAGCTGCCGTCTTCAATGTACAATAAAATAATTTGTAAATGTGATAATCCCTCATTGCGAGCGCAGCAACTAGCAACATGCCAATACGAGAAGCATGAAACCGAATCTTGGTTGTTACTAAGAACTGTCGGGAGTTGAAGCAAGGGAAATCCCTCTGCGCCGAGCTTCAGAAAGCAAATGTTTTGCAAGTCAAGATTAAGCATTACTATGACCTACTTTCTTACTATAATCGAGCTGTCAAAAAGTGGTGCACAACAAGAATTTTGTACTAAGCTTAGTGTCTCTTTATGGTTATTAAATCGTTTCAATATATTCATATGACCAGCGAAATACAGCTCATAGATGTTTACAATCATATCGAATACATAAAACACTTCTTCAGTCAATGGTGAATATCATTTCGGACAACAGTGTATTTATGGATTGTTGGATCTTCCATACCAGACGGGAAGTGCCAAAATGATACAACCTACGTCAGACTCTCGTTCCGTATGCATGTTATTTAGCAAATCCCCTATCGCAGTCATAACGTCAAACCTTTCAAACTATAATTCCGCTCGCCCGCGCAGGGGGACTTCAAATTCATTTCAGCTATCCAAAACTCCATCGGATCTATCAAACATTTCTATCCCATTCATTACTTATTGAAACCGCCCCACATCAGTGTGTTCGTTGCTTAAAATGCAATATGTGTACTCGTCGTTTTACGTCAAATTTAAGCGTCGGTTGTGGTTTGCTTATATACGGTGTCTTTATGACAGAATCATACAAGTAATTGCACTAATTGGCATTTCGTTACTACGTGATGGCTAGATTACAAATAGTTCGTAGTATTTAATTCAACAAGGCGAGCCGACTGGCAACTATAACTAATAGTAACAATATAAGTACTTGGTCAACTGTTACCACCTGAATACGCGTGGTGTCAGGTTTAACCGCTTCTACTGGATAGAATTGTAATTCAATATGTGGAATTAAATTGGCTGACAAACTCAAGCGATTGATTCACACATATGCCAAACTGCATTAGGTACGGAATCATCACGGTCCGACTTATCACAACCGAACAATTTCAATATGAATACAACTGTTATCACATTCGGTGGCAGGTGTATTCAGATCCAGGAACAGAAAATAAATTCGGTGAACTCCATTTAGCTTATCAATGGGTTCTTTTACTCAATTCGAGAAAAATGTATTAATAATTTACTCTTTGGGAGGAGATTCTCCTAGTGGCCGTACCAAGCAGCCCCTTATTCTACTTGTCTTGCTACCCCCCTCCGGATCGGATTGTACTATTTTCACCATGACTAACAAGTAACATGTGTCGACGCCTCAAAAAGGAGAAACCTCTCACCGGGAATACGTTTAACTAGAGTTGAAAGAAACGACTGTCAGCCGGCTCGTCCAAACCAATAACCATCTTGGACGCCACTGCGGAGTGACAACCCACTGACGGTGTCTTCTTTTCATCTCTTTCGAGGCGAACGCGAAGGAAATTTCAAAAATAAATCGTATCACGAAGTAATTGGCTTGGGAAATCACCGCTGATGGAGCTAGTCTTACTGTTCACAGCTGAGCGTTAAAATAACATGATGGCACCTTCAAAGGGGGTTCCTCTAAGCTCTATCCAAGTTCTAGGCTTGTTAGAAATGTCCATCAATTTACTTTTTCGTGTATGTGTTTCTGATAAATATATGTAGTACCCTATGTGATGATTACATTATTACGAGCAATTAGGTGTTCAATAGTTTCATCTGGGCCTTGGACTCCCCGTAATTTAAAAACGGCTTATTATTCTATGTGTACTGAGGAGGTTTCGTAAAGGTTAGGTATCCTATTTTTCCCTATACCCAAAACCAACAATGCGATGACTGGTTCATCACTCTTCTGGCTACCTCCTTTATGCACGGGATTTTAGTGGGAAATGATGTCTTACGTCTGCTTCACGGAAAATCTCGATTTCGCAAATCGTCGCTTATGAAGCAACTCATCTTTTGACCAAAATGAGTTAGGAACGATTTCTGAATGAAAAAAAGCATACCCGATCGACTGGAAGGCACAATTTCTCTCTCCTGTCGACAGATCAAGCGCAAAATGTAAAAATACCAACAACACCTAACTAATTTCGTAATATCTATCGTGCAACAACAGCAAATCATCATTAATTAATTAATTTTTTCATTATAAATTGTTTTCCAATTTTCGGATGATTGGTCAAAGCAGTTACACTATTACAAGCAAGTTAGTATCATCAAACGTAATGAAAATAGCCATAGCTCACCACAAATAATTTTTTTAGCTCCTCTAAAAAGTTGACAAAAATGAGTTATGTGATTTTGATTTTGATCCATGTCCAGCCTAAATTATCGACCGATACGTGGGCCGATTTCGGACGACTACGTGAGGGAAACATACTACACGTCTCGGTTTCCGAAAATCTCGTTGTACCATTATCAAAATACTGATTTTCAAGCATAACCTTCCTCCGCTTGAAACAAAATATTACATTTTTCAGGGCAGTTTGATTTTTTTTTTCGGTCAATGAATAACGGAGCGGACGAACACCTAGGGTTGCTTAATCCTACACTTGTGCATCCTTCCCATGATGAACCAAAACGATCAACTAAATCAAATGCATTTTGTCTAAAACTAAATACAGGTAAACAAGTTTTTCTTGGCATTAATATCAGTCATGGAGCCAATTTTTTTTGTTAAATTATCTCTTATTAAATAGTCTTTTGGGTTTTACGTGGCTCCCAACGCTTCATACGCCTCGTAGATACGCAGCATACAAATGAAACCAAACTAGTACAGGGGAGGGGAATATACGAAGCCTTGTGCCTGAAAAGTTTCCATTCCATTTGCGGGCCAGTTAAATAATGTCGATATTTTCGGGTATGAATTTGTGTAACTTGGAATTAAAAGTGATTCCAATTCTGATTACCATAAGGGGAGGAACCTTATTGCTGATTTGTGGTACGCCGAGGTTGAAGATCGGTGGATAAATTCTTCTGGTAACTTTCCCCTTTTGGTTGGTTATCCCTTGAATAATCAACCTATGTTTTCATGATAATGGTCAACCTCTCCGATTCGGCTCAAAATTTTTTTCTGGACGTTTCATGATGTCTGGATCAAAAAAGGTCAATGTCCGTCCGCCGTAAGCCGTACGCCGTCCATTGTCCGCGCCGTTTTTGGTAGTAGAAAATTTTCTAAAAATCTGAAATTTGTGTCAGGGGTCTGTTCCCGGCCTGGGACGGTCCTCCAAACTTTTCAGCCCAATCGGACCAAATTGGGGGGGGGGGGGGGTGAATTCAAAATGTGTTTTTTGAAAAATGGATTTTCGAGATTTTGGGCGATCTAGGCGAGTAGGGTGTCATTTTCCACTAAATTTTGGACGCTGAATCCAATGAAATGGGTCCCAGAACGATTGGCACCCACTGGAAGAAGTAATGGGTCAAATTGGGTATTTATTACCCATTTTGTATGTGTCAGGATTTCTGGTGCCTAGGCGTGTGGGGTATCATGTTCCACTAAATTTTGGACCCTGAATCGATTGGAATGGGTCTGGGACCCACCACACCCACTGTTTCCCCCATTCGAGGAATAACCAACCCGTGTGTAAGAATTTGCAGATTTTGGTTGGTTATTCCTTGAATAATCAACCTATGTTTTCATGATAATGGTCAACCTCTCCGATTCGGCTCAAAATTTTTTTCTGGACGTTTCATGATGTCCTGATCAAAAAAGGTCAATGTCCGTCCGCCGTCCGCCGTCCGCCGTCCGCCGTACGCCGTACGCCGTCCGCCGTACGCCGTACGCCGTCCATTGTCCACGCCGTTTTTGGTAGTAGAAAATGTTCTAAAAATCTGAAATTTGGGTCAGGGGTCTGTTCCCAGCCGAGATGGGTCCTCGAAACTTTTCAGCCCGATCGGACCAAATTTGGAGGGGGTAGGGGTCAAAATGTGTTTTTTGAAAAATGGATTTTCGAGATTTTGGGTGATTTAGGCGAGTGGGGTGTCATTTTCCACTAACTTTTGGACGCTGAATCCAATAAAATGGGTCCCAGAACAATTGGCACCCACTGGAAGAAGTAATGGGTCAAATTGGGTATTTATTACCCAACTTGATTATGTGTTTTCGGGATTTCTGCTACCTAGGCGTGTGGGGTATCATTTTCCACTAAATTTTGGACGCTGAATTCAATGATGTGTGTCCCAGAACGATTGGCAACCACCGGAAGAAGTTATGGGTCAAAATGGGTATGTATCCACCCATTTGGTATGTGTCAGGATTTCTGGTACCTGGGCGTGTGGGGTATCATATTCCACTAAATTTTGGACCCTGAATCGATTGGAATGGGTCTGAGACCCGCCACACCCACTGTTTCCCCCATTCGAGGAATAACCAACCCGTGTGTAAGAATTTGCAGATTTTTTTTATTTGAGTCTCAATTCCTTCGACTTAATATACGCCCCCATTTTCACCGATCCTCTAATCTTGTCGTAATTGGTAAATTTTGTGAAGACCCTGGTTTATTATTCATTCTTCATTAGTCTATCAGTCTTCATTACTCTAAGAACGAAGATAGGTATGAAGGGATTCGACAAGTTGGATTCTCGGGGATTACGTTTGTCGTAATGATGTCGTTCTATTCCCATAAATACGTATCAATCTTTGTAATGATGAGGTGAAGAACCTGGAATTCCCCTAACAAGGTAGAACACGACTTTGATCGATCCTGCACAAGATTCACCACAATAACATTAGAACGACGTCCAATAACAGTCGTCACCTGACGACCCACGAGGACTAAGATGAGTGAGTTCTGTAGAGACGAAAGGTGGTGCGGAAGGGGAGCACAACATGGATCTGCTCTAATACCATTAAGTGGGCCGACGTTACCTGGGCTGCAACATTCGGATGTCTCATGAAGGAGAGATGATGCAGAAATTCAGGTTCGGAGGAGCAGGAAAGCTAGTCGTCAATCATTTACTCCGCGTATCTACTGAGGTTAATCGTCGTGTTTATCTCGCAAGAGTTGTCAAATTTCCCTTCGGCGTGCGGTTTCCCTAGTACAGATCTCGCTGCTCCGGATGGTGCGTGACTATGATTGAGTTATGAGTTACGATCCATAATGCTAGGAGCCTACGAGGCCTCAGAATGTAGAAACAGCCAACCAACATCCGTCTTCACCTCTCTTCTAATGTCAATTAAGGTACTCCCCGAAAGGGCAACCCAGTAATGTTGGCTGTAGTGAATAAATGATATTATCATAAGGTCGTTATCAAAATTTCATGGCATTCTGTCTTCAAGATGATGAGTTGTACAAATTAAAGTGGTTGTAGAACACGTCTTGAGTGCAAGTATGGGCGAAAAGCACGCAAGTGAGCCTATTTGAATTCATATCAATAATTTCCAAACAATAAAGTGAAGATCAATTGCACAGGGTACGCCAAAGAATGATCGAAATGAAAATGTAACAATACAATTAGCTCCAAAATTTACAACATTATGGAGAATCAAAATAACTTTTTTTTGTGAATGGGATCCCATCTACTATTTAGATCTATTATAAAACTAATAATCGCCACATTCCTCTATTTATAATTGTTTCTGCATAAGATCAAAGAGGATCGACTTTCATATGATGACATTTTTCAACAATTCTGATGCAACTCTCCTGACAGAGGCTTACTACAACTGGATACTTCATGAGTCACGAACCGTTTCTTAGTTTATATCGATACGATCGTGATCAGCGCATTTTCGGCGTGATTTGTTTGTCCTTTCTAGTTCTATTGTTTTGAATTTCACAACTGTCGGATGAGAGATTGATATGAGCCTCAGATGGACTTGTGTGCGATGAGTTCTTGTGACGCATTAAAAGTTGTTACATGCACGATCTGTGTAGGTTAGTCCGTGAAGGAAATTAGAAAATATTCATTATTATATGATCACAGGCTGGCGAGTTCTAATTACTGATGTGTTTCGAATAACGTGTTGCTTCACAACAGGAACAAAATCATTTTTATTTTTTTATTTTTTTATAACATTTACGCAGTTGGGTCAATTCACAGGGATAGGTACAGAGGTTATACCTTAGGAGTGTGAAAGTCAACAAACGTGGCAACATGAAATATTACCTACTCCTCTGGCCGCCTGATAGAGAGGAGAAATACCTCAGGACATTCTCAAAGGTGAGTAATCGAATGAAAAGGTTTCGAGAAAATAAAAAAAATAGTAGTAGGCTGATTAGAACAAAGCTCCTTCTCTAGACAATAGGAGCTTTGCGGAGGTGAAAACAACAAATAAAATGACCAGTGAGGGAGAAGTTCTTTTTCAAAGACGCCTAGGCACCGTGTATCCACGAGAGAGAATGCAAATACAATTTATCACCTCTGCACAGAAAAACACACGGTCCCAAATACCTAATTATATCTTTTATACGAGTAAAGACGGGAAAGGCGAGAGGGGCACAATGATATAGAGAATGGACAAGCTTTGCCAATTAGGCATATGCGGTTTCCATAGGGTCCATGTGGTGTTCGTTTTTAATTGAAGCTCCTCCTCCATCCAAAGGCTATTGTTTAGAGTTGGATTCACGTCACCTTAAGCCTCCTGGCCACAAGTTAGGGCGTAGGGTTATTACTTAGATAAGCTTCGGAGATATGCACCCTGTTTAATGAGCCCAGACGCATCCACCTCTCCCCCGTTTACCTTACTACTTCAGTCATCCCAAGAACGGAAAGAAAAACGAAGATAGAATAAAAAAAAATTGGGGTTTTTGACAAGAGAAATCACTTAGGTTTGAAATGGCAATTTAAGTGTCGGATTCATTCGCAAAAGGTGGAATTTCAACGTCGGTGCTTTGGTCATTGGGAAGTGACCTGGAGTCTTCGCCGAATGTCCCGTCGAGTTGTTCAGAGTATTCCAAATATTTCGTTACTTACTTAGTTCCTTGAAGAGGCTTGTGAAAATTATGACAATACGCTAAAAGGTATCCTTAGCGTCCGGTTAAGTTACAAGGAAGGACAGATAACTCAATAAGTACAGATAAGTCTACAATCTCATTCTCCATTTTTTAATCATTCAATGAGCTCAAATTCGTCCGAGTAATATCACCAAACTAAATGAGTGCGTGATAGGATTGAGCACATTGTCCTTGCTTATGATTCTCTTCTGAAAGCATATAGGCAACTAGCTGCGATGCCTGGACAGAATTATCCCATTTCGTCTAGCAGGTTAAATTATTGTTTTGGGTGCGAGCTTGTCGATTAGTTATGCGGAAGGATCCTCTTTTTTAATAAAGGGGCATTCAGAAAGCCGGGAGCTCAACATGTTCGTACTGGATAGAGCTAAAATGTGAAGTCAAGTGGCGGAGATGGGGTGGGCGAGTAACACTTTGAAAACGGTGCAGCTTGTGTCATGACCACCGCCTCCATGATCGATGACCCCCACCACCCCCTACCAGAATTTCCACCACCAAAAACAAACCTAAGCATGAAAATTCATCGGCTACAAATGAGTGGTCTTTTCCCAATCAGTGATTAGCGAATTTATAGCCTCCGCGCTCTCGAGTTGACTGGTCGATGTCCCGCTTTTGCGCTTCCAAAAAGAATACTGGAGTTTGAAACGCGACTTTTAAAGAGGGAGGAGCGTTGGTGTCGGTTTTTGAGGGCCGGTTCGAGCCGCGGATGTTTCGCATAATTTATCAAACCATTTCCAATGCTAAAACGACCTAGAACGAGGGAGGGGAAACTGCACTGGAATTAGGGGCATTTTCTGGCGTGATTTGAGGGTGATACACGGCTTATAATATACGGCTCGACTCCTAAATCAGTCAGCTCCCTCCGCTCTAGGTGACTCATCGGCAATAACCGATAACACACCAGCGTAGATCATTCCAAATCGGGAAGCGCCCTACGCAATAAAAGCTGAATCCCGACGGTTTTTGCAACCACACTCCCAACACTTTTCCGAGGGACTTTAAGTCACCCACAATTTTCCCAAGTTCCTACGCAATGCAATTTTTTCCAGTAGCGTGCTTATACCTTTTGGCATCTACTTCAGATACCTCAATAATTTCCTAGTCCCTTGAAATACTAAATTGCCTTATTCATATGTCAATACTACTCATTTATTGCGGATTGATTGATGGACAAAACCCATGGAACAATAAACGGGTCGTACTGCAAACAATGGTATAACCAAGGGATGATATGTGGGGATTTCGATAATTCAATTTCGTGATTAGCTTAGTGATTCTCGGAGCGAAAAAGGTGCAAGTTCATGAAGAATGAACTAGCTGATCAAGTAGACCGTTTACCATTGGTCTACTCTTCTTGGTGAAGGCATCTCAGACTCATTATATAGTTGAGTGGAATTAAAACACCACATTTACATTACCAAGAACCCTCTATCCGGGTCATTTTGTTGCCCTTATCCCAATTATTCACGAATATATTCGAGATGTCCGCGACTTCTGACCAATACTTTTCTTACCAGTCGAGTAAAAAATAATACTATTGTTTTCCTCAATTCAAGACTTACGAATACCTACGATTACGGTGAAATTTCATTCGGTATAATTATTGACTCCCCTCCAAACAACAATTGGCTGGAATTGAAGGGACGAGGGGTGATGTCCCAATCATTTGCTGCCCTGCGGGTTGAACTTCCACGAATAAATAGCATCAGTCTACCATTATCCGATTTATCAGGGATTGGCAACCTCCGCAGGTCCACATGTTGATGAGAAAGTATCATCGCGGCTTTCCAATAATTACCCTCATTAGCCTCCATAGTGGAAAAGGGCTTGGCCCTAGATTTCAAACAGGAGCGTTATTATCGAAAAACAATTTGTATCAATACCGCTCACTGGTCTTGCCAACCGTATTTGTTCAAATAACCCCCGCCTGGAGCTCTGGAAGCCCATTACTGTTTTATGCTGGGCCCATCGTTAATTCACGCGAAGCTCCCAGTTTTCGAGGTATTTCGCCGAAAGGTTTTCCCTACTCTTCTCGAGGCCGTACGTTTCAATATTGCCGTCCTTTTATGGTAACCCTCAATCATTTTATCAGAATGTGACTTCCGAATGGCCCTCCTCGAAACGTGAGTGTTTTTGCCGACACGGAACAAAATGAAATAACGAACTGATGTTTTCAATAGGCGGCCGCTACTAAAACTGAAGCGAGAGTACCTGCTGGCTGCTCATAACGTAACTTTCTCGTTAATCTCAAACGTTAGCTCCAAGCTATGATATTATTCTGTGCATTATAAAGCACAAAGACCTCTCATTTTCTCTTAAAGTGGTGGAATTGGAGCAGTTCTTTCAATCCATCCTCATACAGTGTTGTACGGTCAATCCTCATAAGCTGCGAAAACCCATGGTTATAGTTGGTTATTCCTTGAATAATCAACCTATGTTTTTATGCAGAAAGTTAACCTCTACGAATAGTCCGATCATTAAATTATCTTGTCTAATAGTCCAGTTCTGTACCAGGAAGCCCATAAGTTTTCATCACAAAACAACAAATAGAATACTACCTAGCTGTGATGGTAGGACAAGGATCTGCAACGACTCGATCGGAAACACCGGTTGGCGGTTCAGCAACAAAATACTACGGCTAAAACTATTAGATCGCAAACGGAGAATACGGAATACAGAGTTTTAATAGAAAATGAAACATTCGGTGACTATGCATTGAACGATAAGAACCGGAAAAGCGAAGACGACGCGAGATAACCTGGCCAAGAATGGAGCATGAAGGAGATGTGGCGTTCACAAAACATGAAAAAGCGATCAGTTTTCCACCAATATATCGATATCCACTGAATTGTTGACGCTGAATCGATTGTGATGAGTCCCGGAACGACTGGTGCCGTCTGAATGTGGATATGAGTATCTACCTACATAATCTCGGAAGTGGGTTTACAGGAATTGCGGGACCTAGGCGTGTGGGGTATAATTTGCCACTAAATCTTACTACTCTCACAATTTTCCCATGCTCTAGGTTCATAGTAACCCGCGAATTGTCAAATATAAACAATAACATTTTTGGATTTTCCACATGGGGACCTTTCCCGTTTTTACTGTGAAAATCTAAAAAACGAGATAGTTATCAATTTTTGTCACGAAGTAAAAATGGAGTTAAAAAATGAAACCACCTAAAAAAAACTTGGTATGAACCCCCTCCCTCTCCCCATCAAGTCAGTAGGTACTCAAGTGTATTAGATACTGTGTACAACCTCTATGCTTAGCAGACAATTACCCACCCATATATTGATATTAAGTCAGAGAGGATCCGATTTTACGATCACTTGCCATAAAATCATTGAACTATTAGAACAAGAGCGAGACAAAAGACGGTCTCCTTTCTACCGAAGTCAACATTAGACATTCACCGAAAGCAATGCCCGTCGTATCCGCTGTTCTACAAGCATGTGGCCCTTAATAAAAGCTCGGGTTTTCCTGACAGATGTCTGTAAGTGTGAAAGACGCAGAAGCCCTCCCTCGAAACGATTACCATAAGATCGACACGTCACTGGAAAGTCGTCCGACGGAGGGGACGGTGTCAAGGGTTGACCGGAGGAGTATCATTCCTCAGGACCAATGTTTCAGGATTCCTGGGCGTTTTGCTTCGTGTTATCCTTTAAGTTGTTGGAGGGGATAGGCTGTTGTTGTAGGCACGTCTTGCTGTGGGTCTTTATTGAGCCGAATGTACGGTACGCACAGGGATTCCGTTCGACCCTATAATACAGCTTTATGGTCTGCCAATATTAGGAGGCGAAACCTGCTGGGAGGAAAGGGTAATAACAGAAGATTGATCAAAATTTATAGAACCATCAGGAAAAATAGCAACTGTTGATTCCTCGTTTAAAAATACAATTTTTTTTTTTTTACGGCAAATTGATTCTCAAGCAGCCTTTGGCCGTACGAGGTGGGATCAAGTGAATCCTAATCGATCTTTGGTTCCCTACAATACCGGGCGAGGTAACTTGGATAGGGGACCACTGGTAAGTGTGCCAGCCATTCCATTGGAGGACGGCTGATTACATCCACGAGACCATATAATATGGTAGTTGGACGAATTTAGGACATTGAGGTATGTGGACCAAATAATGTCAACACAACTTCTACCATTACCCTCCTTTTTATCTGCCTCCATTCCAGCCGATCGGGCTTAAACGTTTTAAGAAGCAACTGAAGCCTTGGAGCAGTCATTGAGCAAAATTTTTGACTTTTAGGAACATTTCTACTGCCAATAACGGGGTGAACGGTGGATGGATGTTTCTACGTTTAGACATTTACATATTGAAACACAAAAAGGGCTTATTTTAGAGCGTCTTTGAAGTAATCACCATTTGATTTGGTTTGTAATTCAAGAAAAAGAACTCTACTCTATCCGTGGAACCCAAATCATTTCGATAATTTATGCTTTATGAATTCTCTTTCACCAGATGAAATTCAGTAAAGAATGACTATGAATGCATGAAGCACAAATCGAGATATGCCGAGAACCTTCACAAGAGACATGTGCTGCTTTTCGAATGAGCCAACGCTATTTGCGTCAGACAGATCGGTCGTCCCCCGGGTGGAATGAGTTATGTCACACATTTGGAGATTGAGGCACCTTCTAAGATCTTGCGGACCAACGGTGGCTAATTTTAAACGTTTACGGTTCTTCCCAAGTTTTTTCCCATCCTTTTCTCACGCGACGAAAATGTGACAATAGATGCCTAATTGATTGTGACAAGATTGAGAAAAATGACGCAACTCAAAATGAGCTATGACACCGTCTAAAAGATGCCAAGAACGTTATATATATAATCGAAGCCCATGGCGAGCTTGAAAGATATCGAAATAACCTTATTATCGAAGCAGAAATTAGATGATCAGAAGTAATCATAATTGCGGGTTTGTATCTCTTTCTATGTAATTCACCACTAAAAGATCGATTGTGATTCATCGACAGTTTCCAGCCAGACAGGCGTTGTATTATTCCTGCTATAGAGCAATCGTAATCATCAACCCAAAGGTATCGACTTGAGAACAATGGAAGTTTTATACTCATATAAAATGAAGTTTCACAACCGTCATAACATTGGAGAAAGTATCAAACTAATAAAATTATCGAAGATTACCCTCATTGGCAGCAATCAAGGTATTTGTCATTTAAATATATTACAAAAAATTTAATTACCTACTTGCTATAAACAGTTCAGAAGTTCGGAAATCAACGACTACATGAACACAAGTCAGAATAATATTCAGAGTAGTGTTTTAAGATAGTTTTTTAGAGAAAATTCCTAAAAAATTGAGTCGTTTGCACTCGGAGGCTAATCAAATCTTACTGCCTCTTACTAACGGCTACCAGTCCTTTTCAAGTTAGAATCGCCGTTGGTGGAAGTCGAATTGAAATGATTCATGATAATTGAAAGGCTGATTCCAGTGTTTGGCAATTACCGTGGAACAGTTGTGGTAACAATGGTATTATTTACCTTTCAAAAAGGGGAAAGATAGCTGTCAGAAGGGTGGACTGGAGCATGTGTACCCTGAAACAGGGAGTATAAGGGATAGAAACGGTAAAACTTGTTGAAATACTGGCCGCTCCATTGTATTTCAAGGCTGGAATAATATCAGGAAAAGGAGAGAGAAGCAGGAGGGAGCCGGGCAAACATAATTCTGGGAATAACTTTTCAACAATGTCTTCCATAAAGGGTTTAGTTGTTTTAGGGTGGGCTCATTGCGGACCCGGGGGTAGCGCTGGATAATTCAACTGAGTTTATTGGTACAATTTTGCGTTACGACCGCGTCTCTCCGGTTTTCCTAACCGTCTCTCAGCTTTTCCCCACTTTTCCTTCACCCCCATCCCACCACTCTTGAGACTTTTCCGAGCATTTTCCCACATCGAGGACGAGGAACCCGCTGCCGGAGCACAACAATTCAAAAGCGTTTCAAATCCCTTCTCCTCTGCTGGCCCCCGAAAGGAGTCACATTCTGAATAAAAATTACCCAGGGAGAAAACCCCTGCAAGGGAATTCCCTAATAAACCCTTCTTTCTTTATTCGGCCGCCCTCCTTTAAAAGGTCATTTATATTTGAGGAGCCAGCCCTCCTCTAATCCTCTCCTTTAACTGGACTACTTATATTCGGCTGAGAATTTTAAACATTCCACTACGGTTGCGTAGGTTGAAAATTCTGGAAATTCTCTTTTATTTATTAATTTTTTTATCCTTCTCAGGTTTTCTCTCGAGAACCCTAGGGAATCCTTTTTGATGACACATTTCGGGAAGTTATGGAGAGTAGAAAGAAGACCCCCTCTCTGCTCACTGGGAAATGTCGCAAGAGATTATGATGATGGTCTTCGTGGGAACGATAGAGCTGCCTCGGACAGCTCTCAATTCCACGTGGGTGTGTGGAAGACTTCGAGTACTATTCCTGGGAAATCCGGAAATGGATTGCCGAAAAACGTGTCCTTACTTATTAAGTGAAGCACATTGCACAACTTCCATCAACCTCATCGTTTGTAGCATTCACTATACGTTCTATTTACTTGATTGATGTCATATTAGTAGTATATTAGTGTATTAGTTTAAATATCGCCTCACAATTCCATTACATTCCACATTGAGATCAACAGTTGTTTAGCATTGTAGAAGACTCGAAAACAGGGACTGAACAAAATGGGAGTCATTCTTCAAAATTAAGAACGGAGTAATTAGTGAGTCTAGACGGGCTATTGCTCTTGCCTTGAAAGGGAGTGTGGGCAAACCTTTCCGAAGCAATTTTTGTAGTTTTCTGTTTAGTTTTGTACATTAATATTCAAATTTTGAAATAGAATTGAGGAACCAATCTGCCACGAACAAAACTTACAACTGAATGTTATACGCTTTGGTTTATAATTTATTGCGTTGACCTCTAGCAAAAGATTTGAGATGTTGAAGCTTTTAGCTCAGCACAACGGGAAGGTTGTAAAAGCTAAACGTGGTTAGGGGTTGGAATATTAAATCCTCGTTACCCCTTAACACATAATGAAGTTGTAAGGTTATATCAGGATATATCCTGGACATTAATCTCAATGCTGAAGGAAGCCATGGGGAGAAGCTGGTGATGGGTCGTAAGACACAATTAAGATGACAGGTATTAGCGGGGAAGGGGGGCTCCGAAGGCTTCTTATTAGGACGAGCTGACTGATGGGGTCCATCAAGGCTGTCTGACGTCACTCCGGACATGTGCTACGTCCCTAATCCTTCGGCCCCTCTTCTAGTTCTTTTGGCTGTATGAGAAGTTAGTAAGGGGAGGGGGTTTCTGGAGAGTAGGACGATCTTTAACAAGTCAACGTTGTAGACATATAAAAATACCGTAGTAAATCTTTTCTTTTTTTTTCAACACGGTTTTTGCTGCGCTGTTACAAGTACTTATACCCACTTTTCGATGATGACAACACTCACTGTCCACCAACTTTCCCCTGCCAAATGAATCCTGAATTCACATTTGACTACCTCAACCGTAATATTTGGAAATATATAACGAATACGTAATATTGGATAGATGATACTCGAGACGATACCCGTCGGAAAGGACCCGGTAGTTCAAGTTTCACGCCACTATTAAGTCCTCTATTGAATACGGCCCCTTTTAGTTGCAAGTTGCAATCGATAACTTGATAGCAATCGACGCTCCTGAACACGGTCTCTCCGGGAATGAGAGAAGGTTCAAAAGTGACAGACAGCGGATGGATTGAGAGGGAGGTGACGCTGGACGTGGGCGCTGGGGAGATGTCAATATTGAAGGGTGGACATGTTCCTGCCCCTACCCTCTCGCTTGCTCACCTGAGCCAGTTCTGCCACCTCCACACTACAACCACCCTTATATTCCTACCCTCGATATTCCTCTCCGACCCTTTTCCTCCTGGTCAAGTCAATATGTTCAAGGAATGTGAGGGGACCGTCTTACCCTCCCAGGTGCGTCGTCATGGCGACCCGAGCCCTGGTCACTGCTTGTCCATCACATTTAGAACTGTATATAGACGTTGCCGTGGAAACTCCTCTTCATCTCCAACAGCCTTCAGAACCTGTTTCAACCCTTACGAACCCTCCACCGTTCCCTTCCTTCAGTCACCTACGCATCTCTTACCTTGCGTTTCACGTCTTCACTCGTTACACGTCCATCTGCCTCAACACAATTCCAATATCAACCCTCTCGCCATCTCCGGTGAAGCTCAAGGGAATAATGTAATGCCCTATCCATCGTTCCAACATTACCTGACTTCAGGTGATCTTCCTACATCAGAAGCGAACTGCCGAAAGGTTTTCATCCTACTAAACGTGGGACCACCCATGATGATCATTTAACACAGGAAGGGAGAGAACAACTCCCGCTTTAAAGCATGTAGCCGTGGATTAACAACATCTTAATAATCTTAGTTTTATAAATGGCACCTAAGGCAACAAACACCTAAGGGTACCCGGCTTTTGAAAAAAAATTTTAGTGCTGTTTATTCGATTCATTCGTGCACATTTACAATTGAGTGACTCACAAGTATCAAAGTATTTTTTACTGCAGTTCCTTGAACAAAGTCACCTGCAAGCGCTTCTCGAGCCATTATCTTCCCTCCTGTCATCCCCAATGTATACGTGGTGAGCTCGCAATGAGAGTGCATTGGGAGGGTAGCTCGAGGTTGACGGAAACATTAGATCCACGAGAGGAAACGGAAAGATGGGGAACTGGCAGGAGGAATGACACATAGCATCCCGGAACGTCCAGTAGTTAACAGCGTCGCGAGGACATCACTCACTCGAGCCTGCCACTCTGACCATTATCATTTCGATTATTCAGCCATCCATTCCCCCCACGCCACCTTCGCTCGAGGGATGGATGGGAAGGATTCCCGAGAAACCCTGGCCACATCAGGATGTGGTCTATCCGCAAACTGTCCCTATTACCATCCATCTAGACGACGCTTGTCACTCCCTCCGGCCCCTTTCTGGCAGTCAGTCTTCCCCTCAGATGGATCTACAGCCCTTCACGTTTTCACATTATTATGCTCCACAGAGGAGAATTATTATCAAGGCCTCGACCTCCTCGTCGCTCTTGTCTAACCCGGCTAACTTAATTAGTGACGTCCTTCACTTAATCAGCCCTGTTTGGTCCTACATTACAAATATTCTGCAGTAGGGGATATTTTCTATGTACAGAACCCATATTACAATTGACATGAGTGAACCAATCTGGGACAAAGAATTATCAAGGCAATAATTAATAATGTTTTTTATAATACAATAAAACATAGCATTTTACATACCTTGCAAAAACCAATGTTGGAGATTCAAGGTGGAATACTTAGATTCAAACTCCAATGTTTGTTTTGAGATTAGAGAGTGCCACTTGTAAAAATTCCCTCAATTAAAAAAAAGCCCTTGGCCCTAAACTTTTACTAGGTACTGTACTGACTGTGAGGGTAGTTTTGAGAGTGATCCCTCCACGCCATTACCAATTCAAAAGTTCGGAAGAACTGGGCGGCGATATATGTGTTTTTCCTAGAAGTCATCGATGTGAATTTTGTCACCTGTTCAGCGATTTGGACGACTCGATGATGCGAAACGACACTCGACGCAATGCAGGGGCTGAGATATTACAATTTGTCATTCCCCCTGCAATATTCTACAGACGCAGTAATGTCGCCATTAATTAAATGTAATGTTCATCCTGCCTTTGCAATACGCGGTTGATGGTCGAACCTTCAGAGGAAAAGATGGGAAAAAATAACTATAAAGTTGAAGAATTAGCCATTGTTCCCCCGTGATAAAGAGCCGGCCGTAAACCCGGGGAAGAAGAGGGTTTGGCCAGTTCATCATTTTGATGAATTCAGGAGCCATTAGGGCGATCAGCGCAGTTGGCACACGAAATAGTAATGGGAGAAGAGAGCGTTCCTTTTCGCGGGAAAGGGAAAACCCCCTTCTGAGTTTCCCCACCTTTTTCCCTTGAAATGCGGCAGATTGATGGCAGAGCAACCGGGTAAATAAGTCCGTCCTCTTCTTCCTTTAGTTCGAGAACGAACCTCCTGCAAAAGGGAGGCCACCTGCCCTGGCACAAAACAAAAGGAAAAGATCCCTCCAAGCTCTGAAAAGCATTGTCTAAATAGATCCTCCCCATCGAACAAACCTTCGACAGTGAAAGAGGAGACTCGCTAGCCAGTAAATCACAAAGAAACGGGCACCCATTCCTGATGAATCCTCCCTCGGCCCAGCGTTTTTGGCGGTCGTCCAACGCACTTAGCGCCTCCTCCCGGCTCGTATCGCCCCCTCCTGCCGCGCTGAAGAGGAAGGCGGAACCTTGATTGAGTGCCTCAACGTCAATGGATGTCCTCAGGGCAGATCAATCCCAATGTAATAGAACATTTTTCCTATCCTTAGGGCCCTAAATTCGTCTTTCAAGAGAATACCTTCTCCGTTTAGCTTCCATCCGCTCTAAAGGAGGAGAGAGATTGATCGTAGCGCTATTTGCACCTTTTCGATCAACTGTCGGAACACAGAAGTTTTTCTTTTCTCGAGAAAACTTTCCCAGAGAAAAGGCTCAAGGCTTTAATCGAGATAGACAGTGATCACCAACACGTAATAATGTAGATGAATGAGATGACTGGTTCTCTACGTGCTGCTGGGGCTAAAAACTGCCGAAAGCGAAAAAAACGAAAATAAAAATGGGAAAAATTCAACAAACCGAATTTGAGAAAAATCATCAAAATTTTAAGAATCACTTTGTTTGGTAGACCCATCTATATGTATTATCTACCTCCGACTGTAAATGAAATCATTTTGGTCATTTGAGAGAGGAGTTGGGAAAGGCAATCACTTAAGGTGCACAATTGAAAATGAACTCTCCAGGAGATAACCTACAGTAACCTATCCGCTATGGATACATTAAAAAGCACGTCAACCAAATTGGTACTTCTCATGACTATCAGCAAACTCAACTACAAAAGCATTCATTTTAAATTTCACACGATAAAAGAATGAATGTTATGCGTTCATATTTCATGTAAAAGTTCTCGATGAAGCTTCCACTTTTCATATAAATAGGAATTTTGTGGGGTTGGTTGCTGCAAACTTATCTGCAGTTAAGTCAGACTGCATAATGTGATTGACACTGTTTTGAACTTTAATTAATTCCCTTAGTTCTCCTATTGTCGGGTACCCGTCCTCCTGGCTTCCCTGTTCGTTGTGAAATGAAAAGATGCGGGGTGGAAAGACCTCAATGGAGAGAATGGCGAGTGGACGCAGGGGGATGCTGATGTGGAGGGAGGTTTTTATAACCAAAGTTTTAACAAGGAGCCCTAGAGAGCTTGGAGAATTTTCTAATTACTCAGTCCCCTTTTCGCTCCTTCTCCTCCCCTCCAATGCTACTCCTGTCCTTCCGAGTTGGGGTCTCGAGAGGGTATTCCTAATCCTAACTCCGATTTCCCACATATGTGCACTCTGCTCTCCGTACCTATTTGAATCTCGGAACTTTTGATTGAAAAATAATAAATCTCCCTCCAATCTCAAGTCCCTACTTATCTGCTATTTTTCGTAAAATAATGGGATATCAGACGAGCTACTTCGGCGAATTTAAGCTGTCAGGTAAGTTATTCAGAGAAGACGCTACATTGCGTTTAATAATATATAGGCAAGCGTTTCTTTAGAATAGGCCAATAACTCCATAAGCCTGTATATATGAACTAATAATGAGGACGTAAACAAAAATAAATCTTCCGTTTCCCAAACAGTGCTTTATTTTTGTGGAATATCCAGCAGGTTGTTCGCTGAGCCACTGCGTTCCCTTTATAAAAACCAATTACGCAATAAAAAAAATCTCATTTTTCAAAACTCAAAAGCCTTATCCTGTTGTAGGTAGTAGTTGTACGGAGGTATAACGTTGACCCAATCTCTCAAGTCCGAATGATCGAAACAAGACGCTCTGCAGGGTTGCGGCCAAGTGCAAGAACCTTTATGAGGGCTCCAGTGCTTATGATTTGGGTCTGGAGGGCAAGTGTAAGTATCTTGGCCAATGGTGCAGTAATCCAGGGCGTCCTTTCTTCCAACGTCTTGCTTATTTTTGTGTATATATTTAATTCGGTCCCCATCAGGACAATCGCATAGATCAGGATTGAACACCTATAACACGTACAAACCAGTATCAGGCTGTATCGAATGACCGTGCTTTTTGCGGAAAGCCATCGCCTAAATCGCTGAACACCAAGATATCGCCGCCAGACAGAATCCGAATTCGGGGATTTAGGCAAGTGAGGGATATTTTCTTTACGGTCCCGAAACAACTTTCGCACATCGGAGGAGGGTACTTCTGGGTCATGAACAGTATTTTGAAAATAATCGTTTCATAATTTGTATTTTTCTTTGCACGCCAACTCTGTAATTTATTTGCATCATCGGAGTGAAGCAAAAAAAATGTATAGATAAATGGTTTTATAGTTATTATAGATTATTCACGGGTTTGAAACCTCAGCCAATCGCTGACCAACAACAAGAAACACTAAATAGTAAGAAGATTACATTACATTGAACAACCTAATAATCGTTTAGGCCGTGCACACTAGGGAAAATGGTGTCCAACTTTCTACCGTGGAAAGCTACCTGTGGAACGCAGTAACAGGTCATCCTCGAGTGTTGATTCTGACAGGGTATGGGATAGTTTGGAGTCCATTTGACCCGCGTCTTCGCATCGGCAATCTTGAACGGCTTGGCATCTGACCCACCAAGGTCACTTGTTGGGCTGTAAATGACTCGCCCATGTTCAGGAGGTTTGAGGCATTCGCATTTTTCACCCCTCAACATGGATTTAGGGAGAGGGAATTCGTAAGGACGTTTTTCCATGGTTTTGAGGGTAGTTTGCAGTTTGTCTAGAACATCGCGTCTTTTACAGAATACTTGTTCAGCTGGAACTCTGTCCACAGCTAGCAAAATGTCTTTGCCCATTGTTTTGTAATTTGTTTAGAGGTGTGAGATTATTATGTTGAATAGTATAAGTGATTGATATGTTTAGTGGAATATTGGAAATCTCAATCCCTAGCTAGGTTCTTCATGTGGTGTCTACAACATACGTTAGATTTTTGTAATAAAATTGAGTGGACCGTTTTCGAATTGATCATTAGATATTGTGAGATATATTGGGTCAATATTAAAAAATTGTCAACTTTTGATAAATGTTGTTATATTTTATCTGGCTCGGAAGCTGGATTTTTAAATTCGAGAACAAGAGAGACAGTGACCAGGAATTCAATATTTGGTCCAGTAGGTACATAGAACTGTCGAAAAACCACAAAAACTATCGACGAGAATATTTGATTCGGGGAGACAACGCTGACAGAGAACACAAATTTCTTGAACAGGCTTTTACTGATACACAAACCGAAACAAACCGAACTATTTTAACTAGGATGAACGTAGGAAACCAGAGATCTACCAAAATTGGAACGACGGATAAATTTTCACGAAACTTAAAATGGCGGAGAGACCCGCTAGCACGTTACCAACGCGACAGAAACAGGGTTTGCGAGAAACACCGGGAAGCTAGCAAATCTTTTCCTTACATAAATTCCCGACATTCTCCCACCTGAGGAATGAAGTGACTCACTGTCCCAAAAAGTTGACCCCAATTCACACTAAAAACCTAACAGGTAACGTGACCTTACGCCCACAACGGGTCTCGCAAGTTTTTCGCACAAGTCTTTGCTTAGGAACTCTTGATTTCTTCTCTTCTTCTTCTAATTTGGCTGGAACATGGTGAGCGAACCCCTCCCCTGGATTATTTGGCTCTTCATCTTCTTGCTTCTGACGATCCAATACTCCCGGGAAGACCTCAGATGATCGAGATGACTTCATCACTCCAGGGGGCTGCGCAGTAATCTCTTGAGGGTTATTGTTTGAGTCAAAAACCTCAATTTCCAGCGGAAAAATGTGCTGGATAGCACGGTTGAGTCGCCCATTGGCGGTCCGTAGAACAACAGCTCTGCATTTACCATCCTTGCCAACGATGGTCTCCTCAATTATGGCCAGAGGCCAATTAACTCTCTTGTCGCCTTTAGATCCAACCAGGACAATCTCTCCCACCTTAGGACTGCGTTTTTCACGAAAACCTCCAGGTGAAGCGTTAAGTTGGCCGAGATATTCAATTCTGAAGCGACGTCTCAGTTCTTTCTTCAACAAAACTCGTCGCCGCATTTTCCTTTTCAGAGAACTGGCGTCAATAGCGTCAAGTTCAGGAACTCCATCTTGTGAAAGATCATGTAAAAACATCTGTGGTGTGAGGGCAATAGGGTCCTCAGGGTTCTCCGAAAGGTACGTAAGTGGCCGCTGGTTCACATAGTTGGTGCACTCATAGATAACGGTTGCAAGCTCTTCGTAGATCAGGGAAGCCTTCCCCAAGATCTTCCTGAGTATTACTTTGAGAACTCCGACCAATCTCTCCCAGAACCCTCCCCACCACGCCGCACGGGGGGGATTAAACCTCCACTCAATTCTGCTGACTGCTCCATTTGCGGAAACCTTGTCCCAATCAACTTCCTGCATGGCATTATTCGCACCATGGAAGTTCAGACCGTTATCCGAATAAATAATTGATGGGCGTCCTCGAATAGCCACAAACCGCCTGAAGCACATTAAAAACGCTTCCGTCGAGAGGGAAGAAACAAGTTCTAAATGTACTGCACGATAGACGGCACAAGTGAAAAGTGCAATCCACACTTTACTTCCATCAGCCAGGTACAACGGGCCAGCCAGATCTACCCCACAGATCTCAAATACATTTGCGTCGCGAACGCGATTTTCGGGGAGCGGAGGTGATTCGAGTTCCAATGACTTGGCACGGTGGCGCTGGCAAATTGAACATTTTGCCAAAATCTTTTTGATTGCCTGTCTTCCCCGAACTATCCAAAAGCGCTCACGAATGAGACTCAGTAAGTTTTGACCAACGACATGTCCATTTTCCAAGTGAATTTCCATGACCAATCTACTCACAACTTCATGGTCTGTCGGCAGTATTATTGGAGACCGAAAATCTTCAGAATCCTTCCGAGCCCAAATTTTGGTCCTCAGACGAATCAAACCATCGGCTCCAATATGAGGTTTCAATTTCCTGAGTTTAGTATCCTCCAGCCCATCAAACATTTCCCTCTGAACCATGGCCAACAAGAACTTTTCAGCACGCTGAATTTCCTTGACTTCAAGTTCTCCTCCACATTTTGGCTTATCCGATAACTTGTTGAACAGAAATCTGAGAATCCATCCAATTACCTTGACATTTCTTGAGTGTTTTGAAAATTTCCCAAAATCGGCTGAAGCGAGGGCGACTGTGTCGGTTACGATGGTGGTTATCGCTGTTTTCCTTCTTTCTTGAATGATTTCCATCTCGTTGGGCGCATCTTCGGCCGATGGCCATTCTGAAGCAGGTTCACGAAGCCAATCTGGACCCTCCCACCATGACGAAGTCAAAAGCACCTTAGGGCTGCAACCACGGCTGGCCAAGTCAGCTGGATTAATGATACCTGGAACGTGATGCCAGTCCTCTGGGAGTGTCAGGGAACGAATTTCTTTGACCCTATTGAACACAAAAACACCCCATGGTTCTTCACGTCTGATCCAGCTCAAAACTGTTGTCGAGTCACTCCAGAAATAACATTTCAGGTGACCAAGTTCTTTGCAAATATTGGAGGCGAGTCTGGCTCCAATGGTGGCTGCTAGCAACTCCAAACGTGGAATAGTTATCTTCTTCAACGGAGCTACACGTGACTTTGCAGCTATCAGGGTAACAAAAATGCCTTCTGCATTTTCCACTCGCAAGTAGGAAACGGTGGCAAAAGCCGACTGACTTGCGTCACAAAAAACGTGTAACGTGACGTCACTATCCTTCATGGAAACCTTAATCCAACGGGGTACTGCAATTTCGTCCAAGGCGCTGATTTCAGACAACCAATTGACGAACAACTTTCTGCTCTTGTCTGATAGGGGAGCGTCCCAAGTACCGCCATCTTTCCAACTATCCTGGATAATCATCCTTGGGATCAATGAAGTAGGTGCACAAGCTCCAAGAGGGTCAAAAAGCCTCTGACTCGCAGAGAGGACTGATCTTCTGGTGACCAAACAACTTGGACTGTATCGACAACGCCGACCGACATGATACCTTTTCAGGCACCGAAAACAAACGTTCTTCTCTTTCAGAATATTCAGGCGAACTGCTGAATCCATCCCTCGAGCCTTTCGACAATATTCACTGAAATGCTCACCAGAACAGAATAAACAGACTTTCTTAGTCTCGGAGCTCTCCAGGCTGATTAAACCAGTTGCTGTAGGCACTCTTTTTCCAAGGGTTGGCTCCTTCTCAGCTTGGGGCAATTTCCCGACAGGAGCTCTAGTGGGCGTGAAGGTAGTACGTGCCAAGACCACCCGTTCCTCGGTAATGACGGTTTTCTTCAAGAACGCTCTCAACTGTTCCATTTGCTTGACTGAGTCCAGGGCAGCGTCCTCGTCCACCGGTCTGGCCTTTTCCCATGCACGAAGTACACTCTCAGGCAACGATGATTCCACTAACGGCATTAGTATGCATGAAAATTTGTCACTTGTCACTCCCAGGCTCTCAAGGGCCATCAGCTTTGCCTCCAATTTGTCACAATGCGGTCTCAAATCTACCGCAGCCATTTTCCCCTTTGCCTGTACAAGAACTAGGCCGAGCAATTCGCGGATGTTGTGATCAATCAATAATTCATCTCGTCCAAAACGTTGTTTCAAGTGGGTCAGGGCCTTGGGATAATTCTGTGCAGATGGAGGATAACCCTCAAGTAACTCCTTAGCAACTGTACCTTCACGTGACATCTGCAACAGAAGCTGAAACTTGTCTTCAGCATCTATGTCTTCCCGTTCATCTATCTTCTTAAAGGCCGCCCAAAAGGCAATCCAAGTTGCCGGCTTTATGTCAAACTGACGTAAATCGAGCTTGGGGAGTTTTAAGTTCAGTCCCACCGAGTGATTGGATGACGTCACACTACCTGGGGGCTCAAGTCTAACCTCTTGACGATCAAGCAATTGTTGTCTCCGGTTAACAAGCGAAACCCAAACATCGCGGTACTGCTCTGCTCCCTCAAATTCTTGGTCAAGCTCTTTCTCGTCCGAACAGAGTTTGACGTCGCTGAAGATAGCTTCCTTGACGTGACTGTCGATGGCAAACAAACGCTCGGCCTTGTCTGCTAACTTAGCAAATTCTAGGTTTACCTTTCGAACATCGACTGGATCGGTATCCAGGGCCGCTTCCACGAGTTTTGATGTAACAGTGAATAAGCGACGAATCACCGTCCTTTCCGAACGAAATTTGGTCAACTCATCAGCCATGGTTGTCTTCCCCACAAGGGATGCCACTTGTCGAAAAACCACAAAAACTATCGACGAGAATATTTGATTCGGGGAGACAACGCTGACAGAGAACACAAATTTCTTGAACAGGCTTTTACTGATACACAAACCGAAACAAACCGAACTATTTTAACTAGGATGAACGTAGGAAACCAGAGATCTACCAAAATTGGAACGACGGATAAATTTTCACGAAACTTAAAATGGCGGAGAGACCCGCTAGCACGTTACCAACGCGACAGAAACAGGGTTTGCGAGAAACACCGGGAAGCTAGCAAATCTTTTCCTTACATAAATTCCCGACAAGAACGTTGATTTTATGTTTAATTCTTTCAGCATTCTTTGTTCTCAATCAATTTTTGTCGCTCACTTGGTATCGGTTTATTCAGTTCAAATGGGAGTCAGGAACCCATAAACTCATATCGTCCTCTCGGATCAACTCATTCCAACGCGTGTAAAGTTATGCTCTCCAAGTTTCCATGCCGTTAAACCTCCCAAGAAACGCGGGGGGGGGGGGGGGAGTATCTCAAACAGCCGACGAAAACTGACGACAACCGAAATATCCGAATTCCGCGGGATAACCCGGCAGAGGGAGGAGTTTATCAACTCCAGCGCCCAACACCTTCCGTGCCAAATTTATGGGCGTCTAATCTTACGCAGGAGAAGGCGGATAAAGTTGATAATGATGCGTTATGTAGCGGAAGGGTTATCCAAAAGGGAGATGCAAGTAACGCGAAGGGAGAACACGCTTCAACTTGGGTATTAGAGATAACGTAGGTATGAAATAGTGTTAGTATACTCTGTAACTTAAACAGGCAACGAAAGGGACGTCCTTAGGTTTCGTCTTGGAGCGTCTCACCCTCCTCACGTCACTTCCCTTTCTGCATCCCTTCTCGTCGGATCCCTAATGCAGTTCGCCCAGTTATCTGGTGGGAGAATTAGGTAGCAGAGTCAACGGCCCACTCAACGTCCATCCGAGGTTACCTTCTGTGGGATTATGCCATAACATTTCTCGACCCTTTATGTTTTAGTGAACAGTAAAGTTTGTTCAGTAAGTCGCCAAAGAATAATATACCAACTGAATTTATCTGCTCGCTACCTCCTTACGACATCATTGCCTTAATCGCAATGATGTATCATCGCTCTCTACTCTTGACAAAATTATCGCATTCAGTTCTAACTTTTCTGCAAGACTGAGGCGTATTTGTAGTAAAAACCGAACCCCTTAGGAACGCGTCAGCAGTTCGGATATTGTCAATTTGAAAAAAAAAAGGTGCCAACAGTAGTTCCAAAACGTGTGAAATGTAGTCCAACCTCAAATTCTCATATACTGATAATTTTTTTTCTCGTCCAAAATGAATTTTTCCATTGAATTGTGGATTTGCAGTAATAGCGTCATTTTAGACCAAGTGGAGGCCTGTATGGTTGAAGATTGTATTTAAGCTTGAGAATTTTCCAAACTAGTTAAAAAACTCTCCATTTGCAATCTAAGAAATTTAAGAAATAAAATTAATGGAAAAAAATGAAAGAATAGAGTTTTTAAACAAATTAATATTGAAATGAAAAAGACAAAATGAACAAAGAATATTTAATATGTATGTATGAAAAATTAGGCTTTGGTTTATGAACACATTCATTGATTCAAAGAATTCGGTTTTGAAACCATCCTCTCCCTGGAGATTCCGAAAAAAATGTGTTCAATCACGATGCATTTTAGAAATATTTGATTTTGTAAGCCACACTTGATTGGGCGACAATTAAAACACTTTTCCATCCAACTCAGGGATAATTTTGCGATAAGCTGAATGAGAACTAAAAATAAAATTCACTATTTTCTGGATCAGAGTTGTCGTTGTAAACTAGTTCAATACATCCGGTCATCTCAAAATAGGTACAATCACGGTCTTGTCATTTTTCAAGAAATCCTATTCGAGAGCTCTGATTAAACAACTCCTATTCGTGACCTCCCACCCATTGATTTAAAATTGTTTGTTACCAACTCAAATGTACGCGACAATGATTTTCACGTGACTTTCTACACATAAGGTCCGCGTATAATACCACCGTTACTATGCGATGGTACTTTATAACGATGCAAATAATTTTGCAGAATAATTGGAGCATTGTCATGAAAGTAAAATGATCAAATAGACAATTATGTAATACGTTTTCCTCGTTTCAGCCGGCAGGCTTCAAGTATAGTTTGTGTTTGAAAATCATCTTAATTAAATTCTGAAGTCTCATTATCGGAACAGTAAAAAGAAATGGTATATATATAGTAGGTAACCTTTGACGATTACTTACCTTAGGCGGTCCCGTATGCGTATAATTGTCCATGTTGAAGTCAGATGGAAAATGGAAAGTGTGTTATATGGCCTACCCACCATCGTACCGTCTCAACTTGCAAGCATCGTTCTTGTCGAAACATTCTCATTCTCGATGTCCCGGTATTCTGCATTCTCCCTTTGAAAGGAATGTGGATCGCCCCGCTGTTGCATTTCTCTGAGGAAATGGTGCGATTTACCTGAATAACGCGGAGCCTCCTCAAAGAGTTTTCATGCCCGGGAACATTTTCCACTTTTTGTCAGATTATCCTTCCAAAGTCATCCTCACCCTTGTACCAGTGATTTCCAATGTTAACACTTTCTTTCTCTATTCACTCGCTCATTTGTCAGCGAGTACTTTTCTCTTCGATGGCAGTGGAGGAAAACCCCTTACCGCCTTATCACGATTGTACGACGGGAATCATCACATCTTCCCCGTCTTGCCTCCTGTTCATCCTCTCGAAGCTACGCCAGTTTGACGAATTGCTTTTTGCCTTTCTTGTGTTCTTCATCCCATTTAAAGCTTCATCCCCCCCCCCCCCTCCATAACCCGCCACCCCTCCCATTTTCACAACAGAAGCCATCACAATTCTATTCTCTTTTGATTCGAAGTCCCATTCCCAGATTGAAAGACTCTGATTGCTTTCTGGTTTTACAGCCTCACTTGTCAGATTTCGAGACTTGTAGCTCCGCGAATGAAAATTACTTTATTTTCGCGGGACTCACAAAACCCGTTATCCTTACTCTCAACACAAAGATGATTTGTGTCTCAACTTTTCAGGTTGAGAATTCAGGTGGAATTCTCTCCACTCCTAAGAAATGAGTGCGTTGATAGTTGTACAGGTCAGATGATTAAAACTACACAAATCGAAGAAGTGAAACGGAATTTGATCATTTTTGATCATTTTGTTCGATACGTTTTGGGTTTGATCGGTGAACGCGCGAAACAATTTTGATTATTTATCTTTTAGGTGTGGAGGCCCAAAGTTCTTTGTCATTGTTCTCCAGAAGATGTACGAACCATCGAAGGAAAGCTCATGACAAAAACCGAGCAAACTCGCCGCCACAGACAGATTGGCGGTGGACACTTTTAACAGATTGGCTCTGCTGTTACGCCTCCTGAGCCATTTCGGCCTTGGAAGATTGGCGTCTGAGGGATGGCCTTTGGCCCGGTACCTGATTCAATTTGGCTCAAGTCTCCGCTTTAATTACCCAGGACCTCACGACCCCTCCTGGTTCGACAGTTTTTCTCCCAGGCTCGAGAGAGATAGACGGCCCCACACCCACCGATCAGGAGGACCCTTGGCCGGATCCAGCTCAATAAGCAGTGATGACCGTAAGCGAGTGCTCATCACATTTACCGTTTCTCTGGGGTTAACCATGTAAAGTATCGGTTGAAACACTCGATGAAAATCGTAAATGGCTATCACGAGCCAGGCAGCTATTCCCAAACATTCTAGGACCCTAATTGGAGGATTATTGTGAACCCAGTTTCATCATTTCATATTTTCCTACTCTTGAAAACTCCGAGAAACAGAAACATATATCTCCACCCTGCCGATCGGCAAAATTTATCTAACCGCCTCCAGGGTGTAATTTAATGAGAAAATAAAGAATTCAACAGTAACAGCGAGGGAGTAGCTGCAAGAGGGTTTAAAGTCACGATCGTCCTGACAATGGCCATTGTGTCATTTGGAGCCCCTAAGAGGACAAGGCGACCAGAAGTCGGCTCACGCGAGCCCTATCTACCACTACTGTGTTGAAACGAATCGCAAATTTCATCTATTATGGATGTGGCCACTGTATTGTGGTTAGAGACCCCAGAGGCTTATTTATCTCTGAACGCCTTGGACCGGAGCAACAATGTATGCGATGGTAGCAAATTAAAATTACTTTAAGTCTAGCATGAGAGTCTGGCATGTGAGGTGCTTGAATAACTGCGGGCCCACAACTGTTATTGACAGTGATAAATAGGTAATAAGCGGTACTCGTAACGTTACCAAATTTCAAAAATAGGTAGATCCTCAACTATAATATTTTCTATTGCAAATTCGTTTATGGTCTCTGTACTTATCATCAAAAGATCTACGCACGTAGTGGTAACATCTGCTGACAAAAAGCACCCCTTGAAGTCGTAAATGACGAGATGTGCTATCTGCCCCTCACCAGAAGCTGCCATGCCACCCCTCTTAGAGAATTTATAGTCCCGATGCCCCACCTATCTCAGAATTATCGAAACTTTCGAAGTCAACTTGGAGGCTCAGGGAGGAAAACGGGATGCGCCTAAATGGGAGACGGTCTCTGCCCCCGCATAATGGTGAAGAATATTAATTTGATTTATAGATGAAAAAATACCCCGATCGTGGCAAAGGGATGGATCATACGAAATAAGGGAGAGATGAAATCACCCTACTCTATTTCTGAAAACAATTTAAATGACGTGCATATACCGCAGTAGGTATGATTCGTTTACGAAATCGTGTTCCCGATTTTGCTGGTTTTGCTGTTCTGTAGTCATTGATTTTGGTTCAATTTTCTTCTCAGGAAAGAACCATCAAGCACAATCAAACAACTCGATTGCTTGTGGAGATATCACCTCGGTTTCAAACCAGTACAACCACTAATAAGCATTTTTCATGGCAAAGGAACATTGAAATAAGACAAAACTAAATTATCCCAATTAAAATTCAATTAAGAGAACTCACACCTTAAATTGTCAATTCCTCATGGACGCAAAATCCGTATTAACTTTCTACCCTCAAGGTATATTTAAATTCGTCTCTGGAAATCATCTGGATTCGCAATACCCAAGAAAACAGACCATCACTCACTTCTCAAGCTTTCTTCTACCACTGACATCAAATTTCCAGCCAACTACAGGCAATGCGAGCGCTACTCCAGAGGATTTCTTCTTTGCTCAATTTCTTCCCAAGTTCCAACCCTGCGGCGACGAAAGAATATCGCTTAAAAACATTTTCACGGCATATTTACTATTCCTCAGAAATGGACTTCAAAATGTCACGTGTGGTAAACGAGCGAAGAGAATAACTTGGTCGAATAGAACACCTACAATACGCGAGCAAGACGACGTCTTTCAAACGATGACTGACCACAGTTATCAAGACATAACCCTGGAAATGGATCAAACTCCTAAAGATGGACATGTGCAAAGCAGTAAAAAGGGTCCCATGACAGAAGAATCTTCTCTTGAACCAATGGTTACATCAAAACTCAGAACTCCACGGATATTTTCATTACTGCAGTACGCTGCCAACGCGGGCAATGAGAACTACAATACCAAACATACTGCTAAGGCTGTCAGAAACGCATTGAAGCCAGGATTGGCATTTAACTGGCCAAAATTTTCCGCCCTTGACGAGTACAACAGTGTGAGTGAAGATTTGAAGGAAGATAACACAATACTCAATGCAGTCGACGTTGGAGAGGAAACCGCAGTGAATGAAACTTCCTTGGCATCAGCAGACTCAAACGATGACATTTTCTTGAGCATTCACAGCGATGAGGCACATTTTACCAGAGTTACGGGCTCAATTGATGGAAATTCGAATGCAAATTACGGCTCTAAAGAAGAGGATTTCAAGAAAATTCAATCAGAAGAAGAGCCTGGCATACTTTCATCTGAAGAATCAACTTGTGGGAGGGACTTGCTGTCAGATTCATTGGTTGTTGATAGTGAATGCTCGTCAGAAACCAGCCCCAAAAAGTGCTGCCTTAATCATTTTACTTCCGGTTGCTTGAACTGTACAGTAGACTTCTGCGATGGGATGTCGTCAGAATCAGCCAAACACTGTAATCCTAAAGACGAGCTTCATCAAGTGTTTCTCTACTGGTTAGAACAAATTTATCAGCTGAAGGACCTCAAGCGCTCCTGAAAAGTACCTATTCAGTAATTTTCAAAAAAGACTGTCTGCGGTCATTGTGTCATTATGTCACCTCCTTATTTATTTTATAAAACAAAAAAATGTAGTTAGAACGATTCTATCACTTGATAGTATGCAGAGTCCACCGTAGGACTTGTAGAAAGACGGATTGTGGTGAAAAATATTCATGGTCATAAGGAACCACATATACTTACCTAGTCTTTACATTTAGTTTGACGATGGAGAATCTTTTGTTGTTTGCATCAGCGAATTGGAAAATGGAAAATCAGCACAAGGATGAGGGGTGCCCCAGAATTGCCTTTCATTTCCAAGGTAACAAAACCACCCGTCAATTCTCCTTCAACATGTGGTTATAGCACCGGTACAATGAGACTGCTCTTGCGTGAAATCAAATCACAAGTTATAATGACGTTATATTGATCCCATGTGTATATGAAGGCCTATTGATCAAAATGATATAAACAAAGCCCCGACCCATGAGTTAGGGTAGGCCTCCCGTCTAGACAGCAACCCAGACTTCTGCATGCGACTCCAAAGCCGCTCGAACGTCCAGACTTTGGGAGACGGGCGCCCGAGGAGGCTCCCGAGGACCCCCCGAAGCCCTTCTGTCGATGGCACCACACGTCAAACTGATATGTTAATCCACTTTGTGACCCTCTCCTTGTCCTCGTGACTTGGGAGGACATCAAAGGCTTCGTACAGTGCGCGTCTTGTGTTTCGTGCGATGTGACATCCGATCACTTCCGTTCGACGCCTGGGCTTTATGGCGTCGTACCGAGGCGTTACACAATATTGTCGGAGACAAAGCCTCGAAATTGTGAGCTACCAGTCTTCATCACGGTCACAACCCCCCGAAATCGGATCAGGTAAAGTCGCAGCCAGGCACCTACTTCTTCTCGTTCATTCTACAAATCTAGATCCTACTTTTTCCACAGCTAACCTGAGGAACCATTTATCTACAATTTCCATTCCATGTTTGGGAATCGAGGGAAGAATGAAAATCTTTGGATATGCAATCATGAGTCGCTCCAAACAATTACAGTCTCCATCACAAATACTGCGTGGTCTTATAATTAAAGAACTTTAATTTATTATATTTCTATCTTATAAATTTCTTATTTGGTCGCCAATAAATGATTGGAAAATTGTGCTTGTACTTGGCAACTTTTTGATATTGCTGCTCATCCTCCCTCCCAATCTTCCTCTCTCTGTTGAGTTGATGACAAGAATGATGATTTTATGTATTTTTGAGATGCATAAGGTACTCTTTAAATTCAAGTATACACATAAATATGAGAGGTATTCCCGAGCGCGTAAAAGCAGCGAGTATTGTGTTAAGCGGGGAACCGGCTCCGATGATGAACCAAAAGAAACTGTGAGGGGGTTCTCACGACATAATTAAGAACAGATTTATGAATTTCAATTTTCTCACGGAAGTGAAGGAGTGCCCCTCAGGAAATTAAGGCTTTCTGCCAGGTAAAGGTGCAGATGAGGGTAAGAAAACCGAGAGCTCTTCAACAAAGAAGTGGCGGAACTGGCGGGAAGTGTCCGTACTTAAGGGTAAGAGAAAAAAAAAAAGTTGGATCGAGGGGCATTTTAGGTTATAGAGGGTGGGAGGGTGAAGGCGAAAGAGGGGTAATTTATTTTTGAAGCCAAGGAAGGGAGAAAAGGCTAATTCCCAATATCGGCTTCCAAGTCAGTCCCGCTCGTTGATCATAGAAAAACAGTCCGAAAAGGATCGCCTTCCTTTATATATTTTACGGAGGTGGCGGGTATAAATAAGGAGAAGGGGCTGCGGATGAAGGAAATACGGCACAGGGGATCGAGGGGATGATTAGATGGCGAAAATGGGCGATGGAAAGGCAAGAGAGCTCCCATTGCGTACTAAATAACGCCTTTTCCCTTCTCATCTCATGTCAGTTAACTTTTACACTGCGCAGTATCTGTGGATAACAGAACGTGACGTCTATTTTCAATCAAACTCGATTCGTGTCTTATCTCCAACACACGCCCCAACACAAACCATCGACTCGGGACACGCCCAAATTCGCTCTTGCTATTCGCAAGCTCGTAATATGTTATGGACATTAACGATAATTGCTTTTATTCTGTGGTCACGGTCTGTAAATGAAATGAAATAAAATAGATGACAATAGAGAAATTGAAAAATGTACGAAATAATCAACATTTGAATAACCAACCCGTGAGTAAGAATTTGCAGCGTTTTTCTATGAGCACTCAAAACTCAGTGTAAGCATTTCAATACCTCTCCAATAGCAACCTCTTCAGCTCATTTTTGAATGTCCCTACTTTATTTTCTAGCTTGAAAAGGTCAACATATTTGTTATATAATTTAACACCTTGCACTGTAAACGATCTATTAAACGTAACAGTTCTATGTAATGGGATTTGCATCGTCCTGTCTTTATTCCTGGTGTTCAAAGAGTGTACATTGGACATGAAGGAAAAACTTTCATACAAGTATGGGGGTTTTCTGAATTTCAATATTTTGAACATCATCACTGCTATTTGAGATACTTTTCTTTCAGACATCTTTAGCCAGCCTAGCTTCTTGTTATATGGTGTGACATGATCATCAAGCCTGATCCTGCACACGAAACGGACAACTGCATTTTGCGCTTTTTGCGATCGACATCAATGCCTCTCAGGTCACACAATGCCGTTGGGGCGTAGTCAAAAATGGGCTTAACTAAGGACTGTGCCAAATGCTTCCTAACATGAGCAGGGAAGTCAACGGCCAATCTTCTCAGCTGGTAGAGGCTTCGAAAGACAAAATTGCGCATGTATGTGACTTGGGCACACAATAGAGTGTCCTCAATCAGGACTCCGAGGTTTTTAAACTTATGGACGTATTCGAGCACCATCTCACCGCATTTAACTCTCTTTATGGATTGGACGTCGATTTTTGCAAGGATTTTTGGGTATCCAAGAACCATGGCCTTAGTTTTAGATTTATTGACCTGCATTCCGTGGTCCGAACACCAGATTTCAAGCTTTGCTAACTCATGGTTCATGCAATTGATCGTGCCATCGATCTACCCGACATCACATGACCGATAAAACTGGAGATCATCCGCGTACATTATGTGCTTCGTTCCAGGAGAAAAAACTGCCGGGCGAGTCCTAGAGAGAGATTGATTGATTGATTGATTGGTTTATTTAACCACCAGGGAAGGTGGAACGATAGAGAGAACAAGGATTTTATCGAAATATCTCAATTTCCTAATTTATAGATGATTTACCAAATTATTAGTCGATTTTTGTATATAACTGCTGTTAAATATAGTAAGTGTAACACACAAAAATGACTCTATGTTTTCCACATCACTTCAGTGTCAAAGTTAAAGCTCGCAACCACGCCTGTTTGTTTAAACTAACGCTCGAGATTAACGTCATAACTCACCAAGAAAACGATTCACGGTGGAATATCACCAGCCATACATCTCCAAAAATAATGTTTTCATAGTTGAAGTTAATTCGGGTAGTTGGAAGGGCCGTCATGTAATATGATAAGGACACATTACGAGCGGGAAGGTGTAACGACCATTTGAAACAATGTAGCTGTTTAGCTATGCATTCCACATCCCCCTGAGAGACTTATGTTGAGGGGGCATGTAGAGCTGTGAAACATTGATTAAAACACTGCACACCTCCCTTGAACCAACTGAACCGGTGGAACAAAGCGACCCAGACCTCGACCGACTCCCTTTCAGATCGCTGCCATAATAGTAATCCGAATTAACCATTCCGACTATTCAAACCATCAAACTGACTCCGTTTCAAGCTTTAATTGGCGCCCATAAATCACAATGAAGCTTTCCCCGAGATGGGGTTAAACGGGAGAAGGGTTCTCAAGTTTCATCAAGTCGTAAATACGGGTGTTTCCTCTGTTAATCCCTCAAGTGCGATTAGAACCTCTAGAGAAGGGAGGTTTGAAGCCAAGAGTCAAATCTTAGGTACATGAATATGCAGTGCTGTAATTAAAGTAAGACCGGGTAAGATAAAGGTAGTTTATATGACGGTGTACCTAAGTCATAACACCTTAGAGATAAGGCGGGTAGCTCCCTGGTGCTCCGTTGTTACGCACATCGCTGACTACAAATTGGCCAACTTGAACCCCTTCGTTGGAAGCCTCATCGCAGATGAGAATTCTTAATTCACTCCTGTATATGGCTACGGCCTACAAGTGCCCCGTTTTGCCTTTTCCTCCCCCCTCTCCCATCACCACCATCTTCCCACAATACCTACAGTGTTCTGGCTCTTCACTCCGAGTAGCAACTCCTCTACAGCCCTCAGCTCCTATCACGATGCTAAACAAGCGCTCAAACAACAGCAACCTTCCCCGTATCTCCTTTTACTTTCAATTCCTTGTTTTCATCTTCTTGCCCTTGTGTGAAAATGTTAACTCGTTCTCACTCGCTTCCTCTCCTTCATATTTTCTGGGCAGTTCAAAACTTCCATCGTCTGTCCAAGATAAAATTGAGCATCATCTTTGGACTCAAAATGCCCTTATTGAAGCAAACTGATGCAGTAAGACAAGCATTTAAGTGAGGTACTTTGAGAATAGACTATTTTCTCTGGTCTTACTACTAATACTCTCTTGGATGATAATATGATGATGTTTGATGCAATTTCGTTTACCCTTCACGGCAAGCGCTGATTTACTCACTTAACTTTACTGCTCCTCTGTCATTTATTGAAAATGCCTTTATTATTAGAAATTTTTTAGAAATTCACCATTCAAGATTAAATTATAGCAAAAATTTAAAATCCAAAATGTTCGGGTCCTAGCAGACGAAAATTGGAAATTTTGTGTGTACGTTCGGTTTGGCCCTTGTTGGTTCTAACTTACTTCAGCTTGATCAGCACTATAGGTGGCAGGGTATAGATGAGAATGGGTATTTTGAAAATATAGCATTGTGGGCATACGAGTTGTCATCATTTCACCAAATTTTTGGACGAGAAAAGCTTCTGTACGCATCTTAGACATTTGTGCGACAAATGTGTATGGAAAATTTAATCTGAGTATAAGCTGGTTTCTTAATTGTCGGGAAAGCACGTACAACTGCAGTTGTGGTCAACGTCACACCATTCTTTTCTCAAATATTGCTTTGCTGATGAATGGAACTACTGTTAACAAAAATACACTGGAATGATGCTGATGAGCCTCATGAGATTAGGTTGTTCCCATGTTTTATTAGTGGGGATGAGCGTTATCAGGAAAAACATGAGTGAGCTATGGTGACGATAGTCGTAGGGGGTTGACGGTAGTCGAGAGGGGGTGACAAGGACCAAATGACTGACGTGCCCTAATGAACGAGGTGGTTAATTCATTAGAAAACATCATAAAAGGGCGGGAACGGGCCGAGGGGGTGATGGTGGCGTGATGGGAAAAACCGCGGATGACGGACCGCTTCTACCTCGGAAACTCTGGAACTGTCGCTTCTATCTACGGATAATGACGACAATATATCACTGGGATCCTCCCAGCACGTGGAGGAAACAATATGACAAACACGGGGAGCATGAATTATGTTTATTATTTTGAAACACGGGCGAACCTGAGTGAGGGGTTGTCAAAAACGCGCCCCGCGGGAAATCTCTCACAACGGAGCCTTTGTGGATTTATGGCAGTATTTTGTGAAATGTTTTCCGCTTCATTCTTGAAAAAATACGAAAAAAGATAAATCCATCACGTCTTCGGATCTACGCTGCTTTATGATCAGGTTGTGGTTAGTCATCCAGTAAAACAAAACTCAAATGTCGTAGTAATGTCACTCAACGTTCGGAAAAATCTTTCTTAATTGCCAAGAAATATTGAACCAGAGAATGAGCAATTCAGTAGAAAAAATATCTGTGGCATTTTGAAAACAACAACAAAAATACCAACACATACCGCACTCTTTCCATAGTTCGTCTTCATTCTATGTTTTATGCAGATTTATAAAGAAAATTAAAATTTTCGCTAGGTAGGAAACTCCTCAGGGTAATGGTGGGCCAAATACCACAATACAATTGAAACTGTAGGTAGGTATTTGTGGGAAAAAAATGACCAGCATTGCACGTTTATTAGTCTTCCATTTGCCATGTTACTTTGACGGAGTACACCTATATATTTTACCGAATAATTTACAATAAACAAACGGGTAGTAAAGTCCCTACAATAAAATGGTTTTTGCTAATGATAGTTTGGATCGTCACCTAACTGTAGAGGTGACTTACTGTTGGCGCCCAATTATATAATTTTTGGTACAAGTCCTCAAATGTTCTGAAACTTACCAATCTCAATGACGTACCTAAATACCATTGTATTCCGATAAGTGAGTCTATCATCAATGAGGTTGCTATTCCCCGTATGATAATTTTATGATTATTTACATTTATATAAAAATAACTAGGATCCATTAGGAAATGTTTCAAACCAGAACCTCCTCCCTGAATGCCCTCTCGCGTGAGAAGTGAAGAAGTAGGGGCATTTGAGTTGAAGTGAGTACCTAAGTGACTACTAGTAAAACCTCGTCGATGAGGTACCAAGTCTTCATGCGAACTTTCGAGGATCAGTAGCTCAGTAGCTCAAGAGTTGGACAAACACTTTTTTTTTTTTTAGATCAGTTGGGGAAAGTGCTTACAACGTTTCACAAGTCACTCGAATTTCGTCTTATTTCGGCTACATCGAGGTGAAAAGTCCCAGACGTCCATCCGGATTAAGGCCTCTCCCGCGATGACGAAAAGAGAAACTAAACCTCGTGATCGGCCTTCCTCTGGCGTAGGCTCTTGCGACAGAAATCTCGTCACTGCGGTCGTCGTATAAGCCATTGATCGAAAAAATCATTCTTGTGGTACAGCTAGTTCAGGATAATTCCTATATAATTCGAGGTGAGGAATTCGCGCGTGTTTGCATAGTTTACATATAAATAACCCCAAATAGAATACTCGGGGGGGGGGGGGGAAAAAAAAGTAATGAAATTACCAGAAAACACATTCAAGCACTGCCGTGATTCTTTCTAAATTTCGAGTTCCTGCTAAACTAGAAGAGGAGGTTACGATTGACTGCTGTTGTTTACAAGGGCCACACTTTCATTCCCTCAGGTTCGAGAGAAGACTGGGAGGAAAAAAAGTGGGTTTAGAGATAGTCAGGTGTCATGGGTCTTGAAATGTGGGAGATCTCAGAAAATTGAAAACAGAAGTACCCAAAGCTGGATGGGAGAGCGTTATGTTGAAAAATTTATCACATCAATATTTACTCCGGATCCTACGCTCAGCAACCCCATTCAATAAAGTTTTCTTTTAATTTATTCCGCTCAAAGTAAATAACAAGAGGATTTATTCCGGTAATGATCCGAAAAAGCCGCTCTTCGCTTGAAGTTTATTTGACACGGAATTATATTGTTTACTATAAATCGTGTAGGGGGTTACTACTTGTCAGACAGGGGTGGAACCGGAGGCCTCATTTTGGGATTGAGGGGTTTGAAAAGCTGTGCGATTTGTTTACACCCATCAGTGTTTACCCCGATGCGAGTAATACACGATCCAAAGCCTTTTTCAACGTCCCGAGCCTCACAAATAACGCTAATTGATGGCTTTCTGATTCGTAAACTTTTTCTGTTCGATACTCGAAGCAGTAGCGTGGAACGGGGCGAACGGTAGCAGTTTTTAATTATGAGTGTTTGGTGTGTTAGGATCAAAAAACCGGACGGTGAAACACGTGTTGGCTTTGGGTGATTCATATGGAGGAGAAAAAACAAACAGGAATTTCCCGGATAGTACGATTTGTATCCAGCGCAGAGCCGAATAAATAGCCGGCACCCCATCGCGGTGTCATTAAGAATGGTTAAACCGAAATTGTCATTATTACTCGAATTCGTATTTCGTTCGTACGAGTAACAACACCACAGTATTCGAAAAAAATACCAAATTCTAGGAATATAAATTTACTATTACGAGGCAATTTTATCCCAGTAGGCAGATGAGACCTTCTTTGATACCTATAGAAGACCCTGAAATAACAAATCCAGTTCCCTTCATATGGCAGTCAAGGGCGACTTATCTTGAAGTTTATAGTCATGTTACACCGAAATGCCTACTTTCTTTCAAAATAGAAGAACACATTTCCAAATTTATCCAAGTTTCAATGAATTTAGGGAGGTAGATTTTTTCAAACAACGGTTGCACACAAAAAATTAATTTTCGTTATACGTTAAATAACATTTTTTTCTCTTTGCATCCTTGAACAAGAATGCGGCCTAGAGGGTCTCTGGTTAGTGAAAGAGCAATTCCTCTCTTCTTAGGGATGTTGGTGACTGTACCAATAAGTTGCCTCTCAGCGAGCTACCCTTGTGATTCAAATAGGTACAATAGTTCGCCTACTCATGTTGCAGCACATTGGTACTCAACAAAGGGGTGCATAGTTGATGTGAGGGGTCTTGGGTGAATCTTCAATTAAGGAGAAGTAGGGAAAGTTCTCATGGATACTGTTGGGCTGAAATCCGTATATGTCATTTGGTGCATTATCTTCCTTTTACAATATACAAATTAAACCGCAACAGACGATTATGGGATCTTCTGGTGATGGTGACACTGCTGTAAGCCCCCAGGCTTGCTGCCTCCAGAAGGCCAGAAGGGAGGGGGCATGCGCCAGGATGTGCATGCAGCTCCTGCCCAGACGTCGCATTTTGGAGAGAGGCCCAGCGCTCACTCGTTGCTAAGGTGCCCAACCGGGCAGTCATTGTCGAGGTGCCTCTCGTTGCTGGGGCGCCCAACATGTTGGAGTCATATATTTTTGTAACCCTGTCGTGCAAGTGCATCACACTCAGTCCATCCTGGCTTTGTCCTGTGCTCGCTCTGAAGTGAACTCTGCTACCGTGCTTAAGTCGACCAAAGCTGTAATATTGTGTTCCCCATGCCATGAGATGATAAAGGACTCAAGTTAATAAGCCTCACTGTGTACCTGCGGGGACAGCTTGCCCCCTCCTGTTTTTCCTTCAACGTCGACGCCGTTTTCGTCAGCCGGTATCCTTGCACTTGCTCATTAAATTGTATTTCATGTATATCATAATAAAATGTATCTTGTATTAATTGTATATTATGCTCCACATCTTGTCTAATTTACTTTATCTTGTATCATTAATTACTAATTACTTTGTCTTGTATCAATTCTAGCCCAGGTTGAGGCATATTCTCCTTTGCAACGTGTCCTTGTTTTCAATTATAATTCATTTTGTATCAATGTATTTTATGCCCATCCTTGGTATCCCTACTTGCTCAGTTGTAAGTCTTGGACTTACATCCCGTATCCTCTCGCTAGGTCCCTTCCAAATTCTCCGAAGAAACCCGAATTAAATTATAGTAAATTCACACACATTTTAATTCGAGAGAGGCTTACACTGCTATGACCAATAACAAGAATTTTCCAATCCAATTGTGGAACGCTAACTGGTTTAATTTTACCACAACCTCGTCTGCGCTGACTGCATTTTTATTTCCACCGGTGTACTAGATCAAGAATAGTGATCATTTTCAGTAACGGAAGGCGAGGAAATCCCATATCACACCCATAACAAATGGAAGCCACTTGTCTTCATCGGTGAGGCGTACCGTGCTGCGATATGCCGCCATGTCGACGATTTTGGAGGGGGAGCGAACGCGTGGGGGAAATATTGACGATTGATAAATTGACCTACCGATGAAAACATCCGTTGTTCGTCATTATTCACGCAAAAAGAAGAAAAAAAACCAACCTCGATGACATCCGCCGACGGATTATCCCTGGAAACGAGCAAGCGTTTCCAACTTGTGAATAATAGTCAGTCCTCTCTCGCGCGCGTTTGACGTTCATTTGTTAGACAACTTGGCCGAGGGAACGCGACAGGCGGAGCAAATCGGGCTAAATTCGAAAAAGAAAATGGCTGGGGAGGCCGTAACTCGTTGGGCGATTGTGTCCAATGTGACGCGGAAAAAGGGACGAATTCCCGATAGACGTTGATGTGTGCGCTCGGGTCGAACTGATAAGCCTCCGACTGACAGCTCCATCGGTTTCTGTGCTGAAAAACGGACGACAAATAAAAACCTAGTTCTTCATAACTGCGTGGGTCTCAATCACCGCTGACAGGTTGGGCTTTTGGGTCCTCGCCTCTGCCGACGGTGGTTTTTCCTGTTTTCGTCTGTTCAACCGTCAAACTGACTGTTTCGTTGTTTGTGCTCAATAAACCTGAACCGATTTCCAAGTAAGATGCTTCTATGGAACGTGGTGTTCGGGTGGTAATGCACTTGAAAATATTCCATTTTTTGACACTTTTCCACGTACGTAATGCGTCATTTGCTTCCGACTAAGTTGCCTAGGTCGAATGCTTGTCTCATTCATATCGAACTGAGATTTTGAGTTGACTACCACCAAGTTATACATAATCAGCGAGGTGAGAGCACAATTTCAATTTATCCTTCAATTCGTCCGTAATTAAATTATGAAAGGTTAAATTTTAACCTTTCACTTGTCCCTTCAACATACTGTTGCGAGATTGCACTTGCGCCCGTCAAATGGCCTGCCGGCGTTGCAGGGTCAACGACCTGGGTCGCTCTCGAACATTTGTGCATTGTATCGAATTGGCTGGAACCTTCCCGTTCACTCGAGACAACCTGTCGAGTTCCCAGAACCAGGGAAGGTTCAAGAAGGTTCTCGCCCAAGGCAGCCAGTATAAAACGGACCCAGGAACGCCACGCAGTTCAGTTCAATTTGGAGTCCAAAGTTATAAATCATGCCGTGCGGCGTTATAAATAGTGCAACAACTGCGTTACAACCGTGTATTGTGATTGTGTCATTGTGTAAGTGCGCAAATGTGAACAGTGTATTCAAGTGAACGATTGTAATAAATTATTTACTAAAAACATAAATCGTTACAATACTTAGAGGATAGGTAATTAGGATTGGACAACATCACGTCTCAAGAACAAAAATGATTATAGTTAGTACGTATGTTGGCAGTTAATTCACTACGTAGAGTCAATGAAGATAATAGCGTTCCATTTCAGCGCGAAGTGATACATACGTGTAACCTTTCTCTCCTTGCAGTTACACTGCATCCCAAAAAAAAGTATGTAAGATAAAATAAAACATTGTTGTGTCATTTCGGTCTGAATGACCTTATTCTATCAAGCTATTTTTTGACAAAAATTAAACTTTGTGGGGAAGAAAAGTGAAATGAAAGTACGTAAACTTCAGGATAGACTTATTTTACATAATGCCAAAGCAGTAAGGTTTACATGACCTAAAAATGAATAAATAAATTTGTAAACGTTAGTGACAAATTATTTGCACCTTTTTCTGTTTTGTTTATTTCAGCTACCGTGTTCCTAGTCAAACAGTCTCTGACCAAAGACCATTTTTGATCGAGTTACCTGATTTTTAGTAAGAAACCTGACCGCCCTCGATAACCTCCAAGTTCACCCTACTCAGATTTCGCTATGATCTCAGAAAAAGAGGTAACTATTGACCTACGATAGCATCATCATACAAAAAAGGTTAGTTTTGATTTTTATAAGGTGATGGCTGTTGCAGATGCAGAATCAGTTTCGTTGAGTGTGTCGGAGGTATAGCCTTCGTTTCGGTGGGTACGGAAAGTTACAGCAACCGAGTTAATCGACGCCATTCTGGTTCGGAGGGATTCCAACGACGATGAACTCAGATTAGGGCTCACACTTGGGAAATAATTTATGTAGAGCAAGTAGGAAATTGTGTAGATGTTCCCCCATCGACTACGGGAGATAGATCATGGCTCTGAGAGCAATAAAACATTCCGGCTCTTACCAGTCGTACACGGCCTTTCCTTGTCTTCGAAGGTCCAAAGGAATCCGATCAAAGCGAAAGACTCCTTCCAGCGGAGTAGTTGTCCCCACCTCGTCGGTCTCCATATATAATCCTCGATGCTACCAACCATTACCAGAGACCAGCCCACCACTACCGACCGCGTGCGTCCTCGAGATCTTCCCTTGATTTGTGGTGATCGGATGAATACGAATGATTTCCCCCAGGTTCAAATCCCTCTCCTAAGGAGCGATAAAGGCCCCGCATTTCATCAAAATGTCATCGGGGGTTATCAAATCTGATTTACTGAGAGGATGAGAGCTTTGACAAAGCCATCGTACTTCTGTAAGTTTTTTGTCTTCAGCGTTATTACAGTAAATTTATCGTTTTATCAGCCCTCCTGGCCCGTTTTCTTCACTCGTTGATCAAAATAAATAAACCGCCCGATCAGCTCATGCTGGGAACAAGCGCATTTTGTCCATTGATTAACGAACCCGTCGTGGACGACCGATAAATCCTGCCAGTCACTGAGTTTTGGTATGAGAACAAATGAAGATGTTCTTTCGACTAACTTATTTTCTGCTCTTTGTAAGAGAATTTTGAATTCGTTTTGTTCCGTCATGCGACACGCAGCGTAAATCGTTCGAGGAAAGATCTAGGCAACCAAAGGGATCAGTGTTTCCAAAACAGGTGTCCAATTTACGCCTTTAAATGACATGAATCTTTTAGACATGATGATATCATGATAGGGGTCGGGTCAGGTCGCTCAAAAAAGTTCAATGTCATAACAAAATTAAGCTGTTTCAAGTAGATTTGTACTTAGGTTATTTTATTTGCAAAGGGACTTTTTTAGCTCAGATTATTAAATTCCTTCATCTTAATGCAGGGCGGCCAATATGTTCGGTATTAGGTCCCACAAATGATAACATGTAGGTATTTGTAATTACTCTGCTAACAATTGAAAGAGAAAAATTTAACAATTTACCACAAAAGGGCTTTTTAGAATGGTGCTGGAACACTAAGAATGAATGAACAAAAAATGGGTTCTTTTTAAATACTGTGATGCGACCCAAACGTTTACCTCATCCCCTTGAATCGATGTGCCGAGCAGTTGCTGCAGAATTTTATTGGCATTAACACTGGTGGCTCCCCACCCCCGTCGCTTCAGGCCCGCTCATCCCACTTCTCTTTTATTCCGATTGAAAATTGATAAATGAGTGGCAAGCTGTACTCTCCCTCTGTCTCTCGGTTTTTCGCCCGTTTAATGGCTCCAAACGCTTCAAACAAAGTGATAAAAGCGGCCAACGTTGAAGAACCGACTCGCTGAAGAGGCATGGAGGGGGAGCGATAAATTTTAAAAACCCCGGGAGTTGTTTTTCTGTTATTCCCTCTTCTCATCCCTGGTTTCTGGATGCCATCAGAGCCCCCCCCCCCCTCTTCAACAGAAGCTAGACGTATGTTCGACAGCTTAGAACGGGGATTTATGGCTACCGTCTCTCTATCGAGCTTGTTTTCGAAAAGGGACATAAAAGTTGAAGGCATCGATAACAGTTTCCTCTAACCTATCATGATTAATTTGCCCAGCTGAGTTTATTAACTCGTAATAAATGTAGTAACTTATCACATACTGGTGATGACTCCGTACCAAATAATGCTAAATAACATCCTTGTCAGGGCTTATACGCACTCTGCTACTCAAACTGACATTTTCAAAACATATTTTTACTTTTCATGAAAACTTTATAAAAATCGATACATTTTTTATTAATTTGAAAACAATTTTGGATGGTGTGGCATTCAACGAGACATTAAACGAATGTACAAAATTATAAGCCAACAAACAGTGATTGCTTTTGATTAGAAAACAAAAAGTAGATTGCAATTTGCTACAATCGGTCCAAAACCCAAGTCTATGTTTCATGACATCTCGTCAACCCATTTTCATCCACGACCTGCCTCCATTTTTGGAGATCCAGCTAAAAAGTTTCGATGTCTAAAAGAAGTTAGCAAAGTTTCAGGTTTTTAGAAAAAATTGACAAAATAGCGTGAACGGTGATCGGCAGGTGGACGTTTTGATTTTTGAAGCACAAAATGTCAAAATTAAAAGAAATCTCAAAACGTTCGGAGGCCAATTTTTAAAATCAACCCCTTGTAAATTTACTCACGTGAGGGGCCCCGAATTCTTCATTTGCCGAAAATAAAGGGGCGTGACAATGGCGACCCTTCTCTCAACAAATTAATCAAGGATTCCATCTCTCAAAAGGGCTGATCCAAGTAGAGGAGGACACTCTAGGTCGGGTTTCTAGAAATCTCCTCGTCAACCGGCCCAAGAGAGAAACCTTTCCCGAGTAGGTATAATGAAGGAAATGACACATTTCACACAAGACAAAGAGAATGCAATATGACCGGGGAAGTTTATATCCATTAGAATAACATGTCTTGTGACAGTGAACGTCAAGTCCGGTGTTAATAAAGGATAACAAAGAGGGCGCTAAAGGGCGTGTCAGAAGGAAGGGATGTACTGGCGGGGTGTCCATTACCGTAGGTCTGACGGCTGGCATCAGGATTAGGTGGATACAAACGACAAGACATTAATAGGCCTGGTTCATACTTGAGAGTCAACGCCGAGGTTGTCAAAACGGCAAAACGCTGAGCGTCTATTTGCATAGGGCCCCACCTCTTCGTCACTGAGATGATTTCTAATTCAACAAATATAAACACATGGTTTTTATTTTTTAACATTAATCGTAATTTACGAGCTGATGAATCGAAAGGTGAAAGTTTTCCTTAAAAAGATCATTTGCGTGATTTGACTGCGATCTGAATAATTAAGTGAAATGCCTTCCTGACAAAAGTTCACAGCTTTCGTCATATATGAGTTGACACAAAAGGCTCTAAGTTTAAAAAAGGTATATAGTTATACCCTTCACTCGCCAGGTTCATTCAACATGGTTGACCTGAAATTAGTTGCCACTCCTCCCAGCATAATCATTTTTCCCACAGGTTCAATGTTCTTTTGATGATAGGGGAGTCAAACGATTTTAAGCATCAAAGTTCTAGGGAAGTGTTATCAACGGCTTTTCAAATTCCCACAACACCCCGATAAGATCCGCTTGCTTGTATTTTCCCAAAAACTAACCCGGAGTTGAGCTATGAAGTTTGGAAATTGTTTTGACGAGCACGGATCGGGTTTGGATTATTTGATCGAACAAAGTAACGTGCGATTGGTGGGACTCAGTTACACATTATTAAGAAACAGGGCATGGACAATAGATTTGAAGGAATTAGGATTATTTTGGAAGGCCAAACATTTTTACAATCACAAATCTGATAATATTGCACTCAGATAACATTTAGTCCGATGACGGAAGATGGGTGTAGGGGTGGAGAGGGGGCGATTCACCTTGAATGATACTTCCCCTAGACGTGATGACGAGCGGGTTAAAAGGGATCGAGTGGCGGCGAAAGGGATCAAGGTGGACCGAGCTCTTGTTTGCTCCTGCCGTCCTAATCAGCCGGGACCTGGACGAGTTCCCACCCACTCGCGGGACCCGGCGCGGACGTACGACAGGTCAAGCCCGCCGCGATTTATGAATGAATCCGCCCGCCTCCCCGCGGTCGTTTCGAAGTTGCCTTGACGACGGGGGGACATGACCGGTTCCCCCGCAGAATGAACTCGTGGCGCTTTCTATTGTCTACCGCGAGGACTAATCGAGCGGGTGGTGGAGGAGGATTAGAGCTACGCCCTGATCCGCCGTATTTTGAATGGGGCGGCTCTCATCCAACAAACATCATATTTATCAAACAGGTATTAAAAGAAATTATTTGGATAGATGCAAAAACACATGATACTAGAAAACATTGTGTCTGCCAACATGTCAACACCGACGCCTCCTGTCGACTATTTTAGAGCTACGTTGGCACTTTTCAATCAAAACACCGCAAATGACGCAGGAAAAAGAACCATGCCGAAAACAACCTTGAAAAGTCAGTACAGTATCAAAAAGAGACGTGAATGATAAATGTAAAATTGATTATATTTTAAATGCCCTCACTGTGGATTTCGGGACGCATAAACTATTATAGGTCAACAATATTAATTGATGATTTTTTTCTAGTTAGCCACCATTCTTGATTCTTCAAGTTTAAGTCCTTAATTGGGCGTGCTTTTTGATGGAGATTTAATGAGTTATTAATTCGGACATCAATTTTCTTACCCGACTCCTCCATAGAACAATCTTCAACATTTTGAATATTTTGGGATAATGACAATGGGAAATCTTAAATGATTTGAATATCCATTTAAACTACTTAATGTACAAACTATGAAATGCATTTTCTTGCATATAATCTCAAACGTTCTAAACTCGGTAAAATCACCCTTCACAGTAACTTGAGTTGGTTAGAATGAAAACTGCGTCTGAATACCATGGAAGTGCCTAGAAGTTTTCCGTACTATTTTTCGGGGATGTGCTCGTGAAGAGGCATCAATACTGCGGTACAAGGAAGGACATAAACTAATTACCCTCATACTCTCTATTAGAACTTTACGTACCGAGCGGGTGAAAAGCTATGCAGTTGATTCAGATTTGGAATTTTGGATGAATTTGGTCGGCCGATAGCCCAAACCTAATGATATTCGTCTTATTTCTGACATCAAAAAAGAAAAAGCCCGCAGCGGCGTCTAGTCCAACCCACTTGGACGCGTGAAACGCGTAAGAGTAACGCCAAGTGACAGAGACAAGGAGGAACGGGATCATGTTCGGTCTGATTTCCGACGAAGCTCACATGTGATTAACCTCAGTCTCGACTCCTGCCAGACCGATTTAAGATGAAACGAAGAGACGCAGAACACTACGTGGCATAAGAAGTGAAATCCGCCACCGGGAAGCCTTTCAACTCTTTTTTTACTCCGAGGAAAACATGGGCTAAAATTCATCATGCTTGATTCACGCTCGGCAATCCTGTGGACGTATGGTCCATGGAGCCAACCATAATTTGACTTTAATGGATGTCTCATGCCTCATGCCATAAAGGCGGAGGCATTTTCATACCCGTTACCGTTTCAATTTGATTTCTATTCACTAATTTAAATTATGTGTGTTATGTGTGGTAATTATTGTTATTATGAAATTGCATCAAAACTCCAAAATGTCCGTCTTTGACTTTTGCTCATACTCTAGTTTCTAACTACAAGGTACTTCCAAGGTTAAAATTACATCTCTCGGAGCGAAAGGTTACGAATTAATTCCGAAAAAATGAACTTTTTGATACTCGATTGCATAATGCATAATTCGAAAATATTGTGCAAATTGTGAGCTCAAAAGGCGAGAATATGCATTTTCAAAAGAAGTAAGTTGAACTGTATTGAAAAAAAAAAAAGACATCGAAACCCCCTATCGAATATCGAGGGTGATAGGAAAAGTGGAAGACGAGGGCCCATAAAAATATGAGGCGACGGAGGAAAAGAGACTATAACTATGCATCAGATTTCGCTTTTTGCCCTTCGGATCTGTATTTATGTTTATCTATGCAATCTCCGGATCATCCCTTCTGCCGCCCCCCTGCTCAACCCTGGGGAGGTTTTTCTAGAGTAAGAAGCGTCCCAATCACCGAGATATGCAAATGTCGTCCTCCGCTTCAAAAGTCATCTCCCGCTGGGTTTTTCTGTGGAGGTTGAGGATCGAAAAATCATTTTTGACACCACACGATGAGGCGTTATTAGGTCAATATTTCTCTAAGGGATTTTTTTTTAAGGCAAAACTACCGTCTTCAATGATATTAGGTATGTTGGACCTACAAATCAATTAACTTTTTTTTTGTTCAGGGCAAACAGTTTTAATACTTTGAGGCAATTTTTAATCCTCCTAATCAAGTCAGTAAAGATATGAGGCATTTGAAATAATTAAAAAAAAACACTAGCGACCTGATTATAAAGAGAACTGTGGCTGACAGACCATGATATCAATAAGATTTCATCAACTTATTAGAGTAGGTTTCGTTAATTTCTCAACAAAATGCGTTATTTAAAAAAATAATAATAATAAAATAAATCTGCCAATGACATAGGCGTTTTATAATTAGGACACGATTTTGTTTTGTCAAAATGAAGAAATTTCCCAACACTGTAAAATTCGCTTCTATCCCGTAGAATCCTTGAGTACCCTCCAGATCACTAAAACCGGTAGGAAAAGAAATTATTGTTTGGACCATGCACAAAAACATGCCTGAAGGAGAGGAAGGCAAAGAATCCGATCCGATGCCTGTCGGTGAGAGGTTTCTGAAGTGAGAAAAAGGAAGAATCAAAAAACCTAGGGCGATGGTGGTGACAAAGAGAAAATTGAGATTGAAAAGAGGAGCTCGGTCGAGCAATTAGAGGTGGTTTTTTCGCCATTCCCACTCAATCTTTGTCTTGTCAATAGCCGAACCTCCGGGGCCCTCAGGGTTCTCCTCTTCAAAAACATTTCTTTGGTTCGAATACCCTAAGGTGACGATGCCAGAGAGTTTTCGCTGATGGAATCGAAAAAAGGAGGACAAATATCCAGTAGCTACCCGGAAAAAACGTTCATTATTCACGTTACTTACTTTACGATATAATTTGACCTTTTGTCCCATATTATTTATTATCAGTTGGCAACACTGGCCATTACAGCTGTTCAATGTGAGACTACAAATACAGGTCAGTTCAGGTTTATGCGTAAAGGCTACGTTTACTCTTTTTCACCATTATCCAATTTTATTTCATTCATCATTAATTTATTACAATTGGCGACGAGGAAAACTTTTTTTTTACACAAGTTTGTGCATCTACGGAAGGCCCGAGGTGTTTATTTATTCATTTTATTTATTTTTCGTGAAAATGGCCCATCCAGCCGCGAAGACCACGCCATCGACCGCAGCAACCTCGGCGACAGTCACCGGTTTCCCGACGGAAGAGTTCCTAAGGTACCTTTCGAGAGGACCAGCAGTTGGTGAGTTACCGTCTTTTGACGTGGGAGATAAGTGGTCAACATTTATTGAACGCTTGGACCAATATTTCACGGGAAACTTTATCCAAGGAACACGCCGTGTTTGCTTACTTCTCACGGCAATAAGCCCTACGGTCTATGAGGTTTTGCGAGAATTATGCCACCCAGAACTCCCAAAGACGAAGGACTTTGACCAATTGACAGAATTACTCGCAAACCAGTACTCGCCAAAGATATCAGTGTGGCGAAACCGAATAACATTCGACACTCTGAGGCAAGACCAAGGGGAATCTGCAAGCAATTGGTTTGTCAGAATAAAAAAATTTTCGATGGACTGCGAGTTCGGATCACAGCTGGACGCATTCGTCAAGTACAAGTTTGTGACCGGCCTCCGAAAAGGCTCGATTTTGGACCGACTTTGCGAAGAGGATTCTTCGAAAACGTTGAAGGAAGTGGTTGAGATAGCAGTGAAGAAAGAATCATCGTCACCCTCCCACGAGCAAGGCGCCGCCCTCAACACAATCCGAACGGCTCGGAATACTCAGCACAGGAAGACGACGAGCCAAGGACCTACCACTACGCCAGGAAAGAGTACCGGACGTCAGACGCCCAGGGCGGGTGCCGACAAAGCCGAAAACTCCCGACCGGCTACTGGAAAGGGTTCTCTAAAGCAAGTCCTTTGTTTTGCCTGTAATAAGCCATCACATGACTTTCGAAATTGTAAGTACAAAACTTACCGTTGCAAAATTTGTAAACAAGTTGGTCATGTAGCAGCAGCATGCAGGCAACCTTCTGATAATAAGTTTTTAAATACGTATGAGTCGGAGGATTCTGCTGATTTGGATCAAATTGGTTTATTCAATTTAACGTTTTCCAACTGTTTTTATGCTTCAGTCGACCCATATACTACAGTATTATTAGTTCATAATGTCCCAATAGATTTCGAGATAGATACAGGATCCGTACTATCAATTTTACCTGAAATTGTGTATCAGAAACATTTCAGTGACGTGAATTTGAAGCCAACTAGCACGAAGTTGCGTAGCTATGATGGTAGTTTTATAATGCCGATCGGCGAAATTCAAGTAATGATCGAGTTCAAAAACAAATCTCATGTATGCTGTTTGTTAGTTGTCCCTGGTGGAACAAAACCACTTCTGGGGAGAGATTTAATTGCCAAGTTAGGCATACCTTTAAGTGATGCATCCCTTAATAATCATGTGAATAACTTGGACCTATCCGTATCAGATAAGGAGAAACTAAAAACAAAAATTTTTCAAGAATTTCCAGATTTGTTTGAAGAAGGATTAGGTACCTATAAGTTTGGCAAAATCAAACTAACAGTCTCGGAGGAAGCTAAACCACGATTCTTTAAGCCTAGGCCTGTGCCCTACGCATTTAAGCAAGGAGTATTTTCGGAACTAGATAAATTAGAAAAGTTAGGGGTTATTTCAAAAACTGACTGTTCAGAATGGGGAACTCCTCTAGTTCCAGTATTAAAACCAAATGGCACTGTACGAGTTTGCGCCGATTATAAAGTCACGCTAAATGAATTTTTAGAAAACATAGAGTATCCTATGCCAAGAATAGAGGAGATATTTGCTAGGTTACAAGGTGGACAATTTTTTACTAAGTTAGACTTCTCTAACGCCTACAATCAGCTCCTTGTAGATGAGGAAACCTCCAAAATTTTATCGTGGAGCACTCCAAAAGGCATTTACCGGGTACATCGGTTACCGTATGGCACGAAACCGGCGTGCAAAATTTTTCAACGAGAAGTAGAAAAGACTCTACAAGGTTGTGAGGGAACTACAAACCTACTAGACGACATTATTGTTTCCGGTAAAACGTTAGCAGATCATAACTCTAACCTGGTAAAAGTGTTACACAGACTGCGAGAAGCGGGTTTCAGATTGAATAAAAGCAAATGTGAATTTGCTCAATCACAAATAAAATATTTAGGCCATTTAATTGATAGAGAGGGTCTTCATAAAGATAAAGAAAAAGTTAGAGCAATTAGAGAAGCTCCACCTCCAAAATCTGTGACTGAGGTGAGGGCATTTGTTGGAATGATTGCATATCATGGTAGATTCATTCCCCAATTAGCGACTATTTTGCAACCTCTTTATAAATTACTCAAAAAGGGAGTAAAATTTGATTTTGACTCACAATGTTTGGAAGCATTTAACAAAGCTAAGAAGGCTATTTCGACAGAGCAATCCTTAGTTCACTTTAATCCAGACTTACCCTTGATTTTGGAATGCGACGCATCCAATTATGGTGTCGGAGCAATATTGCTCCATAAATTTCCCAACGGTGAGGAGAAACCTGTGAGTTTTGCCTCTAGAGTCCTTAATACAGCAGAATCGAGGTACGCTGTCCTCCACAAGGAAGCGTTAGCCATATATTTTGGTTCGAAAAAGTTTTACGAATATTTAATGGGACGACCGTTCACAATTCGCACGGATCACAAGCCTTTATTAGGTTTATTGGGAGAAAGGAAAGGTATACCACAAATGGCAGCAGGTAGACTTCAACGTTGGGCTACGTTTTTGTCTAATTTTGATTATAAATTAGAATATATTAAGGGTGAAAAGAATAGGGCAGACGTTCTTTCCCGCCTGCCAGTGAAGGACACATTAAAATTTGAAAGGGAGAATCAAACCTACTTGAACTTTGTAGAGGAATTTATACCTGTAAGCTACCAGCAAATCAAATTGGAAACAAGTAGGGATGAACACCTTAGTAAAGTTCATCATTTTATTCGAGATGGTTGGCCAGAGTCTACGGAAGATGTTGAGCTGAGACCATATTTTAGTAGGAAACAAGAGCTATGGATAGAGGAAGGAATAATATTGTGGGGATACAGAGTTATTATACCTCCTAAATACCGTTTTCAAATTTTGAAGGAGCTGCATGGTTCCCATCTAGGTATATCAAAAATGAAGGCCATGTCTCGCTCTTATTTTTGGTGGCCTAATTTAGATCAAGACATCACAAATATGTGTAAAAATTGCAAGTTTTGTCTAGAATTACGACCTGAGCCCCCTAAAACATTAATTGGCAAATGGCCTGAAACATCAAAACCATTTGAAAGGGTACATTTAGATTTCGCAGGACCAGTATTCAACAACAAAATGTTTCTAATAATGATTGACTCATACACCAAATGGCCGGAAGTCTTTGAAGTTCCTAAAGCAGATACTCACCACACATTAGTAAAGCTACGTGAAGTACTAGCTAGGTTTGGTTTGCCAAAGACACTTGTCACGGACAACGATTCCACTTTTACTTCCCAGATGTTCGAAGATTTTTGTAAAACAAATGGCATTACCCACCTTACATCACCACCGTATCATCCAGCTAGCAATGGGGCAGCTGAGAATTTCGTCAAAACTTTCAAATATTCGTTATCAAAAATGGTGAAAGAGTCAAATGTCTCGACTTTAGAAACAAGACTGCAGAAATTTTTGTTCATTTACAGAAACGCACCTCACAGTATCACTAACACTTCCCCAGCAGAATTAATGTTTAATCGAAAGATTTCGTGCAGATTTGATCAGTTGAGGAAAAGTAAATATAAAAACATAAAACATAACAATAGATTGATAACCTATACTCAAAATAAAGAATTCCATTTAAATGAAAGAGTGTACGTTCGGGACTACAAACATCCAAATAAGCGGGGATGGATTCCCGCTATAATAGTAGAATCAATTAGCAGAAATGTATTCCTTTGTGAAACGGATGACGGAATGGTCTACAAACGTCATACCGATCAAATCATACCATTAGGACAGTTCTTCAAAATGAAAAACATAGAAGAGACCCCTGCTTGTAAGGACAAAAATGATAACGAGACGGCGAGTATTCTGATACCTGGTTCACACAATAACGTTTCGGTGACGGAAACACCGGAGCAGACGCCAGAGTATGGGTCAACTACACAGAAAACCCCCCGTAAATCCCGGAAGTCATCCATTCAACAACCCGAAACACCTTTCCAAACCAACATCAATGGCGAAACAAAAAACGCCGAGAATTTCCCACAAATTTCTTCCCCGAAGCAGCCCGAAGACTCCCGTAGCATTGCCATTAATAGGCCTAGAAGGGATATTAAACCACCAGACAGGTTAGCCTATCAGTGAGATTGGGGTAACAAGTGGACATTGATAAGAAGAGTTTAATTTTTATAAATTCCCACCTGATAATAACAGATAAACTTCCGTGAAGTAGGTAAATTTTTTTTTTTCATTTGGGTCATGAAACACTCCCGATTTACGGTTGCAACGGCAGGCATTCATGACACCACACAATATATCACGCATTAGACGATCACGATAATTGACACACCTATTTTAGCACGCTGAAAGATGTATTAATTTATATACCTAGTTACATGAACGCGTAGCAGTAGTTATTTCAGCCGGTTAATCAGTAATCCCTAGGATATTTGAGTGTTATCAGAACAGCTAACTGAGGTTGTTGTTCTTCTTTTCAATGAATTCGTTGTCTCGAAAAATCGTCCGCTGCGTCGGACACAGTTGTGTTTCTTTTTTAACTAGGATAATGAATTATTATTATTATTATTATTTTTTTTTTTGCCAAATAGATTTTAATATTATTTTAGAGGGGGAAGTGTCCCATATTATTTATTATCAGTTGGCAACACTGGCCATTACAGCTGTTCAATGTGAGACTACAAATACAGGTCAGTTCAGGTTTATGCGTAAAGGCTACGTTTACTCTTTTTCACCATTATCCAATTTTATTTCATTCATCATTAATTTATTACACCTTTTGACGGGCGCGCGGCCACACTGCGCGCTGCATTTATTTGTTCTTATTAATTTATTTATTATAACACGAGACGAACCCAATTACAGATTAGAATACAAAAAACCAGATATACCTACCTAAACAGTTGAGGAAAAATCAGCAAGCTACAGTACAGAAAAACGACACAAAGAGATAAAAACGATTGTGATTAGAAAAAAGAAGTCGGAAAACAGCAGTTTTTACAGATGAGAAGGGCGAGGACAAAATATCGATGAAATGAGGAGATTCACATGGCGAGGGATGTGGCACACGGGACGATTGTAAAAATAGTTGGAGGTGGAGAAAGGGATGGCAAAATCGGTGATAGTCAAACCTCCATGACCTTGGGCATGATTAAATAGGTTGATTATTCGCGAAATTACCATCCATAAGCAAAATGGCCGTCCATCATTACAAAAGACGCTAGAACGACTCATCGCAAATAGGAAAACATCCGAGCGAGTTCATTATCCGACAACCTAACCTAACATCTGTAACTTCATGTTCCGATTACTTTTGGAATATCGGATAGGAACGCCTAATTAATTAATTAGAGCCAGCCTATCATCCCGCAGACATCAAAAAACACCACAAAATGATAATAAAAGGCAAGTCCTACGCATCTGATTGACATAAAAAGGTGGGTAATTTCATGCTGAAATTTGATGATGACGTGTAGCGGGCAGGGTATAATGTTAGTAACATGCAGTAGACGATATCCACTCAATGTTTGACGCTGATCGATTGTGAGGGATCCCGAACCGGTTGGTACTCATTGAACGAGGTCAAAATGGGTAACTAACTACAAGTATTATCTGTATGGAAGTGGGTTTTCGAGATATTCGGGTACCTAGACAGGTGGGGTATAATTTACCACTATTATTGTCGGGCACTTGTAATAAGCAAAAATGTCCGTCCGCTGTATGCCGTCCGCCGTCCTCGCCGATTTTTGTAGTAGAAAAATGTTCTAATAATCTGCAATTTGGATTAAGAACTCGTTACCGGCCGCCGGTTGTTGCTCCTCGAAGCTGCCCGATCGGAACGAATTGGAGGGTTGGGGTGGTAGAGCTCAAAGTGTGTTATTTCGAAAAAATGGATTTTCGAGGTTTTTGGCAATATAGTCGTGTGGGGTAATATATTAGACTAAATTTTGGACGCTGAATCCAATAAGACGGGTCCCGGAACGATTGGCGCCCACTGTAAGAGGTTATGGGTCAAAATGGGTATCTATCTACCTATTTCGAATGTGTTTTCGAGATTTCTGGTACCTAGGCGTGTGGGGTATCATTTTCTACTAGATTTTGGACCCTTATTCGTTCTGAGTGAGTCCGGGACACGCCACATGCACTGTTTTCCCCCATTTTCCTCATGTTCGAGATTATCGGCGATTTGGGCGTGTGGGGTATTATTTTCCACTACTTTTGGACGCTGAATCTATTGGAATGAGTCTCCAATGCTTCTGGTCCGAGGAACAACCAATGAATTTGCAACGTTTTTCATTTCCTATCATGTGCTTAGTTCGAATTTCCTTTTTCAATCAATTCCCTTTAACGAAGTTCTCTTTTATGTTTTTTACGAGTTCCTTTTTCATATGTAATTATTTACTTCATGATGCTATATTTTTATAAGGTTTATATGTTTTAAGTTTATAATTACTCATAAATAATAACTCTTTAGCACTCAAAAATTATGAAATTAATTATGCATTGGTGGTACCCACTAATTGTGCTTTCATTCGAATGAATCATTTCACCCTAGTTTAAAACACGCCTTTTGCCTTCAAAATTGTAAATGTTGGATCAGCTGCACGAAGCGTGCGCCCGCTCATAAAATCTCTTCTGGCTCGCCAGCCGAAAGGTTATTAAAATATAGGATTTGGTGATGAGCATAAAGTTTCGTCTCTATCGAATCTCTACAAAAAGTATATTGCGGGTGTTCGTCAAAATGCGAGCCACAGGAAACTTTATGTCCATTTCCCGTTCTGATTTTCTTCTGAGCGTCCAAGTTTTTAGATCAATTAGGTCCCACTGTGGAGCGAAATTCATCGAAACCTTTCTGGGATGGTATTTTTGATAACTTACTCTTCTTGCAGATTCGAGAAGTGTCCAGTGATTCAATTAGGCATTGGAATAAGATGTGAGAAGGTGTTGTTGGTAATGAAATGAATACGTAGGATTCGCTGCCTGGCGGAGAAGGAAGGAGTAGAGGAGAAAGGAGGGAAAAAAGAAGTGATTTTCGTATGTGTGTGTTGAGTTTTGATTGTTAACTGTCGTTTGTTGTTTAATTTTGAGGGTATGGAACCACCAGTTACTCCGGGGACTAGTGGACAGTTGTATCATACAGTTCTAAGACGGCTGTAAATTTCCTACTCTTTTTCATTCTCGCTCATCCCTTCTTGTTCATTTTCAAACAACCTTCGCTGTGGAATCCAAGGTAAATTTCGGTGCAAAGCATATAAATTGGCGAGCATTATTTATGTTTGCGTTCGTTTTGAAATAGGAATTATACCATAGAGCCACTTTATATACCATAGATAATTAATCTACTATCAGAGCGGTGCTTATCAATTTTTGCGAGTCGATTCTGTGCTGACCACGCATTTCCCCGCTTTTTGTTCCCCTTCTTCTCCGCCAGGCAGCGACTCCTAAGTATTCATCATTACCGACAAGCTATACCCAAAGGAGTTAAACAGGCCAAAATCTTCCGTAAGCCACTTATCTTAATTAAGAAACCTAGGATTTTTTATATTTTCCCGAAAATACAAATGTTCTAAGAAACCACTCAGTCTTGCAGAAATGGGATCATTATCTAATTTCTTGATCACTCGCTCAGCTTTCGTGTGTTTCTAATAATAACCTCTATACTGATAAAAGTGCTCGTTGGAAATGAATAGCTATGAGACTCCTCTCAATGGCCTAATGACAACAAACGCCGAAAGCTTTGCGATGCCCCTTCAAGCAGACGTCCGATTATAAGCGAAAAACAAAAGAACGACCGCTTGAGGGGTTCACTTTGACGCCTTTTGCGAGCATCGTTTTCCCAAAGATTCTTCGTAGCTCTTCCATCAACTATGTATTGTCCCTCAATCCTTTCAACAGCACAGTTTCCTTTGCTTTTGAACGTTAATAATTGCCCTCCGGCCTCTTAATCACGAGGCTCTTCAGCTATGTCTCTGTAAGTGGGTCTGTTTCTTTGTGAATTTCTTCGTACTGTGATTTTTCCGCGATTTGTCTTTTGTTTTTGGTCTTGATTTCTTGTTATCCAGAGCACTTTGTTTTTGTTGATTCTTTGGGGGAAGGGGGGAGGGGGGCTTGAATAGTCTACGACTTCGCTAAATTGGCAACTCATGGCCAATTTCTCCAAATTTGTTGTTGTTAACATTTTGGTTGGTTATTCCTTGAATAATCAACCTGTTTTCATGATAATGGTCAACCTCTCCGATTCGGCTCAAAATTTTTTGCTGGACGTTTCATGATGTCCTGATCAAAAAAGGTCGATGTCCGTACGCCGTACGCCGTCCATCGTCCGCGCCCTTTTTGGTAGTAGAAAATTTGGGTCAGGTGTCTGTTCTCATCCGAGACGGGTCCTCGAAACTTTTCAGCCCGATCGGACCAAATTTGAGGGGGGGGGGGGGGGGGGGGTAGGGGTCAAAATGTGTTTTTTGAAAAATGGATTTTCGAGATTTTGGGCGATCTAGGCGAGTAGGGTGTCATTTTCCACTAAATTTTGGACGCTGAATTCAATGATGTGTGTCCCAGAACGATTGGCACCCACCGGAAGAAGTTATGGGTCAAAATGGGTATATATTACCCATTTTGAATATGTGTTTTCGGGATTTCTGCTACCAAGGCGTGTGGGGTATAGTTTTCCACTAAATTTAGGACGCTGAATCCAATTAAATGGGTCCCAGAACGATCGGCACCCACTGAAAGAAGTTATGCGTCAAATCGGGTATATATTACCCATTTTGGATATGTGTTTTTGGGATTTCTGCTACCTAGGCGTGTGGGGTATAGTTTTCCACTAAAGTTTGGACGCTGAATTCAATGATGTGTGCCCCATAACGATTGGCACCCACCGGAGGAAGTTATGGGTCAAAATGGGTATGTATCCACCCATTTTGTGTGTGTCAGGATTTCTGGTGCCTAGGCGTGTGGGGTATCATATTCCACTAAATTTTGGACCCTGAATCGATTGGAATGGGTCTGGGACCCGCCACATCCACTGTTTCCCCCATTCGAGGAATAATCAACCCGTGTGTAAGAATTTGCAGATTTTTTTATGCTTAGTTTAGTAAAATAGTGTAAAAAGATTTTATTGCCTTTTTATAGTTTATTTCCCTTTATTTGATCACATGATGCAGTATTTTTGTCAATTATTTCATTAGCATGTAATACATGACTCTTCTTCGCACAGTGAGCCGTAGGTCGTATGATCTTATCACCAAGGAAATTTTGCGACTGTTATAAGCTACATGTCATTGAGCTAATTATGCCGCAATAAAATAAATACACTCTGCTTGCTTTTTTTTTTTTTTTTTTTTATATTGATTCAATTCTCATCCAAGTAGATGAACTCAGATTGTAGTCACACGTCGGTCATAAATGAAACATACATAACATTAAAACGTCATTTGACGCGATCCATTACCCTCAGGTGAAAGATATTCGTCCCTTGATTAAAACACTCGAAGTAATTAAATTTTTAGCTCCCAGTGTACCCATGATTGGAGAATTTCAAACGGAAATTACGCGTACTGATGTAATGTGCCCGTGGGGCGTCGTAGAGCTTTTAAAAATTAATTTTCCGCGAGAAGCCGCTCGAGTACATTTTATTGTTCCCGAGATAATGACAGTATACTAATTAGTCCCATGACGTCATTAGAGGAATAAATCCGCTAGTAGTGAACGAAAGGGGTAAATGAAAAAGTGGAGAACCGTAAAAAATTATCAGCACGTTGAATATCGAGTGGACAATTTTTGTCCATGTGCCTCGCATTACGTTAATTTGGCGTTCGTTCGGTGAAAAGTTGGGCTTTAGGGGGCCAGGAATGATATGGAAATTACGATCCCGATGGGGAGGTACTGTGCAGCAAAGTTGGGTATAATTCCAATCTGAATGAATAGAGAATAAAAATGTTATGTGAGACACGTGGAGATCACGGGATCACAGGGATCTCTTACTCAATTATTTTGTTATTCTTATTAGAACGAACACTCATGTGTGTAAAGTTGTCTTTTCCTCTCGATTGAAGGTGTGACCGAAGACCGGTTTGAGTGCTGATTTCAAATCCAAAATGTAGCGGCAAGAAAATTCCATTTAATTGCGTCGGAATGTCTGCAATGTTGGCCACCATTTTGGCCCTAATTGTTCCAAACTCATCTTCAGGCCGATCGCAGCTTTCGGAGGCAAGAGGGGGTGGGAACGTGTATTTTGAATACCCGAACATTTGGGGACCAATTAGGGGTGTAACTTTCCACGAAATATCGGATGATTGATCAATGGGTCAAGAGAGACATTTCAAAATTGAGGAAAACAGACAAAACTTTTTTTTTTTTTTTTTTTTTTTTTTTTTTTTTTTTTTTTTCATTGACATATCTAGGTAAAATAACCATTGAGGAATATATTGTACATATTTTGTATTTTTGTGTGTATTGTGTGTGAAGCTAGTCGTTTCATCATTTTCATGTAGAAACATGGGCAACAGGTCTATATTTTGTATCGACTACTATTACTGTTTTTCCTTTTAGTACGGTTGATTATCGTTCATAGAAGTTTATTCTTTCATTATGATTTTCACCAAGGCATAACCTCACACCAATATATGCGATCAATAATTGGGAGATCTAGCCATAGCAGGTCCATCCTCGTTCCCATCCAGCCAGAGTACAATTTCGTCCTCCTCGTCGAAAATGTATTTCTCGTTGTCAGCATACCATGACCGTGTATCGCACACTGCAAACAATGGGCGGATATGTATATTTTTATGTGGAAATAACATGAACATTTTAGATACGTTTTGGGAATTTCGTAGAGAGGCAACCATAAAATACCTAGAAGCTATGCTGATTATGCATACCTATAAATCGTTAACAAAAAAACATAGATAGTGAAAGCTTTATGAAAAAGACGATTGGCCTGAACCTGGATTCCAATTCGTGTGTACCTTTTATCATCACTAACCACATTGAACTTATAGAAGCTACTTCTAATAGACTATATGCGGGTGTTGTTGCTCACTTGCAACAATGTAAGAATGCTGCAAATTCATACACAAGGGTTGGCTCCTCGGATCAGGCGCATGGAGACTCATTTCTTCAACACGGGGGAATGGGGAAAACAGTGGGTGTGGTGGGTCCCGGACACATTCCAATCGATTCAATGTCCAAAAGTAGTGAAAAATAATACCCCACACGCCCAAATCGCCGATAATCTCGAACATGAGGAAAATGGGGGAATACAGTGCATGTGGCGTGTCCCGGACTTACTCAGAACGATTCAGGGTCCAAAATCTAGTAGAAAATGATACCCCTCACGCTTAGGTACATTCGGTACAAACACATTCGAAATAGGTAGATGGATACCCATTTTGACCCATAACTTACTCTGGTGGGTGCCAATCGTTCTGGGACCCATTTCATTGGATTCAGCGTCCAAAATTTACTGGAAAATTATACCCCACACGCCTGGATTACCAAAAATCTCAAAAATCCACTTTTCGAACCTACCCCACTCAAATTTGGTCCCATCGGGCTGAAAACATTCGAGGACCGACCTAGGCCGGGAACATACCAATATGTAAGAATTTTAGAAAATTGTCTACTACCAAAAAAAGCCCGGACAACCTGGACATTTGACTAGACACCTTGAAACGTCCAGATAAAAAAATTGAGTCGAATCGGAGAGGTTGACCTTTTGCATGAAAACATAGTTAATTTATTCAAGGAACCCAACCAAAATTAAATTAATAGACGCAAAACTGGAAAAACCCAGGACGTAAAAACGGTTAATTTGTGTTAGTATTTCGCGTTTGAGTTAAGGTAGCATCAATCAGATTTTTAGAACCGTATAATGCAGATCGGTACAAAGCGCTCTTTATTGAATGGCAGAGACTGAATGCAATAGTGGTATCATTGTTGACTCACGTGAAGTGGCTACTGCTATCATGAAGACCAAAAAAATAAGGATGTGTTTCATTTTTTAGAACTGTGAGGACCACATAGAAGTGTGGAATTAACTGAAGAGGTACGGCACTTATATTCATAATCGATGTATCATGATGGACGTGTCCAGATGCTCGGACCATTGAAAATCCCATGAAATTAGTAAAACGCCTCACTGAACCTCAAGCAATTTTGGTTCAAACGAAAAAGAACGAGAAACGTGATTATGAAGAGTATAGAGAACATTATGATAAAGTATGACAAATCATTACTGATATCTTCTCAGCAATACAGTTACTAGGATACCCTAGCGGCTAACAGGTGGTCCACCAGATGCACCTTGATTGGCGTTAGCCAGCCATGTTTCTAGATGCGTGCACATTTATGTTATGCAGTCGCTCCCCTGTATCAATATGCAGCTCTGAGAGCCTAAGTCCAGTAAAACTAGTGAAGTTCCAGCAGACATTACCACACCAATCTTGTAAGGCACTTTTCACTCTCCCAACCATAAGATATGGTATTTACCCTCCCAGTGATTAAACCTACTAAAACAAGTCCAGTCTGCAGAGCTTTTTCGTTTTGCTGGCATGGTTGGTGTCCAATGTGAGAATTTCAACTGATTCAGGAGTGCTGGAGGCTTCCTTACAACAAGGCCAGGAAAGAGATGGAAATGCTCCAATAAGGGAGCGTGTCGGCAATGTCCACTCGAGAAACACGGAAGATCTATAATAGGGAAAGAGAAAATGCGGTGGTCCGATGAAGGCCTGGGCTGGCTGGAATGAGCGGCCAATGGGGCCAAAGGGAAGAGAGAAATGAACAAATATAGAGGTGGGAAGCCTCTCCTGGTATAAGATCTAGCTTAATATAAAACATAAATAAGGCTCTGGGAACCCGTTTACTGTTATTGGTGCGAGGGCTTCCCGTGAGCGTGGTCGAAATGCCCTCAGAGCGGTAGTCATCCACAAACGTGCAATAGATGTGAGGAAGGAGCAGACATGAGGAATAATCCCCTGACCATTGTCCATCTAATCGCTCCCTCATTCCGCCCTATATTGCCCGACTATTGTAATTAAGTCTGGAATACCCCGGCTCTTCCACTTCCACTCTGGTGCTTTCCCTCTTTTGTCTTCTCCCTCCACATCCTCTTTATCTTTCTCCCACCCTATGTTATGCCAACGTTTGCTGAGTGTAGGCCTCACTGGTTTTCGCCTCAAGGGGTTTCATCCACGACTATTAGAATAGGATCTGACCCTGCAATGAGGTACAGAATTGAAAAACTAATACCGGCAACATTAAAGTAACCAAAGCAAAATGTGCCGGAATTCGAACCAACAACCTTAATTCCAACCCCCATCTGCTGGCCCAAGCACATTGATTGCCGAGGATTACAGGAAATACAGGCATAGGCCGCAACTGCACGACTTAACGGTCTTGAGAGTCAGGTAGAGGCGATGCCCCTTCCGTTACGTCTCTTATATAGATAGATGCGGATTATCACGACGCCCTAGGTTTTTTTTTTTTTTTTCTTAGAAGGAATATTTGAAAAGTTGTAAGACATATATCGATTCTAGAGCGGAACGAGTCGATTCATTCCGTTTTTGGACTTGAGCAATGCGTAGTTTAAGGGTTACAGAATATTATTTTGATAATGGCCATTGTATGCAATATTTTCACGATTCGGATTTTGATTTGGTATTTCTTCATCAATCAAAGCTACAGCTGTAGCCATAATTTGTGTATCACTGCAGAAAATTCACAGAGGAGGTATTTCATGCGAGACATGAAAGTAATACCGTAAACCTACAGCAAATATAAAGGCACAAAAGGAGACAAAAATGTTCCTTTTCTGTGGAACTTTGCTAAAAGTGAGAACAGATGTGAGCGTTGCATCTAATGAAAACAATCAACTTCACTCGCCCTTTCCGGATAAATTCCAGTTAACCCGAGTTTATGCGAGCTGTTTTGAGTTTTTTCCTCCCCTTCTCGTTTCCAACGTTCAATTTTAATTTCGACTCTTCCACCATGCAATTGCTTCTCAGTGGAAAAAGTAAAATAAAATCACTATGAGTCATTTATTAGGGTGTGAAAGTTGGGTTTTGGGCGAGTGAATTTAGGAGAACGTTCGTTTTGATGGCTTGAAAGCCTTCAGTTTTTACCCTTTATTTTCGAGGCCTCGAAATAGAGTCGAAGTGAGCGTGAAATTAAAACAGTAACTCCTGATTTTGAGGCGCCTCGACACCCTCGGACTGATAGGGATGTACAGGATACGCATGGAACGACCTTGCTTTTAATAGCTGCCCGACAAATTATATCTCCTAACAGACTGTGCCGTGTCCTAACAATACCCTCTTTCCCACTTTTATCCACACGCGGGCCAAAAACCGTAATATCAATTGGAAAAGAACGCTTTTACTCCCCAGCAAGACCTTCACGTATAAGGGGGTGTTATCACAGTTTTTATAACGTGGCGGAAATTGCGGTCATTTTCAATATGGTTTTTCTGTCCTACCATAAAACCGAGTCCAATAAAGGAAGGGTTCCCCAGGAAGGCCGTCGTGAGCATCTTTTAACACCCTAGACCGGTACAATTACCTTATGATTACTATGTAAAATGACTACACCCCACACTTACCTGATGATATTAAAAAAACATCGCCGGGAAAAAGTTTTGAAAATATTATGCATAAAGATTTGTTTACTCTAACGAACCCTAACGGGGAGTCTAATCTCAGGTTAGGTGCCTTGTATGAGCCCTTGAGGGTTAGGTGAGGGCATTTATAGTCTGATAAGGCGTAGGTTGAGAAAAAACGAAATTCGTAATCTTGGTAAGAGGTTTCCAAAAGGCTTATAATGCAGTAAACGGTCGATTGGAAGGATTAGTGCTCCTGTGGCAAATTCTTAACTCGCTTTTTCTGTTTGGATATTTAAATAATAATTGCTTTGGAATCTTTCCGATTCCCCACAGATGGTATTTCCCTCTCGTAAGATACGTAATAGGGTAAAGGTACAAATTTCTCCTACTATCAGCATGCGCCCCTTCCCTCCTTCTAATTCTTGGATTACATTTAAACACATAACACACATTCGATAAGCCGAAGAGGTATCACAAGCAGGCTATCGAAATGGCTATTGAAAGCCGAATTCTCCTAAATGATGTTATTTCCCTTTTTAAGGGGTATCTTATATCATCCGGAATTGTAACAATTTTCACGCATGAGCTGTTCTACATTTGAGGCAATTGGTACAAAACCCATCCCAATGAAGCAGGAAAAACACACTCGAGAATGATCCGAGATGATTACCCGCAACTCGGTGAGCAAGATCCGTCCAAATGATATTTCGCCGAAAAATAAAAGAAGAGAGCAGGCTGAAACTTGATTCAAAATGTCACCATACCTGTGGGATGTTGTGGGCATTGTTGAATCAATCAGACAACCAGCTCTCACCATAATATTGATCATTTTTGATCAATTTGATTGAACATTTCATTGAAATATTCACTTATTACGCGGATTGTTTTTCCATTTCAATGTTTGAGGGGAACGAAGTTAAGCTCTTTGAGGGTTTGCAAGTACCAGATGGCGATGATTAACTAATTGAGTGGGTGAAAAACTCGAGTAAGTCAAACCTTCTTAGACTTCATCATTCATCTTGTCTGTAAAGGGGTACGCCGTCCTTTCTTCCGTTATATTCCGCTACGTTGGAAAACCTCTCCCCGTCAAAGAAAGCTTGTCGGATGGAGCAAGGAAAAAAATAAATTATCGCCTCTTCTAAATACGGAAAAAATGAAGCCAGAATAACGTAATGTTCACGTCGATGGCAGGGACTGATGAATGAGATGAGAGTTAATCAGGACACAATCAATCACGAAGCACTGCCTTTGACACCAATCAATGTAACGGAACAACCTAAGTGATTTTGAAATGTTGTTTCCCCCGTAATTCTTTTTTCCGCGAGGAACACTTATCAATGTCTACCGTTAGAAGTCAGCCATTAGTTATTGAGTGCAATCGAATATAAATCGCAACCTGAATGTGTATTATGTGCACCATGAATTGGTAATAACAACTCAAACTCAGTTTCAACATAATAATATCCTCCTCTTTCCAAATAAGTTGAGCTAGGAACCGGTGAGAAAATTCGATTTGATCGGATTCATCCCAACGGCTACACTAATGCGCGCACATACTCCAAATGTTATTTTTCGGTTGATACAGGAATGAAATGATCGACTTCGAGCACAGCAGGCCGAAATTCAATCATAAAATTGAGCAAATGGAACCTGCTCTCACCATTGAATCTTTCATGTGAGTAAATAAAATAGCAAAATACCTACAAATTATTATGATTTTGAAGAGCATCTGGGCTATCAAAGGAATTCGAGACCTCCCTGATTTCAGTCCCCCTATTTTGTGCAATGCAGTGGAAAAATTCTAGAAGCGCCTTTTCAAAAATCACTTCCGGATATATTTATGTGTTTAAATATATTCCACCATGAACAAGGGTGAAGGATGTTATGAATCCCGGCCGTGGAAGTCAGAGGAGAAGTTGACTCGGAATGACGCCGTAGTCTTAATCCCCATCAGAGAAGCGGTATGAATATTGAAGAGAGGCGGTGATACAAGTGATGGTCGGGGGGGTCGAGGGGATTTGAAATATATAAGAGAGCTTGTGTTGCAAGCCGGATGGAAACTGCGGGGTTTTGATGGCTCGGAAGGGCAGAAAAGCCGAGAGGGTAACACATGCCTTTTATAGGCCTAACAAACACGTCTGCGAGGGGATGCGACAGCCAACTGACTTATAACTTGAGATGAAAGGAGTAAATCATGGAAACTGGTGAGCGGGACAGTTGCTTTTCTCCGACGAGTGCCTTCCCATCCCGGGTCGGCTCCCATCACAAGTTTTCTCGCTTCGGCTTGGAAATTGCCCGTTTAAAACTGCTCGACTTCGCTTCACCAGGCGATTTATTTATTGCATGGCGTTATCGCCTCATCAACTATTCATCCTCGTACTTTCTCAAATAGCCGTGCATTGAGCAGAATGTAGATTGTTAACTAATGTAGCACCTACCTGTAGAACATGAAAAATCTCCAAAGATCTAATAAATATTTTCAGGATCATACATAGAGAACCTCTGCTTCGGAGGCTACACATAAAAATTAAAAGATACATTATCATTATCGCTAATAATTATTGATATAGAAGAACACTAGACAACGATGAAATCATAAATGACTTTCGAACTTAATTTTTATTTCAACTTTTGGGAATTCAATTTTATTGCAAAATGGTACTCGGAACTTGATCGTCATACAACGTATCAAAAAAAAAAAAAAATAATAATAATAATAATAAAATAATAATAATAGAATAATAATAATAAATAATAATAAAATAATAATAAAATAATACGCCACTAGGGAAAAACTTAGTTTAATCAAATGAGATACAATCAGGTCACCTTTCTATCCTCTGTTTTTTCGCAGTTGACAACAGCTTTTCAGAACCTATAAAACCTGCTTTCAGGCTCTCCCGTCGTGAGGACTCAGCCAGTACATAACGTATTCATTGTTATAGCACTAAGATCCTTCCTTCGGCTGCACGGGTTGAAATAAAGTTTTCAACTGCCGCCATAAATTTGAAGTCCACGCATAACGAAGGAAATGAAGAAAACGAGACAAAAGAAAAATGTTTCCCTATCCCTGCTCAGTGCGCGTTGAAGAATTTCTCGAGAGAGCTAGACTTGAAATATAACTCTGCTTTTTGACGTTTGAAATAATATCAAAAAACCTCCAGTGTAGATGTCGACTGGTGGTGGGTGGGGGTGATTATAGTCGAGAGGGTGAGGGGATGGCGCAAAAATGTTTAAAAAAACAAAAGGAATGACGGAACAGAGGAAGACGAGGGCCCGGAATCTCTTCACATAAATTACTATTTAAAAAAGAAAAAAAACCAAGGACATAAAATGTTGAAGGTGGAGTGGTGGAGGGTGGATCTGAGGGGATCACCATTAGAAAAGTAAAACGACGGGAGGAAAGAGTGGGGGTAGGAATTAGGCAAACATGGCGAGCTATAAACATGCCAGGCTGAGAAGAGGAGGAGAAGGTTCCTTCCTTTAAAAGGAGTGACTTTTCCCCCAGCTCGAGGGAAATATATCAAGAAGTGGCAGCTCCGGGAGTTCACTTGAAGGAGCCCCATTGGGTTGAAAGAGTAAAGACCGTCAAAGGAGTCGGAGGGTTTTTAATAGAAACGGAGGAATAGAAAGCGGAATCGGAGGAAGAGAATGGGAAACGAAGAATGATTTAAGAGTAAATGTAGTTTGATATATTAGGTCAGGCTGCTTGGCTTTTATTTATTATCGTGTTGACTTTCGTGTTCACGGTTGGTAGGATTGATCAGCTTCGTAAAAGATGCAGAATGATTCAACTCCAATCCATTTGTTTTTCTTTCAAAAACCGCAGGTTACCTTCGGCTGATGGGGAACGTGGTTCCAATACATTGTCGTAAAGTAAGAAAACACAAATGAAGCAGAAGAAATAACGAGATGAACCCATGGGTAAATATATCGATGATAACAGGTGACAATAACTGTTATTTTAATTGTGAATCATCTCTAGTCGGACCACGTCACAGAAGAATAGAAATGACGACACATTTTAGAAAAGTGTGTACGAGTATAAACGTTCCGAACTATTGTGATGCCAAATGAAGTCGTGATGAGAGCAGCATTTCAAAACACCTTCGTTTGGGGTTGACTTCATAATTTATCATTCAATTCTATCGATTATCGTTCGTGTATTGAGAGTATTGCGAAATTCGGTTTTGGCCCTGGTAGACACAAACACCTGTTCAAAATGGACCGGACGATGAAATAGGCAAATAGGAAAATAATGCAAATAAGGAAAGCAAAATAGGAAATTAGGAAAATTATGCATCAATGATCAATAATTTTCAACAGCTATTCCTGGTTACGCCTTTCAGTGGAAGAAACCGGGAGATCTCGTGGAGGGTGGAGTGACCTCGTAATTTTTCGGAAGCTTGCAGGATCGGAGTAAAAATTGTCTTTAAATTTCGGACCCTTTGTCAGTCCGAATCCACTTCCACGTCCACCCTCGCCTTCAAGACTAGTGGTATAAATCAGTGGGGGTTTTGTCTGACTGCGGATTGTCTGGCGACGGTGTATTGCGGCCGAGAGATGCTCGTATATCCAGGAGATAAATCTGTTGTGAGACGCCCGCCGGTCAAGCTACCATGCAGAAGGGATAGAGTTGAAGGGTGGTTTTAGGGAAGGAAACAGTCGCAGGACAGAGAGAAGACCAGATGGAAAAGGGATGAGGAGGGTAAGGGATCACTGACGAAGGGAACCGACTCTGGCACAAATCAACCCTCCTTCACTCGGTGGACATCTTAGGAAAAGGCCACATCCTCGTATATAACCTATTGTCAGCTACCTCCCTCATGAGACTTCAACCTCGAGATTCACTGCCAATACCAAATCTTGCGTCCCGTACACTCGGCCCTCCGCCCCAATCTAAAGCCCTCATGCGTTTCCCTTGACATGACTGGTGACCTAAGAAACCTTGATGTACTGACCCTATTTTCCTCCAATAATAGACTCCCTCAGGGTCTGGAAATAGCGGGCGACCTTCTTTCCTACAAGATCAGAAAATTTACCAAGGCGAACTTTCGTCTGAACTCACCACATTTCATCCGAACAAGTAATTTTGTAAGGAAGTTTATGAGATTTTTATATTTTTGTGACGCACACCGCCGCATAAACGAGGGCGACTCTCTACATGGGTGGTCATACTTGGAAATACTGTCTGTCCTATTGCCAATTTTTCAACAGAGCCAATTTAAAGAGATGAAGAGCAAAGGAAAAAGGACCTTCATCAGTTATAGTAAAAGACGAACAATTTTAAGAAGGTTACAAACGATCATTGTCGCAAACAAAACGCTAAAGCGACGATAATGCATCAGGACTCTTCCCCTTTAGACATCCATTTAGACGAAGGGGTTGAGTTCGTACTTATCTGTAATAATTAAATGGAGTAGCAAGAAACGACAACTTTTCGGCGGATATATATCAGGATTTTATGATATACGACCTCGGATGGTACGTTTTGTCTTTCTGGAATAATTTATTCGACTCAGTTGGAAATGTATTCTTCTTTACGTGGCATTTCTCTGATTCGGTTATAATCTTCCCCTTCGAAAACTGAACGAGTCAGTCCAATAAATAACTAGATGCCGTCTCACTCCGTATATCAAGGGTTTATTTTCCGTGAATCATCATTCTTCGAATCGGTACCATTATCGTTGCGTAGCGATTCAGGGATGAAGCTTCGAATTGTGTTTTACTGTAGAAATAGGAGATCACAATGAGGTAACCAGAGACTTCCTTTCTTCCTTGTCAATAAAAATAAATAGCATTTGAAAATGTATCAACAATGAACTAGATCCGGTCATGTGACATTCTGGGGACAGGTATCGAGACGGATAAATATTCAAACCTCAGGTAAATGACAAAAAGTTGCCAAATTTGAGATTGTCAATGAGCGACGTGGTACCTACTGAGATATGCCACACTAAGATTCTCGCTTCAAGAACTATTTTCTTCTTTACCAAATATCATGCTTTCAAGAAAGAAACTTGGTTGGAAAATACACATTCAAGAATTACTTTCATTTCGGGTAATTTTCCACCTCCTCAACTTGTTTTCGATGACCTTTTAACAGAATCATCATTAGTGGTCAACCTTACTGTCTGCTATTCACTGAAAAAAATTATTTTGATAATACTCAATTATATTATGTAGTGGCTATTCAGCGGTATCCTTTGTTTCATCAAAGTTACGTCCTCGTTATATCTGAAAGTGTGAAAGTCTAAAAAGAGGTTTTCTGTACCCAATAGCCTATCTCGTTCTTGATTGAACTGTGCATGGACAGGTTGAAAATAAAATAGAAGTTCTAAGAAGAAGGTCGTTAATAACGAAGAGGTGGGGAGAGACCCCGAGGAAAAAGTAGAACTGAACAAATTACAACCAAGATATTTATATTCAGGTTGATTAAGCATAGGATTTCCCTTGTTGCAGATTTCCCCAGTACTCACTTACCCCACTTCAAAACAACTGGTTAAACTTACATTTCATACTGTTTCAAAAGGAGAGCTCCCTCAACGGCTGCAAGGTTTGAACTAGATTAAAGTCGAGCTATGAAAAAATCACCGACGTTCTTCGGGGCGTTTTCATTTTTTTAAAAAGAGTCGTTTCTGAGACTTTCTGAAGAGATTACTTTTTCTTGAGGATAAGAATGGAGGATTGGCCGTGGGCCGAGAGTTCAATATCATGATAGCTAGCTTGAAGTTCTCTGAGGGGTTGTATAATATTCAATTACCACATAACACTGTATAACGCGTAGGTACCGACATGGTGAAACGAGATATAGATGGATTGTTGAAGAAACCATTTGCATTATTACGAGTACGTTAAATTAAAATTACTTGTTACAATTAAAACATGTAAAAACATTTATTGACGGAGTGGTCATATACGTCGCCCGTGCGTGTCACATTGCGGTAGTTTTTGGACGCTAAATTGCCTGAAATTAAGGAAACTCCTCTGAGTTTTTGCCTTCAGAGAAATGGATGTAATCACTTTCAGGGGTTTTACAGGAAGATGAATATCTACGGTTACTAAATAACATTAGAGACTCATACACACTCCTCCAGTAGTGTCATTCTACTCCATCACTTCCATTTGAGAGGAGTAAGGGATTTGTGGCATGGCAAAGGCCAGAGTTCCTTCCATAAAACTCTGTTTCTCACATGAGGTTCAAAAAGTAGGTACGTCCCTTTTGGCGAAAAGAGCTCTATTCCTCGAAACTGATTCACGGCAGGGCGAACATCAATTCTACTTGTTCTCTTGGAGAAGATCCCCCGGAGGTGAGGTCAACGGGAAGTGGGCAGAGATAGAGCTACTGGGCTCCTCTAAGTGAAATAAGTATTGGTAGAGTAAAGGAGAGGCCTCCCCAAGTCCAAAGGGAAGGAAAAGTATCCGGTCATCGGTAAAGTGTGATCATTGGAACTTATCGCTGCAAGGGACACGAAGCTTCGGCGACCCTCTTTAAATATAGATGACCCCACATTCTTTGTTGTTACTACCAATACCTGCCTGGGATTACTAAAAAGAACCTACGCCCCGCTCTGTTTCCTTCCTATTCCCCCGAGATGGTCGACAGTTCCAAATGGTATCTACAGTTGCTCCCGCTCGGAGACAAACCAATATGAGAATGTCCATTTTGTCTCCGCAAAGTTGAGAATTTATTTGGCCTGGGCTCTTTTTTCGGAGTCCCAACTGATCCCACCGTTCTGTCTTGACTCTCCCATAAGATTCGGTCTTGTGGGGATTTATGGACAAGCGCATTGCCGGACTGGTTAAATAAAAGTATAGCAAGAAGGGGAATTGAAGTCGTGCTTCGAGAAACACGGAGGATGTGTGCGAAATGGAGGAATCTAACCATGTAGGCGGAATAACTCGTGAAGTACTATGTACGACAATTCCATAGAATAAAAACCAAGACTTCAATCTCTCTGTTCAATAATTATATTCCTATATTCCCCAAAATCCCACCCCAGAACTCCTATAGGAGTGCATTTTTTGCGAGTTCAATAGAAAAAGGAAATGCGTTCATGAGCTATCAAGAATTCCTCCGAGAGCGAATCAAGACTTAGCAAAGATATCCAATTACTATCCACCACCAACAAGGATATTAACACTTCTAAATCGAAAGGAAGCAACTGGAGATAAATCAAAGACGAGCGAGAGAGGAGTGCGGGATCTGGCAAACAAGTAAATCAGATATTAATTGGCAATAATGGCGTTTGGTGCGGGACTGTTTTGGCACGGTCTGAGCAAGAAGTGGATAGCGTATCTCTCGTTAAATTGATTCAAGTAGAATGAACTGGCGACATTAGGAGTTTGAGGAGCAGGGCCTTCCCTTTTCCCTCGTAATTAGGAGAAACTATGCTTTACAGCTTGGGGCGATAATGATCGTTTTCGGGGAAGAAGGAAGATTCCGTGGAGCTTGGCTAAGAGACAAGTTGAAATTGATACTCATTCTGGCTCATTTAGTAGCGTCTTAGCGGAATTACTGAGATAAGATTGGGCTCGGAGAGTTCGTGCACCTTCTTCTGGATTTCCCAGCCTCTCGTCTTTGGGCCCCGATCCCCACAGATCTTCCAGTTAGTGAAGCAAGGAAGGGTTTAGAAGGTGGGGTTAAACAGAAATGACAAATGTAAGTTTAATCGGAAGCTATTAGGAGAGTTACTGGGTGTGGAAGTTTGGTCTGAGAATTATTGTTTAAGTTGAGACTCACAACCAAGAAAGTGTAGCTTGCCTCCTTCCTCTTCTCATTGGCTGATTATAGACTTGAATAATTACGAGCGATCAACTCCCACCCGCTTTCTCCTCGAAAGCTCCCGTTTTCCACCAATAATCGAATCCGTAATTAATGGTAAAACTGTAACAATGCCAAGACATTCCCAAGAAACCCCCACCCATTTCCACCCATTACGGACAATTGACTTGATAATGTACATTGTGCTTCGGGGACCTCTCCTATATCATAAGATCGTTTCCAATTAATCCCCTCCACCAGCTCACGGCCCTTCATAGCCCTTCACATTGACCCCCGTTTCGGTTCCCAAACTTCGGGAAAACGGCAATTACTTCAGCCGTTTTCCTGGGTTCCGCAATTCGTTTAGCCTTTTCTTCCTTGCCCAAGGTTCTCCCAAAGTCGGTAAATAATCTCTCTCCCGTGTAAGTCTCGGAGTGATATAAAACCAGAGAGCCGTTTACTCTGCGCCATTAGCCGCTTTTTACAACCGTTAATGACTTATAGCTAAGTCGTTACACTCGCCAATAAATATATCATCAAAGCTTGAACCTTCCACGGAAAGGCCTTTTCAATAAATAACCTACATAGTGGAGTACACAGGCGCATTATTTTTCATTACGGCGTTCCCCCACTCCAGCCGCCTTCAGCAGGAAAACAACTTTTTCTCAAGTTTTAATTTCAATTGATAGCAGTCATCTCCTTCTCGCTTGTCCTCAGCGTGGAGAGCCGTTCAGATGAAATGTTAGGATCAACACCATGTTAGCTCAACAGACTACACGAGGTCCTCACTCTCATCACCCTAATATTATCCTGTTACGTATATGTAAATGTTAAAAAAAAACGCGAAACTGAGACAAGTTCAAGCAGCTTATTGATGGTTGTCAGCCAACCAACACTCACGTTGTATGGGCTTCACATTTGTATACATTCCTTGCAGAATCAATCGTTGTGGTATAGGAAATAAGACGGCATATTACACCCATTATAAGGGAAAAAACCGGATGGAAAGCTCTGGTTTACGGTCCCTAAAAGATACTTTTATAATTCTGCCACTTACATTGTGGGCAGACAGGATTGCGCGAATCGGTTCACATGGAGCATACTGTTCTCATTCCAAGCAGCAAAAGAGCAACCTGGCTGAATAAGCGAATTCTCTTCGCACTCACTAATGGAACGCATAGAAGATTAAATGTAAATATTTTATTCAAAATGGATTTTTACAGAATTAGAAAGAATCGACAAGGATTGAAAGAAAAAAGGAAGAAAGGGGAGGGAGACGCTGCGAAAAGGTGCAATCCCGTTCTGCAATATTGGATAGACAGTGACGTGCTCCTGATCAGCAAGGGATAAGTGCCAGGAACCTCGAAAAGAAAGAAAGGAAGTTTTTCCCCCTCTCTGAAACGAGTAGGGAGGCTATTGGTGAGAAAAGTGGAAGTACCCAAACGAAAAATGGTCGAGTGTGAGTGAGATCGAGGGGAAAGGGTTGGAAGAAGGAAGTAAAGCCGGTAGCAAGGAGGTGATCAGTATTCCGAGGAGGAGACTAGACGTTGTTTCTGTTATAGGATGATGCCCGAGTGATCCACTCATATCTTAGCCTCCAAGAGCAGAACAAATAATATCCGAAGAGAACCTTCATTCCCTCCGCCCCGCATCCCAACGCTTTTCTCTCAGTTTCTTCCGATTTTTTCCTTCTTTTTTTCTTCCCACTCACGCAATAATCAATACCCCGTACTATAACTAGGAGGGAACAGTTTATGCGACTTACCTGGTTTGAATGTTCCTCACCTCGCACACTGTATACGTTTCCTTTTCTCTTTCTCCCCTCGTTTCTTCCCTTCTTATTTACATCTTTTCTCTTCATATCCTCCCGCAGGTGCCATTTCCTCTCGTGGGTTTTGATGTGAAGGTGTCAGCACGTTTCGGTACCCATGGAAGAACAAACCCGGATAAAAGGCACGTAACGTCGTAAAGAGCGGGTTTTCCGAATAAAGCACAAAAATACGTTGGCTAAGTGCTTCAATCTACGTATGTGAACCCAACTGATCCGCAGAGAGTATCTCACGGCCTCCATTCCTTTCTGAGGTTCCTCTAAAATCACACATCCTAGTATACCTTAATCTCAAGATCTCTTCAAGGTACATCATTTTTTAAAAGGAATGTCCTCAAATCAATTAAAAAAACCTTTTGAAACGTCACGAAGATGCTGGACTTCAGAAGGTACTCGTGGAAGTAATCTCTAAAGAGAGAATATCCTTTGGGTGCGGGCATTCAAATAACAACTGAGGATTCCTTAAAAACACAATTCCAGAGTCTGGTTCTGGGTCTATCATCACATCATGTTGAATAATCCTTCAACATATTTTGGTTTTTGGTAAAAACCAATGCAAAAAGATTCTATTTGGGCAATAGTTGTGACCATCTAATTTTCTGAAAAGTTACCTCAAATGGGACTCAGGGAACGGTGAAGGGAGGGGGAGGGGTCTAACATTTAATACAATTTTGAACGCTGAATGGTATGATACTCCTGCATTGATAGGCTATTGTTGCACCTTTGTTCAGTTTTCACCCGATCGCCAATTTCGCAGTCCTCGAAGATCCGCTCTACCACTCACACTTAGCAAGTTTTACCTGGAATAATAAACCATTGTTGAATCAGCAACTCTTCCTAGAGGCCTGGATTCAGAATTTGAATATTTAGGGAGTCCCCACTCCAGTGAAACGTTTTCGACTTCTCGGAGGATGGATTTTCAACTCTAGTTGATGAATGGAGTTGAAGCAAATAATTATCTTTGCAACGATTCTTTCCTTTGATCCCAACTAGTTGGGCGTAAAATATTCACCTGTCCGTGGGAGGGCAGCTCTCTTCAACGAATTAAGGGCAAAAGCAAGCGTAATTACGTTGTCGGCTTCAATATCAGAGGAGAAGACCCTTCGAGCTCCTGGCCTTTGTTCTGACAGGGTTGTGATCTGAAGGCAAACTTCAACCACAAGGGTTACTTCCCATTCCTCCTAGTCAGCACCCACAGAAAAGGAAAACCTTCTGCCAGAAACCTAATCTCCTTAGGAGCCTCCCATCACTCAAACTAACTAATTTTACGAATGGTCTTATCCTCGTTCCATCTCACCCTTCCTCTGTTGCTCCTGCCATTTTCAATCACGAGCAACGGCCTCCCCGCTTCCGAGCTCCTATCTTCTTCCTCAGCTGAAGAATCATGCTAATTAGGTCGCTTCCTTTCATCAATCGGCTGCGGTGCCTGGAGAAACAGCGATCCCCTTCAGCTTCTTCCTCTTTGAATGCTATCACCCGCAGTTACTCCTTCAATCTAATTTGAATCTAGATTCAGCTTGATTCAGTCAGATATGTTGACGATAAAAATGGCCTCTAACAAGATGAAGTCCCCTGATATTGAACCGAAAGCAAGTAAGTACTCTAACAGGCACCTGGTACCCAATTGGCAGTGACTGGAGTGAATGTATTTTAGGACTTCTATGTAGTCGCCCTCCAAGGGAAGCTGAATCCAAGTAGTCCTCCATGTCTCTTCCAAGAGTGCGTTCATCGATTCATAATCATTTATCGCATGAGTTAATGTCACAGTGGGTCGCGATATACGTACCCCCTTCCCAAGTAGAAGGAAATTTTATCGGGTGGACTCATAAGCATCGTTCTTAGTCCGCTTCTTTCTCTGTGGTGCCGCCTAAATGGAGATAAGCGACCGCTGATGGTATACATTGCTTACGTAATGAGACCTTAAAAGAGGCAACCCTAAAGTACTCCTTCCATCAAAGTTACCGCACTTCCTAACTATGTTTGTTTTGGCAAAGTTAGCATTCATAATGATTATGTGAGGGGGCCAGGCCGTAATATTTCCAAGGACAATAAATTCCCGAATCCTCAGGGATTAAAGTAGATTTACTGCTAACGATAACGTATGGTCCGTAAAGGAGACGCGGGCTGGGAGGAAAGGGCTGACCTGAAGTTGGCTCTTCTAAAGATAATTTATTAGGGTTGGAGCAAATGTAGCAAGTTGAGGGAAGTCACCTATAACAAAGATGTGATATATGAGTTTTAGGCGAAGACCGGGGTGGCTTAGTGTGGCGCTTTAGGGGAAGCGTACGAAGTATAGACGATCGCCCGAAGAGGAACCAGGTGAGAGAGTTGACAAGAGAAGTAAAACCCATGCCCGGCCTCGCGATAGAGAAACTGTACAAGATCCTTTTGACGTCGCGCCAGTAAATTCACCAACTGCCTAATTGGAGTTTGTTGTCTAGTTAGCGATGTGGTCTTGACTCGGGCGGCAGGGGCTTGCCCCCTCCCTGCAAAGACGTGTGTAAATCTACCGTTATGAACTTAGCACAAGGTTTGGGTTTCGGAGGCGGGTTTGTGGGTGGTACCCCCTTCCCTGGCCCACTTCCTCTTGTTCTCAACCCCTTGCCAGTTTTCCTTGATGCATGCCCTCAAAACCCTTGCTCTCGTAAACCTTACCCGCAAAGCTTGGAAGCCATTATATTGAATATATAACCCACGAGCATACCACGGCATCAATTACACAAACCGAGTAATTCATACTAATTGCCACTGTTTTGGCTGACGCCAAACTTTGGGCAGCGGATCCAAGCCTGCCGGTTCACCACCATCCAAATGGCACAACTTCGCTCACATTTCATAATAATCGTCAAGGCTCACTACTGTTTTTTTTTTTTTTTTTTTTTTTTCCTTGTAACTTTTTGTTGTTTTATTTGCTTTTTTTCAGTAATATTTGGCCTCCTTTCCAGTTTTTTCCCCTTAGTCTAACTTCATTCGCATTTTCTGGGGTAAATTAAGTTGTCGTTAGGTATACTCGAACAGCTTCGAAAGAAGAAAATAATGAATGACATTTATGAACGGTGAAATAATTTCATTATGAAGTTTTAGATGCTAGTCTGATTTTAGGCAATGACTAGGTATTATCCCCAGAATGAAGACCAGCGTAAAATGAGACAAATTTCCGCGGATGGCAGTATTGAGTTCATACTATGCGCACATCGGCCATTCCAAGACCACCAAATGATCTGTTCGCCAGTGTTAGAACGATTGGCAGACACCCCCTAAGATCCGACTAATTCAGTAATTTTTTATTTCATTGAAATTACTTTTATTAAAATGCGAGTCGCTGCCCGCTAGTTTACTTTGCAAAATATAGCTAGCTAATTTGTTGATTCTTGATAAATGAACCACAGATTCAGGCCTGAATAATAAACACTGTGAATTCTAGCTCTAGAGTACATGAGTTCTTATTAGATCTAAAGGCATGTGGACGAAAACTTTTATCCAAGGTGATCAAAGTATGAGCACAATATGAGGGAGCACAAATTAATTCGGGACCCATAGCTCAGTCGCTTTAGCGTTCAAAATAGGCAAGAATAAAATTTTGACTCCTAATGAGATTGTTGACTATTTTCCACGAGTTTTCTACGTTGAATTAAAGAGGCAAACAAATCGATCATAAAATTGAAATGACTGGTAAATAAGTAGAACGTGAATTAAATTGGGAACAAAACAATTGTATCGGATGTGTCTACGATTCTATTACTTTGAGGATAATGACGGGACAACTGATCAATTGCGGAGGAAAATCCAATAGGTATTTAACGATTATTTAAAGGATGTTTATCCGAAAGCCAAGGTCGAAAATACTCAATGGTTGCGAACATGTGGAAGAGAGCTCGATGAATTGGATTGATTGGAGCAACGTTCGGGTGGATCGAGATTTGATTTCAGAGGAAAAACAATTTTGCGATGAAAGATTAATGCGCCAGATCGGCGAACAGAGGGGCTGTGTATCGTGTAAGTCACGTCCCGTGCCAGCAGAAGCGGATTCTATAACTACGCTGAGCATTTGTCAAGTCAGCTATGACGGTCTCCTTCTCACAAATCAGAGGCCCAGCCCGGCATTTTTCAACTGCTCGACGCTGCTCTCTTGAAAACGACAAAATCGGTGGAAAGAGAGCGGCCGGATCAGGGGCGTAAAACATGGGTTCCAATAAAGTGTCAATTACCTCTCATTGCACCGACCGTTCGGCGGATATGGGAAAACGTTGAGTCGCGGCCCTGAAACTCGTGATATACGGTACGACATAACTTATGTCAAAACTATGGGAGAGTGTTCCACACCCCCGCTCCCCGATATACGCCGCCGCTTTCTGAGAATGATATATCGGGACTGGGTGCCCGTTTAAAACAAACAGCGGGGACCAAGATGAGCGCGACGGGATCGGGAAATTATGATCCGACAAAACGTCGATAACGTCAAGAATCGATGGAAAATACATCTGTCCGTCCCAGTGCACATAATACGACCGATTTCGTCCCCAAAACGAGCAGCGAGAATTTGCGTTCATCCTCGTCCTCCCATCGCACAAATGCATTCCGGTCGGGTTTACATTTTCAGGTGACATATCACGCTTTTCCCGCGCAAAACTCCCGTTTCAAACGCCCACTTTATCCTTGGATCGGTGAATAAGGTCGATCGGGTCAGTTCCGCCCGCGTCATATCTCATGGCTCACATCAACCCTCACCATCGCTGTACATAGCCCATGACCAACGTTGATTTCCTGTAGAACTGAGTATTTTCTCACAGCAGTGCTATCGGTCATGGTCAGCCATACTCAAGAGTCGATTGGCTACCTGTAACTACTGCACGTTTGGTCACTTCTGGTGAGCCAGTTTTGTGCAAAATTCATCACACTCACACCCCTTCCACCCCTACCAACCCTACACACACATCTCGCACCACTTACCCGCAGAGAGGTGAGCGCATATTAACACGTGAGGGGAAAAAGGTGGGGTTTTTAAATTAAAAAGAGAGAGCAAAAACTCGCGGAATTTAACATGGACGATTTCTCTCGTAAAACACTTCACACGTCCTCTTGCGGTTTTGTTTGCGTCCTGCTTTTCAGTTCCCCTCGAGCTCATCCTGAATGAAATTCATTTCAACCCTGTGCACCACTTTGTTGCACCTCACACCACGAAAAAACCTCTTGGTCAACATCGAATTATATATTGTTTTAAAATCCCGCGCCTCTCGCGCAAAATGCTGTTTTCCTCGCTTCTCGTTTTAATTTAGCGAGCAAATGAGTGCAGCTTTTCCCCTCTGCCTACTTTTTTTTGTTAAAACTGTATATTGGAATCACAAAGGTGACTTTTCTAATTACATTCAAACTCATTTGCTCAGCTCTGTCGTCAGAAGAGAAAATAATGAAATCATTATGGTCGGGAGTTGACAGGGGTAACTCTGTCACTCTAATTTCACCTCATTTCATTAATTTTTAATTCAAAATACAATTATTTAGTAGAATTTCATCAACCTGAGCTCCAATTGCGGACAAAGTCGGTCGAATGGAAATACTAAACACGAAATGTCATGTTAACAGCCAGATGTTGCTTCGTGGTATCAATAATATCTTACGCACACTCCTCGTTTGATTCCTGCATCCGAGTCACAATGATGGCATTACAAATTTGGTGATGCATGAAATTTCAAGGTCCAGTTTGTATGATGAACAATATTGAGCTGTAGAAGCAATTTTAACTGACATCAACTTGAACATAGAGGCGCTGTTCTGGTCTGAAAATGTCTCTCCGTCTCCGAAGTACTCTTATTAATAATAAACAAATGTGCGAATCCATCTCATTCGCGAAGGGAAATCGCAGATGAATGATTATTAAGGTAATCGGATTATTGCAAAATCAGAACTCGTCTTGTTCATCTGGAGCCCAAGTAAAACTAATAGTTTTGTCAGTTCCATTTAAAGAAATTGTTTTAGGAAATTCTGCAGCTCTAACCCGTAGCACTATTACGCTATTTGCCATCTAGTGTAAGCCCCCAGGCTTGCTGCCTCCAGAAGGCCAGAAGGGAGAGAGCATGCGCCAAATGCGCGCGCAGCTCCTCCCTGGACGTCGCATTTAGAGAGGCCCAGCGCTCACTCGGTCCAAAGGCGCCCAACCGGGTGGTCGTCATCGAGGTGCCCCTCGTTGCTGGGGTGCCCAACATGTTGGAGTATATATTTTGTAACCCTGTCATGCAAGAGATTTCTCACTCAGTCCATCCTGGCTTCGTCCTGTGCTCGCTCTGATGTGAACTCTTCTACCGTGCTGAAGTCGACCGAAGCTGTAATATTGTGTTCCCCATGAGATAAAGGACTCAAGTTAATAAGCCTCGCTGTGGAACAGCATGCCCCCTCCTGTTTTTCCTTCAACGTCAACGCCGTTTTCGTCAGCCGGTATCATTGCACTTGTTCATTAAATTTGTATTTCATGTATCATGTATTAATATTGTATTTTATGCTCCACATGTTGTCTAATTTACTTTGTCGAATTACTTTGTCTTGTATAAATTCTAGCCCAGGTTGAGGCATATTTTCCTTTGTAACGAGTCCTTGTTTCAATTATAATTCAGTTTGTGTCAATGTATTTTATGTTCATCCTTGGTATCCCTTGTTGCTCAGTCGTAAGTCTTGGACTTAAATCCTGCATCCTCTCGCTAGGTTGCTTCCAAATTCTCCGAAGATTCCCGAATTAAATCATAGTAAAATTCATAACACATTTTAATTCGAGAGAGGCTTACACTAGTATATATAAAACCATATCCAATCACATTTTCATCAAGTACTAGACGAGTTTCACTGTTTAAGTAATCCTAGGATGATATTTAGAGAAAATAAAAGAAGAAAAAGGAAACTTGACCTGGTAAATGATTTGGCGATATTAAAAACTATACTCCATTTTCATGTACCTCTATACATGATTAGAAACAGCACTTACGCCATATCCTGCAGGAGGCTTTACTCACATCGTATAACCACCATTAATGTCCATTGTATGTTTGAGTTTTCATGTTGGAATTGTTGAATTGACGCATTAAACAACAGCTAAATACACTGGTATACTACAAAAGAAAAACTTCAAATACAATACATTTAGGCTAGATCAGTGAAAATATGGGTTGAGGAAACTATTAGTGGAGTTTCTTCCGATTTGCAGGTTAAAATAAATTCAGCACGTTAAAAGAGGGATGTATGGAGAAAAGCAATTTCTTTCATAAACGCTCCAAAAACAACTGTAACCAAGCGAAGCACACGAGTAAGAGGAGTAATTTTGTTTTGCTACGGTCGTAGATTACTCGAGGGACGTATGCGAAGCACGAGGCTCCCACTAAGCGCGTCAAGATTATTCGCAAAATCCCGGCGTCACATTAGCAAAACGCCGAGTCCCCACCTTCAGAGACTATCAGCAGCACGTTCGCGAGATAAACAATGTTCCTGTGAGAAAATCTTCCTTTCCCCTTTTCCCTTCTTCCATCCTCCAAGGGAACATGATTAACCGAAATCACAACATCTAACGCCATACTAATTACCCTCACCGGGCTCTTCTGACTGGATAATTTACCCTTTCTACCCCTACAGCTACACCTAACTTACTTTTCTTTGCAAGTTTTCATTTCTCCCCTTATTCCCGACCCTTTCCCCTTTTTAATTTAATCAAATAACAAGCTCTTATCTATCTTTTCAACTTTTCTTATTAAATGAACCGAGCACTGCAACATCAGATTGTGTGGTTACTTAACTAAGAATTTTCGCACACCTTTGCCGTTGCCTCGACCATATTTTTCTAGATTGACGAGTAAATAAATACTGGATCTATATTCTGCCGGTAAAGAAGCTAATCAACGGTCCCCTAATGTGTTTCGATCGTTTTGGTTGGTTATTCCTTGAATAATCAACCTATGTTTTCATGATAATGGTCAACCTCTCCGATTTGGCTTAAAATTTTTTTCTGGACGTTTCATGATGTCCTGATCAAAAAAGGTCAATGTCCGTCTGCCGTACGCCGTACGCCGTCCATCGTCGGCGCCGTTTTTGGTAGTAGAAAATTTTCTAAAAATCTGAAATTTGGGTCAGGGGTCTGTTCCTAGCCGAGATGGGTCCTCGAAACTTTTCAGCCCGATCGGACCAAATTTAGAGGGGGTAGGGGTCAAAATGTGTTTTTTGAAAAATGGATTTTCGAGATTTTGGGTGATTTAGGCGAGTGGGGTGTCATTTTCCACTAAATTTTGGACACTGAGTCCAATAAAATGGGTCCCAGAACAATTGGCACCCACTGGAAGAAGTTATGGGTCAAATTGGGTATTTATTACCCATTTTGATTATGTGTTTTCGGGATTTCTGCTACTTAGGCGTGTGGGGTATCATTTTCCACTAAATTTTGGACGCTGAATTCAATGATGTGTGTCCCAGAACGATTGGCACCCCGGAAGAAAGTTATGGGTCAAAATGGGTATGTGTCCACCCATTTTGTATGTATCAGGATTTTTTATGCCTAGGCGTGTGGGGTATCATATTCCACTAAATTTTGGACCCTGAATCGATTGGAATGGGTCTGGGACCCGCCACACCCACTGTTTCCCCCATTCGAGGAATAACCAACCCGTGTGTAAGAATTTGCAGATTTTTTCTACACAGGGCATTGTGACAAACTGGGTTCATCAATATCGATTCTCGTCTCTCATTCATTCGCAAAGCCCTGTCTTTTTAAACTTCGACTACATTTTGAAATTAGCTCGTTTGGGATTAGCAGTCGACTCTCTCATGAGCTATGCAAATGTTCTGAGCCCCTTCTCAACCGGTTGAGCCGCTTCGGATCAAATCGTCAACCACTTGTCGTCCGTGCTAGTTGCGCAATGCGGTTCCTGACTAATGAAGCAGTTAACGACATTTATTACCCCTATGAACATTCTAAAAAATCAATGGATGCTTTCTTCCTCTTCAGATGATGCGTAAGAATCATTTGAGTTCTGTCGAACATAATGAAATGATTATAAACTCTATATAACCGGTACTAATACAGTTATTAAAGGGTGCATGATGGGTTGACGGATCTACCATTTTTCAATTCCGACTTGTTCCAAAATTGATTGAAACATAAGTGTAGAAATACGCGTCAAAAATTGGTAGATATATTTCATGCGTGCTACAGTAGGCATAAAATGGGGTTAGATGCACGAAAGCAGCGGTGGCATGATAAGGGTCAAGACAGTCAGGAGGAGTACAATACAGAGAAACAAAAGTGCCACACTAACTCTGAAAAGGCGGTTTGCCAGTTGAGCATGAAAACCTTTAAATAATGAAAACTAATCTCACTTTAGTCCCTTTATACTCGCGGCGTTAATGGGCACTTTGGGGAGGAGGCTTAGCTCGTAGGAAAGTCTTTGTCTTTGGAAGGCGTCAAGTGACCCAAGGAGGATTATAAGTGGAGTAACAATACCTGGCTGAGGACCCAACACGAGATTACCTGTAACTGTGACTCCTGAAGGCTTTAAAAGGTCCTGCACACTCCTTTGTTCTTGAACTCGACCTCCCCGCCTAGCTGTGCTCTATAGTTCTCATTTTCAAGTCATTTGCATTCAAAATGAAACTCCAAGAGGGTGAAACAGAGGGTTTCATTAGATGGTTTTGAAGTTGGAGTTCCGTGCCGAACAATAACAAGCATTTAGGACGTGATGGACCGAGGCTCGAGCTTATTGATGCTCGATCTCACAGAAGAAACAATGGAAACTGAAAATCAAGGATTATTGCATGTTTTTGAACTTCGTAGCTTAGCCGGATCGACTGACTAATGTTGTTTAGGTTTTGAATGTAGAGTTACTACTTGGCATAGCGTCAAGAATGACATTAAATAGTTACTAAATAGACACACACATTAAAAAAAAAAAAAAAAAAAAAAAAAAAAAAAAAAAAAAAAAAAAAAAAAAAGGAAGATATGAAATTGTTTGAAAGAATTCAAATTTATCAATGTCCTACGTATAATCTAGAGTCCATTACATAATTTTTTTTTCTGGTAATTTCTTTAAAATTGTAAAAATTGTAAGGTCAGCTAACAAGAAGAATGTACTTAGTCTTATTATACTCCTGATTTGTATTGTGTCATACATGAACCAATGCCTTTTTGATCACTTCTAAGCGAGTTTGCACTTGCAAACCTTGGAAAAACACTAATTTAATAATGTTTCCGTTGGTTTGTCATGGCTTAGAACTCACGAAAGTGGTGTGGCTGGCAGAACAACAATATACAGAAGTATCGTGAGCTCAGCCATAAAACAATGAAGGTCCTAGTGGACACCAGTTTTATCCTTGAGAACATGGACGCCTTTCGTATCTCGTCTCTCTTTCAACGCCCCTTCGGAAACCCTGACATGTAAAACCTATTCCCTCCAACCATCTAGTATTCTCGAAGGTTCGCAATTAAAATAATTAACGCCCCTCACACCCACATTCACGGCCTAAAAGTCCATTTGAAAACAAAGGGTTCCATTGTGAAATCAAATTCGTTCTCTTCCCTATGGCACCGGGCGATGCCAGGATCTTCTCCACCGTATCTCTCTCATGGACGCCATGTGCCGGAGACATTAATGTCTACCCAGCCACCTACCAGGCTAATCGTTATTTAACTTAACGTTATGACCTAACGGGATTTATAATCCGTGCCGTATGTGTTAACTACTCCTCTCCCTATTAAATTTATATCGTTTCATAACCGTTGGCCCTTCCGACTTCCACGCCTCGTGAGTTACGAAATGAGATCACCTCCCCATTCCCCTCACCTATCACAACTGTTTCCCATTACAATCACCCATTTTCCCTATTGAGTAAAACAGGTTACGCCTCATTTATTTATTATTGTTATTATTATTATTGAAAAGCTGTTGACGGTACTGATGAGGAACGGCTTGAACATGGATTCATCAACTCAAAAATTTGCAGCCGTTAACTCATCGGCGGAGTTACTACTCCTTGATTGAAAAAGTCCTAACCTTGACTTGAGAGCGAGATATTCGGTGTTTTTGAAAAGTTTTTTGCAAAATTAAAGTAGTAGATCAAATTTCTGAAGAAGTTTCCCTTTGAAAATGAAACTCTAGTACGATTCTCATCAGTAATTTCAGTTTATTTGACTTCATAATATACTTCAAAACAATGAAAGATGTTTTGAGATTCGTGGTTATTTCTGTGTGACGTCAACTGTCTGACTTGAGAACTGATTGACATTGAATTCCCTGTTTTCCAATGGCGTTCCCCTAGAATAGCTATCTTTCCTGTATTTATTTATTCATTCATTCATTGTTACCTAGGTTGGGAACAAAGTGTAAGCCACCTACTATTTAGAGGCGATTACAAGAATGAAGAATACAAATGTGTATGTGCTGTACACCATTTTAATCAACAAAGTTGCTCGCTTCGTATTCCGCATCTTAAACCGTTTGGATCTTGGTCATTTCAAGACCCAACGTGATTTCGAACAATTATCCTTAATTGTTTCATCTCCGCTAATCTCTCTCAGGTTAGCCATTGCCATTGAATTAACGTGCTGACTGTGTGACGTACATTAGGGCATCCCCTCCCCACAACCGATTGTCGGTTCATCATCTCTTTTTCTACCCTAAGAGAAAGTTTTGGTTGAGAATGATTATCTTCGGAAAATTTGATACCGTCCACTGATTGGAACGAAAGTTTGAATACATGAAAGATTAATATTTAAGAAAAGTCGTAAAAAATCCTCTTCAGAATGAAATGCTTTGTTGGAAGAGAGATATTGAGTGAGAATATTTATGACGTACTTTTGAATATTGATTTGAAGGGAACGGATTGACGAAGAAGAAGAAAAAAAGAAAGATGACATTAAAAGTCTTTGTTTGAGAGGAGGCAATGAGTTCGAAAATTAAAGCTAAGACCAAGGTCTGCATAAGATTTAATTAAAGCCGGCTGTTGATTGGTTCGGAAAAGTGGAGTGAGAAAGGTTTTGATTGGCGTCAGCCTTCTGGAAATAAAAAGTTTTTCTCATCAACGCTAGTTGTGTACCCTTCAAGACAAATAATAAGGAAGAGCTTATTCATGGAATCAAAGATGGGACGAGAAAGAGGAAAACGCCCGAAGTCCCAGGCCGAGGCATCTCCATCTGCCGTCCTTTTCATCCAGGGAGAGTCTTCAATATGGAATTATACATTCCATTGCTGTGAGTTTTCTAATAGCACTTACCGCGTTGGAGTGGATCCCGAACCCAAGATGGAAATGGCAGGAGTGAGTTGCTGGAGGAGAGGAGAGGGCTATTTATAAATTCAAATCATTTTCCGAGAAAGAGAGTTTCTCGTACATGCTCGACGTTTCGCGATTTCCTCTCCTCTCCAGTCATCAAAAAGAATTGAAATTCAAATTAGTTCGGAAAAGCCGTGTTTGACAATGCTGAAATAAAATCAAGGAAGTCCACAATTAACATGGAAATGACTCGTGGGGACAATGCTCAGTTTTCGGGATAAGATATGTAATTGAGTCCGACGGAAGGAAGGATAAAACTTAAATTGAAGGGCTTGCCACCAGTTTGAATTGCAGCGGAGGGTGAGGTTGTGTTTGTCCCGGAATCGCTTTCACTTTTTTTTTTTTTTTTTTTTTTTTTTAACGGTCTTTTGTTAAATTGCGTAATGCTCCAGGTTTGGCCTCAGAGGGTGACGACCATTTCCATGCAGTTATGGTGATTTAATATGCAGAAGTAGATCCACACTGAACTTAATTTTGAAACTAATCGTTAGGTGTGTAAATAATTATTGAAACTCTACGCCTCGGCAAGGAAAGTACTGACGAGGGTAGGTCGTGTCCCTACGACGTGTTTTCCTTGGCTTTCTGTGAGTGTTAACCGTGCAATATTACAAACTGCGTTTACTATGTCTTCGAGTGCATTGACAGGTTTATTAGCTAACAAGTTAGTTGAGCCTTTAACGATTACTTACACTTGTAGGTGTTTGCCTTACTGTAACAGGTATCGCTGTGGATAACCCATTTCAATTGCTTTGAATAATAATGCGTTTGACTCGGATGGCATCGATATCATATTTCTAAGATTGGATTCGCGACAGGGAAATTTAATTGAAGTTGAAAGCGTAGATACATATTTTCTTGGTAAAATTAAACGAACATTCCATTGAATGCTCCCCAAAACCCAAGAACCCAAAAAAGTTGGGCCTCAGAAACACATAATTGAACAATTACGTGTGTACTGAACTATACTTCTCGTACGATAGTGAATTTAAGGAAAGGAAAATAACGCATTTGTTACCGAATGGAAAAAGTTACGTTAGTTAAGTTAGTTAAAAGTTGGGTATCATTTTCCACTGAATTTTGGACGCTGAGTCGATTAGAGTGAGTCTTCATGCTTCTGGTCCGAGAAATAACCACCCCTGTTAGAGAATTTGAAGCTTTTTTTTTTTTTTCAAATGGTTCCTTGCTCAAACTGTGTCCTTTCCTGTAGTTCGTGCCTCCACTATATCGCGCACGACGTAAAGTTCGTGTTATACGGCGCTACTTGTCAAGGTTCGCTCCAAAAGCGGCTCCTGCGTTGGAAGCAGGAACGACAGAAGGTGTGCTCTGTATGCAAACGACGAAGCCACCTGAGCCCGTCGGGGTGCTCAAATTAAAACTACAGTTGAGGGAAGGCTTATACACCTTGACTGGGAATCGTCTTGATTCCTCAGCTCACCTTAAAACTCCCCTCCTTTCGCCGCCACCTCAAATCTTTGACAAGAGGCATGCTTGCACATGCTCCCCCCACTCTTCCCTAATGGCCCTTTCCTGCGGCTCATCCTGCGTTGTTGCTCCCTTGCGAACAGGATTTATACTAATCCCCGCGGTTATTAGCAAACTTCTCAGCTCTGCTTCTCGTGAGGTTGTTTCTTGAATTTTGAACACCAGCCCCCCTGTTTTCATAAACCAACGGCTCTTGAAGTACAACAATGAGCACCGGAATTGACCATTCCAAAGTTCCAGTGCCATAAGTATAGTTCCAAAGTTTTTGTTGTGTTTCTTTAAAAAAAAAAAAAAAAAAAAAAAAAGAACTACCTCGAAATGCTTGATTTTTTCATGTTTTTGAGTAAGTAAAGAACATAATAAATTCATTCATTCATCACTTACCACCCTCTGGTTCTGTAATACAAAGTCAGAGACTCACTGTAGAACCATCCCTAAAACTTATTTTATATCAATCCACAGCATAATATACATCCAAGAAACAAAAAGGTGGGGATTTTTTTGCTACCTTTTAACAGTCAGCATTATTAAGGATGTATATTTTTATTTTAAAACCCGTCGTTTCGAACACCTTTTAAAAGTAATCCCTCCTTGAAATAATGCTCCCACCAGAGTTATTAATTGCCCTTTCCTTCTTTTCTGCAAACTGTGTTGCCTCGACAGAAAAAAAAAACTCAGAGGATGAGAAAATTCCTTGGTCTCTGCTTCTTCGTCTTTTTTTCTAAAACCTCCTTTCTGGACGTCACTACCAGTTTTTCCACGAGACCAGGGCAAGAGCTCTTAGGCTCTGGACTCAAAACATTAACCCTATGATGCATTGGTGGGCCAAAAACCCATGAAGGGGAGGAAAAGGGTTAAAAAGGCCTTAAATTCCGTGAGGCATCCCCGCTTTCTAAAACGGACGGTCTTTTCCTCCTATTTTCCCTCGGAAGGATAAATATGTACCCGGGAACATTCCGGTTGTCCATTGGTCTAATTTTATGGGGGCAATATATTTTAAATAATGTTTGGAATGGATCCCCCTCCTGGCTCTCCGAGTCCGAACAACAATTAGAAGGATCTAGTCGTAAGGGTTACCCTTTCTATACGCTGCTAAAGTATTGTCAGCATATTTCTTGGCGGATTTGTCCCCAAACACTTTGGTCAAGGGGTTTCCTCGTTTAATTGATGCTGACACAATTCTAGCCCGGTCGGCCGGGGACGTTACAAATGGATTATGATTCAGGTCATAACGGCGATTGAATTGAGGAAAAACTGGTGGACTTAGGGTTCCGGGAAGGGGTTCGGAAGAATGAACCAGCATAGCTACAGTGATATTGGGCTGCGGTACGAGTGACAGTTGGTAGGGAAGTATTTTACTTATCGGGTATCGGTTATTATGCAAGAGCTGAATTATGCAAAAGCCGACATTCAGAGAGGTTCTCATCGCAGATTAGAAGTTGAGCTGCCTCTATCGATGAATCAATTTAGCCACCTACCTACCTTATTTAACTCGAGGCCCCAGTGCTCAACCTTATCTTGGACACGTATCACCCTCGATGGACGTCTTCTGCCGGGAGACCGCCTGACTCAGGACATCCCGTGTTACCTCACCTTTTGAATATGGATTAGATGTGCAAGGAAAACGGTGTAAAGGACGGACGGAGAACTCTATGTTCAAACATTTGCTCCCTAAACCGAAAACCCCTTTCGTGAGATATCGCAACAAAGGCAACGTTGTCAAATTTACAATAGCGACTTTAGCCCAGAGGCCCCGAACTGCGTAAATATCGTGTATCGCCATTCAACCACCTTGGCTCATTTTGAACCTTCCCCTCCTCCCGCTTTGGGCTAATTTGTTCCCGATTAGAAGTAGAAATACAACCACACGGTTTTCTGCTTACAGATAGTGGTGCTCGGTTTTCACGTATTATGTTACACAGCTATTTTAAACTTCCCGAATATACTAAAACGCGGGTCCTGTGTTGTGGCCTTTTATCCCTTTATACACATTCGGCAAAAGGCCCCTGGTCGAATCTGATTAGGTAGTATCACCCTAATAACTAACAGGGAAATGAGGTGAAATTGTTCCGAACGTTCCCTCATCTCGTACGGTTTCAGTACCTACCACTTTTGAACGTTAAAGTGCTCAACGTTAGTTTCAAAGCTCGTGAGTTTGAGCTGAAGTAGGGAAATGTCGATATTGTTACGGATGCTAGAACAGTACCGGGACCAAAAGAGATCGTAGAGCCTGTATGTCGCCCATTGCTGTTCAAAACTAATGGTTAAATCACATTTCCCTTCTCTCTGACGCTTGACTTGGAAGCCTTAGTGGTTCTGAATCTGTCCTCGACCGTAACCTGACGATCATAAACACATACGCGCTGGGGGCTTATAGTCCAATTTGTCGCTGATTCCGCAACGTACATGAATTGAATTCTCGTACCAAAGCTATATCATCATTTTAGTGTTTCATGTTCAGGCACATTATCATTCTCCCACGCGAGAGTCGATGAGACATGAAAGTGAGAGCTCAATGCTCCAATAGATTATTTTTTTAAATTATTGAACTAACTTCTTATCGAGCTACTATTTATTTTAAAAAGTAGGCTTGCTATTACCGTAGTAGAAACTGTTTCTATCAGCATTGCAGAGAATATCATCAAATTTTACTGGCCCCATCGCAGTCCGAGGAGGTCACCAACCACTACTTATTTTTCGGTAACCATTCAGAACCTCAAGATTCATGGAAGGGGCAGCATTTTGTAGTACCAGTCATGCCCATATACGAAGAGCAAGCCCAGGCTAAAACTGATACGAAATTGCAAACCATAGAAAATAGTATCTCACTAAATCTCACATCTTTCCCTCAATATTAAGTTGTGGCAAAATCATTTTGAGTTAAACACATTCTTTCACCTATTAACCCTCGCTTTTTTCCCTCTTAAAACCTCATTTTCTTCCCGAAATCATAATAACATTCCTAAATACAATAACATTCCATGTTACTTTAATGTAATTATTTAAGAAAGTTTTATCTTTAATGCGTGCGGGTTTTTACAGTTTTGTTTTGTTTTGCGTCACGTAACGCGAAAAATCATAAATACCTAGTTGAAAAGTGATAAATTATTGTGGTCAGGCTATTCGTAATGCTAGTGCCATAAGGCCTACACTTTGAACATCTTGAATAATTCAACGCACTTTCCAGGAGTATTTTCTCACGCTTGAGATGAGATGAAAAATTAGGGGGTGTTTTGGAGTACTAAAAACACAAAAGTAGATTGAAAAAAAAAATCATAAATTAATTGATTTCCTACTGAAAGTTTGAAATTCTAAACCTAAACTCCCTCTATTCATTAATAATAGAGAGTTCGGATGATGATGACAGAACATTGAGAGATGAAAAGAGTTTTAGGAAATAGGACTTAGGAAGACAAGCATTGAAGCGATCCTCCTTCATCGAATGCCCTCATCTGAAGCAAATACGTCCCTCAGCAATGTAGCTATTCCTAAAGAGGGGCATCCTTGCTGATGCCAACACCCATAAGCCTTCGGGCTGTTATTGAGTCAACTATCCTGCCCTAGAGGATGAGCAGAAGTCAACTGAGAAATCAACGGTTTATCCCATGTTAATACAATGTAAATTATGGAGATCACAAGTCAGTTGTAAGAGGTCGGTGAAATGCAAAACGGTCAAGAGATGTAACGTAACTGTCTCGGCGGTAATAACGGATAATGGAGCAAACTAATTATCAAGTTGATTACTTCGGAGAAGGCAACTTGGCGTCATCCTAATGAAACTTGGCTGAGAGCCGATATATCAGCACCAGTTAACAATAACCATTGCGAAACCTAAGACTAAGAGAGCCGAATCCGAAGGTGACGTTCCATTTTCATAACTGGCTTTAACGTTAAACGCTGATAACTATTAGAGGTTTGGCCAAAGTGATGGTCACAATTAGGCAAAATGCCGTCCTAAACCCCGTTGGATTAGTGGGTCCGTCCACTCGAGTAATTGGAATTATAGGAGAGAGTTTCACTTAAGGATATTGAGAGAGACTGGCTCCTACGGGGAGAGCAATAGGATAGGAATTGCTCCAAAACGTTTAATCTTGGAAGAGGAAGGCCGAAGGACGACAGGCGGTGTGGGGTTAAGTCGTCGGATAGAATTCTACCATCCAAAGAGAATTACAGGTGTTGATCGTTTGGCTGCTTAATTCAAAATGCCTGATGTTTAATCCAGGAAAGGCTTTCAAGACGAGCTTACCGTTTGCCGTTTGGCCATTGGTCCGGGCAAAGATATACACCTTTGAAGTGGTATCCTGCCAGCGGGAGAACCTTCCAGTCGTAAGAAAGGGTCAGTTTTGGCAGGGAGACTTTAACAGAAGGATTAGCAAGTCTCACAACCGTAGGATTAGCCTTGTACTTGTTTAATAATGAACAAGACCTTCACTCAGAGCCCAAGCTTCTACGAAGGGAATTAGAAGCTTGACCCTACGCGGCTTTAATCAACTCAACACCTCCAAGGGGCCTTTGTTTTAATATTTAAGGCTGAAACGTCATGTCCCAGGATTATGCGATACTGGGAGGGACAACAATTTTCTTTGGAGAGCGCTCGCATAAGTAACGAACCCATGAATTGTTAAGGGCATCTAGGCTACACCATTCGCTTTCGCTTCCTCTTCTGCTCTTCAATTCAATAATGAAAGTGCAATTTCTCGCCTTAGATAGCGTCGTGAGCGACGCCCTTTGCGTTTGCTCTGAGGATGAAACTATTAAAGTTTCAGTATTGCTTGGCGTTCTTCGTTCACTTTTTTTCTTGTTATCAACATTAAGCTTCATTTATCAGGAAAAAAGTACTGCAGTTAAGAAACTGGGCTCAAATGTACTTCATGTCCTAACTACCTGTATCAATCAGAGCGAGGATACAGAGTCTGCATTACATGGCCGTAAGGCATGAATGTACTGAGACAAATCTACGTAGCAGGAATACCTAACACATTGTTTCAGATTTATTTAATTAGACTTTTTCTCGAAAAACAATGGAAATTCTCATTCATTCTTCTGAAATAGAGTTCAGAAAATATAAAATTAAAGTAAACAACTCAAAAATGAATAAGAAACCTTGGTATTGAGCATGAAAAGAACGAAGAACCATCATCCGCTCAGTAACATCACGCAGATGGAACGAACACCTAATGTGATATCGACGTTTCAGGGCACGAAAAAATGATCTCAAGATAGAGGACGCTGTACGTGAGTATCCATGTCCTGATGGAGGCCTGAAGGGAGGAACAGTCTATCGCTCACTGATGACCCCTCATCAAACCTACATACAGGCATCACGGGAAGAAAACGACAACCTTCGTTCTTTCCGTCGTCCTCATTCCCCCCTCCTAAATCGAAGGTTGGTCCGTTATTGATGGACACTTCAGATGATCGCGAAGGCAGCCTACGGCAACTCGAAGGAGAATAGACGTATAAGGAAAAAGACGGTTCGTCCTTTGACCGTTGTAGATTGGTTTTAGCGTTCTACAATAGATTCATGGGAGACCGAATGGTTGATGGTTTTATACCCATCAAAACCGTGCACATTCACGAATCCATCATTTTCAATAGGTACGCAAAAAGCTTAGGAAGACACATGTTTCTATCTTGCGCTCTTCACTGTCCCATGTATACCATGAGTATAAAGCAATCATAAACGGGACAAAGGCCGGGTACACACGTTGAGGATTCCGGAGAGGGATTCCTCTGAGGAAAACCTCTGAGGCGGCCGGAGCCGGACGGAGCATCCACACGTAGGGGAAAACCTCAGAGGCGGCCGGGGCGAAAAACAAAAATCAAAAAATAAACGAGGAGCTACGACCACTGTGACAATACTCGAGCGATACCTACGACGTTGAGGCCAACCGATCACCTCATCCACACGTGAGGGAAGGGGTTCAGTTCCGGGAACCGGAACCCCGGCCTCAGGTGGCCTTTCCAAAAATTGGAAAGGCCTGGCGGCCTGTTCGGTCCGCCTCAACTGAAGGCCTCGACCCGTCCACACGGTCCGTCGGCCGGAGAGGTTGGCCTCAACGAGGAATCCTCTCCGGAATCCTCAACGTGTGTACCCGGCTTAAGCTCCCATATCGCTCCTATTTGGCTGCTAGCGTGAGGTCACGACCAAGTCCAAGAAATAACTTACGGTTTTTGAAATACAGATACCATTTCCTTCAAATTTCAGTTTACCTCCCGCTTCAGTACCCAAATATAAATACCTACACATACTTTTTTTTTTTTTTCGAGGCCTGACATTTTGTTAATCTTGTTATGTTTGTTAAACGAAAATACTTCGATATGGTTTGAGAATGGTTTAAGAAGAAACCAATTGTTTTCGTTTCTGTTCCTCATCGACCCCTCCCCCAAAGCGCCGAATAATGGATTTCCCTTTTCAATCCTATAGGTGCGTGCATTTTTCATTAATCGACGGGCGCGAGTATTGATTCACCAAGCACATTTAACGGACTCGATTCATTTTCGAGCGGGAATACGACTAGCACGGGCCACCGGCTTATCAGTCAAAGGTGACGTAATTCCGATAACTGTCCAGTGTTTGCCTTCAACGACAGCGTGCAAGGTCGACAGCCGCAGTTCTCAAACGACGCTCAACCACAACACGACAGCACGTCGGTTTCTCACCGTCAGTTTGTTTGCTCTGAAGCAGTGATTTGTCAATTTTCTTGTTCCCTGGTAAGTTGATTTTTGTCCATAAAACTATGGCTAGAACCACACAAATATTGGTTGCCCTCAAAATTACATAACACCAGCTTAAAACAGATCGGAAAATCTTCTTTTGATAAACGGTGGCGTCGACAACCTTTCATCGCCAAGATTCAAGAGGGGTCAAAAAGGGAATGAAATACACTTGTTTCATGCGTAACATCTATACCACTTTTATCGAGTTTGGCGTTTGATTTCTTCTACTCACGGTCACGAATAGTGCCAAATTTTCTCAAATGAAGTATTTTGCCTCAGGACTAAAAAAAACGTTTCGCTAACGCTTCCTGTGGTTTAAGTCATCAACAAGTAACAATATCCATACTAAGGGGTTAGAATAGGATGAGGCATTCTGAAAATTTAGCACGTCCTTGTAGGAAGAATAAACGGGCATTCGCTATAGACCAGAATAGAAGACCGGTACAATAGTATGAATATCGAACGTTAGATCGAATCAAATGGGGGTGTTTAAGAAGGGTTTTTAAAATTTTTATTTTACGAATACAAGAGTGTGTTAATATTATATAAAACAATAAACCAAAAAGTATAAAATTTGGGATTTTTTAAAATACAATGGTGAACTGTATTGCGATGGGAATAATAAATCAAAAGGAGCCAGAACAGTGCTCATACGCCTGAAGTATGTAACAGAGTACTATCAAATGTCTAATGTTTATTGGTATGAGGTAAGAAAAGTTAAATAAATAGCGCAAATCTTGCAGTTAATAGAAGGTTGAGTTGAATGCTTATGTGAGATTAAGAGCTACGTAGACTTAGCATGTGTCCCTCTGGATGTCCCCCGTTAGTTCGACCATATGGTTAACAAGTTTTTAAATTTATTTATTATACTTTTTATTATTAGTTTTGTCGTTCTATTCTCAGGACCTCACGGAGCTCTAACGGCAATGAGCGGAAATACGAAATACACTATCACGCTGGACCGTGGGAATGAGACTTCTTGCAGAATCAACCTTCATGGAGCTACGGTTACATCGTGGATTGTGGCAGGGCAGGAGCGACTCTTCGTAAGCAAGAAAGCGATATTTGACAACAAAACCCCCATTATGGGCGGGATTCCCATAGTATTTCCTCGTTTTGCCGACTGGGGTGAGAAACCGTTTCACGGATTCGCGAGGATTTGCAGGTGGCTGATCGAATCAGAACCAAAGAAAACGGCGAGCGGAGATCTGCACGTGCAGCTGAAACTGCTGGACACGGCTTGGACGAGGTCTTTTTGGGACTTCACGTTCTCTTTGACTCTGGACGTCACCCTAGGAGAGAACGAATTACGAACTGACATCACAGTGAGCAACCCCAGCACCAAACGAGAGTTCTCCTTTGACTTGCTTCTCCACACCTTTCTCAGCATACCTGACGTCACGCTTTGCACGATCTCTGGATTCAAGGGCACGTCATATCTCGACAAAACCCAAAACTTTGTCGAACTCCAAGAAAACCACGACGTCATTACAGTGAAAAAATTCACGGACAACATCTACAAATCTACACTGCGGGAGCATGTGATTTCCAACACTTTCGGCGGCAAATCACTACGTCTGGTCAAATCTAACTATCCCGATACTGTCGTGTGGAACCCGTGGAGTAACACTGTTGGCAATTTTCCCGACCTGGAATCCTCCGAATATCGACATTTCTTCTGCATCGAAGCTGGCAACGTGGTCAAACCAGTCAGTTTAGGCCCTGGTAAATCATTCAAAGCATCGCAGGTTCTTCAACTGATTTGAATAGCATGTGGCGAACTAAAGTCTGCTAAAAATTAACGACGACCGACATTCTCGATACTCAATGATTTCTCATGATTTTAAATTTGGCGTGGAAATTGTTTTGATTACAACGCGGGAAAAAATAATTGGACTTTATATGACATCGTGTGACAACAATAAAACCTTAATACTTGAAAGGAACGATGTAGAAAATTTCCTCATCTGGAACTTTTACGGTACGATTAAGGGTGGCAACAATGAGTAAAAAGTATACTCTATTCATGTTTATCCTAGTTTTTATATATTATTTTCTAAAATCCACTTTTCCTCAAACCTAAAACTCAAATTAGAGTTCTGAAAGTTTCATTTCGAACTGCAGCGGTATAGGATATTCTCCGCAGAACTCGCTATTTTCAACCACGCCACTGCAGTTTTTTTCTAATTTCTCATTTAAATTCATAGTCGCGATAAGTTCAGTTGTTGGAACCCCCTCATCGTGAGCTCCCTCATCGTGTCTCGTCGCACCGGGTGGAGACGGAGGTGCGAGTGACGAAGGCGGGAGGTAGAGGGGTTTAGCCGAGCTCGTCAATTCATTGCTAAGTTAGGTGGATCCCGTGACGGTATCAGAGGGTCGAAGGGGTGACGGCGGGAAGAGTGACGAAGGGAGGGGAAGGCTCACTGGCGGAGATAGCCCAACGAATGTATGCAGAAGGTGACGGGAGGAAGGAGCGTCGGAAGAGGGGTAACTATCATGCGGGGTTGCAGGGGGGAAGGGGGTGAAATTAAAGGACATAAACTCTACTGGTTTAGTGGCACCACCCACCCCTCCACCTTCAACACCCTTCAACATTCAACCTCCCCCATTCCCTTCTCCCACGCCACGCATTCAACCTCCGCTTTTCTCAACAAATCAGACGACCGCGTCGTTAGCTCCCCTGCTGGCAATTACCGCCCCTCGCCGTATTCACCTCCGCACTATCTCATCACTACGAACGTACTCAGACTCATCTTACCACGTCCGCCTCGTGTCATAATTATCGCACACGGTGTTCTCTGATCCTCACACTTGCACGGCTCTCAACTACTCGTATGTGAATGCATCAGATTTTTAATTAATCCAGAAACCCAGAAAATGAGTTACTATAGGTACAATCTTTTGTGTGTTCTGGTGATTAACAGGCTGGTCAAACGACACTATACAGCTCATCTTACCTTAAATAACCCCTTCATACTCAGTGGTGTCTAAGGAAGTAACACGAATCTTTATAATTAGAATAATATCTCACGACATGGAGTCCAATTACTAAAATATTTCCTGATTTTTCAAACAATATCTTAAAGTATATCTATTTAATGAATATACAATTGTACCACAGTTTGGGACAATGTTAGATAATAGTGGGTCAAATTTTGAGTTGATTGAGATCCCCTACCATACATTATGAGCCGCACAAAAACCAGTTAAAAATACTTTTTTCAACTCTTTACATTTTAGAATGCTATTTATCCGTCCAATTTTTCTTTCCTCTCCAACATTATAACTCCTCAACTATTCATGGCGGCTCTCGTTATATCTTTCTCTAGCCAATCCAAGAAATGCTTAAAAAAAAAAAAAAAAAAAAATGACAAAAAATAAAAATCTTTCTGACACATCTCCAGGGTCTCCACGCGAGAAAAACACTGCAATTTCTTTCACCGAAGTTAGTTATTCCTCGGACCAGGAGCATAGAGACTCATCACAATCGATTCAGCGTCCAGAATTTAGTAGAAAACGAGCAAAAAAAAAAAAAAAAAAAATCTCATGAAAATCTCGAAATTTTATTTTTTGAAAAATACATTTTGACCCCGCCGGAAACGGTTCCCTGACCAAAATTTCAGATTTATAAAAAATTGTCTATTACAAAAAACGGCGACATTTGCTTAATTTGATCTAGACACCTTGAAACGCCCAGAAAAAAATGTAAGGCGAATCGGAGAGATGAACTTTCTGCATGAAAACATATTCCTCGAATAATCAACCAATAGGAGGCAACTGCCACACTATGAGCGACCCACCAAACATGTGCCGGATTAGAACACTCCAGAACGAAATCGTTTTAAGTTAAATAGAGATAAGAATGGGCTGAAAGAAAGGGTGAATAGCTCTAATGAAGCTAAATTAAAAGTCGTTTGGCTAATCCAGTAGTCGATCATTCAATGTTTGTTCCAGACGCTGGATATACGTAAGAGGAGATTCCGAATTTTTTCGATTGAACGAACAATCTGGTGATCACGGAAGCTGCTCACATCAAGTGTGAAGTAGGTTTAGATTGTACCAAAAAACATATTAAAAGGTTCAATTCAATTATTGTCCAGCGTTTAGGATGTGATTTGTTGTATTTTTTTACTTTTTGAGGTTAGGAGAAAATATAAATTACCCCTCTCCGTATCCGTGCAGCAGTATAGCGTTGCGTCATAAATCATTGTTAACCTGTGGGAGTTCATCAGTAACGAGCACTATTTTCCTGCCAATGGAGTCCATAGTTCGATCAAGTTCAATTTGTGTTTATGATCTGTGTGTTTCTTGAAGTACTTCAAATCGCCACGCTGATACTAGCAGGCCCTCGGTAGTTGGTTGAAATGTGAACATTTCGCCTCTTTATCACACGCCCATTTGCAGGGGGGTTCGCAACTCACACATCACTTTGAAAATTAAGGCTCGACACCTGTTGTCACCCGTCACCGCAATTTTCCTCGACCAAGGCCCCCGAAAATGAACGCTGTGAGCTGAACAAGGCCTGAACAACATTTATAAACGAGAAACGAGATCATCTCTCGAAATGAAGAGAAAAGGGGGACGGAATAGTGTCCGAAAATGACGGGCCCACCGGCTGGAAATCGCATACCTGGGCTGGGTGACAAGGCACGAGCACTTCATCAAACCCGAGCCTCCCACCTCAATCGTTGCAAACCCATCAATTCGAATGGGATCCCTATTTATCATGTTGACAAATGCGCTCGGGCCTCGGATTGATGCATTCATTAATTAGCGGAGAAATTCATTCAAGTCCTCCATGCGGTTCGACTTGTGACGGGATCGCGAGAGGGGTTTAGATTATAATGTTGTCGTGATTAATGCGTGATATCAGTCAAAGCTCGCGGTATCGGTTGAGCATCAGCGGCGCAATGGGAGCTCGAGTTGGAGAGGCATTATCGCTTCATATTACAACCAATCATGGGACGGCTGAAGGCCCTGAAATGATGAAGCCGAACCATTCAGCGAGCCGATGTGCCATTGGCGGCTCTCTGGGTCAAACAAGCGAACGATCAAGCAAATTCCGCGGCATGGACTTTTCTGACACGTTTGCTTTGACTACTCTGAGGATCAAGTGATTTTTCAAATTTTCCAATAATCACTACATCGTTTCCCGAAGGCACTCAACATCTACAGGAAACATATAGCGTATGATTTAATTTCCTATCCCTGAAGAAGGAGTATATTCATGTATAACGCATGGTATCACCAAACCTCAATAAACACCCTCTGCATTGTACCTAAATACGCTGCAAATTCGTACACAGGGGTTGGTTATTCCTTGGACCAGGCGCATGGAGACTAACTTCTTCAACATGGAGAAAATGGGGGAAACAGTGGGTGTGGTGGGTCCCAGATCCGTTCCAATCAATTCAGGGTCCAAAATTTAGCGGAAAATAATATCCCACACGCATAGATTTCCAAAAATCTCAAAAATCCATTTTTAGAAATACACATTTTGACCCATAACCTCTTCTGGTGGGTGCGATTCCGGGGATTCATTTAATTTGATTCAGAGTCCAGAATTTAGTGGGAAATGTACCCCGCACACCTATATTGCAAAAAATCCATTTTTCAAAAAACACATTTTGACCCCCCTCCCCTCCCGCCAATTTCGTCCGATCGGGCTGTAAATTTTTGAGGACCAACTAAAGCCGGAAACGGGCCCCTGACCAAAATTTCAGATTTTTAGAAAATTGTCTACTACCAAAATCGGCGTGGACAACGTACAGCGGACGGACATTTGACTTTTGGTTGGTTATTCCTTGAATAATCAACCTATGTTTTCATGATAATGGTCAACCTCTCCGATTCGGCTCAAAATTTTTTTGTGGACGTTTCATGATGTCCTGATCAAAAAAGGTCAATGTCCGTCCGCCGTACGCCGTCCGCCGTCCATTGTCCACGCCGTTTTTGGTAGTAGAAAATTTTCTAAAAATCTGAAATTTGGGTCAGAGGTCTGTTCCCAGCCGAGATGGGTCCTCGAAACTTTTCAGCCCGATCGGACCAAATTTGGAGGGGGTAGGGGTTTTTTGAAAAATGGATTTTCGAGATTTGGGTGATTTAGGCGAGTGGGGTGTCATTTCCACTAACTTTTGGGACGCTGAATCCAATAAATGGGCCCCAGAACAATTGGCACCCACTGGAGAAGTTATGGGTCAAATTGGGTATTATTACCCAATTTGATAATGTGTTTTCGGGATTTCTGCTAAATAGGCGTGTGGGGTTATCATTTTCCACTAAATTTTGGACGCTGAAATTCCAATGATGTGTGTCCCAGAATGATTGACACCCCACCGGAAGAAGTTAACGGGTCAAAATGGGTATGTATCCCCCATTTTGTATGTGTTCAGGGATTTCGGTGCCTAGGCGTGTAGGGGTATCATATTCCACTAATTTTGACCCTGAATCGATTGGAAGGGTCTGGGACACGCCCACACCCACTGTTTCCCCCCTTCGGAGGAATAACCAACCCGTGTGTAAGCATTTTGCAGATTTTTTTCTATCAAGACACCTTGAAACGCCCAGAAATTTTTTTTTATGAAAACAGGTTGATTATTGAAGAAATGATACCTTCACCACGTCATAAATTTTTTCACATAACTCGCCTCCCATTTATGCAATCGAAACCCCTTTTCAATCGTCTCGGCGTGGGAATTCACATAATAATGGTCAGGGCAAAAATCGTCAAAAACCTTGTTTTTTTTTTTTTTTTTTTTTTTTTTTTTTTTTTTTTTTTTTTTAAATATTTATATTTGTATCCTGCATCATAAATTCTCCGGTTTTGGTGATTCTGCTAAAAGTAAAAAGCGCCGGAAAAAATGTCTACTCCCAGAAACGTAGTGGACGATTTTGGTTTTGGTTCATTAGAATCCAGCCAACTAGAAACACAAAATGCCAGGCTTTTAGGTGAATGAAAAACCACGAGAAACCTGAACTATCCATCCACTATCGGATCTTAGAAGAATTTGTAAGGAAAATGAGGGCCCCCTCGAAGACGTTTCGACCCCTAAAATCTTCGGTCAGGGTCAGTTCTTGTGATAATGATGTCACAAGAAGTCAGTTTTACCTAATAGCTGCAGATGGAACTTATTTTTCATTGAATTCCGAGAGACCTGTTGAAATGCCGTGCATTTTGTCGTTTCAGCGCCTGTTGGGCTTGCTTCTTATAATGATCACTGGTGGCTGTATAGGTCAGGTTGCCCTCTAACCTAGAACCCATGATATTCTGGGGTCCTTACCAATCACAAGATCCACCCGGTGTTCTAAAAGTAATTTCTATTGAAACCTTCAAAATTTTACGCCGTGGACGAATATTAGCCCTTTAAGGATCACGTAACGCCACTGTTTTTTGGCTTACTGACAACGTTAATATCACGATCATAACGTTCCATTTTCCGTACTAGGTCCACGTCTAGAGGAGAACCGAAGTAAAGAACATCGAAAAGTGATAACGGTCTTTTCACAAAAATGAAAATATGAAGAACGTCGACTGTTTTTCAACTACGAAGCTCTCCCCTTTTAAGGTAAAATGGAATCTCATGAAAGATTTCGATGAAAAAACTACGTACATTCTTATATAGGTGACGCAAAACGTGAACTATGTAAAGGTTTTAAGGGAGGAAGCGAGCAATAAGTAATGGAGTAAGTGCCTGGGAGGAGGAGGCCCTGGTACATTAAACCGTAATGAATTCGGCATCGAGGTGGTAAGACGGGAAGGCCCTAAATGAATGTCTTTAAGAAAAGCATAAATACTTGAAGAAACTCATGGTAGAGGGATCGGAGGGGAGAAAATGTGTCCTTTTCCTCTAACAAAGCTTAAAACTTGAGCGCAATTCAACTTACTTTGCAATATGAAAGGGTTTTCCGGATGATTGCCTCTTTCCCACTTTATGCGGCAGGTTATAATTCTGTTATGTAAAATGTGATCAAGTCGGTGGGGGCACGTCCCCATAACTAACAGTAGAAATTGCTCGAGTCGCTCCTTTCTCATCCTTTTGCTCGAAGGTGTATTCTTTAATAGGTCCCAGAAGGACTTGCTTTTCTGCTTTACTACTCTCCAATCTTCCTTTTCCTCCCCGTTTAAGTTTTATTGTTTTTACTTCTTGGAATTATGACTATTGCCGTTACTTTTGCAGTTGGTCCTGTCTAGGTGTTTGTTGAGTTGTGTAATGTGCACAGACTGTAATCCTCCTTCGAATCTCATTGCCTTTGATCAAGAGAGAAAAGGGGTAGGAGCATTGTTCCAAAGTACAGTTTCAAACTGTAAGAAATAAAGGAATGGACCGAATGAGTTTATTTCATGTCGACAATCGGAAGGATGACCTCGAGCATGATGTAGGACATAAGTCTGGATTCCATACTTGAGTACCTAGTTACCTACCATATTCAATAATATTTTATAAATATTATCCGGAAGGAGTTTTCACTCAAATCAAGTGCTAGGGCATAAACTATTCTTCTTCATTTAAACCCTCCGTGTATAGCTAGTCCAAGTAAATCAGAATTCTGTCGAATTTGGGTTTATTTGAGGATTCTGGAATAATCGCTTTCACTGGGGAGAAACTATTTCATGATTTTCCTATTGATCTGGAGTTTTGAATTGTTTAGATTATTATGAACAATGAGAATAGCACATATAACTGAGAACATTATTGACATTTGACGTTGTGACGTAGACAAGAGACAGGTGGGGATGAACCCTCGGCAATATTTAAATAAAGTGAGTAGGGAAAGAAGGAACTTGAATTCAATTGAAAAGAATAAAATTTATTTCTGTTTAAAGGAAAAAAAAAAGAAAGAAAGAAACGAAAGCCGATACTTCTCAGGGTATTCTTGTCACAGGTATAACCAGTAGACGATAAATTGCAAAAAGAAAATTAAAAAAAGGAAATTAAACGTTACTTGACTATCTAGCAGTCTTTGTCTTTATCTGCTAGCTAGCACAGATACATACATACAGCTACGATATATTTTACCTGTTTCCGACGGCCGTGGAAATTTAGAGTAGAATTTTAGTCCTACCAGCTTGTTGGGTGGAAACAGACGGGAAACGATAGGGAACGGGATAGGAAACGAGACGGAACAGGATATTTTCAGTCGTCCTCACGATGTCCTGGACGAAACGGGCGACGGATGGCGATAAACGGTGGACGTAGTATTTCCGAGTCGTCCTTGCCACGGTGTTCTGGCGACAGGCGACGATTGACGATAGCGGTACCCAGAAACTGCGGGACGGATGGCGATAAACGGCAGACCATCCACGACGTCGATGAAGCCAAACGGAATTTAAATCGAACGGAAAAATAAGAGCACCCGAAAGCAAAAACTGGCAAACGAAAGAACAAAAGCGAGATCGGAACATGGGACGGTAGACGGTATGACAAGCACGAGGAAGCTGATAAGATCGCCAGAAGACGCCAGTTTAGGAAAACTTCGCTCAGGTGGCAGCACCGGACAGATCGATGGGTGGCAATCGATGAGATACGGAAGGCAGCGAAACCGCGCTCAGTTTGAATTGGGAGGGAAGGCGAGAATTCAAAATTTTTCACGGCACAACGTCACACATAACCAGGCCTCCTCCGGTGTTTCGTCTTCCTTACAACAGTTCAGCATCTGTTCTAAGGACAACCAGTATTAATGAGCATCTTGACAGTTGATCTGATTTATTATTGTTCTAATTTAAAACTATTATGAAATCAGTTTTCGGAGAGTTTTCCCGTTTCACCGTATTTTGATTGTCAAGAGTACCTACCTAGTTTCTTCACCTAACTCTGGCCCAGTGTTGAAAATGTTGGTTCCCCTCTTTTGCAATGTGAGGCAAACAGAGAGCAGGAGGATTTACGTTCACTACATAAATAAATTTCAGAGTTCTAAGTCATCCACAGGAAAGACCATTGCGTTCGCGTAATGAAGGTGTTGTAGGTCTGTTGGTGATGACGGGGACGCACAATAAATTTAAATTAACGAAGGATAAAAGGAAAAGATCACGTAGGGTCTGAGGACGCGACTTCATTCCCAAAAGTTGAAAAGCTCGGACAACGTTGGGGCTGTTTGCTCAGGGAAGAAAGATAATTTAATTGGGAGAAACCCCGGCAGAGACGACAAGGGAAAACAAAGTTGCTCGAAAACGGGCGCTAGTCGGGCAGAAGGGAAGCGACATAAATTTGAACAATCGCATTTCAAATCATAAATAAGGGTCTCAGGGAGGTTTAAACGACGGAATTAGGCATATGTTAATATGGGTTGAGTGTTTGCGAGTCCGAAAAGCGGTAGAGAGTGTCTCGATGCGGTTAGCTCAGAGCTGGAAACCCTTTCGGGGGAAAGGACTTGAGGTGCAGGAGAGGCATAGGATTTCTCGAGGAAACACTGTTTGATCTAAACCTCGAAAAGCCATTCCCTTAACGCGGAGGCCTCTTAATCCAACCATAAACGTCGCATTAATTTATAGTTGGGACAAATCTGAAAGGCAAACTGTATTCTAAGCTGAGCTCCCTGTTCCGGAGGGGCCTCTCTATCTTTCGTTCTGTTGACCAAGATGTCCGCCCTTCCTGCGCCCTCTCGTGGGAGTTACGTGGGTCTCAGCCCCTCAGTTGCGTTATAATCCTAAATTTACTGAGACCTTAGATTATCGTCTCTTAGCTTCGGTTTCCCTCTCCGTTTATGACAATCCTGGTGTCAACAAAGCCTCCATGGGGCCAATATAATTTCGAAGTTCACGGGCCTCGCCCTCAAACAACGATCTTATTTCGGGAGGATGGCGACTTGAGTAGGAGTTCCGAGTCGAGAAGCGAGTCGATCAACAGAGGGATTAAGATGTAGATTTGTATCAGACACTGAGGGAGGGTGGTTCCTTGGGATACTGCCTCCGAATCTGTTTTGTTCTTGCTTCTATCCAACCACTCAATCCACCCCGTTTCTCCCATGAGAAACATCCATGAGATCCGTTACAGGTATACATTCCTTTAAAATTGTATTTATTTTGGACGTAATTACGGTTCTAGGTTGAGGTTATCAGAACCGTCATGAACAATGCTGGATGGAACATCAGAGGAGGGCAAAGTTTGGGTATCTAATGAGCAACCAAACCAAATATCTTGGGGGACAAAGGCTTTGGAAGGACCCGAGTAATCTGAGTCGACGGTTCTCAAAAACATTGCCTGTCATCGAATGGCTTCGAAATGCCTTAAACCGACTCAAATGGTTGGAGAACTTGAGTGAAATATGATTCTACCTGGTGCCTCCTAAGCTAGACGAGTACCAGGGACAGGGTAAAAGGACACACAAAACGTCCAGAGCGGTGACTACCCGAAGATCTCGAAGAGCTATATGGACCCTTTTTGGAATCAAACGGGATACGTGAAGAACTTGTTCCTCTTGAGGTCCTCAACACTGTGCGCTGATTAAAATCTCCTTTGACACGGGATCCCAAAACCAGGTTCCTTACAAACGTTGGGGAGGAAAAGGGTGTTGTTTTAGGGAGATTTAATTTGTAGTCGCGGGAGAAGGTTTGAGGATGGGACAGGTGAAGGTGACATGGGGTAAGGGACAACTCGAAGGAAAGGGAGCGTCGCCTTTGATCCAGCGGTTAACCCCTCCTCTAATTAGAACACTTTTAATTAACATTCCTTTGTCCGGTTTTCCTTTGGAGGACAAGGTTTCCCTGGCGTCGGGTGGGAGGATGGACAAATTAAAGTAACCGATTGAGCATGAGGCCCAGGGAAGACCGTGGGACAAGAACAGCTTGTCTTCTACGTTTCGACCAGGAAACTCACACCTGGTTAAGACTGACGTCCACTGAGTGCTGCGATCACCCTGCGACTAAATTTTGCTCACAAATATGAGAATTCTACGAGGAAAATAGGTAAACACTTGTCCAGCTTCCTTTCTTTTTCAACTAATAATTTATTTTGAGATCAATCTTACAGAATTCAAACACCATTGAATGACAGTTTTCATCCTAAAGTCCTCGTCAGATACTTTATATCGCAATTCATCAGGTAGTATTCGGCATACGATGGTGTGCGTACGATGATGTAGCACACCAGATTCCTCGATCTCCGATCATAGGGCTGGTTGTTACTTAGATTGACAACCTCTTGTGAAATCAGTTCGCGTCTAAATAATTTTCGAGCTATTCATGTAGGGCCAACCCTTCAGGACTCAGAGCCTTCAGGGAAATTAGTAACGAATTCGATCGATCAAATCATATCGATGCGATGCAGCAATATTCTGAGGACCACCATCGCAGTCGTTGTCTTTTTTCGGTCAAAGGGACCTGACTATGGAAGACCGTCAACCCGTGACAACTCTTATTATGATATACGGACCGATACGATCACCGAAGTGAATTGAATGGAACGGTCAAGGCCCAGCCTCCTATGCCTAAGAGAAGAGAAATAGGACAAAATATACATAACAAATGTGGCGATAGAGATCCTCTTTGGTGAGATGAACTTGTGAATTATGGCCTAGCCTGAAGATCGATATTTTTTCCCTGTCCGGCTCCGGCTTTTAGATATGAGTGTACTCGCGACGATAGCCAAATGGCAGTCCTTCAATCCTTCTTTCGGACTTCTTCTTGGAGGAAAATATATGAAAAGGGCGAGAGGGGGGAAAACCCTTCCGCCTTAAAAGTACAGAGATGGAGAAATGGGGAGCTTTTGGACTGGCCTTTTTTTGAAATATGGTCAGTCATATTTCGTTCGCCTTTGAGGTGGAAAGCCTTGAACTTTTCCTTCCGTCGGAAGCCTGAAACTGATGTCTTTAATCGGAAAGTTGGGCGTCACAAATCAAACAAACCGCTTCGGACGACGTCATTACGAGGTATGAAACTGTTTTTCACCAAGAGTTGATAGGTTGGTGGGACTCGTTCTCCTCTTTACCCATCAATCGTGTTCCCTTGAAACTCTCCAAGAGCCCCTGAGTTTGATGTTTTGTTAAATGGCTTCCCTTCTGTTGACCCGACCCTGCCAACACACATCTCTGAGTTGGGAAATAATTGGACTGTTTTTCAATTCTCCTCCTCGTGTATCCCTGACCATCGGAGATTCAGAAGTAGATAATAACTTTGATTTTATGTGTGGGGGCCTCCAAATTGATGTTCACTTGCATTCTCGATCAGTTTTGGTGCAAATTATAGTTGTCGGCGGACATTGCTGATATGATTTTTCGTAACGTGGATTATCAAACAAATTACCACAATAAAAAAGCTTCCCACGATGATTGGTCAAAACAATTGTTGACTTGTACTCTTTATAAAATACTGAATGCGTTGCAAAATAAAGCTGTAATTACGACTTCCCGCACTCGACCGAGATACTCCGAAATGCACTTTGACGACTTTTTTGTTAGCCTTATTCATGGCCACAATTCCCACTTTGTTAGAGGTTTTTTTTTTCTACGAAAATTGAGAACAATTTAAATGCATAACAATTTAAAAATTTAACAATTACCTCTAACTGCTACTGTTGATTTTTCGGCTGAAACTAGGTATCTTCTGTTTCTCACTATAGTTGCCTGCCTATTCAGCGGATAGTCCACCTCTCTCTATTATTTAATTATATATATTTTTTTTTTACTGGAAGGAACTCTAGTACAGTGTAAGATATAAATAAGCAGAAGCTTATAACTCATTATGTCGTGGGAGGCCTGCAGATATTATGAAATAAATGATGTAAATAAATACCGAATTGGATTAACTAAAAAAATGAATGTGCAATAAAGGTAGCAAAATTAAATTTCCAAAATAGCAATATTCACCCATATCCTGCTTCTGTTCCGCACACCAACAACAATGTGAAAGGTGAAAGATAGAATAGGCAAAAAGGATCTTTTGCTTGAGGCTTACTAATAGGCCGACAGAGTGCGCTTCAGTGTCCCTCGCAGGGATCGGCAACACATGTGATCGCTTTAAGTTTAAAATGGAAGCTGAAAAAATTTTGGTTGGTTATTCCTTGAATAATCAACCTATGTTTTCATGCGAAACGTTAATCTCTCCAATTTGTCCCAACATTTTTTTCTGGACGTTTCAAGGTATCTAGATCAAAATTAGCAAATGTCCGTCCGCCGAGTTTGGTAGTAGAAATTTTTCTAAAAATTCAGTCAGTGGTCCGTTCATGGCTCTAGTTGGTCCTCGAAACTATTCAACCCGATCGGAACAAATTGGGGTAGTGGTCAAAATGTGTACTACTTCGAAAAATGGATTTTTGAGATTTTTTGCAATCTAGGTGTGTGGGGTATCATTCCCACTAAATTCTGGACGCTGAATCCAATGAGACGAATCCCGGAACGATTGGTGCCCTCTGGATGAGACTATGGGTCAAAATGGGTACCCCGTTTCGAAGGTTGTGTTTTCCAGATTTTTGGTACCTAGGCGTATTCGGTATCATTTTCCACTAAATTTTTAACTCTGAATCGATTGGAATGGGTCCAGGATCCGCCACACCCACTATTTCCCCCATTTTCCCCATGCTGAAGAAATGAATCTCCATGCGCCTGGTCCGAGGTTTAAATTAGTCTCCATGAGCCTGGTTCGAGGAATAACCAACCCGTGTGTAAGAACTTGCATCGTTTTATCTTTTTGTATTGGAAATGAGATGACGTTGATACTTGTATATTCCATTGTATCATTTTAATTTGACGTTGATGTTTGCCTCGAGTGTTCTGTGGGCGCTTAATGTCGCGATTTAGTCAGCTGCAAACGTAGTTAGCAGGCAGCTTAGCGAGCAATTACTAACAATGTAGTGGAAGCCCCTTATTCATAGAAATAAATAGGGTTTTGATGTCTGTCCCCGTGATATAGTGACAAGGAGCCTGAGAGCCCGTGGGTCGCCTTCAGTCCTGATAATTGCGGCGGGTTTCAACCCGAGCCCTTTACATTAACAACGGTTAATGTCCAGTAAAGCTCATTTGCGTGACGTGCCGGCGTCACATTACCCCCTACATCGGAGGGGCCCCTTTCCGGCTCGGATATATACAACCCTGACGGCAAATCATTGTCAGGCCCTCTGGCTTTTCATCTCGGCAACAAACGCACAACCGGGCACCTATAACACCGCAAAACCGCCGGGCTTTCACGATGACGGACGACGGGGTTTAGGTCGGTTGAAAGGATGAGGCCCGTCCCCCGCCACTTCGTCATCATCTCTAACCCTGTGACACTCCATCGCCGCAACCTGGTGATGACGCCACAACTCCCCTCCACGCCTGTAATGACTGTTTCCGTCGGAGAATGAATTCACCCTTCTCTCTCGCTATTCCATCGTCACTGAGTAACACTAAGAATAATGAAGAGTCCTCTCTTTGGGAGGTGTGCCTATCAAATGAACTCTTCAGCAGGGCCACCACGAAGCACACGTCTGCTTCAACATCCTAATCCGCCAAGATCGTAAATTCGTTGTAATAATTTCAAAATTTTACTCAGTTTTTTCAGGTTGTTATTCAACACTAATTCGAGGAAAATTTTAGTTTTCAATCACCTGTGTGGTTATCGCAGTCACGTAAAAACCGAATGAGTTTCTAGTCCCAATTCCCTTGTAGTAAGTAGGTACCTCAAGTCCTTCAGCTTGTTCATCAGCAACTGGAAACATTTTCATATAGAAATGAAGGTTTTCTTCGGATAGTATATTGGGCATTATTAATGTTTGGTATGTTCGTTCAGCTCTGAAAAAATGTTTGCTGGGCAAGATAGCAAAGCCGCGCAAAAAAAAAAAAAAAAAAAAAAAAAAAAAAAAAAAAAAAGGATTAGGCGCATGGAGATTTATTTTTTCAGCATGGTCAAAATGGGGGAAATAGTGGGTGTGGCTGGTCCCGGACCCATTTCAATCGATTCAGCGTCCAAAATTTAGTGGAAAATGATACCCCACATGCCTAGGTACCTGAGATCTCGAAAACAGACATTCGAAATGGGTAGATAGGTACCCATTTTGACCCATAACCACTTCCAGTGGGTGTCAATCGTTGTGGGACCCATTTCATTGGATTCAGCGTCTAGAATTTAGTGGAAATGATACCCCGCACACCTAGATTGCTAAAAATCTCGAAACATTTTTCGAAATACACATTTTGACCCCTACCCCACCCAAATTTGGTCCGATAGGGTTGAAAAGTTTCGAGGACCAATTAGAGCCATAAACGGACCCCTGACTGAAATTTCAGATTTATAGAAAAATTTCCACTACCAATGCCGGCGTGGACGGCTGACGGCGGACGGACATTATTTGCTAAAGTTGAAACGTCCAGAAAAAATTTTTGGGGCAAATCGATTATTCAAGGAATAACCAACAAAAAAAAATGGATCAAAATTTTCAGAAGATTTTGTCTTTTCATATACGGCACTCATACACGGTAGGCAAGTCAAGGTGAACATTTTATATTTTTTGTTTCAAAGCTAAAATGAAACAACACATCTTCTGAACATTTTGAATTAAAAATTTTTTATTGAAAATTGACAACCAGTTTATGTATGTATCGATACAAAAATTAGGTTCAACCCCTTAAAAAAAGGTGAAACATGACATTATGCAGCCCTCAAATCAGTCCATCATTGTCTTTTTCTTCCGTCATCTACGTATTTAGCGTGGTATTGCAAGTATTATTACTCTGATCACGCTCTAATAAAAGAAAAATGTGAGAGTCTAAGAAACAGGTATGGGATTTTTAATTAAGAAGCGCGCTTCAGGACTTGTTCATTTTTATGAAGGAGGATAATCGATTTATATGAACTGAACGTAGCCGGAGGTAAAGGTGTTTGAAAAATCAAGGCAAGGCGATTAAGAGGCTGACCAAGCGAAGTAGGAAGCCCCCAGTCTGATGCCTTTTCAACCTAAAGCGAATTGACTCGCATTAACTCATAAGAGGTGACGTTTTGCAAAAAGGGGTTAGAAGCGTGGTGGTGAAGTCCAGGGTTACCGGGAGCACCCGGGTCCAATGATTGGATTTATAGAGCGAAGGCCCACCTGTCACCAAGCCGCGACAGAGTCCTTCCCTCAGAGCCTAGGGGTTATGGCAATCGAGTTATACGTAGGGTCCGAGCAAATCTTATTACCCATTCCCCATTAGTGGAGGAATGACTACGGGAAAGGGAAGAGGTGAAGTTGCGGTTTAAGGAGTGAAGCTAAACCCTTTAGTCGTCGCGCTAATGCCGTGCCCATTACCCGGTAGCAGGACATGATTAGTGATGACCCCTTCGAAGGACCGAGAACCGCCTTCCCGGTAAGCTGATACTCTGGGACGCCAGCAGTTTCTCTCTCCACTTCTAACCTTGGCCGGCTAACAAGGACTGGCTAATTGTTCATCCTTAGTGGCTTCCGAGCATATCGAGCAGCCAGTACGCTGATACCTTCAGACATTTCACTTCCTCTCATCCGAGAATCTCCTGGATCCTCCAAGTCTTGCTTCATCTTCCCTCGTGCAATCACACATTTTCACTGCTGCTTTTTTTAGATGGAAAATCGTAGATGACAGAAATGAAGAGTTCGTCTCATCGTTACGACATCCCAACCACGTGTCTCTATCCACCCCCGTAATCAGGAGGGAATCGGATGAGGGTTCCTTCTTGAAGTCCCCACACTTTTGATTGAACAAATAGTAAGTTCGGGGTCTTTAACGTGAGGTCCACTCGCAGAACTTACTTAAGCACACATTCGATGTCCACAGACGTTCAGAACTTACTGATTTATTTATTTAAATTACGGGAACAAGCGCGATTGCAATGAAAAATCGTGGCAAGAAAAATAAATTATCATTAAAGAAAAAAAAAAGTTCTATTCAGTGGGAGGAGAGAACATAACAACTTCTAATCATCCATGCGCACAAAGTCACAAAGGAGGGGCAAAAGGCGTGGCAGGCGACAATGATGGCGATGGTATAGATAGTTGGTCGACGAAAATGGCATGAAGAAGGGAGCTGCAGAGCGGGATGCAGGCCGGGGGACCAGGTCGATCATTGAAGAGATCATTGAAAGAAGTTGTGGATAATCGACGCGATTGTGGAGAAGGCCATAAAGGAAAGATAGATCCGCGATTTTTCGGCGGTCGGCAGATCTCAGCAGTCGGAACCGGAGGCTGAGGTCAATGTAGCCAATCTCCTCACGTGGAACCCCAATCTTATAGGTGAGGTACCGAAGGAACGCCCTGTGGACATGCTCGATCTGCTCCACATAGCATGCATAGAATGGGCACCAAACCACAGACGCGAATTCCAGCACAGGCAACACGATGGAGCGATGATGAGTTGAGATGTGATGAGAGCAGGTATCTGCAAAAACTCGCGAGTGTGATGCTTCAGGAACCCGAGGGCCCACATACCCCGAGAAGCATCCTGGTGTGCTCCAAAACTGAAAGCTGAGGGTCAAGCTGCACACCAAGGTCACGAGTCAGGGAATAGCGGGAAAGAGGAGTGCCATCAATGTGGTAGCAAAGTAGATGTGGGTTGGAAGAGCGACTGAAAGTAGTGATGGCGCACTTAGGTGGATTTAGAGCCAATCAATTAAGAGTGCACCACTGTGAGACTGCAGGTCAGCCTGAAGTAAATTGGAGTCTGCAAGATCCAAGATGCGCTTGAAGAGCTTCAGGTCATCAGCATACATAAGAAAATAATAGTTCTTGATAATGGAGCCGATGCTATTAACAGCCAGTGCAAACAGCAGAGGTCCCAGATGTGAACCCTGCGGAACCCCGGAGGCAATGAAACGACGAGAGGTGACTCCTCCAACGCGAACACAAAGCTCACATCCAGCAATGTAATAGCCAATCCAAGCAAGAAGACTACCGTAGACCCCCATTCCATCGAGGACATCAAGGATGACCTGATGTGGGAGCTTTTCAAAGGCTTTGGTGAAAACTGTCGTGATCATATCCATTTGGCAACCATCCCCAATGGCTTGAAGTGCGTGCTCCGGAAAGGTGAGGAGATTGGAGACAGTTGAACGACCACGAGTGAATCCATGCTGCTCAGGAAGGATGACGGCTGAGAACACAGAAGGAGAACAACCAACTTCTCAAAGACCTTGTTGATTGTCGATAGGGAGCAAATAGGCCTGTAAGTGCAGATATCTGAGCGATCTCCCTTCTTATGAATAGGAGTAATGTAAGAAACCTTCCAGCTAGAAGGGAAGAATCCTGAGGCAAGAGAGGCGTTGAAGAGCTGAGTCAAAGGAAAAGCATGACTTGTTGTGCACGACTGAAGAAGACTAGGAGGGACACCATCAGGGCCTAAGCCCTTCAAGATGTCCAGCCCCTGCAAAGCACCCAAAACAACCACCTCTTCAAGGAACAGCTGATTGTAGTAAAGATGGTGGTGGTGAAAGAGGCAATATTAGTGAATATCTCTAAAGGCACGGACAAAAAAGTTCAACAGCAGAGGGTTGATATCAATTCAACTTTTTTGGCTTTTGCGAAGTTGTTTGACATCTTGAAGAACTGGCTTTGACTTCGAAACGTCACGAGAGCTGCATGGAAATAAAAGAACTGAAGATTTGTCACCTGCAGGTGACTCCAGTACCTAATGGGTCAGGATTTTTCAACTGTTTCGAATAACTGCTTTCACTCTCTATTTTTCTATTTGTATGTTGGAGAGAATTGAAAAAAATGTGCTCCACGATTTTACGCTTGAAATAATACAGACAATCCTCATACGGGATTTCTCTTACATGTCGAGGAGTTATGAAATATATTTTATCCTGGAAAAAAAGACTGCAACTGTGGTAGCACTAGGAAGGGGTAAAAAATGGCGAGGCGAAGGAAGACGCATGAGGAGGCTATTCATTAAAGAATCCTCCAAGAAAGAGAGGCAGCGGGAAGGTCAGAGAAGAAGAGCCAGCCCGTAATTTATTTTTGATTACTGAGGTTATACCAGGCACGACCATTGTTTCCAAGTGGGCGAAGAAGAGAACATAAACGAGTAGTGGTTTCGCTCTTCGGATGTCCGGGAGGAAACTTGAGCAAGAAAAAGTAGGAGGAACGTCAACGAAAAGAGTATAAACCAAAACGCCAGCAAGAGTTGTGTGTTAAGAGGAAAAAAGGACGAATCTCCTGCCATGGCTTCAACCCCTGCGATTTTTTACTTTTTGGAGTCTTGCCACCCACTTCAAAAACCGTCACCGCACACGCCACTTTCTGGGTATTTATTACAGATACATTAATTTGGAGGGAGGCCGCAATTCCTTAAGGCTTCGCCAAAGAGACGTCTCATTTGTTATTCGACTTCCTTTAACTGTAGAACAACTTTCGTCGTTAGCCTCCGGTCTTTCTCGCCTGTGTAAATATCAACGTTTTCCCCCTTTTCCTCAGCTTTCCAGGGGTTTTTTCCTCGAGTTTTTTCGGTTTTTTAGGCCAATAGCGTTGACGAGGATTTGTGTTTTTCCTTAGTCGCACCAAACTACCTCACCTCTCTTCCATCCGCTTCTCGTTTTAGTTTCTTGTTGGCTCTTAAGGAGAGCCGATGGGTGTGGGGAACAATATCCCATAAATTTCTGTTGTTTGTTTGAAATTTCCATAACGGATGCTACTCGACGAGGTATGGCTTGTTTTCTAGAGCGAGCGATTCTATGAGGAAGAGTCTTTTTGCTTTTCTCCAATGATGGATTCTATGAACGAAATAATGCTTCAACCACCATGCTCAAACTATCCGAATTCGATAAGGACTAATGAAAATTAGACATTGCTACTGCAGTCAGGTCTACATTATGTTTTTGTCTAGTTTTTTGGTTGGTTATTCATTAAATAATCAACCTGTGTAAGCATGCCCTAGGTCATGGGGGTCGACCATTTCCGATTGACCCAAAAATTGGCCCAAAAGAATTGTATTCCCGCAATGTTATTCCTACTAGCTCCTTATCACAAATCGTACCTGCAAACTTTGATAAATTTTTAAATGGATAATTATAGTGACAGCACACTAAATTTGGTTTATATTTTATTTGAGAAATAACAAATAAATAACATGCTACCTTTCAGTATTGTCTGCCTGCTCTGAAATTTTAATGAATGTTCCTCAGGGCTACGAGAGACTATTACTCATCCTGATGATGCCACGTCGAAATTATGAAATTGAACGAGAAGTTACGAACTTCATGAAAACCTTATGTTCAGAATTATCCACCACTCAATTCATTATCAACGTAAATTTTCTCAATTTTTTTTTCTTTTAAACAATTGCAAAGAAAAATGGAGTCCCATTTAAAAACTTGTTACCATCTGGAAAAAGAGCCTCACTCCTGCACCATTCCTCTATGAGCCGAAAAGAGTTTTTAGTGGAAGAAACACCGTAAAAGAGAAAACTGTTATGAATTACAATAAAGCGTGGCAGAAGGTGGTGGAAAACGTGAAGGTGAGAACTCAAGGGTGAAATTCTAAAATAAAAGTCTTCAGCCTTCACAACTTTGAACGTAGATTTCAAGGGAAAGGGTGTGACTCGTGGGAGGTGACTCTCAACTAATGCAAGTAGGTAAATTTTTCCTCGCTACCCACCCACTTTTTTTAAGCCAACACAAACATTGAAAGGGGAACACTTGGTCTATAACTTCCAACTCGTCTAATTTGGAATTGAGCAGTGAACCGCACCTTTTTCTATGGAAGACTGTTGAGTGGAGGCTATTTCCTACTTCTGCGAGTTTTCTGAGTCTGCTTTTACGTCAATGGTGAAGGTTCCGGAAGTATATATTTAGCCATTTTTTAACCTGGAGAGGTCCATTCCTAAGCAGTCGACTACTGACGATTCAAACGCACATTCAAATGAATAGATAAAATAGATTTTCCAAGTTCAGATCTGACGGATCTGTCCTCACAATACGTAAAATGTTATTTATCCTTTCGGCGGGCGCGCGGCCGCACTGAGTAATAATACATTTTCAAAAAAGCTAAGACACTAATGAAGAGCGTTGTGTAATGAGTATTTGACAACCTAACCGACCATCTGTAATTTCATGGTCGGATCATTTTTGCAACATCGAATAGGAACTCCTAATTTGAATAATTAGCCCAGTCCCGGCCGAGGATGCCCGTAAGTATCATCACAGAACAACGAAAGGAAAAAAATATTACCTTCAATATCTGTCAGTGTAAGCATAGGATCTGCGACGTCTCGATCGGAAACTAGTGTAGCGGTAGAGCGACGAAATACTGCGGTTAATACTCTTATATCGCGATTGAAAAACACAAATACAGAGGATGAAATAGTGACAGTTGATTACGCATCAACAGATAAGTGTCGGGGAGGCGAAGACGGCGCGAGATAACCTGGCCGAGAACGGAGCATAGAGAAGAGATGCGGCGGTCACGAAATACGAAGACGGGATTAGTTTTCAACCAATGTATCAATATCCACTGAATTTTTTTATTGATGCTCGGATCCTTTTTTACAACATCAAAAAATAGGGACACCTATTTAATAAGTCAGAGCCAGCCTTTTTTCCCACTGGCATCAATGAACGGAACAAAATGCACAAAATGATAATAACAGGCGAGTAACGGAGAGCAGCGTTCCTACGCATCGTAATACCTAGTACCTTGTCTTATACGCCAGTCTCGGCCGAGGAAGCCCATAAATATCATCACAAAACAAAAGGAAAAAAAAGATTACCTTCAATATTCCACTACCCCCACTATCAATATTCAATATCCCAATATCCCAGCAAAGCCCACTGTAGATCCAATACAGAGCCCCTCTTTAAGGAGCTAAAGTTGGCACCACTGGAGAAGCTCTACGAAAGGAGTGCAGTTTACCAGCTATTGAAAACTAACGAGTTCACGATTCCTGCGCACGATTTTCTAACACGCTTCTCACAGAATTATTTTTTTGGAGATCCCAAAACTGCGGACCACTGCTGCTCAGAATTTCTTCCCTTATAAGAGAGTATTAGTTTTTAATAGATATCCATAGAAAGTGAAGAGTGCATTGATGAAAGAATCAACGCTCAACTTCAAAAAAATTAATTCTATTTTAAAAGAGCATTATGCATCAATGCTCTGACATTTTTATTACCCACAATCATTATTGTAATATGAGGTTTATACATTGAGGTTCAATAATTGCTGTAATTACTAACGCAACTCATTCTCCACCGCGGGCCATGCCCATATGGAGAATTATATTTCCAAGGAAATTGTTCTGCTATAGCTAGAGTAGTCGAATAAGTTTCTTTATATCCCTTGTATTTGCTGATTTTTGATGGATATATATACATAAATATCTACCTGGATAGGCAACTGCGATGTCTCGATTGCAAATTAGTGAGGCGGTAGAGCGACGAAATACTACGGCCAATACTATTTTATCGTGAATGGAAAACACGAATTCCGAGTTTTAATAGAGAATTAAACATTCGGTCACATAGTTAACTACGCATTCGTATAAAAGTACCGATAAGTGCCAGGGAAGCGAAGACGACGCGAGATAAACTGGCCAAGAACGGAGCATAGAGACGAGATGCGGCGTTCACGAAACATGAAGAAGGAATTAGTTTTCCATTAATGTATCGATATCCACTGCAAATTATTCTAGGTTTTATGATTCTAGGTATTTCACTCTTGTGTGGCTTGTGTTCATATTAAATATCTACTTACTTTATAGAGTACACAAAAAACAGTGAGTGTGGAGTCTTCCAGACTTTCTACAATCAATTCAGTGTGCAAAATTTAGTGGTAAATTATACACCGCCTGCCTAGGTATCCGAAAATCTCGAAACCCACTTTCAGATGATAATTTAGTATATATTTAGGTATCAATTTTGACCCATTCCCTCCTTCAGTGAGGACCAACCAGTTCGGGACCCCTCACAATCGATTCAGCGTCAGTGGATATCGATACATTGGTGGAAAACTAATCCCTTCCTCATGTTTCGTGGACGCCGCATCTCTTCTCTATGCGCCGTTTTCGGCTAGTTTATCTTGCATCGTCTTCGCATCTCAGGTACTCATCGGTTAATGCGTAGTTAGCTGTGTGACCGTTTCATTCTCTGTTAAAACTATAGTATTAGCTGTAGTATTTCGTCGCTGTACCGCCACACTAGTTTCCGATCGAGACGTCGCAGATCCTTTGCTTACGATGACAGATATTGAAGGTAATATTTTCTGACATTTTATGTCTTTATTATATATATCGTCACCCATAAGTATTTCGTCACGAAATAATATCAGGGAGCGTTTCATATCATTTTCGCATACAACCGATTCGTTGCTACGGAACTTTATCTTCGCTATTTGTCATCGTACGAAAATCGTTCACCACTCGTTGGATAGCTCTCGATTTACCTATACGAATTAAGTTAAACCACTGCGGGTGTGTAATCAACTAGCTGTGCTATGAGTGTTATTGATTTAATTGTTTTACTTACATATGATCAGGATTGACAAGAAGAGGAAAGGGCAAAGACATAAAATGCCTCTCGTGGTAGCGTACTTGTACGAAAGACCCACCGTATGTGTTTTTCCTTTCGTTGTTTCGTGATGATACCTACGGGCTTCCTCGGCCGGGACTGGGCTAATTATTCAAATAGGTGTTCCTATTCAATGTTGCGAAAATGATCCGACTATGAAATTACAGATGGTCGGTTAGGTCGTCAGATACTCATTACACAACACTCTTCTTTGCATGCAGTGTCCACTGCATCCTTCCAACAATAATGAACCCACGCGGATGTTTTCCTATTAGCGATGAGTCGTTCTGGCAAAAGATGAGGACTTTTATTGCCTATACCTACACCTTTTATAGGTATGGGCAGCCATTTTGATATGTTGATATTGATTTCTCGAATAATCAACCTATGTAGGAAATCACGACCAAGTCATAGAGGGTCGACCGTCGCCAATTGGCCCCAAAATTTGACAGTATACGTTTCATGATATCGGTTGGTTATTCCTTGGACCAGGATCATGGAAAAATGGGAGAAACAGTGAGATGTAGGTATATACCTACTTGAAGTCTACAAATGCATCAACGCAGCAAATGCCCTTCTGCATTACGAAGGAAACATAGCGTCAACATCTGAAAAAAAGGCATCTTCCATCGATTTTCACAGGCAGGATAACCCTCACCTTGACGTCCTACAAGTGACTTGATACGTTTCACAGCTAAAGCACCCTCATCTGTGATGGTGATTAATGCGTGAAAGTCGAGAGACCTCACCTTGCCCATTGTGCGTTTTCAAACTCTCTCCCAGAGGTTTTTGGCAAGCAACACGCTCCTCATCCCCATTTCCAACGTCGCTTTTCACACCTATACCAGCCATTTATATTGATGGAAGACTATTAATTGATGGGAGGGGCCAGAGGTTACGTGTTTTGTGAGTTTTCCTCGTTAAATTAACTTTCCCTAACGCAAAACATCAAACCAACGCTATCCCTAAAAATCTCTTCCACTCAAATTGGAGTAATTGACTTAACAAACCTCATTAGCTCAGTTCACTTGATTAATGATCAAGCTTCTCTTATAGTGACTTCTTTAATTGGGCGAGAGCAAACGCTATTCACCCCCTCTTCCGCCCTGTGGTTCACGTATTTTTCTCTCGGCAATCACTAAGAACACGAGTTGTCAATTATTCAACGGTGTTGGAATAGACTAAAGGCTTTTTAGAATGAACATATCGAAAACAGAACTTGGTTTGGCAGAAGTTTGGAACAAGTTGGTTAGCAGAGCTCTCGATGAAGGTTCATCAATCTAAATCTCAATTAACGGCATCGTCCACACAACGTGGAATTAAATAGTGAAGGGCTGAGGCGTTCAGGTATACCGTTTCTCCTCCCATCATTTAGTTTTCCCCTGACCTATTAAATAATGCCTTTTTTATCATAAAAATATTGACACGTCAAGCAATATATTATTTTGAAAACTATATCAATGGGTTTTGTTTGGTTATCCCTGGAATAATCAACCTATGTTTTTATGACGTTTTAGGATGACTGGATCTAAATAACAAATGTTCGTCCAATGTCTTGGTATGAAAGAAAGATTTTCTAAAAATCTGAAATTGTGGTATAAGACCCGTTTAAGGACCAAACCCGAATGGAGTCAACGTGCGATAATTAATTGGAATTCTCCAAGTGTTTTCAGTCCAGATGATGTTTCAACGGACGGACATTTTTTATTTCGAATCTAAACAAGACCTCCCATTGAATGTAAAAAGGAATGACGACATTTATTGATTTCTTTTTTTTTCAATATGAATACCTAATTCAAATAGGTGATATCGAGGGTTCCATTTTAATTACCACTTTTCCAATTCTAATTCACTTTTAATTAAACATTTTAATCATCATATACTTTTTAAATTCGAATTTAGTGTTTTTGATGACCTGTTTCATATTTTACAACCATACCTCAAAAAATTCGAAAATTAACCCCCGTTAAACCATCTGAAAATGGGTGTCTAAAGTTGAAAAAACGGACTCGACATGAGCATATTATTTCGGTCATTATTCACAAAAATTGAGTCGAATCAAGAAACGGATAGCATCACATGAATCAGCGCCAAAACAGTGAGAAATCATGTACGTAATACAGGACGAAAATATATCATTTTCAAAGGAACCATTTCTTTGGGAAAAATTGCATTTAACCATCAATTTAAATATAAAATATAATTTATTTGATTGATGAAAAAATCATATAGCAGACGAGCTCAAAATCAGCAGTTATGTTGGCTCATCACCGTTTTCGGAATCTCTTTTCCACTGAATTAAAGTCTGCCAGATCGCTTCATAGCGTAGGTCAGTATGTATCCATCTATTTTATTTGTTTTAAGTGAGAGCAGAACAAGCTTCTCGAATTCACGGTGTCAGCAGTTGGAAGTGTACGCAGGAATGTGTATAATCACCACCTTTGCTTTCTCTCTCAGCTTCACTCGCTGTAATAAAAGTTATGAGTGAACTTGATATAATTTCCCCTGTAAAGCACTGGTAGTGTTAATGGTAACTCGCTTCAGAGGGAACAAAATAGCGTTGTACCTATTAAGATAGCCGGTTATATGCGCGGCCATTACAAACGCGTGTGACGACATATACTCAAGTGTTATGAAAATTACTTTAATTGTCGAGTTTATACTCCGAGGGAAGTCACGAGGGCTGGGAAGCTGAAACGGCTAATAAGGAGACACCTGGCTCCAAAACCGACTGTCCTCTAATTGCCACCGTTTTGCCAATAAGGCCGATTGTTTATTGAACAATATATAAAGATGGAAGCGGACCTGTGGGTGGAGGGGAGGTGGAAGCATCAGTGTTAGGAGATTTCCCCTGTTCGAAATGTGCTTAGTTGCAAATGGTTCAACAATTTATACGCCCGCTAAACCTGGAAAGGGGACCTTGCTTGCCCTCTGGGAGGTTTATTGTTGTTACACACAGGTGTGGACGTAACTATATGTTAGCAAGGACTGTTATTATGTATGTAGGGGCTGTAGTCGAGAAGGGGTTGAACCTACTACGGTTTACCTGCCCGCGCTTCTAATTGGTGACTAACACGTGCTCTACCCGTTTACCTATAGCTATCAGTCGTTTACCGGTCAGTCAATCAACAATTCAGTCTGCGTCAAACCCTATTCATATTTGAAGTTATCGTATGTTTGGCAACGTCTTGAAGTGTTCGGACACCTGATTGCCCACGTCAATCTCTCATGCTTACTCAACGCCATGCATTTACAACACAGTTGTTGATTATACAACAGGTTTCGGGTGGTCTCATGGGAGTGGTCTAAAGATTTGTCATGTCCAGCAAACTGGTGTGCTCGACTCCTCTCTGCCGTCTACCCACATTAAATTATTCAAACACATTGTTTGATTTTGCCAAGAATATGGTGTCACAGTGTCAGGGTACTTGCTTGTACTTGAGTATACGACTAATTGCCGATTAAACTTAATTTTTCGGTGAAATGTATTCACAAACAATCCCTCTCATTTTCAACCCCTTCGCTGGAAGGGTTTATCGCTCAAGGATAAATTTGAATTGAATAATATTTCACAAAGATACATTTTCCTTCGAATAAAAATTAAATTTAGGCAAAATGAATCTGTTCTATTTGGTCACGTAATTTTAAATTAACGTCGAATTTTACACACCCCTTACCAGTTGCGATTTCACACTTCCTTCGAAACCTTCTCTGGAATGTGGTATACAATCTTTCAGATAGTCCTGGAAACGCAACAAAACCGCCGGTTTTTCCAATTTTCTGTTGAAATGAAATCGTGAAACAGTGACATTGATTTAAGAGTTACATCACCATGTAAGAAGTTCGCAGCAATACTGCAGCACGAGTTAGTACAATTTTTCAGAGAGATCTCATAATACCTACGATACAAGTTAAAATGGGACCCCTAACCTGAACCTTTAAGACAACATCTTCCACTTAACTAGAGTTCCCCCGTAAATTGGCTCAGGCCACTTAAGAAACTCTCGTTAGTTCTGATTATTTACTTTAATGGCGATACTATTTTTGTCGAGGTGAACACGGCGTGAGGGGGGATGAAATTTTGTTTATAATTATTTGGAACAAGAGAAAGGGGCCTGGCGGTGAACTTTGTACTTAAGTTTTAGAGAACCAGTTACCAGGGAGCGGTAAAGTGAACTAAGGGACTTGCGGGAGTTTTCGCTTACAGTTTCTTATCACCACCTGTTCCAACTAGAAATCGTCAACCGCCTAGTTTATTTGACGTTCAAGGGGTTTCAGGTTTGTACCGCGTGTCATCTTGAGCCGAATGGAGGAAGTTCCTTTATTAAGCAGAAACACGCCCCACACGCGTCAGTTCACCCCCCCCCTCCCCTCTTCGAACACATCCATTGTCTGTAGTCGGCCATCATCTCAAACTTATCCGCTTTCAAGAAACTTTGGTGACTACTATTTGCGAATAGGACAAAATCTTAGGAAGTGCCAGACTTAAAAGCACAATTTTCCCTGCATCAGGTCCATCGACTTAATATCACCGGTTTATATCAATAAAATAATCATCAAAAAATAATCTCTAGAAAATTAAAATAATTAATAATATAAGCAATCAATTATTTGTGAAATGTTCTGAATAGCTGAAAAGTGACTTATATCATCACCCCATTCAGCGTTCAACATTTAGTGGAATACGCCACACGCCTTGGTACCAAAAATCTCGAAAATTCATTTTTAAAAATATACATTTTGACCCCTACCCCACCCAAATTTGGCCCGATCGGCCTAAAAAAGAGGGCCGACTAGAGCCGGGAAAATACCTCTGACCGAAATTTCAGATTTTTAGAAAATTTTCTACTACCAAAAAAAGCGCGGACGGCGTACAGCGTATGTGGGCCGAATCGGAGAGATTGACATTTTGCATGAAAACTGGTTATTCAAGGAATAACCAACCAAAGCCACCGAAGCAGATCCAGGCTAGACTATCGCAGGACAAGGCATTAGGCCCCATTCTATATCTGCTGTATACCTGCAGAATCTCACAAATAGCAGAAAATACCTCAGCCCGGTATTAGCACCTTATGTACGTACCTATGTCACCTACTTCATACCTGTGAAGATGCCGTTGGTGTCTATCAGATCAAGAAAAAAAGTGCATGTACGTTACATGGACAAGCTTAGTAAAGAAAATATATATGTTTAAATGGCCATTCGGTTGATTCAAACGGCATAATTCCATCTAGAATAAATCATTTGAAATAATTTTATCGTTGTCAAATAACATTTGGTGAAATGTGAACTCAATAGAAGTCATTACTTCACTCTTCTATACTCCCACACAATTTCTTCCAGCCTTAATTTTTAGTCTTTCCATCGCTTCTCCATTTCATCCTTCCACCTTGACTTTAGTCTTAGTCATAGGCACGAACCGACGTAACATATGCGGACTAGGTCATTGGTGTGCAGTGTCATCAGGTCCCCTATCTGCCTAGAGAGCCTACGATCGTTAATTCAACTCACTCCTTAAACGAAAGTTAAATTACCTTCCATTTCTTTTCAATCTCAATTTTACCCTTTTCGGGCATAAAAAGAAAAAGCAGGTCCATTAAGTCAGCGTATAAGATAATTTGCATTGATGTAAACACTGATAAAGACGTTCTGCCGTTGAAGGCCGGGTAATAAGGTGAAATGGAAGTTGATGGCGGTTGATTGCAAATGATGTACCTAATAACTAGATTCCTAAATGACTTGGGCACCTCCTTTTTTCCCTTAACTGATAACAAGTAAAACCTTATAGGGCTTTTTCTGATCACAATTTATAGCAACTCCGCTGTCCCTTTTATATTCCTCCCGAGGGAAGAGAAAGGCTCTCTTTTTAGTTTATCGTTATTATAAAATAAACCCAAGAGCTTCTGCCCTGCTTTCTGCTTAAATGGGAATTTTGAGGAGGGAAGCAGGAGGGTTGTATTTAATTGCTCTCAGAATTAGATCTCTGAGCTACGGTGGATGGGTCCTTAATAAAAATCTTTCCCACCCCTCCATGTCCCTCTCTTCCCTTCTCGTCGTTTCATCCATTCTAGATTTTTTTTTTTCTTTTTCACAACCCTTTCCTTTCCTGCACTTACCACGAATCTCCACCGTTTTGTTACTTCAAACCCTCAGAAAACTCTTCTCAACCTCCATCCCATTTTTTGAAGCGACTTTTTTGTGTTAAGTTTTCTTTTTTTAATGTAGTTAATCCAAGGGGAAATGTTATGAAGATTTCCATCCCGTCCGTCCCTTTTTGGGATAAGTTTGATGAAGCCGAAGGAAGAACCGGTTATCTTTATTGTGCCGGCAGAAAATAACGAGGTTCTCCACAAGAGAACTCAAAACTTCATGATGAGACTCGTCTTATCCTCTCGGCCTCAACCTTGGAAAGGATACAATTGTCCTTTCTACCTTAAGCTCGCATGAAACCTAGGTCGGGGCCATGAATAAATCCCTTGTAGCGTGCAATATTTTACAATTCAATCAGTTGTATTTAACAAATTTATACCCGCTCTCGTTTGTTTTTTAACCCACCTCCTTTCATTTGTGTTGACCAGTTTCTTGCATTTACATTTTTTAATGTAATTAAATTGCAAACCCGGAATAAATATTATTCTGTTTATTTCCAATCAATCGACTACCATTCATTCTTACTATTGCTCAGTAAATACGATTTATACACCCTGGCCGGCTGATAATGTCATCTTACATCAATTTTTTACAGAGAATCACGTTACATTATAGCATTTATTACAAATAAATAATAAAACAACACTTTTTTTCTTCTTGTTTTTAAGTGAACGCGACAAATAAGATAAGAAATCGAATGGGGCAGTTTGGAGGTAATTTTCAAGGGGAAACAAGCAGAGCCACTGGTACGTCATCAAAAACACCAAACAGTCGCTGAGGCCGCTAGAATGAGCAGCGTTTAAAAAATCTATCATGTTGGTAGTATTCTGAGTCATTGTAATTTCTCATGAAGTTGAATAGTTTCCTAATGAATAGTTTCCTAATTAAAAATATTTGAACCTCGGACCAGGCGCATAGAGATTCATTTCTTCAACCCCGGACCCATTCCAATCGATTCAGGGTCCAAAATTTAGTGGGAAATGATACCCAAGACGCCTAGGCACCCGAAATTTTGAAAACACATATACAAAATGGGTGGATACATACCCATTTTTACCAATAACTTCTTTCAGTGGGTGCCAATCGTTCTGGGACCCATTTCATTGGATTCAGCGTTTATAATTTAGTGGAAAATGATACCCCACTCGCCTAGATCGCCCAAAATCTCGAAAATCCATTTTCAAAAAAACACATTTTGACCCCTACCCCGCCCAAATTTGGTCCGATCGGGCTGAAAAGTTTTGAGGACCGTTCTAGGCCGGGAACAGACCCCTGACCCAAATTTCAGATTTTTAGAAAATTTTCTACTAATGGACAGACATTGACCTTTTTTGATCTAGACACCATGAAACGTCCAGAAAAAATTTTTGAGCCGAATCGGAGAGGTTGACCTTTTGCATGAAAACTTAGGTTGATTAGTCAAGGAACAACCAACCAAAATTGTGTTAATTAGTAAATATTACTTCAACCTCCACTTTTTTATTGTCTATTTATTTATTTTGACTTCTACTGTTTTAATTTGTAGGTTTTAGGTATGACAAACAAAACTAATATTTTTAGAGGCGGGGGTGAATTCTGATTTCCTTATAAAATATCGACTACTAACCCCCCCACCTTCGACTGATAAGATATTTCGTTGAGTTTATGATTGATACCATCGCTCAGATCCTCACACAGTGGTCTTAAAGCACTTTGTTGGCTTTGAATTGACCACTCTTGACTGAGCTTTCGACAAATGTACCCAATCATCTCCAATGCCTTCTCGAATCTCCCATGAGGCGAGGGCTAGATACCCAATAATCGTAATGTACCCGACCCAGAAAATTACAATCGGACTGAAGAGGGAAACAAGGATAGACCAGGGGAAAGGTGTATTATGATAGTGAAGGCCCTCCCATTAAACGTAACACCTGGGAGAACGGGAGGAGCTGGCTGGTGGTTAGGAGTGAAAATTATTGTCCCGGAGAAAGGAGGAAGTGGAGGGACGGAACGTAGGTGTCCAGGCAAAAGCCAATTTAGTATATTTCACAGTTTATCTGGTTGTTTGCGAGGCTTTCGATTCCAGTGGTTGGTGGATAGTAGTAAGCAGTGGTGGTGGGGAAGGGGGTGATATGTGCATTCCTGGGGCGGATGTATGGATAGCGATCGAGAGGGTTCGGACCAATCGAACGTCGGGTAGCTGATTGGGTCATTTTATACTCGTCGAAGGTCCTTCCTTCCACCCCGCTTGTCGCTGGTTACTTTACAAACAGTTCAATTAGAAGAAATTTGATGACGTTTCCTGTCTGTACGATAGATGTTTCAAGGCTGACGCCTGTTTCAAGTCATACACTCATTTATTCATAACTAAATTCATAAACGCTCACTTCACTTGCTGTCAGACCACCCCCCCCCCCCCCCACAAACGGTGAACCGCCGCACTAGGTAAATTGTTTTGTACCTTTTATGGTAACTGCTCACAGCTATCGCGAGACTGCAATAGGTATATTCTACATTGTGATTTTTCTTTTATATTATCTTTTCCTTCTTTTACGAATACAATTTTTCTACTGTTCAGTCACAATTCTTACAATCAATATCAGATCGTGGATATTTTTGAAACATGGCATTTAATTGTTTTACCATGGGTTATTGTTGAGAGAGATTATACTGCCTGCAGGACCTCACCTTTCAAGCAATCCACGAGCACCTTATGATCAAGTTCAAAGATATGTAATTTATAAATTCCATAGAATTTAAGTTTAGTAGAATAAAAGCGAGATAAGCCCCACTATGTTTCACAGAGATTAAATCTGTGTGTTTGTATTGAACATGTATTATTGTTTCGTAGCTTAAATGCTCAACAGTGCTCGTCACAATTCATCCCAAATCGCGTATAGGAGTAAAATCTCGCTTGATTGCCAAACACGAAGAAACTTTCCAAAAGGAAACAGTTCAAATGGAACTCCACCCGGAAAAGAAGAACAAAGCTACCGGGGAAAACAGAAAACTAGATGAATTAGTGATCGGAAGCTCAGCAATAAATACACTATAAGCAAACTTTCGGGGCTTCCAAAACTTGTGGACAAGTTGCTGTTAAATGTCCCTCATTAGAGGCGGTAGGGCGAGCCCTGATTTACATGTTTTGTCTTGCCAGCTGTAAATGTCTTTTTTCCCTTCGCGAAAAACCCCTAGGAAGGCGCGGTAAACAGATAAATCTCGAGTTAATGTCCGTTGAAGGAACAGAACAAGGCTGAAGAGGCCTGGAGTAGTGCTGATATTGCAGAGGGTGTGGTCTCAACCTTGATGGATGACTGACATGGCTGCCACTAGTTTTCAGGGATGTTGGGGGCCATACTTACGGGTAGGGTAGGAAAGCATCGTCTATCTCGTCTTTTCCCTTCAAGCGAAAAGGCATTTACTCGGACGGCCTAGGAAAAGGGCAATTATTTAAAATTATAGCGGCACTTAGGACCCAAGCCCCGTGCGTTACAGTGTGTCTTTTTCATGGAATTTATACCCCTTCGGTGAAATAGATCCTCGGTTCTGAGGGAGGTGTAGACGGCAGATGTACGATCTTTTATCACCCGCAATCCTCGACAGAAAAAATAGAGTAGAAAAAACCACCACCTTGGTCACTACTTAGCCTTTTCCCTCTCCCTTCGCCCATAACAATATCATATAAATACGCAATAACTTTGAGCCCCAACCCCGGGCCCCCATCAGACCCAATGCGAGAGGATTGACAAAGAAAACACCCCAGTAAATCAAGGGGTTAAGAGCCCTCGGCTGGCCATTATAAAGATATATAAACCCGGGATTGATGTCACCCTCAGGTCACATCAGACTCTTGGCGTTTCCACACACCGTCTTTCCCAGCTATTCTTTTCTCCTTTCGCCCCACGATTGAAATTTCCACCAGCAGATGAATATATATTCCAAAAACCTAAAGTATATTTCCTAAAAAATTCCCCCGTATGAATTGTTTTTCTATTCGTTATCATTGTGCATTCATGGATGAATTACATAGGAGTCTTATGAAATGGAAAGTGGCTATTTTTAAATTTAAAACAAATCCATTTCCCACAAGAAAAATTCATGGCATTGAGTCTGCAATTATTCGAAATTCGTCGTACCAATTCAATAGCCAGAAATCAACCCGCTTAGGAGTAAAGGTGTAGATGGCCAAAAAGTGTACCTACTCTTCCTATCTCATTATATTTTCGTAACAAAATTTACTGTAAAGATTCAAATTCCAAAATAAACGACGGGCCGAAAAAATCATCGGATACGTACTAGGAAAAGAAACTTTTGCACTTAATATGTTCAACATGGGTCGTGCTTGCGCCTACCTCTTTTTCAGTCCGATCGCCCAAAACTCACGAAGGCTTGGTATGGATGAAAACGGATTCTCGGTGACCAAGACGTTTGAGGGTATAGTTTTCTACTTAATTTTGCATGCTGTATCGACTGAAATGGATTTTTTGGAAACAGATGGAAAATTTGTTATTCGAATAATGGATTTTCGAGATTGTTGGTGATTCGGGCTTGTGCGGTATCATTTTCCACTTGTTCGGGACACTCCACACTCACTTTTTTTCCCTCATTTTCTCCATCCTCCTGGTCCGAAGATTTTATTAATATCTTCTAATTTAGCCAAGATTGTTGGTGTTCTGGAATTCAAAAATAGCCTGGCCCGTTTGGCTATAAAACAACCTAATCAATCACACCACCTTCGTGTGGTGGGCAGTTAGGTCTCTAGGTCATTGGAGGCGGCCAGTTATCTCTGGAGAGGGGATCCACGGAATGAGACGATAACGAGGTGCGTCCGGTAGCTCGGTGCTGACTCGGTTCCTATTTAGATGGGTGACCCCTCGTTCCTCCCCGAAGGAGATCTTTTCTTATTGCGGATGGAGTACGTGTTTAACGAGGGAAACCTTTCCTAGCTCTCGTAGGGGAGGTTTTTATTTCCCTAGGTAACTCTCCGTTTTACTCTCTCCTTCCCCCCCGATCGACGGGGACTACGAGGTAAAGAGAAGTTTCGATGCTCCCGGGTTGTGGGTTGAGATTGCTGGCAGTGGCGAAGGGAAGGGGGAAAGCTGATTGCTGAGTCGCAGCTGACGTGAAGGGCAGGGCGGGTTTCCCATCTAGAATCCCCTCCTCCCGATATTCACCCAGACACTTTTATGACAATTTACGATAACGCCTGGCCCGTACCCTTACCCACTGACGGACTGCATGCATTCAAATTGCTTGCTTGCTTCAATCCCACCCTCCAGTACTTTGCCGCCAATTTACGGTTTTTCTTTCTAAACCCCGCCTCCCGCTCCGCCCGTTGCTTTTTCGCATTTCTCCCCCATTCCACTTCGTCCCCCCTCCCTTCCACCATTTCCCCGTGTGCCCGCTTTATACTTCTTCCAACGCACGCCGTTACCTTTATCTTGGGTAGAACAAACCCTTAATTTATTCATTAAAACCTTTTGGCGGGATCCTATTTTTCCGCCCCCTGATCTAACTATTCACCGATCGCACCTGTTAAACGCGGATTGAAGTTCGATACACATCAAGTGCCTTTCAACCTCCAAACCGAAAAGGATAAAAGGTCTTCGAACATGTTAGTCCTGAGTTTGAGGTTCGCTGCTCCCGAATTTTGGCTCTCCCAATCTCCAAGTAATACGGAATTCGTAGGCAGTGTACTACTTAGGAAACCATGAGGCTTTTCGCCCAACATTGGAATGCGCTACTATCGCCACGTTCAGTAAAATCGTAAAATTGTCGGTTGTTGAAACAGGGGGCACTAAAACTTAGAGGGGTCCAAATTTAGTGGAATATGATACCCCACACGCCTAGGCACCAGAAATCCTGACACATACAAAATGGGTGGATACATACCCATTTTGACCCATAACTTCTTCCGGTGGGTGCCAATCGTTCTGGGACACACGTCATTGAATTCAGCGTCCAAAATTTAGTGGAATATGATACTCCACACGCCTAGGTAGCAGAAATCCCGAAAACACATATTTAAAATTTGTAATAAATACCCAATTTGACCCATTACTTCTTCCAGTGGGTGCCAATTGTTCTGAGACCCATTTTATTGGATTCAGCATCCGAACTTTAGTGGAAAACTATACCCCACACGCCTAGGTAGCAGAAATCCCGAAAACACATATACAAAATGGGTAATATATACCCAATTTGACCCATTACTTCTTCCAGTGGGTGCCAATCGTTCCGGGATTCGTCTCATTGGATTCAGCGTCCAAAATGTAGTGGAAAATGACACCCTACTCGCCTAGATCGCCCAACATCTCAAAAATCCATTTTTCAAAAAACAAATTTTGACCCCCCCCCCCCCCCCCCCCAATTTGTTCCGATCGGGCTGAATAGTTTCGAGGACCCGTCTCGGCCGGGAACAGACCCTTTACCCAAATTTCAGATTTTTAGAAAATTGTCTAGTACCAAAAACGGCTCGAACGATGGACGGCGTACGGCGTACGGCGGACGGACATTGACCTTTTTTGATCAGGATATCATGAAACGTCCAGAAAAAAATTTTGAGCCGAATCGGAGAGGTTGACCATTATTATGAAAACATAGGTTGATTATTCAAGGAATAACCAACCAAAAGGGAAGAGAGCTTCTGGGATTCTTGCCCTGGAGTGTGTGTACGGATCAGCAAGGAATTTTTGACGTAAATTTTTAGTCGGCAGGAAGGTAAAGTAGAAGGCGATCAGAGGTATTTTACAATCACAACGTGTGTATTCTCTTAGCACTCCTGTAATGAAAGCAGCACCAGCTCCAGAGATTCAGCCGAAAGATCAATACTAATAGGAGTTGTTCAGTTGGGTAGGTGATGTCAAGGAATTTACGACCCACATGGAAAAGCCTTGTTGCTCTCGGCTCTGATTATCGCATATGAACGAAACTTTAGCGATAACCGTTTGCGTGAAATACTGTTGACGAACTCCGAGGGGTTTTCGCTCCCCGGTACTTATGACAAGGGGCCGTTCATCATTGGCTCAAAACTAACGGCCGCAACTCTCCGCTGCAAGGGCCCAGATATGAAGTCACTTTTACCGTTTTACATTCATCACGGGTTAGTATGGTGCGGTTTCCCTCTCATGACAAGACTCGGTCCGCTTCTGAAATGGCCTGTCCGATGAATCACCAACTCCGTGAACATCTTGGCCTCCTCCAACCGCCGAGAGAACATCACTAAAGAAATTCAACTTCCGAACGCCGGGCGAGTGAATCATGTTTGATATTTACGCGTGAGAAGATAGTCTCTCAACTAATTCCACAAAAAAAATTAATGCCCAGTTCCACTAGAGAGGTCCTTGGAAAAACTCATTTCTTCAATAATTCGAAAGCTGTTTTTGTTATTCGTGTCTATTCCAGCAATGTGGCCTCTCAAACCGAGCGGAATCTTCCGAGTTGTTGGCCGGAAAATGCTTTGGGTTGACTGAGTACTTTCATAATTTGACGTCATATCGTCGCAATAATTTTCCGCTTACGCTAAATTACTGACGCAAGAAGAACAGTTGGAACGGATTGAGAACCAAAAGACTAAAAGTACTTCGCGGTGTCATTTGAAAGAAAAAGAGGGTGAAAACAAGTTGGAAATTTCCATTTCCTGAACAGCTTGAATATAATTCAATTATATCGGAGCGTGATTTTTGGTTTAGACATACTTTTGAGCTTTCAAGAACCCTGTTTTACTTATAAGGCAGTGTTATTTGAACGTAGTAGTACCGTTTTATCGTTGATGGGGTTATTCTATCAAAGTGGACGTTTACATAACTATCTTCTGATGAAAAATTGCGGATATTATACTTTTGCCAAGAAAAGGGTTTTTACATTTAGTTTGCTTCGCTGACTCTGGATTTAAAGGCCAAAAGCGGGGTTTGTTTTAAGGCAGGGTAGAGATTGTCAAGTTTCCGCCAAAGGTACTGCGTTAGCGAATAACGGCTCAGATGGCCTCGAGCACCTTTTCTCGATGGACGCAGGGAACACAACAAGGACCTAACATACACCAGGGACTCATCCAACGACATCTAACGGCATTTCTCAGTCCCTTTCTCCTTGATGTTGTTACGAGTGGTTAGAAACTCTATCCAATACGTCGCAGTGACCGGGGGCTGTCAATGAGGAAGCTCTCATCTCCAGCTTAGTACTCATCATTGCCCGCTCCCTCCTTCATCCTGCCTTGAACAGTTGTAGATCCTACGTTCCAGGGCATATCCTCAGCTTCCCCTGTATTTACCCCTCCCCACAGACCAATTGACGTCGGCCTCTGATACGGAGCGACCCACGATTGACGATGACAAGACGACATTATGTTCGTCATACGTCATAGTTGATTATCGTTGACCTTCAGAACACCCCGTCCCGGCCACGTTGTTCTCGTTACAGCCGATGCTTTATGACGATCGTATTACTGGTAATCCGATTCTGATCTATTCGCTGTAGCAAACTGATTAATTGCTCTGATGGGGGAAGAGTTACTGTCACTCGCAGCCCAGGCATCCATGATGATGTTCACATAACTGGCTTCGGACCTTTACCGTATCATACCCATCTTACTGTCTACTGTCAAGAGCAACCTTGAGAGGGAAGTTCTCTACGGTAATTTTCGATCTTGTAGGGTAATTATTATCATATTATTGTGTGCGTTCACGGAGAGGAATACCATGTGAACCAATGAGCTTTGACGTCGAAGGTCTTGAAGGCTTTGAACAATAGATATAATCACTACCTGAGCTCAATGATGAATCCAAGCTTGAAGCGAGCGTCTTCGCTTGAACACACACAACAATTAGCCCCTATCATACGCCTACATTACTGTTACAGTTCCATGAGAAAGGTACTGCATAATTTATCCAGTCCGCTTTCGCCTATATGAAGGTACTCTCTTCGTACCCTTGAAGGTACCGGAAATATCCCAGATAGGATCAACAGGAAATTTTTTCGGAAGTCTAAGAAGAGCTCCGAACTTACGTTGCCACGGCTGTCATAAACCGTAGTGTCAAAATTATAGGTTTCACTCAAGGTTTTAGCTGAGAAAAGAACGAAAGATGAAAAATATTTATTTTATTTAGGTTGAACATTGAGAAACGCTTGGAAGAAAAATTGAGTGAAAACTCTATTGTATGAAAATGCATAATAGCTAATGTACAAAAATGTTAGAATTCCCTGATTTGATGAATTTTTTGATGGAAAGGGACCCTGAGACGCTTAATTGAAAGATACTTCTATCAGTGTATAAAACCGTCTAAGCGAATGTAGTTTTGGCATTGTGGAAATAGATCCGCCCGAAAAGTATCCGTTGGGCTCGAAGAGCCAACCCGAAATCCGGTTTCTCAAACACAATCATCAGAGTAACCATTCTCCTCCAATTTGAAACTGAGCTGGATTATATCCAAACTCCCCTACTTCATTGAGAAACCAAACAGTCACAAGGAGCCGGAAAGAGACTTTACTATGTTAGTTCAGGCTCTAAGATAACAGGGGATGAGCAACGCGAAATCTGAATAAAGCGTCGTGGCTCGTTAAATGAATGGATTTTATTTCACGACCGGATGACAAAACAGACTAACAATTTCTCTGCTAAGGAGATTTTCATCTTTGCACCGCCAGAGAGAAGTAATCTAGGCAAAAGTTAGTTCACTACCCAAAGAAAACGGAATTCCTCTGGCAATAACTTCGAAACCTCGTTTAACTGTTTGCTCACGCACCTGATGTAAGAGTGAAGTCGGCAGAAGAGAGTATCCACTGTTCACCTTCACTGGCGCTATTTTGTGCCTCGCGGCCCTTTTTGCCAAAGTATAACCAGCCATCTTACGAAGCCAACAGCGGGGAAACGGGCGAATCCGGTTTTCCTATCGGAGCAGTCCTCTTAAATAACAAAGGTTTTCGCGAGTTTCCATCCAGCTCCAATTTCCTACCGTATTCCCAAACGTGAACGGAGTCAAAGTTTTAGTCTTCCCCACCTCCAGGGCCGCGTGGCTTTTATCCGTTTCACGAGGCGCTCGGTTGGATCGGAAATTATTCGGTACCTAGAAAAACTCACGTCCGTCAGACAAAAGTTTCGGTTTAGTTGATGATTCGATCTTCCTCGTCAATGTTCCTATATTGCACTTAACAATACCTGGAAAAACGATCCATAGAGCGGAATAACTAATTTATTTTACTTTGCTTGGAGGTGAGTTGTGAAAGTATCACTAATCCGCTCTTAAAGACCAGAGGTAGAAGGTTCACTCCAATAAGTCTTGGCGGGCTAAAGCCAAGTATATGGACCGTTGTCGCGTTATCAACTGATAGCAATGATATCGCGCAAACGGTCGATAATCGATAATCGAAAGTTTTTGTTGTTGTTCCTTTTTGTCTCCTCCGGCTATCTTCAGTCACTTCACTTCAGTCGGTGTACATTTTCCCTCCATCCTTCCTTGTGCGTGTCCACTGTTATTTATTTTAGTTTATTTATTTAGTTTAGTTTAATTTAGTTTAGTTTAGCCTTTTTGTCTCCTCCGGCTATCTTCAGTCACTTCACTTCAGTCGGTGTACATTTTCCTCCATCCTTCGTTGTGCGTGTCCACTGTTATTTATTTTAGTTTATTTATTTAGTTTAGTTTAGTTTAGTTTAGTTTAATTTAGTTTAGTTTAGTTTAGTTTAGTTTATTTTTTTTTTAGTTTAGTTTATTTTTTTTTAGTTTATTTATTTAGTGTTTATTTATTTTAGTTAGTTTTAGTTTATTTCAATTTAGTATTTTCCCTCCTTTTTTATAAAGACAAATATGGCCAACAGGGATAAATATTTCGTGTATAATATATCGATAGTGCATATCGACTGAGCGTACTATCGATATCAGCTGATAACGCGACAACGGTCCATATTCTTGGCTTTTACCGTCTTGGCGTCTATGATCGCCAAGGTTCTCACAAACGCAAGGTTCGTTCGCAGTGCAGTTTAGAGCTGTCCCGAACTGTACGGAACTTATATGGGCATGCGCAGTGTCAATCAATTCGTTCGTAGTGCACCAGTTCAGAACACTTCGTCCCTACTGAGTGTTCGTAGAGCATCACGAGCAGGGTTCGGAGCGAGTACAAAACTGTATTCTGCTGCACCAGATTCTCTCCCGAACTCGTAACACCTGCGCTTGTGGGCTCTACCCGATTCAAAACTTTACAATTGCAAACCCAGTTCGGACTACCTGGCGGTCGTTTCTCCAGAACTGAGGAGTTCCGCAAGGTTCGGGAATATTATGCTCTCAGAACTAACCGAGAAATTCACCGGGTTGTAAGGTGACTCACAAGCGGGAACACATCCGAAGGGATTTGATCAAAAATGAATACATACTTAATAAAACGGTAAAAACTATTCCAACAAGTTTCTATTCTAGTAATTTTTAATAATAGTAATTTGATTAAAATCAATTCAAGTATTTACTCGCTTTTTCAAATACTCATTTTTACCCACAACGTTCTCGGCAACCGGTCAAGACCCATCTCGACCGTTTTAGCACGCAAAACTGAGTAGAAGATAGTGCCCCACACACCAAAAAATGTTCGAAAGCATATTTTATTCTAATACATACCTCAGGGTGAGCCAATAGGATTGAAAATTTGAAAGCTACTAGTTCATACACAGTGGTTAATATTATTCCTTGAAGCTAGATTATGAGGAAAACAGAGAGTGTGAAGTGTGCCGGAATGCTCGATTCAGCATCCAACATTTAGAGGAAACTGATGCCCCACACGCCTAGGTACCCACAAATCTCGAAGACCCGCTTTCAAAGTAGGTAGGTAGGTACCTAATTTGACCCATATCCATCCTCGGCGGGCGCCAATCTCAACAGATTCAGCAAATCTGATGAAACAATGGATTCAGTATTCAAAATTCAGTGGAGAATAATACCCCATATGCCTAGTATCAAAAAAAAAAAAAAAATCTCGAAAATCAAGATTCAAAAAACACATTTTCACCCAATCCGACCTCAAATTAGGACCAAGGGGGCAAAGAAGTTTTGAGGACCAAATAGAGCCAAAATAATGTCCCTGACCAACATTCCCTTCTTCAACAAATCTGAAATTAAAAAGTCACTAAATTTCGGACGCTGAATCGATTTGAATAGGTCCAAGACAGTCCACAAGCACTTACTACCCCATACTCCTCCTCGTACTACCAACCCTTGTGAATGAATTTGCAGCGTTTTTTCCTGGTAGTGTAGATTGAAGAAAGCACTCTAGCTCAACTCAAAGCTCATGAGAAAAAAAAATGAGGTTATAATTTTGTGGACAATTAGAAGGTCACGGAAGGTAGAGCAGTTTTTGGAGTAGAAGCGATGGAACTTTATTTTTAAAAATAGGACCGTAGAAACCAGAAGTGAGGGGGTTGAACAATTAGTCCCTCTACGGTAAACAAGGTAAGATAAGCTCATCTTCGGAGGGAAAACTCTCAAGAAAGGCTGGCAAACATTTCCTTTTTAATTCCCGAGAGCAGCCGTAAGGGAAAACTGAAAATACTTAGCTCGAGGCCGGCAGAATATTTTCTTTTTCGTTTTTTTAATTATAAAGCCACCCTAGTGAGGCTGAAAAAGCAAATTTAACCCCTCAAGATTTTTCAGGGATTGAAGCGAAACGGTTGAGGTCTTAATTGGGCATCTTTAGACGTTCAAGGTGCGTAACCCCAACTGTTGGAAATACTCCGTGGATGCACCAAACTTGTACATAATACATGGTGGGTGTACGGTCTACTAGTTGCACAAAATTGCCATAGGAAGACAGTCCAAAAACGCTGAAAATTATTCCTGAAATAGTTTATTTGACTGGGCGTCCACGGAAATAATTCGCAAAACTTCCTCATGTTTGGCAGTTGAACTGAAAAGTATCGACCAAAAGTTTTACCAGTGTCGCGATTCTCAATGTTTTCGTCAGAAATATCACCCTCGGAGAGTATAGGTACCTAGTCATTTCACACATGATGGATATAGATTAGCCTAGCTCATCGAAATTGTTTGGGATATGGATGAATTGAGTGTGAATTGTGTTGAGACCCCTCCCCTTCCTTCCACATTCGAATGAGGGTAACTAATGGAGCCTTCCGGTCTTGCACATAGGGAGGTTATTTTCTAATTTTTTTTCTCATTTCATTGAAGGGCTTAGAATTTGGCTTTTAATGCTGGAATTAACTCGAAATGTACTCCCTTCCCATTTTTTGTCACTCTATAGCTCTCTGTATAGGTGATGTTAATGATTCTGAACTGGTCCGAATTGTCCCTCGATATCCAGACTGTGCATCTAGATTTCAATGGAAAATGCATTTAGAATTCGAACGATCTGTCGACCCCTTGAGATACGAGGAATCTTTGGCGCCAAGTTTTAGTTAAGATGTATAATTACAGCGTTCCGTTGTTCCCGCCCTTGCCAGCGACGTCACCGCCAACTCGGGGGATTGTTATCGGTTTCTCCTCCTTGGGGTTAATACCTAATTCTGACTACCGGGTTTAGATAATGCTTTCTGCCCCATTGTGCTTTTAGCTCAAGCTGATTTATGCTTTCGGCCGTGGGACACGCATTTAGGAGGCCTCTAGGATGGGATAAGTCTCCATCCTCCATTCAACTGATGCGCTTTCGGTTCCCCTTATAGTCACATGCCAACCAGAGCCAACACAACTATTTGCATAAATTACGAGGCGACCACGAAGATTGTATAGCTATAGACTCTTCTCTTCCCTGCTTGGAGGTATTGCTCGAGCCATGATATCAAACAAAACACAAAATAGTTTCGCTCAACATTGTTTTATTCCAGGGTTTGCACACAACTACAATCATAGATGATGTTTCAATTGTTGGCAGCTCTCGACAACTACACTCTTCGGACCTTATTGTTCTGAAGAATATTCTAATTGTTGCCAAATGCTCAATATTACGAGTACAACATGTTTAGGAAATAATTTGATCAAGGGAGGCCGGGATTATTTTCGAACAGGGGAAAATGGAGAGGTAGTTCGACGTTCCCTTCATTCTTTCCTTCTGCATCATTCAACGAGGACAGTTCAAACTAAGCCCTTCAGTTTCATTCTTGGACGAAGAAAAATTGAAGGAAAATCAACACTTCCCGCATTCAACCAAGGAGGAAGACAATACCCAATCTTGATTCGTTAAACGGATTATAAATTAAAACTCATTCGAAAGGTACCGAAGACAGAAGAAGGAGAAAGAAAAAATTGAAAATAAACGGATGAGACGAGGAGGGGTTGACAGGCGAGAGGAGTTTTGGTTGAGAAGTGAAGGGGAAGAGTTGGCGAGAAAAAAAAAGATTGAAACTTGGGGGAGCGCTCCGATTGCAATAGGAAACTTACTTTTTAATTAAGTACAAAAGTGAAAGACTGACTGAGTTAAGTTGAAGTCTGACGTTAATGAGCTATGCAAATCAACGGTAAAAAATCAGCCGTCCGCCCTTCGAAAGGTAAAGAAAAAAACTTCAAGAAGAAACCTTTGGTGGATGACGGCCTGACTTCGACGGTGGGGGAAACGAAAAATTTTGTTTTAATTTGACAAGATGAGTTTTAAGAGGCGAAAAGGTAAAAAAGCTCGAAGGGATATCCGTCTGTAGATACTAATTAGGACAGTGAAAGGAATCCGTTTTTCAATTTGAAAGACGGCCGACTAAACATTTTGTCAGGTTTGTGAAATCTCTCCCATCACTTTTCACCGAACACTCAGGTTCAAGGAACGATTTCCTTTTCGTCCATTTACTATCTCATTCCGTTCCAATATTCTTCCTTTTACCAAATACGTAGTTGCGTACTCCTCGGCAGTCAGTTGTTGAGCGTTCATCGTTTTGGTGTCGTTTGAATGTGTACCAGTACCTGTCAATTTTATTATTATTGTCTCCATACGTTATGATATCCATATTCCCAGGTAGTTGTAGCATCCCTTTTAAAACAGTGAAGCCCATAAATGCTCTTCCCTTTGAATTTTTTCGAGTTATCGATATTTTAGTGGCACAAGGCCAGAAAAATCCAAACAAAAATATAAGCTAAATTAGCTAGAATACTACTAGGTCTCTCCGTGGAAACTTGTGAAATCAACTAAACTCTCAAATATTGAAAATTTAAATCTTTGAATGGGTTTCCGATACAGATGAGAGCAATCGTCGAAAAATCTACACCCTTCAGGAGTGATTACTGTCCTTATCTAAAATGTTTTATGCCTCACTTTTCCATTGATGATGAGATTTTTTGTATACGAAATTTCGTAGTAAACTAGTTATTATTGCCCGAACTATTATGCCGAATTCTATAAAACTCTTCAGAGAGCCTAACATCTCAACATGTATGCAAGAGGAAAAACCAACGGCAATAAATGCTGTTATCCAGCACGTCGAACCGCCCGCTCTCGAAAATCAACGCTTTAAAAGTTTGACAGGACTGGCCGGTTCCCATCAATTAGAAACCCCTTCGGAGAGCCATTTGACAAATGTGCAGATGATTTGAGGGCGCGTAAAAACTTGTTTATCTCTGGGCTTGTTTGTTACGATTCCCGGAGCTTTTCCAAATTAAAAGCGCTGAGGTGGCATCAGTCCCCACTTTCCCAAAACGGATTTATCGCTCGAAAACAATAATGAAAAATGCGATTTCAAAAACGGATCAATGGTCGCGAAAAAAGGGTCAGTCGAAAAACCGAGTTTTGACCGTGTAGACCGGGTGGTGAAAAAATTGGAAGATCGTGGTTGGACAAGTAACGAAACAGTTGACTGGAGCGGAATCATTTCTGATTGGAGTATCGTATAAATCCTGGCCACTATCCGGCTGAAAACCGATTGTAATGAAACCATTTTTGTTGATCCTGTCGATAAATCGAGCTGGGATGAGAGCTGTCGCTGGCGCCATGGGGTTTTGTGGAAAAATCGTGTAATCCGCTTTGGAAAACAACCCATCCATTTAGGTTTTGTTCAGGTAATTCACAGGAATAGTGACGCTTACACCTACGGTTTTGACGTCGTTCAACAGTGCTGCGGGTGAAGGGTGGTGGTGGGTAGGGGTGGGAGCAGTTTTTCCGGCCACTGTAATCCCATTATGGGCTTTTTTTCGAGGTAACACGGTGGAGATGCGCCCGTGACGTATGCCCTTTGCCTCGATCACTCCCTTTTGTATGTTTGAGATAACTTGCCTCTCTGACCGTTACTTTTTACGACGGCCATTAGATGGATTTACCAAGGTATAATCTCATTGTTTATTATCCCACGTCTCCCTCATATCTGAGGGGAATATTGAGGCCCTTCCTCGGCCGCTCTACGCTGGGAGCGGGAAAAAACTGAAAAAAATTTCCCTCCCTTGTCCCATTCTCGACATGACTCGCAATAATTAATAATGGCATAAAAACTGAGCTAACGTACTATTACCGCCTGTGTCGTGTCTGTGTCGTAAACCAGCGCAAATATGGTACCATCGGCAGTCCACACATTGTCCTCGTATCAGTTTGTGCGAGATTAGTGCGATTTTTTTTTTTCTTCTCTTTTTTTCCTTACGCACGCGTGGGGAATATTCATTGACATGGAGAGAAATACCGCTAAATTCATGGCCCAGCTTCCACGATTCGTGCCAACCAACGACGAGAACTGTCTTTCAACGTAGCTACTCTGACATGGTCTCATCATTAATCAACCTTGAGGGATAACACCCTCAGGAAAGGCATCGCCTGTGGATTGTGATTTTCAATACATTGAGTGGGTGGTCGTTGAATTGTTGGACGCAAATTTTAATGGTTGTCGCTTCACAGGTATCACGAATAGGCGAACAGGAAAGCGTCGAGGGTTATCCAATCTAACGAGCACATTGGTCGAATAAATTACAAGCGAGATGTACAGGCCAATGTAAATTAATAGTCGGGGATTATTAGGTGAATGTCCTGTTTAGGTAAGCCCACGGTGAGGAGGGTTTGGCCACTTTGCCGCTTGGTCTCGTATGGTTGATATGTATAACACATCAATCGCCATAACCGTTGGACATCACTCAGAGGCCTCTTCGATGGGACGGCAACACCGATGGGTTAGCGTGGGACTGGGTAAGAAGTGGGGGTAATGTGGCAGGAGGGGAAATGTGGCGGCAGGTCGGAGGATTCCTGATAATTGCAAACACTGGAGCGGTGGGAAACGGGAGGATTAGAGGGATGTTATTGCCACAACCCCGCGGGGTTCTCCGGACTCTGCTCAGGGAACAATCACTGTTAAATGGAACGATAATGACTGACGCTGACTGCAACGATACCGTGGGGACCCTCTTGGCTTTTGCTGATTAGCTGATTAAGCCCCTTCCCCAACCACCCCTCCTCAGCCCCATGTTCGCTCAGCGACACCTCATAGCTCGAAACGTCCTGCCCTTCAATCCGCGTATTGACGTTTCTTGTTCTTACAACGGTCTGCAATATGAACTTATAGGGGTTGCCAGCGGAGGATGAACTAACAAGGGTCCTATGGATGGGAGATTTAGAAATTCACCCTGTGCCACACAGATAAGCGTGAATACGTTACACGTATAATTGCCATAAAAATACATGAACAAATTTTTTTTTTTTTTTTTTTTTTTTTTTTCGGAGGAAGTTTGGGGAAAATCTTTATAAGATATCGTTGGGGGACCGCAACCAAAGACCCGGGTATGTGGAGATTTTTACCCACTAAAAACCTCACCTCATTTTTCCACGTTGAGGCCCAGCACGGAACTGTTTGACACATTACTTCAGGCATGAATAATAAAAATACTAATAAGAATACGAATTTTAAAAATCACGATCTTATATAACTGCTCTGAAATAAATATTCATGACAGAGTCTCTAAAATAATTACACTTTTGCCGGTGATGTTCAAAAATCTACTGTAATCTTCGTGAATGCTACTGAAAGGTTTTCGTTCTGCAGCAAATTTATTCGTATTCAAGAAATTTTGAAAAAATCCCCATACAAATGAATTAAATGTAAATCTCACTGAAAACCAGTTTTTTTTTTACTACATTTTCAATTTCAAGTCCAAAAAAGTAACTAAATATGGAAATTCTTGCAGAAAAAATATGAATTTTGGATGTTCTATTTCAAATACATGAATTTTATTTCAACTGTTTTCACCGAATTTCAACAAAACTTGTTACGGAACCTGGATATTTGAGTGCATACTCATCTAACTTCTTCAAACCCAGAGCATGTTGGAACATTTTACTAACAAAAAATATAATCATGAACTTCTAGACCAAAAAATCTGCAAATTCTTACACACGGGTTGGTTATTCCTCGAATGGGGGAAACAGTGGGTGTGGCGGGTCTCAGACCCATTCCAATCGATTCAGGGTCCAAAATTTAGTGGAATATGATACCCCACACGCCCAGGTACCAGAAATCCTGACACATACCAAATGGGTGGATACATACCCATTTTGACCCATAACTTCTTCCGGTGGGTGCCAATCGTTCTGGGACACACATCATTGAATTCAGCGTCCAAAATTTAGTGGAAAATGATACCCCACACGCCTAGGTAGCAGAAATACCAAAAACACATAATCAAATTGGGTAATAAATACCCAATTTGACCCATTACTTCTTCCAGTGGGTGCCAATTGTTCTGGGACCCATTTTATTGGATTCAGCGTTCAAAATTCAGTGGAAAATGACACCCTACTCGCCTAGGTAGCAGAAATCCCGAAAACACATATTCAAGACGGGTGTAGCTATGGGGCACTACGACACTAATTTACTAATATAATATTGAGAAAACGTAGGTAATTTAGAAGGCTATAATAATTGTATTAAATTGAATTGAATGGTACGAATAAAAAGCTCGGACAGTAAAAAGAATTGTAGGCAACTGCTCAAAATTGGTTGCTAAGTTTAACAGCTGGTTATAAACAACAGGATATGACGATGTGTTTGTTTGTCTATTCGGCTGAAGTAACCCACATGGGTAATAAATACCCAATTTGACCCATTACTTCTTGCAGTGGGTGCCAATTGTTCTGGGACCCATTTTATTGGATTCAGCGTCCAAAATTTAGTGGAAAATGACACCCCACTCGCCTAAATCACCCAAAATCTCGAAAATCCATTTTTCAAAAAACACATTTTGACCCCTACCCCCTCCAAATTTGGTCCGATCGGGCTGAAAAGTTTCGAGGACCCATCTCGGCTGGGAACAGACCCCTGACCCAAATTTCAGATTTTTAGAACATTTTCTACTACCAAAAACGGCGTGGACAATGGACGGCGGACGGCGTACGGCGGACGGCGGACGGCGGACGGCGTACGGCGGACGGCGGACGGCGGACGGCGGACGGACATTGACCTTTTTTGATCAGGACATCATGAAACGTCCAGAAAAAAATTTTGAGCCGAATCGGAGAGGTTGACCATTATCATGAAAACATAGGTTGATTATTCAAGGAATAACCAACCAAAACGGAGGGGTCCCTGTAGAAATTCACATGAATGTTTTCAGGATTATAAATTTTATTTTTATTCATATTTGAAAATAAGGACATTTCCATCTCTGCTGCCCAAACCATATCCTATAAACCATTTCGCGCCACCTTGCTGAAATTTTGCAAAAATAGTCTGATCTGCCCCATAATACTCCTGATTGTACTCTATAAACTACATATAAAAAGGTTTTGGTCGACCTGTGTGTCTGTAAGGCCTTCAGTATAGGGCTCTTGCGAATTTGATCTAAAACGCTGTTCCCAATTATCAGCAATTTCCATAATAAAATTCATCCTTCAAAATTCCTCATTCATTCTAGAAAAACTCTCGAGAAGTGAACAGTGAAACAAGGTTATGAAAGATTATAAACTGCTATTAAAAACCTGATATTTATGGATATTTTGGTTCAGAAAGAAGCAACATAACGGTAAAAATACTAATACGTATTACTGCGTGATGAGAAGAGCACGCAGTATTGCTATATTGAGTTCGCTATTTCTGTTCTCTACTCGTTGCCTAAAGCTAATATAGACCATAGGGACAAATTTGGCTCCATACCAGTAGCTACAAAAATCACCGATGTAAATTAATTATCCGAAAAATCAATCTGTTTGGGACGAGTCAAGTTGTGAAAGCAAAAGGTGGGATTGCTTTCTAACAAGAATGAAAAAGACAAGACCCGTGAGTTAGGCCCCCAAGCTACCGAGAATCCTTCCGTCCATCCCATCGCGGAATATATTGTCGCCCCCTCGTCCCATACATTGGTCGAAGTGAAGGCCCGAGGCCCCTCACTAACACTACTTTCTTGTTTCCTTCCTTCAACAACAGTTCTTACGGCTGATTTATATTGACGTTCCAGAGGCTTGTAATAAGGCTACCGACCCCTCCCCCCTCTTTTTTCTGGCGCCTTTTTTTCTGGTTTTTCCAAGTTATGTCCTCTGCTCAATCTCATCGCGGACATTCTTTCAGCCCATTCTCTCGTATTCCTTCTCTCGGAGTTAATCAGCCTCGTGTTCTTTCCTTTTCATCTACTACCCTTTCCATCCTCATCTTCGTATTTCGTGATGTAAGCTGAATAAACACGTTCGTTTCCGTCAACAACCTCGTCGCAAACCAAGTGTTTTTATGGGGGAAGTTGAGCAGCCTTGTTGAATACTACGTAAACAAGTCAAACTGGGACAAGTGGAGACACCCTAATGCAGTATAATTCGCTAAGTTTTGTCTTCTTCCAAAATCTTGTCTCGAAAACGTTCTCGTTCGGGACGTAATGGAATTTACCAATATAATTTAAAAATTAATTGTCAGGAATTGAGGGACAAATCCTCAGATTCGTCAGACAGTCTGTTGCCTACGCAATACTTCAGCTCCTGTGGTCATTAATGGAACCTATGAGTCCCCATTAGGGGAACCTATGAGCTGTTAGGTGTTTACTGCATATGATGACTCCTTTTGGAGCATGTTGTAAACATTATCAGCGTCGAGTAGATGGTGGTATTGTTGTAGACGTGATGAAGAGAGTGCGTTATGAAAACCTATGTCACGAAGAAGCAGCACAGATGGATGGTCCGTCGCGAAATTGGAGTCCAATGAGTTTTATTTATTTTTAACCAAGAAGAAATTCTATAAAATTATTAAAGGGATTCGAATCATTGTTTAGTTTTTCAATGAAATTAGGGAAAACCTGTAGTTCAAGGTCCATGGATAGTTCCTCTTCAACAGGAAGATTTGGAATTGAATCAGGCAAATAAAAACTTTTGCTCGTAACGTCGACATCGAAGCCAGGGTGGTTCTCGTCTCCTCACTCGTCACGTATCTAATATCACCGCACGTCTCACATGTCAGTTACTTTTGATGCTAAAACTAAGTTCGCATGACTAATATAACTTTATCCCTCACGGAATACTCCCTCCGATTGTCTCCGGAATCCGAAATTAGATAAGGACTCAAATATCCAGTTAATTTTAACGGTTACTACCACGAACGGTAGAGGAGTATGTGCGTGAAAATGGCAAAAGGCGGGTGCGAGGGAATCGAAATCAGTGGAAATGATTCGAGGGGTATAAGGTTCTCTCATATTGCTGGAAATAAATAAAATCCTCTCACGAGGCAAAGGCGCGATATAGGAAGAACATGTAGGTTTTGCCTTTCCATTGTAATGTCTAACGGCATCAGAACCAACTGCCGCAGACCAAAGTGGAGCTATGAATAACAGTTATCGTAATCAACTTAATTCTGGAAGGTTCTCGGGGACCTTCCTAATGCTGCCAGCTGTGGCCCCCATTTCCCAACCCCTGAACCCATCTCCTAATTACGAAACGAAAATCATTCTGGTCCGGAGGACACGAATTTAATTTTAGTGCTCCTTCCCCCGGAAAACTGGAGAATATTTCAGGTGAGTTTGCCCACCTTCGGCACGATAGCGCCAGGACCTTTCGACTGAGCACGACTCCCCCATTTGACCGTCATCTGTACCGTTTAATTTTGACAACTCGGCTCATGGGGAGGCATCCACGAGCTTTTGACCCACTTGTTGGTGCGTGTTTTGTTGAAATCCTTCGCGACCGTTAATCAATTGTCGAAAGACGTGGGGTTCATTAGAGAATCCGGAGTCTATGACCGCCTTGGGACTTTATATATCACCATTGTCTTCAAAACCTACCGAAGGCTTTAGCGTGGAACTCACTCCCAACTATGATTAGTAACTCTCATGGTAGGATGTCAAAACGTACTTCCCTTGCTCTTACTACCAAAGCGACTCCCTGTTTCATTCAGCTCAGCTGTTCGTTGATATACGAGTTTCCACTGACGAGCTCCATCCCAATCATGTATATGGGCTGTTGTACAAATATATCAATACGAAATACCGGTGGAATGAGGTCGAGCAAGACTACTTGAAGATACACCACTCATTGGCAAATGTATTCATTCGTACTTGCTTACATCAAAGAACAACCGTCATTCGAGATAAGGACATTCATCAAGGTGTGAGAGTCTCTGGAACATTGACGCTTTCACGGCATCTTCAAAGTTAATTATAATAAAAATAACGATTTCATACAGAATAATTTCAGAACTGACTACAGACCGCCAGAAGGAGTGAGGGTTAATAGGTTAGTCGTCCTGCCTTGTCTCCTTGCCTTTGGCTTCTCGATGAAGCAGAGCCTAGAATATTGGTGTCCTGGGGACAGGACAGTAGGACCCCTAATCCTATAAACGGTTGCATATCTCCTTGAGGTCTCCGCTGAACCACCTTGTGCAGGGTGGTTTATTGGGCATTTTTATTGCGCCTCGGGCGCGAGATTGAAATATAGCCTAAAATGGAAATGAGTACGCCGACAAGTTAGAGAAAAAATCCGTTGAGCCACTTCAATTGAGCTACGTCATTACATCACACAGGTAGATAGAAACCTTTTCAAATGGTTTCGATGGATAAGATGACCAAATTACGCTTTTTAACACAACTAAACGGCGTTTTGAAACTAAAACAGCCCAAATCATTAATATGATTTAACCATGAAATAGGCCAGAGGAACGTGCGTACCAGCGTCATAAGTACATCGCACTTTGCCTAATCGAATTCTTGGATTGTAACCAAGCAAAATCTCTTCTGAATCACCCAACAGAAAAAGCAAGGTGAAACGAAAAAGTATATCCAGCTTCTCCCCATTCGCTTTCCTCCAAATGGTTGGCAAGACTGCGACTGACGTACGACACTCAATCTCTGATTCCGAAAAAGCTCGAGAACATAAACACGAGGATAATCCGAGAAAGGAAGGAGTTAGTTGGCAAAGTAACCGGCAGCTACCCTTTACTTATACGTCCAATTCCCAAGCCCACTTCTCTTTTGAGACTCTTTTCGCCCTTACCACTCGAAAGATCCGCTCCGAGCCGTTGCTAGCCCTCTTTTTTTACGCCAGCTTCCCTATCTCGGGAAGTACGAATGCTATGAATATCCTTCTTTTGATATCAGTTGAACACGAGGAAGAGTTAAATTGGAGATTCAATTCTATCTGTGGAAGCTTTCTGATCGAATAATGGCGTTTCTCGAACAAAATAGAAAATTTGTCGCCCAACTATTTGCAACCAAGTAAGTACCCAAGAACTCATGCGTAGTGTCAGGACTTAATAGAAGTTGATATCTTCTAGGCTTTTTGAATTTACCATTGTTCATTTTAGGTTAAGTAAATATCCTTGTCTGAACTCATAACTCATGTCATACATTACTGAGAGACTGTAAGTCATGTGTGGCATTCTTCAAAATTGGTTATGTTTAATGTGTAATTCAGGCCTGGGCACAATAGGCCCACAGAAATCGCTGCACTCATGGGCAGTACTGCCCTCTACCCTCGTTTGTAAACGGAAAAAAATTATTCACTATCACCCCAGCCTTCGGTGTTGTTACGTTCAACGCTTTTTGCAGATTATAATTATAATTCTGCAATGTATCTGTAGTACTGACACAATAACTTGAACTTTTCACAAAAATATTCAAACTTTCGACAGATACATTTAAACCTTAGACAAATGGACATCAACTTTCGACTTCAAGCGGAACGAAGGAAGAAATATGAAAATTAACCAATTCACATAATCATTTGATTAATTAATACTTTATTCTTTTCAAAGGAATAGTCATACCTTGAAAGAGCTATGATTAGAGATGTTACCGATAATGCACCCTTGCGAAAAATATTCAACCCCCCCCCCCCCTCCCACCGCCCACAAGCAGAGCGAATGTTAACCTAGAATAGCAGGAATGCAGCCCTGAAATCGCTAATATGTACAAATAGTTGAAATCTATCTGCCCAAAGTTGAAGTCCATTTGTCAAAAGGTCAAATATCTGTCAATAATTGGCGGATAAATCTATTTGTCATAAGTTTAACTAGATGTGTTAATATTATATAAATATCAAGGCATTATAAATATTCAAAGTACGGTACTTATTAATACCTTTACAAGCCTAACTGCAACATAAGGGTGAAATTGATACGCAAACGTTCTCGGATTATGGTGGTCTTTATAAGCGCTATTCCCCCCACTTGTGCTTCGTCTTGTAAGTCCACTTCAGGGCGATTCACTTGGATACAGCGTACTTCTAAGGGAATGAATGACAAACGTCTGCTCTTATTCAAAATCTTCATTGTAAGCGAAACTTGAAGTAAAACATAAGTAGCCTTTATGACTTGAATGGAATGGATTACCACTTCCTCTTGAGTAAATTGACCGGTAGTATTAAAGAACGAGCCATTATCAAAATCGGAAAGAAATATATATATATCGTTTCGGAAAGTCCTAATTGCCGGCAGGCCGGCTTAGACTCGAGAAGGGCAAACCGCTCAGGATTAGGCTCCACCAGAATTGATTGTAATTGTCGTAACGTATGACAATAATTGCGGGGGAGAAGGGCCTGAAGGAGGCCAAGAAGCTAACCTCCGTTTCACATAAATATCCGCAGAAAACGTGGGAAGAGGGAGCCCTCTCGCGGATTAATTCCGAAGCTTCTTCCTTCTAATTGCCACGGATTTGCAAACTCGATGGCGTATCTTTTAAGTGCTTTGATAAGGGGCTCACTAATGGAAGGGAAAAGAAATCTTGGTAATTAGCGGTAATAAGTTTTGAGAGGTATTTCCGTTTCTTTTGCTCGGAACCACCCTTCCCTGGATTCGCTGCTTTGGAGGTTCAGATCTTAGGGTCGAGGTTAGGAGAGGAGTAAATTTCCCTGGGAGGACATTGGTTGCCGAACCCTTTGTATCTTGAGGATTTTTAAATTCCTGTGTAGCTTTTATCTTTCGAGCATTATTTCACTTAAGGTCAGGGATTTTCCATAATTTATTCGGATTGCTCCAAAGTCATTCCCGTGAGAGCGGGAGAACAGCACTATCAGGTATAGATACTACTGATTTATCCAACCCTGCTAGAATACCTAATTTTTTCATTCAGAAAAAAAAAATATTTTCATTTTTCAACTTTGCTTTGATAGCCCTACGACAACGCTCACTCTCATATCACTGTTTTGTACACATTTCTGGCATGCAGATGATGGAATAGACAGAGGTGGCATTGAACAGAAGAAACAGAGGCTATCAAACATTAATCGTGTGAATATTGTGCATAAAAATGGCACACAACCGCAACATCATCCGTGCCAACTTCTGAGGAATTTCGATCTCCGTGCAGGCCGCGAAACAGGAAAAAACGTTTATACAAAATGCGAAAAAACCATGTCGTGATATGAAACACTGTACGTCACTACTCCTCACCAGGAACTCTCTACTCAAAATCCAACCCCAAGGAAAAAACCAACTCGAAAAACGAAAGCGCAGAAAATGACGGAATAAAAATGAATTTATTGAGACAACTGTGACGGTTGGAAAAACCTTTCCCATCTGAACGAAGGGGAATGTCTCGTAAGGAAAAGTTCTGCACTGTATATGTGTGGGGGCATCAAACTCCCTAATTTATTTGTTTAATATACAAAGGCGCTTTCAAAACGAACTTCTCCTTCTGTACGTCCGTAACTCTGCCATAAGAGAAAGAATTTTTCTCTCAAAATCGTCTTTCTGTTCTGTAGCAGTTCAGTCGAGATAATTTATTAGCTCTGCTTCTATCCCTATTACGACAGTTTGATTTACGAATCCATTACATTCTTTCAGTACTGATTGAACGATTTGTCAGCACCAAACATTGGTTCTAAAATGCGCAGTAAAAATTTGTTAACGTAGTAAATCCACTCTTAGAATTAAGCATTTTAGAAAACGTAGACTAATCTTTAGGTTTCCTCTGCATATTAATGCATTATAAGACATGTTTCATTCATTCAAACATCCAAAGGACATGGTGGCAGCTCACTCAGTCTCAGTGTCCGAAAAAACGGCGTACACAATCAGCCTACTTTTTTCCAGATTTTTATGACGAGAATATTGAGATTGATGTTCCGTGAAACCTAACCTGGTTGAGTACTCCATCTCCATTTATTCGGCGGGTCCCGGACCCATTTCAATCGATTGAGGGTCCACAATTTAGTGGAGAATGATACCCCACACGCCTAGGTACCAGAAATCTCGAAAAAATACATTCAAAATGGGTAGATAGGCATCCATTTTGAAGAAATTTTGAGCCGAATCGGAGAGGTTGACCTTTTGCATGAAAAAAATATGCCTTCCTCGGATCGGGAAATGGGATGGAGTCTCATTCCAATAGATTCAGCGTCCAAAATTTAGTGGGAAATAATACACCACACCCCTAGGTACCAGAAATTCCAAAAACCACATTCAAAATAGGTAGATAGATACCCATTTTGACCCATAACCTCTTCTGGTGGGGAACCCGTTTTATTGGAGTAGTGGGTATTTGTCGTTTCCAGAGCATTTTTGGGCTAAGTCCAAGACGGTGCGGGGGGTGGAAGTTAGGGCAGGAGGGGTACAACTTAGCCCCCGAAACAAAACGTTCTGAGGGGTAAGTCCGGTTGACGTCACAGACCCCCCCCGGACTTAACTGACGTCAAGAGGGGTCTCTCCTGGACTTAAGCCCCCCCTCCCTCGGAAGGGGGTGGAAGTTAGGGGAGGGGGATCATTTCGGATATACCCCCCTCTCTACCTCGGTAGAAATAATCGCCCCCCCTCCACCTCTTGGACGAGGGAGGGTAGGCTTAAGTCCAGGAGAGGGGGTTATAATCACCCCCCACCTCTTGGGCGAGGGAGGGGGCTTAAGTCCAGGCCCTCTTGACGTCAGTTAAGTCCGGGGGGGGGGGTCTGTGACGTCAACCGGACTTACCCCTCAGAACGTATTGTTTCGGGGGGCTAAGTTGTACCCCTCCTGCCCTAACTTCCACCCCCTTCCGAGGGAGGGGGGCTTAAGTCCAGGAGAGACCCCTCTTGACGTCAGTTAAGTCCGGGGGGGTCTGTGACGTCAACCGGACTTACCCCTCAGAACGTATTGTTTCGGGGGCTAAGTTGTACCCCTCCTGCCCTAACTTCCACCCCCCGCACCGTCTTGGACTTAGCCCAAAAATGCTCTGGAAACGACAAATACCCACTACTTATTGGATTCAGCGAAAATACATTTTTCCGAAATACCCATTTTGACCTCATTCCCCACCCCCCAGGACCAACTAGAGCCGAATACGGCTCAATTAGACCGCACTATTGATTACAAAATTGAAACAGTTGTCAAATTTCTTGAGTTCCAAGTCATGGATTTATTTTGTTAAGATCCTAAACTTTGTGAAGATGTAAAAATACCCACGTGTGAAGTTAGGAACCACTGAGTGTCCGATCCTGTTCGGTCAGTTCGTTGAGTAGCGAGAAGTAGCGGATCGTACGCGAATGGAAGGAAACTTTTTGGGCGAGAGCCTCTGACAGCTTTCAACGAAGAGCTTTTCTGAACCACGTAAGCCAAGTCAATAAGTCCCGACGAAAAGGGAAGCAGAAGAGGAAATGATAGAGAAAAGAATCGAAAAACGGTTCGTCGAAAGAGATTGACGGATCTGGCAAAAGGAGTGTGAAGAAAAGGAGAGTGATGTGGAGGTGGGAGGGTAAATGTTGGGCCAGGAGATATAGAAGAGGCATCATGACGTTTTTAGAGGGAGTGAGGGCCTGAAGTGAAAAGTTGGGTCAGGTAAGTAGATAGCAAGAGCTGATGGATCATGATGGATCAGTCGGCCTTTTCTCGGATCTCCTTTTGAAAGTAAGACGGATCCATGCCACTTCAACTCGCATACGCATAAATATGATTCATCCGTCAAACTCTTTCGTCATATCTTCAATCCTTCACTTGCCTCATACTCCTTTCAAATAGCCCCTATTTAAGAGAATACCCACTTCATTCTTCAACCTCCGTTCGTTATGAAAAAAATAAAACAAAATAAATTTCTTTTTAAAACATGAAGGTTGACAAACGTTCGAGAAAAATGACGCAGAGCCTGAATGTTCGGCCAGGAAATTTTAATTTGTAACCCTAATCAAAAAAAAAAAAAAAAAAAAAAAAATTATTTTCCTCTTCAATTTTTAATTTTTGACGAGTAGATTGAGCTAATTACTAACCATCCCACAATTTTCACCTCAATAACCTCGGGAAGACAGTGAGGCTTACTCAATTATTTATTGTACAGCTCGTACCTACTCATGTACCTGCTTTTATCGACCACTTTGTGGGGATGATCACCATGAACGTGGGATAGTTATTCTACCAAATGAGGTTTGGCTAAACTCCATTGCCCGGGGACAACTCGTCAAAAATAGGGTACCTTTTCCATAAACAGCAAATTGTGGCGTTTTTTTTTTTTTTTTTTTTTTTTTTTTTTTTTTTTTTTCATAATAAGGCGAATCTGCGAATCACCCATCTTGGGATGAGCTGAGCAACATATTCCATATTCATATTAATGTTCACTGGAAATATTATGTCACGTAGGCACCTCCACTCTCAACGAAGGTTGCAGTGACAATAAAACGAAGTCAAGGGTTGACGAATGAATATATTATCATGCTCAAAAAGATATTTGAAAATTTGGTAACATCAAATGTAGGTAATATATGCCTGAGAAAACACATTGGCGAGTCAAGGGGGCCGACCGGCGTTGTCTTGCCAGTGTCAGTGTTGCCTGTCTTCTTTATTGATTATTGAAGAAAAGCATGTATTGATTCTGAATAATATTATTCGTATAGTGAAATAATACATACTCGTGAACTCCTAATCACACCAATATACAGTATTTTGGGCCAAGACCTTGGTATAGGCGACCTTAAGCTTCATGTTTAGAGACCTCAACCTTCCTAGCGCTTATAGTGGACACAATTAGTAATATTTGGAGACCCAGGTATAACCCATTTCTCAACAATTCTACTTTTGCAATGCTAAGGAATTTTGGACATTGAATGGAATTTAATTTAAATATAATGTTGTTCATAATTACCGAGCAGCAGTAATGCAAACAGTAGCGGATCATTATATTCTCAGGGTGAGTATACAGTATCAGGAGGTTGCCTCATTGCCCCATTGTTACTGCGGTAAGGCGGTAACAACCGAAGGGTAAGACATAAAAAGAGAAAGTACCAGTGCCAGGACGAGGTCGGACGATCCCTTTAATTAGGTAGAGGCTGAGGCGATGGCAAGTGCTTTAACAAGTTGTGTTTAATTACAACGACGAGGGGTTGGAGAGGGGAGGAGCTTTAGGAAGGTAAACACAAGAGGGCGTCTGGGGGTGCGGAAGGTTGTGGAAACCTCGTGGAAGTGAAGGAAGATGCCATTTTCAAGGGGCTTTTCCCTTCCGCGCCCTTCCAACAAGAACACAGTACTGAGGGTCACGAGAGGGGTTCGAGGGAAAGCGGTTTTTGTTTTCCCTTTTCCTCCGGTTCTCTCCGAAACATGGGAGTAAGGGAGAAAAGGAATGATGGCCACAATTATCCAAGAAGTGCTCACCTTCCCTGAATTTTAATCTCCTCCCACCCACCTCGGCAGACATAGTTCTGTAGGAAAAACAAACTTTACGATATTAAACCCATGTATTGTATTAGAATTTGCCACCGAGGTAGGAATTAGGCTTTGCAACCCCCAGACCTTTATTACTGCCTCTACAGATCTATTATATCTCCCACAGAGTGTTTCCTCTTTTTTTTTGCATCCTACTCCTAACTTTATCCGTTTCTTTTTTCCCATCCCGTCTCCTCTTTTCTACTTACGGTTTGTTTGGTTTTTCTTCAGGTAAGCGAGCATAATAACTGGAATACGTTCTTGGGCCCAGGGAAACCATCAGCAATAAAGATCTGTGAAAATGTTTTATCCTTTTCGCAAAGCGGAAAATTGTTGCTCGGCTCATTCTACTGTTAGACCCCTCGGCTCTGAAGAGAAATAATGGAATAGTATTCACGTAAGTAACTTAGTATTACGGAACCCGTGAATTCTCATTTTTCACTATTAGACTCCCTGGATTGTGAAAAAGAACGATATTGATTATTCTCCTTCTTCAATTCGCGCCTTGAATAGTAATGTTAACATTTTCTACCAATATTCACATAAATCAAGCCGATGTATTATCTTCGAGATTCAAACGCGGGGTTACCTTTCTAAAAACTAAAATTTATCTTTGACACGACTCACCTAAAGACTTATGACCATGTTCATCGGTCCTATTACAAAACACCTCTCCACTGTTCAACCTTTTGTATTCTGTTTCTATCATCTGTTTTCCGTAATTATTGGTCTTGTACGCAAAATTCATGTTTCACCTGTGTGGAACTTCAGAAAATCTTCCACCTAAAGCTGTTTCAATGCGAAAAGTAACTATGTACCCTAAAAAGTCCTGTTGAATTCTAGTAGTTCTTTTTCAGTAACTGACACTAGTGTCAGGATTTCGTCCATAAAATCCACTCAAATCTCAACTTTAGATCATTTTCGCAATAGCTTTTGGACTTTTTAAATAAATCCATAGCTGCAGTAGTGATACAAATTTGAATACTCGTATCATTGGCAAATATTTTAACGATTTCGTCTAGTTAAATACCTGTGACAAACTTCTTTTAGTACATTTTTCAAATTTGTCACAAACTTCTTTTCCTACATTTTTCAATTTTTTGGACGGTGATGAGTATGTTCTTTAATCAAACTCCTCAATTATTCTGAAAGATTAAAGATAACTCAGGTTTCGTTGACGAGCAGAGGTTGAGGTTTTCACGGCTGACTGCGATGGGCGGTTTTGAGACGCATTCTAGCGGTGCTTACCCCAAAATCCGAGCAGACAACCCCTTTCCAACCTCCAGACATCGCTGACAGTTTACACTTGATTCAGGCAGTTAGGAAGCCCCCGCCTCCCGGCTCTTCGCCACCGAAACCAGGGGAAAGCTTTTCCTCGAGAACCCTGCTAGTAGACGAAGGAGGGTTTTCGGAGTGAAAAAAAGTCTGAGAGCTCCCGGGGAGCCTTCAACAGGTGGCTCGTAAAGTAGATATGCCCATAGAGGGGCGGTAGCTCTGTCAATACGGGCGTTCTCTAGTGGTACATCCCTTAAGCGCAACCGAATCTCTCGTCCTCGCTTTCCCTTCATACTCTCAACCTACAATTACCCACTCGGTTATCCCAGCTGTACACAGTCGGCCCCTATCAACAACAAACAGTTCACTCTATCTACTCATAGCTACTACAGCTTCTCGTCGGCAATCTTCATCGTCTTCCATCTTCAGTCTTCCGTAGGTTAGCAACTTAGTCTCTTGTGTCACGTCGTGTCCTGAAAGCAGGCTATAGGGGAATCTATTGTAGCGAACACCTAAGTAACCATCGTTCCATGTTTCAAGTCAACTGAAATATTGGCCGTTCCAACATAAATTCAGTTTGACTGGGTTTGGCAGTAGCCAAAGGGGGTTTTGGGTGGGATTTTACTACATATTTAATCTGACCCATGTGGGAGGGATTCAAGGACGACTAAGCAGGAAGGGGGGTGCGGCTGGATATAAGGTTGTCTGTAGGTATCAAACATCACGCAGCCAAGCAGGAATGACATAAAAATCCCCCCTCCCTTCCCCCGGTCCATCTCCAAGTCCCCACAAGTCAACCAAGTCCACCCGGTTCACTCATATGACGCGTTGGAGACCGGTCCACAGGTTCGGAGAGCTCCTCTCCATAGCAAAATATTATTCCTCAAACAAACCAAAAATTATATATCAAGTGACGTGAAGAATTTTCATGCAAAATTTAGGTACTTAATCTTATTTGTGAAAATTTGAGTAACGATTGATTTAACAACAAATTCAAGGAGCCATCTTTTTCAGAGTATTTGTTGCCCCTACAGTAGCATAATTATGCGATTTTTCGATAACGAATATTTTCTTCAAATAAGTAGGCGGTTTCTCTCCATTATTTTCTAACTTGAAGGGGCCGTTTTTCGTAGAAAAGTTTCCATTCGTGAAGTATCCAGCCCGTGAGTACAATTAAGAAATAGGGGAATACGTTGATGTATCCTTCGCGTATCCAGCCTTTGAGGAAAATACTAAGACCCAGGACGATATTGTTATTAATCTTGATACGTTCAACGATAACATGAATAAAGATTGAATTTGACGCCATGAACCTAGTAGCTCTGGAATGGTAAGTGGAAATTCTGCTGTGGGAGCTTCCTCTGAAAGATTGAAACTGTAAAACAGCTTTAGCCCGACGATAAGGAATATGGCTCCCCATCTCCTACTGCGAGTCAATCCGTTCGACTCCAACCCGTTTGGTGAGAAAAGCGAAAAAAGGAAGGAAATTCAATTTACTGACTATGCATCCGGAAGACGGTCGAAAACAATTCAATTCCAAGCCAACGGCTGGTGGGTAGATGGCGGCTGATGTATATTTCATTGGGTGGACTGATATTCAGCAGGAGCGCAGGCTGTTGAGTTTTATTCGGCAATCGGCACAGAGTTGAAAAGGCGGGGGAACCTTCTTTTTTAAGCCTCTGTTTTCTCTCTACTGAGATCTCTTCTCACCTGAGGGTAGCGAAACGAATCCCATCCAGTGGGCTCCGTAGGGATAGAGTCTACCTCTGCGCTCAACGCTCTTTGCATTGTAAGCCTGTTTTGTTCCTTTCCATCCCGAGCCAGTTTCATCTCCGCGGCGCCTGAAATATTGAACACCGAGGGAAAGTGGTTGGGGATTCGGTGCTCGCAATGAAAACGTTTCGGATCTGGTTTCAGAGCGATACATGTATTCGCTGAAATTAGGTTGAAGAACCCGAGCATACCTTGAGTGGAGCGAACTGGTAGCAACACTTATGTTTGGGGTTTCCCTTGATACAGTGCAGTGAAATACTCTCTATGAACCGCAAATTCGTTCTCAGTGGTTTATTAATTATACGAAGATCTCGCTCGTGTCTGTGAGCTGACTAGAGTACGGATTAATAAAGAGCACGCAAATCTGGTCAGTCTCTCCTGGAGCCCTGTACTAGCAGTTCGGTGAATTATGCAATAATTCGGTTAAATTAGCTACGGCTGTCTAAAAGGAATCAACAAACACTAAACCGGTGACTAATTTACGGTCGACATCGACAGCTAATCTGCTGCGCGACCTGTAGAGAGATCCGTACATCTGATTACAGAGGCATGTGACATGGGAGGCCCACGACAGGGAGATCCTAACCTTCATAATCTTTCCACAAAAAAACTTAAATTTTGCCCACAGACTTTGGGCCCTTATGAATTATTTTCAGCTCCATTGTAATTGGAAAGACTTTAATCGGGGCTTTGATGTTTCTCAAACGCTTGTCTTGTACAAACGACTACATATTCGGATCACCTCAAGTGTAATGTGGTTGGAATATAAATTTATCCCGTTACACTCTTGTAATTTGCGTACATAGTCAGGAATTAGACAAAGAGATGGGAAATCGGTATCGCTGGATCCGTATTAATTGGACGAACCAAAGCGCTGCTAAGGTAACCGGAGGGCGGAAAGTGGGTCTCTCCCTGCGAAGGAATTTCCCCGGGAAAGCAGAGAATGTTAGTTTACGACAAGTTCGTGTGGCCGATACTGATTCGTCGTCTTACCCCCACCCCTCTTTCCCAACACAGTCACCGTCCTCTTTTTGAGAAACCGCTCGGCGTCTCGGGAAGGAACACCCGGGGCCGACATCACTTTTCTTACTGGAGAAAACCTCCCCCCGACAACTCTTTCCCCAAAGCAACCGCCCCAGAGAGGACAACGGAGAATCAAGTTATTGCCTACTTCTCGAGGGAAAGGCGTTTCTTGCTACACTCCTTACACTCCCAATGAACCCCCTCCTCACTCACCCCCGGTGGAGAGTCGTAATGAACCACCCTCGAGTCACTTGAGCAAGCGGAGAGTCACAGAGACTTCCACTTGGGACGTTTCCCACGTCTTAACCGACCTTCCTTCCAATTTTTAGGTGTAGGATCATCGTAGTTTACCGCAAAAATAGGAGTTGGATATCACATTCAACAAGAACTCATATGGAACTCCTCACCATTCAAAAACGACTCAATCCTTGTCCAACTTTTCTCATTGAGGGAATTCAAAATAAAATGATTAAAAAATAATCAGCCACTTGTCAAACATTTGAGAACCGTCAATGAAATGAAGTGAGCGCGATACCGTAAAGATAAAACCTCGTTTTCTTTTTATTCAAAGTACATCAAGCGTTGTAAAATTCAACTGCCGGAATGATTTCCATAACGCTAAGACGGATTCAGTTGAAAAGTAACGATTCTCACATTGCAAGTGCTATGTTTTTATTTTGCATTTTTTATGAGGAGGGATCGGACGGTCCTCTTAGGAAAATTAGTTTGAGAGGGATCCATTAAGGGATTAGTATTTAAATTGAAGGTATCTGTTTTCAAAGGGAGTAAGAAGAACATTAGACGGTGCTGGGCCCGGATGAGACGGAGATCAGGGAAGACGAGAAGAAAATTAGTGGTGGGGGTTAGTTGAGGGGGCTTGAAATACGAATGCAATTTGGGCAGGAGAGGCAGGTCGTAACAAAGATAACTTTATGAGGTCGTTCAACACGTTATCTATAATAAGTCCCACCGCCCCTTTCTCTGTTAATTGCGATCCGGGGGATGGGTTCTGGGGCAGCGAGGGATAGGAAGAACCTGGTTGAGTGACGGATCCTGAGGGGCTCTGCATACAAACGATTGTTGGCTTTCGCTGGGAGGGGAAGTCTCGTGCCCGACCAACTATTAGGTGACGGAGTCGAACTGTGGCAGGTGCCATCTTTTGAAGATAAAATATAGGTAAAAATAGATAAAGTACAGATTTGGGGTAAGTACAGGATGCGGCAGCATAACTGCCTTTTTTCAAATCTTGATAAAACACAGCGTATGAATCAGAAAATTTTCATTTTTTAGTATAATAAAGGCGAAAACATAGAGTTTTGTTTTACTCGGTTTTGAAGATCAGTTGGGGGGTGGCGTCCCCCATTCTCTATAGACTTGGTGAAGTAGTCGCCTAATCTCAATCAGGGGTGACTTGGAATGGCCGGCCTGATTCCCCGAATGTTATTTTTTTCAACGGGGTTTTTAGAAATTTCAATTGATTCTTTTGGGATTTGAGAAACCAAGGACCCTACGAGTTTTGATGAACAGCGTCCAGGATGAATGAAATGCTGGTAAAGAATGGGGGACGTCACCTAACTGATCTTCAAAACCAAGTTAATCAAAACTTTATGTTTGCACCTACATTATATTAAAAAATGAAACTTTTCTGATTCGTGCGATGAGTTTTATTAATATTTGAAAAAAGAAAGTTATTTTGTCGCACTCTGTATTTTTGAAAGTTCGCACATGAATACGGCTAGTGCCAAAAACACTCCCAGTGCACGTCCGTTGATTTTTTTTTCTTTTTTCCAATTTTCCAATTTTTTTGTTTTGACTGTTTTTTAACCATCGACCTTCCAGTCCTGTTCCAGCACCTCAACTCACAATAATTTCTTTTTTGTTGCGAAATACCCGTATACACCTATACCCTGATTTCGATTGTGTCAACTGAGCAGAAATCAAATAGACGCAACTAGGACCCCCTAGAAGAGATCAGTAGTAAGTGATACAGAAATTTATATGAGAAAAGTGACTACGTAGCAGCACTTTGCTTTTAATTCCACGTTTTGAAGTTGATAAACAGTCAGTGGTGATTTACAAATGTAATGCCTTCAAGCTCCTTTGTATTCTTCAGTGCAACATCGAGGATATCTTGTGTAAATATTTCCAACGATTATTTTGTAGTAGCTGTTTTCATACAGCGCACCGCTGTCTTCACCGTCACTTCTTCCTCTGCCACATCTCGGCGTCGGTGGGGTCGCCTGCAGAAAGTTTTGCATAAATAGTGACGTCGTAAAACCCGATGTAAAGTCGGTCATAACGGCAAACGACTCGGGGCGTCCTTGTTAGTAATTTGTGAACTCTTGAGCAGCTCCTTGTATTTTATACTAACTACGTGACGACCTTTCTCCACTATTTATTTGCAAAACGTTTGCGTTCGCTGGCGCTTGACCCATGGAACAAAGGAAGGGGGATAGTAGGTCGTCCGGAACCACGTCATTTCAAAAAAATTCATTTCGAAACGCTTTGTTAGCGCTAATGGCATGTTGTTTGTAACCAATAATACATTTTGGACGAAGGGATTATTCATGATTTTTTATCTAATATTTTCTCGGTATACGCCGCGATTTAGTTGAAACATTTCAATGTAGTCTAAGTGCCAAATGTTGGGCTGATCTGCAAACTGCTATAAAGGCCCTGACAGAGAAAAGCAGGGAAATGGCCCAAAAGTAGAGTCGTTCGCTCAACAATAACTTCCAGTATTTCGCATTTTTCCATTTTTTTTTTTTTTTTTTTTTTTTTTTTTTTTTTTAATTTGCAGAATTTTCAATATTTTGGGGTGTTTTTAAGAAAGAAAAAAGAAAGAGAACTGAATTTGTCATATAATCCCCATGTCCTTAGCTTTTTGGTACGTGTCTACAAGGTGCACGAGATATTGATAACCGACTTTGATTTTTATTCACGTACCTACTTTATTACTCTTTATTTTAGGCACGGTTTTTCGACAAAAAAAAATCTAGCCACTTTACTTGTAGCCTGTCACCTTCAACTACATAACCTTATCCGCCATTCAGCAAAATGTCGCGCCGGTAATTGTGGAACACGTTTGGCGAGAAAAATGTTTGTTTGAGGGATGAAGGACCCTTTGAAGTCGTCAAGAAAGCTTAGGGAACTGAACCATGTATCTCGCTACGAGACTGCATTTAGTGTACCAGTTGCTCAAATCTAATTCGTTGCCTAAAAAGTAAATTCGATTCGCCTGGTAACGTGAGCAGGAAGATGCTGGGAATATTCTGGTCCGTGCAAAGGAGACAGAAACTGAGACGCGGAGTTATTGTGACGCTGCGGGAATACGTGACTTTATCTAATCGAACCAGAGATCTCATTTCAAAACGACAGCGCGAAGGGTGGCGCGGAAAAAAGGCCGTTCGGAGAAAGTAATGAAGGAGAAACCCCTCTTTCACCTAAGACGAAAGTGCTCCCCTTGAATGGCTCCATGAACCCCGTCTCGTTGAAGGACCATAAATATGATTCACGACTCAATCAATGGCAAAACTGAGCTCCGCTCATGGAGCGTCAAAATGAATTTAAGCATTAAAGCGATAACAGTAAAAAGAGTATAGGAACATTACAATAAATCAGGGGTTTCTCAGAGAAAAAGGAGGAAGAGGAAGGGGTAGATATAGAGTTGAAGGCCTCTTGGAGCTCCGGTTGGTGATGGCGAGAGGTGAGGGGGTTGATGGTGAGACGGGCGTGGAGGGGGTTGAATTTACAGCTTTCGCAAAAGGAAGAGACCCTCTCGACTGTGGAAGAGGATGTATAATCGCCTATCACACCGGGAAGAGCGTAAATTCTGAGCCTGTTTTCCCATCGTGAGGAAGGCAGTCGGATCCTCTTATCAATGCTCAATCGAACATTTCCCTTAATTTACTGTTGGTAATTAAAGGGTGAGGCGGCAAGAAGGGCGCCAAGTGATGGGTTGAGGGCGAGATGGCGAACAGGGGGTTAAACGTGACTTCGACTCCACTTCTTCTTCGATTTCTCTTCACTTTACACAGTTTTCTTCCTTTTTTGCACCTTCTTCTTCTTTTGAGCGTTCTCAATAGTGCGGAATCAATAAACACAAAGTGCCGTTGCTGGGAAGACATTTCCGGTATATTCCGTCTGTAGCTTGAAATCCACGTCTGCGAAATTCAAAAATTATAGACAACCTTATATACTCGCATTGAAGGGATGAGTACTTTAGGAACGTTTTCTGACCGATGATGATCTAGGTTCCCGAACCCTCTGCCGACCTTTCTCGGTTTACATCATTTCTGAATTAAACTCACTAGAAATTCATAATAT